>OY728131.1:1262643825-1263893825 GCA_963277665.1 Viscum album | reverse complement strand
AGACAGTGCGGAGATTTGATAAATCATGAATGACATGGGGAGACGCTGACAGGTGGAGCAGCCAGATAGGGGGAGTTGAAGCTAGTTGAACGTGCTTAGCCAGAGCTTAGCTTGGACAACACAGGAAATATGGCTAAAGAGGTGTTGAAGCTGTGAGCAGAAAGGGGGAGCGTTTTAAATCTGACTATGCTAGAAGTGATCGATCAAGGAATAGATATCACGACAACTGAGGATCGTGATAAAAGCAGAAGAGTGGTGTTGGACAGTGTATGGTGTCATCAGTGGATGACAGAGATAAAGTGATTCATTGATGAACTTTTCATTTACTCTTGTTTCTCACGCCGAGCATTGCTCATGTGGGCTTAGAGTATGTGTTGAGTAAATCCTTGATCGCTATCCGAATCGCAAGAGGCGAATGGAGGCTGACGAATCAACGACGTATATTTGTTTTGTAAGAGTTGTCAACAAACCCAAAGGGGGAGATTGTTGGGCAAAAATCCCTCAAGGTATCATTGAAGCATTTTTGAGGTGATTGTGTTTGTTGACAAAGCAGACATCTGAGTTGTGATTGTTGACAAAGCAAAACAATGACATACAAATTTGTTGACAAAGAGGATTTCATGGTGGAGTGTCGAGTTCGAGAGCTGAGGTCAACGATCCATGTTTTATTCAAGAACGTCGATAAAAGGAATGGATGATCTGGAGGCGGTACAAAAGAACAGATACAAGGTGGCGCCGTTTTCCAGTGTTTGCCAAATTTATGGGCCTGAAAATCGGCAAATGAAGAAAAGTGTTTTTTGGCAAAGGGACTTGCGCGCCGCGAACATGGTGTACAGGAAACTTGCGCGCCACATGTTTTTCAAGATCAGAAGATCAAAATATGGCTAAGGAAATAGGATCGCGCAAGTTTGGGAGTTGGTCGCGCAAGTGTCTAAAGGAGAGCAGACTTGCGCGACGAGATTGGGTCGCGCAGGTGACTTGCGCGCCTTCGCGCAGGGGGGTCAGTTTTCCTATAAATACTGGACCACCCCCCTTCATTCTTCACCGGAGTTCAGGACGAGAGCTCCCGTCGCGCAGGTGTGGTGGTCGCGCAAGTGGTGTTGTGGTCGCGCAGGTAGGACTTGCGCGCCAGAGGTTGAAGTTGTGCGCTGGTGTTAGAAGTTGCGCGCCGGTTTGCAGTTGCGTGCCAATAGTGGTTTGGGCGTAAAGGGAAGAGAGTCGCGCAAGTTTGGAGCTAAGGAAGCTTGTGTCGCGCAAGTGTCAGAGGAGGACTTGCGCGCCAGTTGTGACTTGCGCGCCGATACTTGCGCGCCAAGGTTGACTTGCGCGCCAAGTAAGGTTTGTTCCAGCAGTGTTTTTCGGGCTGCGTGGAAGCTGGAAGTTTGCCCGATACCTTCGGTGCAAAGAGATATTCATCAACGGGTGAAAGTTAAACTTCAACAGAGCATATACATACAAGAGAAGATGCGTTCTTTCATGAAAATGAAGAGACCTACAGGTCTATAAACTGTGAGTGGATTCCATCCAAGAGCAGTGAGCTCAGGAAGAGGAAGAAGGTGATCCTCTCCACCGGCAGTGAGCCAGAGAGAGAGAAACAGGGAGTGACCCTTGGGAAAGCAGTGAGATGACCCTAAACATTGTAAAGGCAGTGAGCCTGGGCATAGAAGTGATCTAGCCCGAACCTTGTAATCCAAAACTAGTGAAGATTAGTGGAATTTGGTACGACCGGCAACCTGTCGGCGTATGCTCCTTGGACGTAGCCCTTAGCGGTGAACCAAGTAAAATTGCTGTGTGCTGTGCTTGCTTTACATTCTGTTTATATCGTGCAGCAGGAAAAAGAGAGGAGAGTGTTTTGCTTAACAGCGAAACAAGATCAGAACGGGCATTAATTTTGAATTAGTCATACCCTGATTCACCCCCCCCTCTCAGGGTATCCAGCCTAGTGGACCTAACACTTTCCTTAAGCAAAATCATTTGGTGTACTCCAAAATCCCTACATTAACTAAAAAGGAAACAATCAGAACCAACAAACCCAAATAAAAATTCTCTTTACAAGATGCACCAGAGACTAAACCATAACACCAACAAGGGAGGTTGGAATGGAATCCCTACCATTTTCAAATTTCATCCTGATTCCCAAACAATAACATTCACCCAAACACCAACACTCTAGACTAGTACAGCCACACAAAAACTTGTAAACTCCCTATATAGACCAACAAACCCTACTATAAGGGGGAGGGGAGAACCCAATGAAAGAACTCCAACCAAAGAGATGAGATAAAACCAAAACCATCTTACAAAGGCTATCCATACAAGGGAAACCAATCATTGATTCACTTAGAAAAAGGAACAACTACTATAATTTCAATAAAATGAGACCAGCACACCCTCTTACAACCAAAGATGAGATTTCAAAACACAAGGCCTGCAATGAGGAAATGAGGTCTCTACACACTTTTCTATGAAACAAGACCTTAAAAAATAATGAATATAAAATTGATAATCTTAAACTATCCCCATTCCATCACTAAAGACAAAACTAGACCATGTTCCTCCACACCCCTATGATTCCTAACTATACACAAGCTTCAGTCTGGGGCTTATGTCTAGAGCCTTGGTGTCTTGAAGAATTAACTACCTCATAGGCAAGATATGATAATCCTTAATAAAAAATTCTTCTTTTGGTGTCATGAGAGGCCATACAATATAGAACCAAAATAACAAGACACTCCATGAGAATCACTTTTCTCCAACAAGGCACTTTCACTAAGATGGGGATTTAGAAGATGAACATGCATCATCCTCTTTCACCACAAATAAGAGGCATAAAATACCAGACACACAATAGAACACACCTCCACTCAAGACAATTTTTATAGAATTTAAAAAATACACACATTAAATAAAATATAAATTATCCAGAGTTACACAACATACACTTTTAAACTTTAAAGAAAAGGCAACATCGTATTACACCACTGAACACAACCATTACGACAATAGAAAAATTACACAGAAAGGTGCCTTAAAATAATCCCAAAATAGCACCCTACTCCTACAAACGAGCAAAGTTATTTTTTTAAGGGGTGGATTTGGATTCATTCCACTTCTTATAAACGCCCCGATAGAACTGTTGCAAGAGGAATAGACATCCACAAGTGTAGAGGGTCTTCAGAGCTCTCTGAAAAAATGGATTCTTATGAAAATAATTTTTATAATGATGACACACCATGATACTATTATCAGATAAAGCTGATGACATATCTTAAGGATTTTTAGTTCCACTACCCATACCAACAACTTCAAGAAAAGATTCCCCATCTCTTTACTGGAATTCCCTTGACCACTTCCATAGACTGGAGGAAGGTTGTATACCTCAATTACTCCTTATAGAACAACTTCAACCAGAAAAACATGCCTCATTGTGTTAGCAAAGGAGGTCAGACCAAAATCCTACACCGTCGACTGTAGATCAAGATGAATCCCTCTCTCAAAATATTGAGCCTTTAAAGAATCGTCTACAACCCATTCCAGAATTAAAGGAACTAGATCCTCAAAAAAAAACTCCAACACTAATCCATCACCTTGTTGTATAAAACACACTTCCATCCCCTTACTCATGCTCGTTGTCTTAGAGAAATAATTCTAAATGAACAAAGCCTTTAAGAACTCCCAGGTAATATCTTCTTGAGGCCTAGTTCGAGAAACCGACTTCCACTACTTTCAAGTTGGACCTTCAAGCAAAAAAGTGATGAAAATAAACTTTAGAGGCTCATTAAAGTCAAGAAAAATGATGTTTCTCTTGATTTTCCACATCCAATCCTCCACTTTGAGAGGATCCACTTGACCATAAAAGAGAGGAGGATTCAAATTCCGAAACTCAAGAAGTAAGTCCTTAGGTTGATCAACTGGAGGGTATGAAAATGGTGAACCACCCATAGCTACACCTTTAACATCTATAAAAACTTTAGTGGGGGGTTTACACTAATAAAAAAGATATCAAATAACTCAATAAAAACCAATCCATCAACCAAAACATACCACAAAAAAACACCAAACACAAAAAGAAAATGGAATCAACTCAAAATCTTCCCAAAATATTTTTCTAAAATCTCACTAAACATCACTTCAAAACCAATTCACTAACAAAAATTATCAAACTCAAAACATTTCTTAAATAATACTTCAAAATCACAAGAAAAAAAAACACACAACACTAGTTTTTAAAAAATCACATATTTTTCTCTTAAGGAAACTTTTGAAAAGAAAAAAAAACTTAGTAAGTTTTACCCTCACCAATGGTATTCCATGGAACCTCACACATGCACATTCCCGTGCCACCTCATTCACAAATCAAATCAAGCCAATATAGGAACTCATCTATCCAGGCCATTAAACATACACTTTACTAAACACATATATGAATATAAGAACTCATAAGAATACCAAAGGTTGAATGAAAATTTTCCACTTTGGAAAACAAAACATTCATCCCAATTTTTCATATTTTAAATCCACATCCCATTTCAAAATTCATAAGACATTTCAAAATATCACAAAACACAAAGTCAAATCCATTTTAAAAATTCACAAACCAATCCATTTTGTCATAATCAAAATAAAATCCCATGAATTCTATCCATAAATACAATTCATCCCATTCAAAATATTTTCCACAACTCAAAAAATATCATTCCATAAAATAACTTAAGATTAAAAACTCATTTATTCTTACTTAATTTCTTTTCCAAAAACCCCTTTAAAATAAATTTCTTCTTTTCCAAACAAATAATTTCAATAAACCCCAGGTTTTGATTATAGAGATCCAACCTCAATAAACCTATCCCCATTTAACCCAAAAAACTATTTTATAAAAAAATCCATTTTCTAAGGCTTTAGTAAAAATAAATCTGAAAACTCATTTTCCATATTCCCAAAAAATACTATTACCACTTTAAATAAATTGTCACAATTCCAAACAAGGGTTTTCAAAACAATTTTTAGAATCAAGGAATACCTAAAACAAATCAAAAGGGGAAACTGGTGTCTATGGGTGAGTTGGCCATATAGTTGGAAACCATATTCCAATCATGCCAACATCACATAGTGTCTTCTAGGACCATATACCTATATTAACATGGAGTTATAGTCCTTGTGAGATCACTAAGACCATTGGAAAAACTCTCTTATAATTTCCGAAAAAAAAACATCCCAAAAGAACCAAACAAACCAAACCAAACTCGACTTACCATGGAAAATCAAGGTTCAGTCCATAAAGTGTTGTCCAGACACTCTCCCAGACCTTCACACCAAGCTCTGATAGTCCTACTCTATATAACTTGACTTCCAAAATAACAAAGGGTTCTCTGAAATCTAGGTCCTCTAAAGAACCTAGGATCTGATACTATTTTTTTACGAACCAACCTAGGTCGACCCCAAATTGGTCACTCGAGTCAATCTGTGTCAAGGCCTAAGAGGCATTTCCGATCCTCCTAGGAAGGGAACTAGTTCTGGGCATCAATATAGAATCCAAGGGAATAGTCTCACGAAATATAAATAAATAAAATAGTAGAAAAAATAGAGAAACCCAAAGTAAATAAATATCCAAACTGAACATTATTTATACATAAACTTAAAAAAACAAACCACAAACCAAATTGAACTTGATGATCACATGACTCTATGTGAAATTGAGGGCCACTATCTGATTCCAAAAACAAACCATCACCCACGATGATTGAAACCAAGATTAAACCTCCACCATAAGATAAAAATAAGAAATAACTATTGGATTGAGTTTTAAAACTTAGTAGGAATTCCTGTACAATCTATTCCTAATTAATTTCCATTAAATAAAATAAACATCAATTTTAGGTTTGGAATACAATATATAAAACTAGGACTTTCACACACACTTTCTATTTAAAGAAAAAAATGGCCCATTTTCCTTTTTTCCATTCAAATCCAGATTCTTTTCCAAGAAGTAGACATTAACATTTATGAGGGATAAGATAATGTTTTCATTTTAAAAAGGGGAAATAAGAGTGAAAAATATTTTCAAAACATTTTTTGTAATACTTTGGAAACAAAATCATCAATTTTAAAAATAAGTACACCACATAATAAAGAAACTAAAATGATCACATAATAATGGAAATGGAAAAATATCACATAAGAGTAACTAACCAACAATCATCTCAATCATCTTCCACACACAACTAAGTACCAAAATACATGGGATAACATAGGAGATTAGTGGAATTATCTAGAATATTCTATACATATTTAATTATCCCAAAGGAATGCCTCAACTGATTACATCAATTCTCACCCACACGCTCGATCAAACCCTACCTGGTCTGACCAAGGGGCACTATCCCATTGTAAAAAAAACAAAATAAATCCCCTAAAATGGAACACTAGCCAGATAGAAATGCTAAGTTAGTGAAAAAACTATTCACTAATAATCCACTAGCTATTCTATGTTCCCATGTCAAGACTAAATTGGGGTTGATCCAAATATTCCAAACAAGTAACCAATCACATTCCCATATATTATACAAAAGTAACTCACACAACAAGTCACCATCGAGCCACCCAAGAAAAAATCACTTTCCTTTCAACCATTAGATCCCAAGGGAGTATCTTAGATTGGTCCTCTGACAACAATAAATATATCCAAGGAAACAAATTTATCCAAGGAGAGTTTCCAAGATTACCAAATTTAAAAAAAAAATCCAAACGAGCTTTAAAAACTGTTTGAGAAACCACCCATATTCACGGAACCAAATCCACCTTTCCAAAAGGCGCAAACACACTATTTTTCATTTCAAAACCATTTCAAAAATTTAACTTAGGCACCCAAGCAAAATTTTCAAACCAAATCCACATTCATCAAAATTCCAAACAATCCACACAGAAATCACCCATTTACAAAAGTAAACCAACACATTTACTTCACATGTCAAACCATTTTCACAAGACAAAAACACACCGATTTTAAATCCAAAAACACTTGTAAAACCCATTCAATAAACCCAAAACATCATTTCAAATTCCATAAATATATTTACAAATCCAAACCTTACATTAAAAATCACAATACATTTGAGAAATCCCACTGAGCAATTTATCAAACACTTAGTGTACATAGCTCAACAGAGTGGTAGCATGTACATAAAAACAATTTTGAAAACCACATCATTTCTCATCAAAAAATTATTATAAAAACATACTTCACTATTTAATATATAAGAAAGGTTATAAACACCATAAACCAATGAATCTTAAATTTAAAAAAAAAGTGAAAAGGGAACCCTATATCAAATCACATGCGCTTGACCAAATCCCACCCGAAACAACTCCATAAAGGTTCCAGGAGGTAAGAAAATCCAAGAGAAACCTTAACAACACAAAAACCCTAATTTAAACTCAAAGAAAAATGATTCCTATATCCAAAAGACAAAGGGAGAATAAAAACTCAAGAGAAAATGGAAGGAGGATGAGGAAGAAAAGGGAAGAAAATTAACTTGAAGATATAACCCCAAAACATGAATAAATCCCTTAGATCCACCCTTGAAAGAGAATAGGAGGCAAGGAGAATGGGGGTGGGAGGGGATCCATTAGGGTATCATGAACTAGGAGAGGGAGGAAATGGGAATTTTGGGGTTAAGATCCCAAGAGGGTAGAAGTGTAAAATCACATTTTTAATGATCTGGATAGGTTGCATGATTTTCCACCAAGGTTTTCCAAAATGTGCGGAAATCATGCATCCTTCACTGTCCAAGAGAAAAAATCCACATGGTTATCCTGTACGGTCTGCAAAACTGCGCGACAATCATGTTATAACCACTGTCTGGAAATGATATTGGTTGCATTATTTCTTAGAGAAGGGTACATGATTTTCAATAACCGTGCATCGACCATGTTCCACCTACTATCAAGCCCAAAACCTCTATTTTTCACCAAAAAATCACGGGGGAAACTAAATAATAAACAAGGTATAAAAAAATAAACAAAGGGATACCTCAAAAACTAAACTTGGAACACCTGAAACTTGAGAGGAAAACCATGATCCAAAAGATGAGCTAGAACAAAGGATGAAAACAAAAATTTGGGTGTGAAAAAAATTAAATAAATATGGTACTTTTTATAGTAGTTTGAATATAGTCGATACTATATATACTCTTTACTTCTATCAAATATAGATAAAATATTTAACCTACTATAATGGATTCTGTAACTTTTTATGAGGAGTCACAACCCTTTACGTTACCTTTTTAAACCCAGGATGGACAAACCAAGACTGAATTTTTCTCTTATGGAGTCATAACCCATCTATATTTTTTAAGATGGCAGGGGAAATTAAATCTACATTTAACTTGATCAAAGAATAACCATGTTCCCCTGCATTTTACCAGCTGGGTACCACCCACACGTACCTTTTTGTGGGATAATATAGCCCAATAACCCTACCTTTTATGGGAAATATAACCCAATAAAATTATGTAAATATAAAAATAATAAAAATAAGTGAGAACTATAGAGACAAGATTATAAAGTGAATCTTGAGCATTTAGGTAGTATATTTCTCTCCATTAACAAAGGATAAAGGGATGTATTCTAGTAAAGAGTGATGTAGTACTGATAAAAAAGTGCGTCACATAGTAAAACTTGAAAATATCTTCAACCTTGGTATATTGAACTAGATATTTTGAACTATTTTATATTGAGTTATATCATTCATAGTAGATTAAAAATATAAAAACCATTTCATTTAATCTTTACTAGAGTAGAATGTGTTTCAATATTTGGTGAATCTTTCCCATAAAATGCACTATTTTGTTTTTTTATTAATGTATATGGGAAGCATATTCCCACATGAGTTAGCTGTATATTGTGTAGTAAATAGTAAATTAATAATTAATTAATTTATGGAGATGTCCCCTCACTCTGTTGGGATCATATGACCTGTATATGTTCGCATCTTCTTGGGTTCCCCCTAAATCATCTTTCAAACCCACTTCATTCTCATATTATAGTATCCCAGATTCTCTCTTTTACTTCATGTTTTTTGTGTGGTGTTCTTTGGTTGAAGCTTCAGACTCCCTCATCATCTTCCCTTTTTGTCCTCCCCATTTCGCTTGACCCCATCTCGGTCTCGTATGATGGTTCTGATGATGTATTGGGATGTTAAAGGTGGAGTACTATTTTGAGGATTTGGTTAGTCTTGATCATATCTTTTGTGTTTGGTGGGGTTTGTTTCTTCTTCTCTTGGACTGCCTTCAATCCTCCACTACACTTTCTTCCTAATTCATCACGTTAGATTCTATTTTAATCTGGCATGATGGCTCTCTTGGGGGCTTGAGATTATGTTGGTGTTGCAATTGATGGTGCTTACCATGTGCATGTTCCACATTTTTTGTGAGTTGGCCATGGATTTATCATTGGCTTTATTTATACCCCCTATAGTCCCTTATTGATCTAGACCTTCTTCCCTTTTTTCCTAGTGCTTGTTCTTTCTAGTTTTGGTTTTGTTGGTCCTATCTATATAGCGTGTCACATTTAAGGACTCATATTGCATCCTCTTTTCTCTTTATTCTTTACCCTTTTTGGACTCCATCTTAGTATGGTGCAGAGACTATCATGGTGTCTTGGGATGTGTTGATCGAGCGTCTAAGATTGGTCCAGGATCCATAACCTGTGTTGGTGTTTTGTTTTCAATTTTTGGTGTTTATATTATTTGGTGGTGGTGTTTTGTGATTTTGTTATTGGTGATATTGGTGTGTTTTATGTTTCATTGTCTTTATTGTTTATATGACGTCGACTATTGGTGAATTGAAGGGCTTGGAGTTGGGTTGGATCAATATTTATTGTTGGAAAAGTTAAAAATGATGATTTTTGAAGGATTTTTTCATCTGATTTTGGTTACATTCATCTCAGTTTTTGGTGGTTGACATCAATAAAGTGGACAACAGTGACATGAACAAGATGACGATGGGTTTTTGGTGACATTTTTTGCAGGTTGTGGTGCTGGACCTCGGTGATCAGACTATGGTGGTAGTGATGTGATGATGAAGATAATGTATGGGAAGGACATGACTTCTTGATATAGTGTTCCCCAAGTGTCTCACAAGATTTTTTAGATCATGTTGATGAGATGTTCATTTCATTTTTGATTTTTGATATTGGATTTTTAATTTCTAATTTTCCCACTGCATTACGTGTGATTTGGTTGATGTGAGGGTTCCCACTCTATCACTAAAATAGGGTTTATGAGAATTTTAAAAAAAATGATTTGGAGGAATAATCAATAATTAATTCATCAAAATACTCCCTAATATCATGCAAAACAATATATTTATATTCCAAATGACTTAGATTTGAAACTCATGATTTTCCAAGAAAATAGAATGAGTATTAATCCTATGTGATGATCATTTATACCCACATGGAACTATTTCAAATAAATCCAATTGTATAAAAATATTTAATATGAAATTTAAAAATAATAAAATTAATGAAAGCAGTTATAAAAAACATATAATAAATTAAAATATAAAACAATATAAAAATATATGAAAAAAAGATCATCATAAAAAATTTGGAGACATTTTTCACGTGGTCACTTAGACATAAAATTAATCCTTCATGGTCAATCAACTTCCTCACGGTTGATTCATTCACTATTGATCATTTAACTTATAGTTGATTTATTTTCCTTATGATTGATTCCTTATAGTCAGTCCATGCAATTAATACTTTTCACATGTGGTTAATCCATTACTCACGTGGTCAATCCTTACTCATGTTGTTGATCCTTAAGTCATTTCAGAAATCTATTATTCATGCATTTGATCAAAATAAATGTGCAGTCAATCAATGAATTTTTAAAAATTGAAATCATGGTTGATTGATCTGGATGGTAAGGTGAAACTCTTCATGTAGTTTATTTAATAATTTGTTTTCTTTCTTGTCTTACATGTTCAATAATATTATGGTTGATATTTTTTCAATTTAGTATAATTGATTACTAATATTCAATACCTTTTTCTCATATAAGGGTAAATTAATATCCACATATAGGTAAGGTTCCAATTTATTAATCAGCATAAAGTAACATTCAATTAGAGAATCAAGGTAAAAATTTAACTTTTAAGAACTACATAAACGTAAATCATTCATTACAAAAGTTACATAAGCATAGAAACAAAGTTTAAATAACTTTCATAATGGAAAAATAAACTAAGAAAAATATTTTTACATTAATAAAATCTAGAACAAATTATGAATAAATAACTTGTGAATAAATATTTGAATATTCAAGAATATTAACATAATAACTTTTCATCAATAAATTGTGAAATATTTAGACAAAGTTCTTTAATCAAGTCCTAGGGAATAAAAAACTAAATTTTTAATTATAAAAATATTTTAAAAAACAATTATAATACACATTAACATATAATATCATTATAAGATATAAAAACTTCTTTGAATTTAGAAAATAAATCTTATATCAATTTAATAGGAATATTTAACCAATAAAATATTATTTACACATCATATATGTTATTATATGTGTTTTTGAATCTATTGAAAAGAATATTTTTCTTTAAAAAATGCCATTAATAGTGGTGGAATCTTAGTGGCTCATATTTTAACAAAATTATAGATAATATTTTTTTATTGTGGTTAATTTTTTATCCTTATCCTCTTTTCAATTATATTATAGAATATGAGGAATTATAAACCATGTTTAATGAATCTATCATCTCATATTGTTCATGAAAACTCATTGTTGATAAACAAATTCTCTTATCACATAAGAGAAATGAGATAACTACACATATATTTTACTTAAATCCATTTGATCTTGAAAAATTCATTTGCATTCAATTATTTGATGTAGCAACTCTTTGCTTCATCAGTTGAATATGAACTACAATATCTATCAACTATTGTTTTTATTTTTATAATTTTTTATACTTATAATATTTGTAGATTATATGACACAACCTGACCCACTAGGGCCCTACCCAAGGCAACGGTAAAATGAATATTCCAACCCAATCCCACATCTAATAGGCTCGAGGATGGTTATAAGAACCTAGTAAGAATATCATACAATATGGGAGGCCTTATCCAATATTATCCTACATTAGACACATACCTCTAATGTACAAAACAACCATCATCATCATCAACAACAACACACACAAAACACACACACACACACACACATATAGAAACAATTGACTATATACAACATAAGAATAAGATATTAAATACAATAACAATTCCATATATGATAATATAAAAGGAACTATATATCAGATAATCCACAAAACTAGACCAATAAAAGACTTCAAAAAATTACACCTTTCTCTATATACTCCAAAATCATTCTTAAATCTCAAAGTTCACCCCACCCTCACAAAGAACCATGATTCATCATGAATCAATAAGCCTCCCTAAGAATCGGCTTCAAATAAGTCACACTAGTTCCATATCCAATAAGACCATCTATGAAAATCATGTCCCTTTTATAGACGCAACACATTGGTACTAGGTCCGCGTTGGGGTGAGTAGAAACATAATCAGTAAGATGCCATGAAAATATAAAGGAGAGAAAATAAACTAATTATCTCAAAACTTTATAATAAGAAGGTACCCCAAAGTAATTTAAGGAAATATCCATATATTATATACTATAAGAAGTCCCAAGGATAATGAAAAGTCTTGGTACACTCAGCTCAATCCCATGAAGTTTCGTATCTCATGAGAAACTAGTGATTCTTAAAGCACAAAAACTCCCACAATGATTAAAGTCAATATCTAAGTTATATGTCACATCTTGAAGGAAACTAAGTGGTGATTGGAGAGTCCCAAGTATTAAATTAAATGATCTGATCAACCTCTCTATATTCCAAATTTCAATTGAAAATCATAAATGTGGATTCACTCCTCACTAATGTTCACATGTCATTTGAGGGGGGGGGGGGGGGGGTACCACACCATGTCATCTGCAACACCCAATACCATATCAAAATTCCCAAAACCATGTCATCTGCCTGTATTTTCTATCTTATAAGGGAGATTTAGGACAACTATTGGCCCAATTCACTTCATATAACATGGAGAAGTTGGTTATTCATTCGATTGTGTTAAATAAAACAATTGGGGTTGGTACACTAGAGGACCCATATGATATGACTTGACAAGTCATGATAGCCCAATGGATGCTTCCTCCTCACACCATAATGGCCCGAGTGCCCATTGCCTCTAATCCCATTGACCACTGATGCCGTTGACTCCTACTGTCTCCCACTATCATCATCACCATACTGTGTTACCATTCTATGCTACTCCATACACCGTCTCTTCATCTACAACTCTTCTCATCACTTACATTCCAAAAACCAGTCATCATCGAGATCCTACCACTATAGGTGTGGGAGAACCCACTATTGACTCTAATAGTGTGATGACTTCCATTCTCTATTATCTGGTTCTCTTTTTAGGATTCATTGAACATAACATCCACTATTGTGAGGGAGAGTGATTAAAGTACATCACAAAATAAATAATTAAAGGTGAGGGAAAGATGGATGATAATCATTTACCAGTCTCTCACATCAATAAAACAATTGATCGGTGAAGACCATGAATAATTCATTGATTGAAAAGAAAAAAAACATAGAAAAAAAATTTAAATACCAAACAATGATTAGATAATTGAGTTAAAAATAAATTAAATAAAATAATAATCAAGGGATTGAAACTAAAAACCTAGATCATCAAAAATGAATAATGAAATAGGAATCAAAATATTGAGTCATACCTTTGGTTTGATCAGATGATAATGAGGTTTTTATTCCCCATGAGATCCAGTAGAAATTCAGATAAATAATCAATTCTTTGGGTTCTATGAATCATCTAGGTATCCTCCTCTCACTCCATATAATGAGATAGGGACATTGGAAATTAACCCTAGTGATAGAGTTTAGTGATGAATTTAAATGGAGTGGATTAGATCAACCATCAAGTTTATTATTTAATTATTAAAATTGTTAAATTAATTCACTAACCTACCTGTGGAGGCTTAAGCTTTGGAACCTGGTGTGAAATAAAATTATAACTCCCCTAAAAAAAACTTTATTCTAGACATAATAAATTTTTTAGTTTCCCCATACAAGGCTCTAATTATTGGGATCCACATTTCTCAAAACATCATTCCGACTTAGTGACACATAATAAAAATACAATTTTAATTCTCTTAAGGTATTGAATAAAAAAATATAGGTTACTAAATTCTTCTCACCTTTAAGCCTTTTCATCCCTAAAATAAAAAAACTATAGATCCTTAAAAAGGAAGATCATAAAACAACCGCATAAAGAAACCAACCCACCTTCACATGTACTTCCTTTACCTTCAAAGGTCCGATCTATAAACATACTCAGTACAGAAATGAAAGAGGGAAAATCCTTTCCAATCACTAATTTTATCAGATCCAAATCACGTCAAAGTAATACATTAATTTAAAAACACATCCAATCTATGCTAGTAATGATAGAATTATCTCTTAGAATACTTTCTCATTCAAAATTTGTACTACCACAAGGGACAAAGATAACCCACATAACACTAATGTCTGTCTCAAAAAGATTCATTATCACAGTTACCTCTAGTTAGAGCACCTTCCACCCCACCATTAAAGGGATTCCAAGATTGTTATTTTATGATAAGAACCCACCCATGATTCTCACCAACACTAAGTGATTCCAAAATACTTCATGTTAGAACTAGAAGAGTTTCTAAGTTGAATAATCCCTAAAACCATGTCAGATTCCCTAACAACTCTATCCACACTAGGAACATGAAACAATAATTCTATCTCACAACATAAAAGAAAAATTGTCCTTCCTTCCCAATATTTTCACAAATATCCTCAAGACTTTTCCATCAACAACCTGACCCCAAACATGTTTTAATCTTCTATCAAATATAACCTGATCATTTCTTCATCACTCTTTCATGAAATGTATCGATGATAAAATCAAGAACAACACCAAAGTCATCAAATAACTCAACACCACACCACTATCCTTCATGTTACAATAATCCATAATTAGAAGTGGATGATCCTCATTATTCAAGTGACCCTTCAATATGGATTCTAGACCCCAATATAACACTAAACTAAAGATAACAAGGTCTACAAACATTTGAGAAAACCTAATCCTCTTACACATAATAAGATTTACATGTTATGGTTAAAACCAAAAATATTAATTGGACATAACACACTAAGGGTCACACTCCTCTTAAAATATCCATCATAATATTTTACATTAACTCCATTAAAAAATACTATCCACCCGGGGAAATGGTTTTTATGGTCAGGAAATATAGAAAAAACCCTTCTGGTACATCACATGAGAATGTCTGACCTCACAAGACCACAAAGTCTACATCACCATCGTGGGCCTCTCACTCACAATGGAAGAGTGTGGGATTTCCACCATCAGTCGAAGGTAAGAAAATTATACCTCTCCATATAATATGTTATGACCCGTCCTCGAGGCCCGTACCGTGACTACCCCAAGCCCGCCTTCCATAGGCCAGGGGCTGGCGACTAGCACCAAGGCGTAATTCCCGGTAAAAAGGAAAGGAATTTCCTTTGTAAAGTAAACAAACACCACAAAGCAAGAAGGCAGAAGTAAACACTAAGTAAAAACTGGGTACAATAGAAAGTGTGGTAAAGTGTGTGGGCCAGAATACAAACCCAAACTGAAAGTAAAGTACAACTGAAAAGAGAGTACAACAACTGAAAAGTAAATCTGCAGCGTCGATCCGTCCACTGGATGTCCCACCTGAAGGGTGGGTACAGATATCCTCCACAGCTCCTCGGGTCTAGCCGTCCGCTCCGAATACGTCCCGCCCAGTGGTCCACCTTTAGGTATCGATATGCTCCTCGTGCCTCAACCACGATCAGTGATTTCTGTCGTCTGCAACCAACAGAACGTAGTGCGGGCATAGCCTGTGCATGGGTGAGTATAAGCTACTCAGTAGGGACCCTGAGACCCCCGAAGGTCTCCCAGAATCCACAACGGATAATCCACAAAGGAATGATATAATCATGAAGTAACATCCGAAACTACCTAGGTATATGCCCATACATATACCTAAGTCATCAATTCCAGTTCGCTCCAACATCCAATCCCAAGTTCGATCACATCCACACAGGATAGCACAATAGAATCCACATAGGAAAGCAAGTCAAGATTCAGCTCACACAGGTATACTTCTTCGTATGACGATAGAGATGATCAGATATAGCCACTGATTCATCTAAGCCTTCGAACCCACACCAGATCGATAGGTACTAACCCCGCAATGACCCAAAAAGGATCGATAGGTACTAACACCCGCAATGACCCACACAGGATCTGACCCACAAAGGATCGATAGGTAACTAACCCCGGCAATGACCCACACAGGATCAGACCCACATAGGATCTGTAGGCACTGGCCCACACAGGACCGCTGAGCACTGAAACACACAGGATCGGTAGCACTGATCCACGTAGGATCGCTGAGTGCTGTAGTCATCACCATCGAATCCATGGAGGATTTTTGTACAGTCGTCATCGTCGTCGCAGTCACAACCAGCTCTAGGGTTCCCGCACACAACAAGCTCATTCGGGAGGGTCCGCTCCACGAGCTGAGGGGATGATACATCAACTGACACATAGTCTGGATTTGATGTATCCAAAAGTTCCGTATCGTCAACATGAACTCAACGTCGCAGACGGCGCGTCAATCGGATGCCCGGTCTGAGAGTTATTGGCCTTTTCGTTCTAGGGAGCCGATTGGTTTTTAAGTCAAAACCAACCCAACCATACTCCAATTGAATACAAACCTCGATAAGAGTAAGACAAAAGGTCTGTCTCACTAAGATGAATCCAACAAAGTCGACGACACGCCAATCGGACGTCCAGAGCTAAAGTTATAAGAGTTTTCGCTCTGAGGGCCCAGTTGGTTTCATGTACGAACCAACCCGGACGAACCCAAAGTACTCTGAAACCTTTAGTGTAATATACCTAAACGACCGTCTCGATCCAAGGATCACTACGCAACTGACGGTGCATCGATCGGAGGTCTGTAGCCCAAGTTATGGGTAACATACCGAAAACGTCCGGTATTAGGGGGTTCGGGCCCGGTCCGACCCGGCCCGGTACCCCCTGGGACGGCTTGACCCGGGTCCGGGTCCGGCCCGCTTGGGAGTGGCCTGGACCAGCTGGTGCGGCCCGGCCTGGCCTGGGCACGACCCGACCCGGCTGGCGCGGCCCGGCCCGGCGGTCCGGTCGGGTGGTTCGGCCGTTTCGGCCGAGCGGTGCGGGGTGGCACGCTGCCCCCCGCCAGCATGCAACCACGACCCCATGGGGGGCCGCTCCTTGTCAATGGATGAGGCCGAGGGCCGCTTCCCACCTCCCTCGGTCCCGCACGATCACGGGACCAGCGACCTTCCGCCGCCTTCGGCCTCCGGCGCCGCCGTTCCGGCGAGGCGCGCCGGCGGAACGTTCCACGGACCACTGGACGAGCTCAGGTGGTCAGATTTGCCTTCCGTCTTCTCCAACGGCCCTATCGGGACCAACTCTTCCCTACGAAGACCTCACAACGCCCATGTGGCCTACTTCATCGTCGCCCGCCGATCCGCACACCAAGAGCGAAGGGACGGTGGGTTCAGACTTGTTCGTTGGTCCGCACCCACCGCGTTAGCGGTTTAAAAAGGCTTCCAACAAATTTTAAACATATGTCGATGGTATAAATCACAAATATTTAATTGAATCAAAACCCCTAACTCGTCGAATTCGTTGAGCGAGGGTTCGTTGCGGAAAATCACGTTGCAGAAGAAGGAGTCATGGAAGGGGGATCGTCGCGTCGCGGAGAAGGAACATCACAAAAGAAGCATTGCAGAAGAATCGTCATTGGCATCACGGTACACGACGTCGCGTAGTCGATCTCCGAGGATTTGGCGTTCTTCGTCGGAGATCAGTGCGTTCTTCGCGTTCTTCGCATTCTTCGTGTTCTTCGTCGAAGAAGAAGGCTTTTCTCCAAATCCTCTCCACGCAACAAGTTCCCACCCAAATAAAATAAGTGTTGTCTTATTTTATTAACACTCAAACCAACTCTTTGAAATTCAAAAAGAAAAGAAACGATCAATTAATTGAGGAGTTTAAAACCGCCCAATTAATGAGACGTTTAATATCCAGATTAAACGCAAGAGTTGACTTCATTAAAAAGGGGGGTGCTAGTGCATTACTTAAGAAGCAAAGAAACTGTGGGGATTGTGTGGGCCCCACCTCACAAATATCCTACCAAGTGGGTAGGATAATGTGGGTCCCACTCATCCACTTAAAATAGGTTAAGCGACTTAAAAAAAATAAATTGGTCGCACCATTTTATTTTATTCATTTACTTAACCCGAAAAATTTAAAAACCACACCAGAGCAAACACAACTCTGGAAAATGTGTTTCTAATCAATTACCGGTGCTGCGATTCCATCGGTGCCATCAGAATTTGATTTCGAGCACCAGTTCAAAAGTTAGAAAAACCTGCTCGTTCGTTCACTGAACGTACCCGAGCTAAACTTTGGAAAAAGATTCCGGGCACACTGGGCCTCGGAATTAGGTGCCGTTAGAAACTGCGTTCTTGTAAAATTCCAAAGAAAATTAATAAAAAAAATTTCCTTGAATTTTATGGGTCTTTACATAATAATTAACTACTCTAAATCTAGATATTTATATACCTCCTCTATTATATAGACATGGAGTCCTCTACCAAGGGCATTAATAACCACATCATTACTCCTCTACTATGATCTCATTAGCTTCTATGGTTTTAACTTCATGAAGGCTAATAAAAAATCTATGAATTCAAAACTTATTCTATAAGAGAATAGTATGTGATTGATATTCTCATAGTAATACTAGGAAAATTTCTTGAATACCAAAAAAGAACCTCCATGAATCGTTACTAAGAAAGATTTATTCTACCCTTTAACTTAACTATATTAGAATTCAATCATTGGAGTGAAAGTCATTGCATACATCAATATCATGTAGAGGGACAACCATGGATCCCCCATTATCAACATTTATGCATTATTCTATACTCTCATGAATTGAATTATCCTCCATCCACTTAGTGAATAAATAAATTATTTCCAATATATGGGTTGTTAACAATGACCACTTTTGTGTGGGGTCTAATCACCACACCTGAGGGAATACAACTCACTTATAGGGGAGTACGTTTTCTCATTTACTCAATTTCACACCACAAAATAGCACCACTATTGATAGGAAATATATAATTAGATAGGTATCACTGAACTTCATCTCTTCCATGAAGGAATCTAAGGAAAAACCTATTTATTCAGTAAAGAAAAACTCACTTCAATAGAGGGTAGAGTGAAAAATGACATATCTTAGTGGGAAATATTTAGCTAAAAATGTTTTCACCATGGTCTATATTGGAATCTCCAACTCTTAAAAATATGGGCCATAATGAATATTTCACACCCGTATCAACTAGTATGAGGTTATATGAAGAGAGGACACAAATCATACTACAAAATTTATTCATCGATTCCCGAACATAGTATCTATCACATGAATATATCCATGGATTAATATATCAACACACCACGCTTGATGATGAATAAATGAGGGTGGAAATGATCT
Organism: Viscum album; assembly: GCA_963277665.1. NCBI lineage: Eukaryota > Viridiplantae > Streptophyta > Magnoliopsida > Santalales > Viscaceae > Viscum > Viscum album. Next base: position 1,263,874,069 of record OY728131.1, on the reverse strand, counting down.
AGAAGGATTATAGTGTATTCCATCTCCATCTACTCTAATACCACATACATACCAATCAAAACTGCTCCTTTCTAGGGAACTTACCTTAATATGAAAATGTCTGATTTTAGTCCTATATTCCAGATAAAGTCTTATCTATGTTACCACTATAGAAATATTCAGAAAAAAATACAAGCATGATCCCAAATCCATGGTGTATTACCACTAAGAATCCTTTTTCTCCCAATGCTCATTTGGGGGGTATTCAACATAGTTGGTGTTGTGTAAAAACATTATCATAGCTCAATAACTATTTCTATAGTGTCTCTTCCAAAAAAACTGAGATCAAATAATTCCACCATGAAACATACCCTTGGAACACCTCATAAGGTCTATAAGCCTTATTGCATACTCAAACATAGACATTATTCCCTAAGAAGGGTCCAATATCCTTGGATAAAATATCCATCCAAAATTATTACTCAAACTCCAACCATAGTAGAGAAGTGCCTTTGAAATTTTGGGGGAAACATAATCTACTGATGGATTATTGTGACGTGTAGGGGGATCAATTCAATAATCTTCATTTGTCTAGTGAGTTTCTAGGATAAATGTAAATGTGACTCTTGGAATCAATCTAAATTATTTATCATTAGAGGATTATGATCTCCTAAAAAACCATGATTCCTATATTTTAAGAACACAAAATCATATTCATTCAATGAGTAGTCTCCTATAACTCAATGGGAACTACCATCCACTCTATGAGTATATCTACACAAATTGAAAAGGGTAGAGAAACTTCCCAAAATAACTGGGAATGAATACTTATCAACTGAGTCTCAGAAAACAACACATAATCACTCACTAATCCTTGGAGAGAGGTATAACTATTAAGAAAAGATCTTCATGACCCTACCTATGCATAGATTATGGTTATTAGTGGGTAACAGCCTAAATTTGATAGGATAAAACAAAAAAGGGTTAGATAATATCTAGATGAGATAACACTAGAAGGACATGAAAAATCATTACTAACCATTATATGATGCATGCAATTATTTTCATATACCCCAAAATGATTTTTAGATATCTAGTTCAATTAACTAGATATCAATGCCCTAGATAAAGGATATGTTGTCCACTACACTCATTCTTGTCAACCTATCCTGATAATAAAACTCAATACACCATTAAAATTATTTCCATCAATTCCCAAACAAGTCATCACAATAATTTTAACTCCATACTTCATCATTTGGACTTGACCACATTGATATGACTCTGACATGACCTAACCCACTAAGGTCTCACTGGAGTTAGCAATAGGCTGAGTTTTCCACCTCAATCCCACCTCAGATAGGCTAGGGGATAGTGATTAGAACTAAGTAAAAATATCACAAAATATGGGAGGCCTTAGATGATATCAACCTACAATAGACACATATCTCCAATGTATTATATAACCAAAATCATCATCATCACACACACATACACACATAAGCAACTAAACTGTATTCAACACATACACGACACATAAAATAAAAGTATAATGACACATAGAAAAATAACAAAGGAATTGTACATCCTAGAAGCCTCTTAATATAACAAGTATAAAACTATAGAAATATACTCCTCATTGAAATCATGGATTGATCTCTAGTTACAATGGTCCCTACCACCATCAAGAACCATCACACACTACCTAGAATCACCATGCATCTCTGGCCATCATCTGCAAACAATGTACACCAGATCATGGTCCACTAAGACCATATTTGAACCCTTTATTACCTGTATAGATGAAACACATGTGTGAGCATGCCCGTGCATGGGTGAATATAAAAATACTTAGTGAGATATTATAACACCAAAATATTTTAAATTATATATTCCTCTATGACTAAATATGTTTATGACATGTGATACATGTAACACGAAACTACAATGAATCATGAAGAAATATATATCTATTCAAATTGAAACATAGAATATATGTGTAAAAATAGATATCCTTGAATTATGAAATTTATTTAGAAATAAAATTAGAGGTTATTTTCCATTCTAAGGAATTTAGAAATTAAATTAGTGTACCTAAATAACTAATAAGATTGATTTATGATTTAAAATGTAACCTTTCTAAAAATTGAATTTTCATTGTTTTTTTAAGAATCTAAACTTATTATGGTTAAAATATATTATTTATAAGAATAATATATTCATTATAATATGATTATTAATTGATAATAAATAATAATAATAATATTTAATATTTTTGATAAAGTTATTTTCCTATGAAAATAGTTTTTATTATATTTTTATATTTTTATTTAAAAGTTAAATTCTCACCTTTTATAATTTTTGTTTGATAAAATAAACTATATTTTTAGATTCATCATTTAAATATTATCTTAATATGAATTTTTAGATATTTTTATGAAAATGTAGATTTTAGGTGAACAATAAAAAATATATTTTTCTACCAGAATTATAAATTTTATGACTTTATCATTACATAATAAAGACCGATAAGTTTATAAAACCCGTTAATTTATTAAATATTTATTAAATAATTCAAAATTTATAAATATTTTTAAATACCATTATGAATTTCAACATTTTAGGAACTTATGTTATATTTTCCAACTAAAACATTTTTCTGGTCTTTTTATATTAATTAAATATTATTTTGATATAATTTGGTTTTGGATTTATTTTAAATAAAAATAAATTTATTTTATTTTATAATAAAATCATTTATATCATTAAATTCAAAAATATTTATAGTCTTATCCCACAAATATATTTTATTCTTAAAGATTTATTTTTTTAAAAACAGTCTTTACCCGTTACATGTACTAATGTTAAAAATTGATTTTACTAAACATAGAAATTTTATCTTATAAAATGGATTTCATATTTCGAATCAGTAGGTCTATATTATATAATAAGATCCATTTTAATTTTAATCATTAAAATTAAATTACCTAGGTAAGAACTAGCTACCACGGTGAAACCAAAAATGGTAAAATAAACAATTCTAAGAGTAGAGGACTTGGAAATATGATTAAAACACGTTTTAAAATACATGGTTGAGTTATTATTGATATTATCTCATATCCAACCCAATATTTTCCATTTTTTGAGTCTTATTGACATGTCATACATGTGATCTTATTATATTAAAAAGAAGTATTTTCAAAAATGCCAATCACACCACTAATAAAAGGGGCTTCTCACTATCCCTTCACAAATAATCCAAAATTTTGGGTTCCTATTAAAAATATTACTTTATATATCCCCTATAATATTATTTCTTTTCCTTGAGTATCATTTAACAAGATATTTTCCTAAGACCACCACTTCCATGGAGTATTTAAAGGGGAATCCCAAGTCCTAAATATGAGTACTTTCTTCATATCTTATTTTTTTCATTATTTTATTCACAAATATAATTTTATAATTTTTATATAATTAAATTATCATTTTTTATATGGGATATAATTTCCACCTTTTCCCTTTTTTACTAAGAAAAAAAATCTCCATTCATGCATTGTGTGGATTACCACCTCCATGAGGTGATGAATTCAATTTTCCACAACACCTTTATTAGAAAGTAATAATAGAGAAATTGAAGATTAAATTTTAAATATATAATAATAATATTATCATCAGGAGAGAAATTGTAATAAACTGAACCTTTTGAATGATAATTGTTTCTTAAAAATGTGTGTTTTATTTTATTATTCACAAAAAAACCACATCTCTTTAATAATGAAGTAAATATAAAGGGAAATGTGATCATATGGTTCAAACATTAAATGATCTTCGATCAATTATTATAATTTTTAATTATGACCATTGGGAACTATAATCATGATAATAATTTTAACATTATAATTAGTGTTTATAAGTAAAATTTTATGAAGGATTATTGATACAGAATTAAGATTCAATAGAATCGACCAGTAGATTCATTCCATTTGAATCCCATATATTGGGACTTAGGATTAAGGTATCATCACTGGGGTTCACCCTTTTCCAAACCCAATTTGAGCTTCAACAAGTGAATCTTGAATGAAATCTCCTACGAGAGAAGTTCATGTTAGTGAAGATTACCACTCAGTCAATGTTAGATGAGGTACCCAAAAAACTACCACCATCACACACCTTACGCTTATGAAATAAATGGTTATAATAAGGGGTTAAATTTCCCTAACACAGTGTTTAAATCCTTTTCTTAAATAAATTTTTTATTCCATTATTTCTATTTTAAGAATAGTTTTTCTTAATAAAATTGAGATGGAGTTTGAAAAATTAATTTTTCAGACAGAGATTGTAGTTTTTCTAAAAGAAATATTTATTATAATAAACCAAGGTATTATTAATAAAGTTTATTTTAATTAAATAGTATTATTTAACAACTCTTATTTAAAAATAAATAATAAAATAATTTTGTTTTTTCAAGTGTAAGAAATTGTACTATGCATTTTCAATCCACTATTATTTTTAATAAATAAATATTTTTATATTTAAAAGTAAAAATTATAATATTTATAGAATTATTATGATAAAATAAATATAATTTTTTAAATCAGAATGTCAAAATCAGGTTAGGATGAATTTATGATAATTTTTAAAAATACTTTATTTTTTCTTGAATAGTAAAGTTTCCATTTGAATTTTTTGGTATGTTAATGGCATAATAATTATTTTATAGTGATGTAATAAATAATTAACCAATAGAAATGAATTAAAATATGTTATTTTATTAATATCATGTATTTTAATATATTTTAATCAATTTCCAAAATATATAAGTTACTTTACAAATTCAAAAGATGAAAACTTTAACTTTAAAAATGTTATTTTGTGAAAAATTTAACTTTCCTTGAGAAAATAATGAATATAAAATTATGGTCGATTATTTTGGATTTAAATAACATAATAGGTGTCTTAAGTGTCCAATAACATGGGAAAATACGATGGGAAAGCACGTGGTTTTTCATTTACCCCTACCTAGGTGTCCAAGGCCTTTATTTAGAAATTAATAAAAAAATCCTCCACTTTTTCTATAAATACCCACCCCTTTATCCATTTACATTCAATCCCAATTAATCCTACACTAATATATGATAATTTTAACTCCCAAATAGTCCTTAAAAGGTTCCCTGAAGATCCCATGGTCCCAATCCTCATGTTTGAGGAATTACTCTTCAAGGTAAAGTAAATTTCCACTTCTCTTTTCCATTCGAGTTTCATCTTTGTGCAGTATGTCTTTCAAATATCAAAAATAATTTCTTATGTCTAATTTATTTTATATATTTAATGTATTAATATTATTTTACAAAGTGGATACCCATGTCCCCTCTCTTTTTACCCTTTTCTAAAAACATGTTTTATACCTGTTATGTTGTCGATTTTACTTCTCAAAATTTCTCTCTTCTCCTCAAGAAATTCTCTTTTATTTTCTTAATGTGAATATAAAATAATCTTTATTTTCCAATTTTATTCAAAAATATTTAAAAATGATTTATTTTATTCTATAATTTACATACAAGAAACCTAAATTCCCTTTCCATGGGTTATAAAATACATAAATATCTTGTCTTTAAGCACTTTTTAAAACACCATGATTTTTATATAAAACCTAGTCCTTTTATTCTCTATGGGTTATTTATGAAATGTTTTATTACAATATATATTGATAAAATCAATTAATATATATGAAGGGTTAACCCTTATATAATTTCAATGTATTGAGTAAATAATTTAATCTCTAAAGATGACATGGTTTACGATACCTTACTGAATAACCTTGGAAAATTTTTATGACACCTCTATGACTAGACTTGGGGATATGATTCAGAATGTATCATTTAAATTTTGTAGCCAGATTTATATTTTATTATTCCAGTAATTTTTAATATGAGATTACCCTTTTTCTTTTTCTCATATCTTTATTATATTCCTCATTTCTTATTAATATTTCTCAATATCACATGTAAACTGTTTCTCTTGTTTATTCCCTTATTGGGACATATGATCACCATTTAATTTGATGTATTTCCCTAGGTTATAAGATGAAGTAATAGTATTTAGGATAAACCAATGAATAATCCTTCAACTTTTTTTAAAATAATGTTTTAAGTTTTCATGTTTTATGTACCTTGTTTCCAAGAAACTAAACATTAAAAAATCTTCTATTTTGTACAATTAAATGAAATGTTTATGTATTAAAAATAGTGGGATGAAATAGATGGAATCAAAATATGGTTCAGTTATTTGTGTAAATTAGAATTTTAAAACATTAGGAATAACCTTATGGACAAGTTAAAATATAGGAAAAAATATTGGTATTTTGGTAAAGTATTAAGTAAGTGGTTTCTGAGTAAAGAAATACCTATCTTAATACGAACAGGTGGATATAGGTCTGGCCCATATGTATCTTGGGGTGAAACCTTAAAACACTATTTTGAGCTGAACTCGAATGAGAATTGGTGCATAAAAATGATCCTTAATACACTTCTAGTTTGAAACTCCTGGGGGTATGATTGGTTAATCACAATCTTTTTATAAATAATTATAAAGGATTTATAGATTATGTAATTTTTGTTAAAGAATAAAATATTTAAGAATAATGTTTTAAGACATAAAATTTCTTTAGAGTTATAATATTATTAAAAGAAAAAAAATTTATCTCTAAGTTTTCATCTTTTATAAAATAGAGGGAAATAGGAAGAACTGCATAAATGGTGAGCGCAATAAACCATGCGCTGATGAACCTCTAATGGGAGCTAGAATGGAAAAATTCATGATAATGATGAATCAATTGACTCGAGTTATAAGTAATATCTTAAATCAAGTTGAGAGACCATGTTCACCTTGAAGGGAACAACTTTCCATTGAGTCCTTTATGAAAAAACAACCACCTTATTTTAGTTGATCTACTGACCCATTGATTTTTAATCAATGAATAATCTTTATAGAAAATAACTTTTTTGTACTCCATTTTTTAGAGCAAGAGAAAGTCACCCTATCTATGTACCAATTAGAGGGAGAAGCTGATCAGTAGTGGATGCTGGTTATAAATATCAAGCCAAGAAGGGAGATTGAATCTATGGAGTGGGAAGTGTTTATGGGATCCTTTTTCAAAAAATATTTCCCTCATTCGATGCAAAAGAAAATTGTGAAAGAATTACTAGAGTTAAAGAAAAAGGAAAATAAATATGTGGGAATTTATGAGATAAACTTTACAAGACTTTCTCGCTACACCTATAGCCTTTTTATGGATCCTAATGGAAGGGTTGATAGATTCTTCAGTGGAATAAGACCCCATCTATGGAAGAATATTGTAAATTGAGACTATGAAAATTATGAGGAGATAATTCAAATTGTTATGAAGGTTGAACTGAAGTTCATAGGGACTTAGTATTCAAATTGATCAAATTAGAAGAATAGATCAATTGATCCAATATTGTGGAGGAACTTTGATCATGGAAGAGAATAAAATCAAGTGTAACTTCTTACATGCAAAAAATGTGGGAAGATGTATTTGAGGAACTACTTTCTCGAGAGTAGGAAATGTTACAAGTGTGGAAGAGATGAACATATTGTTCAAAACTTTTAGAGTGAGATGAAGCGTCAATTTATCAACACCAATAAAAAATGCAATATGGTTCCAGCCTAGGCTAAATTATAATGCTTTAAGTGTGTAAATCTTGTTCACTTTTCCAATCACTATCCAAATCTAAAAAAAGTGGAGGCAAATCACTATCAACCTTACCATAGGCTAAGGGAGAATGTTCACTCTATTTCCATCATAATGGATGAAGTTGCAGCTCCAAATGATGCGGTGGTATATAATCTCATTTGTCTCTCAAATCTAGAAAGTATATTGTTTGATTATGGTTCTACACATTTCTTTATTTCCTTTGATTCTACAAAGAATATAGAATCAATCCCTAAAATTCTATAAGAAGAGTTATGAGTCAAGACTCATGGAGGGATTGTCCAAAAATCAACAGTGTATAGAAACTCTAGTTTTTACTTTAGTGAGCATAATCTCATCACAAATATAATAGTCATTCCTATGTTGGAATACAACATTATATTTTGGATGGAATGACTCTCAAAGTATAATACTAAGATCAACAATAGAAGTAAGTAAATCTTAGTAGTCTTGAATGGAAAACATGTATTTGTTTTCAAATGAGAGATATCTCGATCGGGGCTTTGTCTAGAAGAACCTCCCATAACATTATTTATGTAAATGATCAATGAAGATGAATAAATAAATGAAAGTATATGAATAGAAAACATCACCATAATTTAGGAATACATTAATGTATTTCCTGAGTAGTTACCTAGACCTCCCCCAAAAAGAGAGGTAAAGTTATCCATTGAACCCATACCTTGATCCTAGATGATATAAAATACCCCATATAGAAGGGAAAATGTAGATCTAGAGGAATTAAAGAAACAACTACAAGATCTTTTGGAGAATGGGTTTATCTAGACAAGTGTGTCTCATTGGATAGAACCTATTCTCTTTGTGAAGATGAATGATAGATAAATGTGTCTATGTATTTATTATATATAGATTAATGGGATCATAGTGGAAAAAAAGTGCCATCTTCCAAGGATTGATGATTTATTTGACCAGCCTTTTGGGTATCAATTCTTCTCCAAGATTGATCTTTGATATGGTATCATCAATTGAGGGTGAAGAAAGAAGATATTCCAATAAATACCTTCCAATAAATATATGGTCATTATGATTTTGTTGTTATTCCCTTTATCTTGACTAATGCTCCTACTATATTTATAGATTTGATTAATATAGTCTTCAAGAAATACCTTGATAACTTTGTGGTAGTTTTTATTAATGATATTCTTATATATTCTAAATTCATGAGTAGCATGAGGATCATCTACAAGTTATATTTCAAACTCTTAGGAAAGAGAGGCTATTTGGATAGTTCAAAAAATGTGAATTTTTGTTGCAACAAGTTGATTTATTGGGTAACATTATAACCAATGAAGGAATCTCAGTTGACCCTTCCAAGAAAAAGGTTTTATAGGAGTGACCTCATCCAACAAAAGAAACTGAGATTTCTAGTTTCCTAGGTTTAGAAATATATTATAGGAGGTTTTTGATTTTTTTTCAAGACTTTATAATCTACTAACCAAGTTAAATTGAAAAGGGTCCAAGTTCATCTGGACAAAAGAGTGTGAAGAAAGTTTCCAAGATCTGAAGAAGAGATTCGTTACTATAGTTGTGTTAACTCTACCCTCATGAGAAGAATTATCCTATGCATGACCTGGAGCTGGATTTAGTTGTTTTCAATTTAAAGATATATAGGCACTATCTTTATGGGGATAAATGGACATATACACATACCACCAAATTTTGAAATATATTTTTATGCAAAAGGAATTAGACATGAGACAAAAGAAATGGTTTTAACTTCTTAAAGAATATTATTTTTCAATTCATTATCACCCTAGAAGATAAAAAAAATGTTACTGATGCATTAAGTTAGAAAGTCCCTATTGTGCTGGAAATGATGGGTATTCAAGGAGGCCCTTTGATAAAAGACCTAGTAAAGATGGAAATGGGAATCGTAAGGGAAGGGACATCATAAAACCTATCTAAAATGATTTCTAAACCATTATTACTAGATAAGACCACGAAATATAAAAGGGTATATCCTTTTTTATAGAATAAGATAGAGTATGTGAAGGATGGGAAGTTTAATATGTTCTGTATTGATCAAGAAGGTGTACTAAAATTTCATACATGGATATGTATTCCATCTATTTTAGAAATAAAGAAGGATTTGATGGATGTAGATCATAGATATGCATTATCTATACATCCTAGAAGCACTAAAATATATAGGGACCTTTGTGATCATTATTGGTGGGATAACATGAAAAGGGATATTGTTGACTACACCACAAGGTTCCTAGTGTGTCAAAAAGTGAAGGTAGAGAAACAACTTCCTATAGAGGTATTACAACCACTACCCACACCAACATGGAAGTGGGAAAATATAACTGTAGATTTTATCACTTGTCTTCTAAGAACATCCAAAGAAAATAATGTGATCTGGGTTATAGTGGACCGCCTTACAAAGACTGACCGTTTTATCTCTATTTAAGAATATTTTTCTCTTGATCAAATTGAAAATATTTTCATAAAGGAAGTGGTGAGGTTGCATGGAGTTTCACTTTGTATCATTTATGATCATGATCTAGGGTTTACATCAATATTATGGAGAAGTATTCAACATTTTTTGGAAACCAAATTAAATTTCAATATAACCTATCACCCCCAAATGGATGGCCAATATGAAAGGACTATTCAAACACATGAGGATATTTTGAGAACATTGTCAATCAAATTTAAAGGCTAATGTGATCAACATCTCCCATTAGTTGAGTTCTCATACAAAAAAAGGTTCCATTGGATTATATAAACATCTCCCTAGAATATGTATATGGGAAGAAATGTAGAACTCCTACTTGTTGGGATGAAGTTGGTGAGAGAAAGCTACATGGTCCAGATCTTGTGTAAGAGGTGATAAAAAAGGTTCATGAAATTCAATAACACATTATGGATGGTCAGAGTCAGTAGAAGAGCTATGATGACAACCATTAAATGGACTTGGAGTTTGGTGTTGGCAATAATGTGTTCCTTTCAATATCACCCTATAAGAGATTTATGCGGTTTGGGAAGAAAGGGAAGCTTATCCCCTAATACATTGGCCCATATGAAATCCTTGGCCACATAGGAACAATGGCCTATCATCTTGAACTTCCACGAAATCTAGCTCAAGTTCATGATGTATTCCATGTATCTATTTTGAGGAAGTACATACTTGACCCTTCACATGTATTGATTCCATAGGTGGTGCAAATGGAACAGGAAATCTCTTATTCGGTGAAACTGGTGGAGATCTTGGACCATAGATACCAGGTTCTATGAAACAAGACTACCCACCTCATCAAAGTGTTGTGGAGGAACCACATATATGAAGAAGTGACGTGGGAACAGGAAGAGATAATGAAGTATAAGTACCCACACCTCTTTTCATTTTGATAGAACGAGTTCAAATTTCAGGAATGGAATTTCTTAAGGGGGAATAATGCAACAACCCAAACCTTTTGAATGATAATTTTTTCCTTAAAATGCATGTTATATTATATTAGTCACAAAAAACCATATCTCGTTAATAATGAAGTGAATATAAAGGGAAATGTGACAATATAGTTTTGACCGTTATATGACCATTCTTCAATTATGACTGTTGGGAACTATACTCTTGATAATAATTTGAACATTATAATTTGTTTTTATAAGTAAAATTTGATAAAGGATAATTGATATAGAATGAAGAGTAGGTGGCCTCAATTAGTAAATTCATTCCATTTGAAGCCCATTTGTTGGAACATGAGAGATAGGCATCATCATTGGGGTTCACCATTGACTAATCCTAATCTGAGTTTGAACAAGTGATGCTTGAATGAAATGGCCTACAGGAGAAGTTCAAGTTAGTGGAGATTACCACTCTGTCGATGTTAGTCGAGACACCCCATGAAACTACCACCATCACACACCTTTCTCTTAGGGAATGAACATGTGTAATAAGGGGTTATGTATCCCTACCTTATTATGTAAATACTTTGTTTAAATTTTTTTTATACCATTATTTCCATTTTAAGAATAATTTTGCTTAATAAAATTGAGATAGAATTTAATAAATTGATTTTTTCAATAGAGATTTTAGTTTTCAAAAATAAAATAATTATTATAATAAACTAAGTTATTATGAATAATGTTTATTTTAATGAAATAGTATGATTAAAATACTCTTATTTTAAAATAAATGACAATTTGTTTTATTTTTTTCAAGTGTCATAAATTTATTGATGAATTTTTAATCCGCTATTATTTTTAATAAATAATATTTTTATATTTAAAAGTTAAAATTATCATATTTATAGAAATATAATGACAAAAAAATAATATTTTTGAAATAATAATGTAGAAATTATGTTCGGGTGAATTTTGGATAATTTTCTAAAATACATTCTTTTTTCATGAATAGTAAAAATACAATTTTTTTGGTAGGTTAATGATATCATAATTATTTCATTGTGATTTACTAACGAACTAACCACAATCCAAGACTAAAAATATGTTATTTTATTAATATCAATTATTTTAATATATTTTAATCAATTTCCAATCATATAATTTACTTTCCAAATTCTAAAATGGAAACTTTAATTTTAAAAATGTTATTTTGTGAAAAATTGAATTTTCCTTTCCAAAATAAGTAATATAAAATTATGGACGAATATTTTGGATTAAAATAATATAACAGGTGTCCCATGTGTCTAATTATACGAAAAAATACTATGGTAAAGCCCATTTATTTTCATTTACCACTACTTAAGTGTTTAAGGCCTTTATTTAGAAATTAATAAACAAATCCTCCACTTTTTCTATAAATATCCATCCATTTCCCCATTTAATTTGACTCACAATTCATAATAAAAAATATAAGAGAATTTTCCCACCCAAGTAATCCTACCAAGGTTTCCTCAATCCCCCCAAAGTCCCGATCTTCAAGTTTTAGGAATTACTCTTCAAGGTAAGGGAAATATCCACTTCAAATTTCCATTCAAGTTTCCTCATTGTATGGTGTGTATTTCAAATTTTAAAACTAAGTTATTACATTAGATTTAATTTATCCCTTTACTATATTAATGGTATTTTATTAATGGTAGACCCATATACTCTATATTTTTACCATTTTCTAGTAACATGTTTTATACCCATTATGCTACCTATTTTATTTCTCAAAAATTATCTCTTTTCCTTAAGAAGTTCCCTTTTATTATCTTTATGTGAATAACCAAACCTATTTGATTTCCAGGGGTATTCAAAAATATGTAAAAATTCTTTATTTTATTCTTTAATTTATATACATAAAATCATTATTCCCTTTTCGTGGTTTATAAATAACATAAAGATCTTATCTTTAAGCACTTTTAAAAATGCCGTGATTTGTATATGAAACCTATTTATTATATTCTCCATGGGTTATTTATGAAATGTTTTAATATGATCTATTAGGATCACATTAACTAATACATATGGAGGGTGTTCTCTAATAGCTCTCCAATTAATTGGGTAATGCATTTAATCTCTAGAGATAACATATTTTACGATACCTTGGTGAATAACCTTAGTAAATTTTTATAACAACTAAGTGACAAGACTTAGTGATATGCTTAATAATGTCTCATTTTAATGTTTTAGCCATATTTACATGTTATGATTTAATTTATTTTTATTATTATATTCCCCATTTTCTTTTCCTCATACCTTTATTATATTCCTCAAGTTCTTATTGATATTTATTAAGATCACATGTAAATTGTTTCCCTTGTTTATTCCCTTACTGAGCTTTATGGTCTCCCTTTTCTTTTATGTATGTCCCTAGCTTATTAGATGAATTAAAATTATTTAGGATGAACCAATTAAGAATCATTTCACATTTTTTAGAATAATTTTTTGTGTTTTCATATTTTATGTACCTTGTTTCCAAGAAACTATACTTTAAAAGATCCTATGTTTTGTACAATTTAAGGAAATGTTTATGTATAAAAAAGGAGGGATTCAATAAAAATTATATTACACTTTTTTACATGTTATTATTTGAGAAATTAATATATTAATAATGTTTTGTACGGACTACAACCTCCAAAAAATAACATATATAATTTTTCAGTTAATTTATTAATTATTTATGAAATATTCTTAAAATATGATTCAAAAAATTAGAATTATCTATATAATAACATTATAATACTATAATAATTATATTATTCATAAAATAAAACACATTCATAACCATAATAATCCTTTTATTATGGCATGTTCATGTTTGGGTTGGTCTAACCACTTAGTTGAAAAATGGAATAAAACAATATCATAGATGAGTAAGAGAATTTAATTGTGGATAATATATCATATAAATGATAATAAAAAGATTTTTTTTTTGTTTTTGTAATGGTATCATTAATTTTAAACTAATAAATTAAGTTACTAATGTCTCTTCGGGAAAAATCGTTGAAACATTTTCATCGTTGATTCCATCATTAAGGATCGTAACCAAAACTACCATAGAATGAAATTATAACATTATAAATAATTCTAAAACACAAATTCCAGTACCTTTTATGATTTATTAATTATAAACTTTAGGATAAAAATAGAGAACAACACCGGTATTATGAAACCTGTTGAATATGATCAAGATTACTCACACCCGATATAAAAAAAGATAATCAATACCTAATTTCCATTTAGATAACAATTATAAATTAAGTTTATAAAATTTATAGATATTTAAAAGGTTTTGAAATAGGTTTTTAGGATATTTATTTTTGTTATACAAGATATTCAAGTTGTTTAGTGAAATTCCAGATTTTAGGTAAGGGTTTTTTGTCCCAATTTTCAACACTTGAGTCTTATTTATTATTATAGACCGTGTTTTCTTTTTTATGCTATATCTACTACCCATTTAATATTTTTTTTATCATTATATTATAATTATTCATGTTATTTAATGTTTTATTTAAAATTATATCCTTTAAGGGGGTTTGATTCAAAATTTTCTAAATTTGTAAGTCTTATTTGTCTATAGATTAAATTCCATGAGAGATGTTTGGTATTGTGGATCATATTTTATTTTATATAGTGAATCAATAACATATTTTCCCTAAGTATAATGAATATGTTCCATTTCATTATATTTTAATTTCATTGAATCCTTATATTGTTTTCTTGATTCTTACACTACCATTATAGTAAGGGTTTTTGTATCTCAATTTTTCTTTCTTGAGATATGATTTGTATTCACTACTTGTTTCTATTTTACGGTATATATATTGGTCATGGATCAGCTTATAAATAGTCTCATACTATTTTATTTTGGGGGATTAAACTCATATAAATCCATCACTACCCTTTCCTTCCAAACCATCCTTTATTATAGGCATCAATTTTCTTCCAATTCCTTTCTATGCTAACACTCTATATTTACCTCATTTAATTGAACACTATTCACCTATATTCCATTAATTTTATTTATTGGGAAGTTAGTTACATAATCATATACCAATTTTTCTATATGGTTTTAGTTTTATATATTCTTACATAGAAATATATTCCATTTATTGATTAGGGAAATATTGAAAATCCATGTACTTGTTATTCTAATATTAATATTTATTGATTACTTAGGAAAGTATATTATGTAATATATAAATACCCACCACATTTATCTAGATTTATTATTTTCAATTATTAATTATAAAATTATTGACATTCTATATGTTTTTATTGTAATATGGATTTTAATGAAGGAAAGTTGATTATGAATTGTATTATTATTCATATCTTCCATATGGTGAAAGAATTATACTTATAGAAGGGATGAGTGGTTCCCATGATTGTATATCCTCTAGAAAAATTGGTTGGTATCATGATACAAAATGTTTGGGTAATTTGTGTATGTTGACCCAATACAAGCATGATGTCTTCATTGTGAAATTGATGGAAAGAATGATGTCTTAGCTATGACCCTGATGGAAAAATGATGTATTTGATGATTCCTTGATGGTAAAATGTGTCTGAAATTATGCATTCCATCACCATGAATTTAATTATTATTTCAATGTGTTTATTTATATTATTTAACATTGATTTGTTTCAATCTCATGTGATTAATTATATGAAATTATTTTATTACCATTTATTTACTTCCATATTATTCCTTCTACCTTCATACCTTGATATCTTCATATATACATTTTCCTTTACTGAGCATTTGATATCACCCTTTTTATGTTTTTATTTCCACATGTTATAGTGATATTTATTGCACATGATATGTCCAGAAGAGTAGAATGTATGAATAATTTTGAGAGATATGTTGAAGACTTATTATGTATTATATAATTTCTTAGATAATAGAAACATGACTATTTGATGAAAAAGGCATGAGAAATGTTAGTTAATGATTCACTCTCAAATTTACCCAAGAGAAGAAGGTAGGACGGTCCTTGTATTTTAGCTTGGGTTATCGAATCCTCAGAGACCTAAGAAGAAACCTATAGACACGTACATTCTATGGAGTATTTTTGGCTATGAAGTGGCCAACATGGGTTGGTTTTAGATGGGTTTAAAGGAACTCTAAGAGAATTAAGTGACTTCAATTTAAAAGAATAAGTTGATCCTAGGTTATCACTTGGGGTGGATTGGACGTATTCCCTTTTCAATTATTTCAATTTCTTATATTTGAGTTGAGTTAATTTAAGGAGATCAAACAACTTCATCACTTAATGATTTTATACCAACACATAATAATACTAATCACCTATACACTTTAAGGATCAAAGTTTTGAGCACTTCAAGGTAAAGGTTCGTATTAGCACTTGAATTGTGTGGCCTTAAATTCAATAAGGACGATGGAGTTTAAAAATCATCAAATAAAAATCTCAATTAAATAAGTGATTAGTCATTAATGGGGTGATAAATAACATCAAATCCATCCCCTTTATACTCCCTTGGATCAACCCATAAGTGGGTTATCCCTCCATTTATTCTATGGTTTCAATGGAAGCGGAAAGTAGACTCATGCGGGAAGAAATGGAGAAGTAAAAAAAACACAATAAAATAATGATCACTCCACATTGTGTGATAATTTCACAAGGTTTGGTGTGAATAAATTTACACCTTGATCTAACTATATCAAAGTGATATGAAGAACAATATAATAAGAGGAGAAGAAGAACTTTTATTAAGAAACTAAATTGAATTGACCAACTTACATGTGAAAGACAAACTTGAGACAACAAAATCGTAGCATAACATTACAGTTGAACAAATCATCAAAGATCCTCAACTCCTCTACCACCACTATCTTAAATAGGAATTATTGGATCCTTGTGTAGAGACTTCAACAGTAAAAAGCATCTCAATTAATTTTGGTAGGCCATAGGTGGGTGGAAAGTTGAGATAGAGTTTATTTTTCCACCCTTGACCCGAGGTGGCATCCATCTTTCATCCACCGTACAGACCCACTTAGAAGACCTTCTAGATGGCCTAATTAGACTGGTCCATAGTAGAAGAAAATAGAGCCCCGAATGTCTCCTAACCACCTGTAAAATTGGGGCCCATTTGGAGTTCTGTATTCGGAGATATGATTATATTAGTGGGCTGTTTTTCTGGGCCGCAGAACCTAGCCCAAAATTTTATCTCTAACTTGGGCCGCCTAAATGACCATAATAGAGGCCAAATTAGCACTGGATTTTGAAGAATTATTTTTTCCTCTATATGTCTTATATCATCCCACTAAATTTGGGATTTATTGTATTTGTAATTTGGGTCCCACATTCTCATTAGTGGGTTGGTGTCCAATCTGCCTTCTCTAGAATTGATTCCATTCATCTCTAAATATATCCATCATACTTTATGAATACTACATTGATCCCTGAATTAAAAGTGTTCATATTGAAGTGTATATAAATTTCCCAAAAATATCAAATTAAAATATGGATAATTAGATTTCTTAAAATCATATGAATCATTGGGTACTTTAAATGATGTTAAAAAATGTACCACATAATAGTGCATTTTAAGAAGAAATTACAATCATAATGTGAAATGATGTTCAAAGTGTAAAATAAACTAAAATGGTGTTTATGAATAATAAAGAACATGAAGATTATATATATTAAAAATTAATATTAGCCTCATTTATTGGCTAATCTGTTAAATGTTTTTATTAACTCTCAAAAACTCTAAACCTAAAAGGTATTTTGAATTTATGCCACTCAATATTTGTTGGTGATATTGAAAATATTTATGGTTAAAACTAGTTCTCTTTGGTTCATTTCAAAGATGTTATGTATGTAAGGTGTCATACAAGATTCAGAGAGTGTGGGTATGGGGTTCTATAGATACCTAGAAACCAAAACGTAAAGACTTCAAACTTGTTATCTCCAATCATCGAAACAATAAGGAAACCAAAAGTAATTCAAGGAAAGATATATATATTCTATACTATAAAAATTCTCAATGATAAAGGGAATTATTGGTCATATCATATCAAACCCATGAAGATTCTTGTATTATGAGAAATTAGGGATGTTAAGAGTATCGAATTGCCTAATTTTTTTGAATTTGATATCATAATTATATGTTACACCTCAAAGGTATCCAAGGTATTCTTAAGGAGTAGAAAGTATTAAATTATAAAATATGATCAACCTATTTAACTTCCATGTTTTCACTAGAAACCATAATGGAGGAATTAATCCTTGCTTTAGTATACCTGTCAGTCAATGGAGTACCACACAGTATCATTTGAAACTTTTTATACCATGTTTTCATTCTAAGAACCCATAGAAGAATCTATACCTTAACTAATGATGGATGTTGGTCAGGGGAGTACTATTCCCTACTACCATAACCACCTATGCAATGAGAAAACCCACATCATCTTACATAAACTGTAGTGGTGGACCTGGGCCTCACTAAGGGAAACTATATCAGTTTGTGGGGGGGGGGGGTGGGATAACTGACCCTAGTGACTGAACTACAATGTTAGTAACATATAGAAGATGGGGGAGGACTTGATTTCATATATAGAGGACCTACATCTTATCAAGTAACACACAAAAAATATTATTAGTACAAAATATATAGTTGTAGAACATAATCAACATGAGTGAAAAACTTACTCCATTAGTAATTCACGGGTCCCTTGCCTTACTGAGGAACACATAATAAATGAGGGGGAGTACCTAACCCCTTATGAATTCTCTGATCAGCACACCCAAACCCCACCATCATCCCTATGAAGATAAATACTAAATATACCTATATTATCTAGAAAATGGTCTTGAATGACCCAAAATACTATTAAATTATGATCTTTGTAGACAAACACACAAGATAAGAAATTTTATTTCCTAAAACCGAAAAATGGTGAAAATTCCAAAAAAAAAACACCACATAAAGGTAAAATTATACCACATGGAGAACTAATATGGGGATTTCATGACATAATAAATGTGAAGAACCCTTGTGTACCACATATATCATATTTACCTTAGGTTGGGTTAGGATGAGTGGTCTTGGTATGACCGAGCAGCCCTGAACTAATTTGGTCGCTCACCTGGCTACACTATTAGCCTACTTGGGCCATGCATGCTAGGTCCATACTACACTTCCCAAAGAACAATGGGTGGTTGGGGTGAACTCTATCCTAATTCAATCCACCCACCATATAGTATAATACTGGCCATAAAACCATGTCTAATCAGATGGTCAAAGGTGAGAACCTAGATGCCCCTATGCTATGCCTTAGTACATCACAGTGTCCCTCAGGCCGCCTCTTCCTCTCATTATAGTGGAATGAGTGATCATCACCTATATTCCTACCAACATCCTATGTGGTTTGTCCCTACCATTACCCCCTTTTACATTAATCTTCTATTCTTCAATTCCCACCATTCCACACCGCTTCATGTACTTTTCCAACATCAATAGTTAGCCATGATGATACTATAATAGAACTATTCTAGAACTCATACTATACCGCCACTAGTGTGGAAAACATACAATCAAATTTTCTAGTACCAAGATTGTTATTATTCATTATCCAATCCCCATTTTTATTTTCTATCAATGTATCTCTAGCCATTGCAAGGGATGATGATGTATATTAATTATAAAATTTTCTCACATATCGATCAAAAAACCAATTAACAAAGAACATGAAGAAGGTATTGATCTCAAATAATATATATATACAATTTGAATAAAAAATGAAATCGAAAATTATTATTAGATAATTGAGTTAACCATAAATTGAATTCAGTAGTAATCGAGTCTTGTATTTGAAACCTTAGATTATCAAAAATTATGTACATGTAAAGAATCAAAATATGGATCCCTACCTTAGGTTTAAATTAAAAGAATAATAAGTTTACATTTTCAATGAGATCTACTAGTGATCCCAATGAATAATTGTTTCTTTGGGTTCTACTGATCCTCTATATCTCTTACCCTCACTCCCTCCCTCTAGATAGGGTTATTAGAGGCTAACCCTATAGAAAAAGGTTATTGATGTATTAAATGCAGGGGATTCGGTGAGCCATCTAAGTAATTAATTATATTAATTAAATTAATTAATTAATTATCCCATGATGGATCAACCTTGGGGAACTTGGTGAAAAATAAAATTATAACACCCCTAGGGTAAAACCACAATTCCAAGCACAATCTTGGTCTAAGATTCCCTATACAAGGTTCTAATTATATGTAAATTCATTACTATCATGAACCCATTCCCCCAGACTAAAAACATTTATTACTCTTTAATATAATATTATATAGGCTCAATGATGCTAAAAAAATCATGCCAACTTGGTAAACTATCAGAAATATATGTTTTTGAATATTTCAAAGGCTTGGATCATAAAAATAATAGTAACTGTACTTTACATTTTTTATCACATAACCTTCAAAACCGAATAATTAATTTTTATAATATTGATACCTAAAATGGAATTTCTATAGACATTCCAAACCCCTTTAGGCATCTTGGAAAATTGAATCACTTGAAGCCATTACCCATCCTTCTTAATAAAAATAAGTTTTAGTAAACTTAACTTGAAACTAGAAGTAATTTTATTGGACTTCCTACCTATATTTTATTCTTCTAGTTTGAACTTTTACTCATTTTTATTGTCAATATAGTATAAAAACCTAGAAATAATATGTCTAGTTAATATATTATAAATACATTGAAAAAATTATGTTAAATATTTATTTATATTATTTTTCTTGTTAGAAAATTTCCATCAATGATAATTTAATGAATTACTTAGCCATAAAAATCTTTAGATGATATCGTTAGTATGACCTAGTCATTGACATACACAATCATATTGAGTATATGAGTAGTGAATAAAGTTACTTATTCCATTTCTCATCTAATACCTTTGAAAACCCTAGTTTAATCATTTTATTTTTCTCACAAGAATCTATATTCATTTGTAGAGCTACATAGACAATTGGTTACTTAGGAAGATGTTTCTATGACACATATCTTTTCTTTTACTTAAGAACTTTTCTTAAGTTACCATCTTTATAATTTTATTAAATTAAGCTTCTCCTTTATAAAGAAATTATCAAAAATCTTAGTTTTATGATGATGATTCTGTTATATCTATGGTAATATCTTTTATCATACAATTACCATGTTTTATATACTTTTAATAAAGAGTTTTATTAAATGTTGTCCCACTAAAATGATAACCCCTTTTAAATTCATCATATCAATTAGTGGTCCAAGATATATATTTTACAAATTAATGTGTCCACTTTAGTGTCATTACTTATTTATTTAGGTAGAAATTTATGTTAATCATATCATATATGAATCTTGTATGGTTTAGTTGAAAACACTTTTCTCAATACATTATATGGATAAACCCAACTCTATTCCTATGATATACTAAATCTTAAGGTTTCCAAGATAAGTGAAACCCAAAAATCAAAGTATTATTTTTTACCTAAATCTTATAGACATGCATTTCCACCTTTCCTTATACATGATAATCTATGGGAACCCAACTTTATCATGAGATTAACAGGATGGATGATTGAGGTCTTGAATTGTGTTTTATTTAGAATGAATCTAACTCATTTTATTTTGAAGTGGATTTATAATATCACTATCTAATATCATGTATTCCCTTTTACAAGTATTCATACTTTTAATGATTTGTATTGGAATCCTATTCATTATACCAAATCAATAAGTCCAAACCATATTGATATGTAATTATTTACACAAATCATAGTCTGTGTTACTAAACCAAATTAAAAGCCTACAATATTTATACATATCCAAATGCATCATTTGAATTAGGTAAATGAAACCCTTTATTTAATAGGCTTATAATTATATGAAATCAATAATACCCAAACTAGTATAAGATTATATCCACATAGAGTCAACCCTCACTTTTCTAGACAAGGAATTCACCTCTAGGCCAGTGAGCATTTTGACCTAAAATCTATCTATACAAGGATACTTTACTCAATGGAGACTTTAATTACATCATAATTATTAAGAATAATAATTATAAATATCAATTAACTATTTAATTTAATATTGTAACTCAATACAAAACAAAGTCAAATTAGGAGAAAATTAAATCCATAATCATATCTAGCATGGAACTACTTAGATGTATGTATGATACTATCTTGAAGTATTTTAATAACTTTAAACAAAATCATAAACATAAAAATTAAATGTATAACAATAATAAATATGAATAAATCAAGAAATAAATTTTAAATAAAAATATTCACATATCTAAAAATGAAATAAACTATCTATAAACAATTCAAAAATAAATTTAATAATTAACACTTAATAATTTCATCTAACATTATGAACATTTCACAATTTCAAATATAAACACATTATATTAAATTTAAATATGATCTATTTTATATTAATAATTATAAAGGATTCATCTAAAATATATTATATAAAACGAAATATAAATTTTTTGTATTCTAATATATATTATTTAAAAAAAATTCATAATCTAATTATCTCATATTAAATATTACTTAAACATTAATCATGTCAATCAACAAAAATTCTTTTAATGTGATTTAAATATTTTCCCAAACAAGGATTATTAACTTGAATAATTCAAATTAAATATTATGATCAATTCATAATTAAGAAAATAAATTCTTTTTGTATTTATGCCTTAATACTTTAATTTATAAACTATATTAATTACATTATCATTTCCATATAAACCATTTATATCTAAATTATAAGTCATGTTATATAATTTGTATGAAGTGTTTTTAAATATTAATAATTAATATTATGATATATTTATTATATGTATAAAAAAATTAAATAATCAATTATAACCATTTTAACACTAATTAATTTATAAAAACATTATCAATAAATAAATACCACATTATACATTATCCCATATTTTTTAAACACTACAAATTTTATAATTAAATTAATAATTGATTTTTTATGTATTTTACCCATATTTTTAAACCCTACATAGAATTAAAAATGTTTGGATATGCTGTATAGAAATAAAACCACATGCTATACTTAAGTATCTTTGATAATCCCTCATGTTGGAATATGTTGGTGCCTTGTGTAGTAATAAACTCAGCAATCTATGTGATATTAAACCTTCTTGCATAAGAATAATACTACATGTAAGAACCTTTATAAGGTTAAAAAAGTTCTTGGTGACCCTTTATGAGGTCAACTACCCATGTATGGGAACCTTTGTAGGATTAACTAAGCACACATGTAGGATTAAACCAAGTGATCATGTAAGATTAATTTTAATGAAATGAGATTGTGTGAGATTAACTTTATGACCATTTGAGATTAATCCTATGTCACAATACCTACATAAGGAGCATGATATACAGTATTTATTCCATGAAATATTAATCCCATGCATTTTTAGTCTATGTTAGGTGAAACTGGATCCCACTTCAGAATAACCTGAGTGCTGCATGTCATTAACTCGCATTGGATTGACTTCAAATTATGCAATTTCTACATACAATTAAGTAAGATCAATAAAATGTATGGTTTATATATAGGATTAATCCACACCAGTGTATCATATGTTTTAACATCACCCCTAGCCCTTTCTAGTCATTTTTGATGACACACACCAAATCGTATATGATGATTAAGTTCTATATTTTAACATAGCAGTGTTTAAACACTATTTTAAGAATGGTTTAATGGTTTAAGGATCGTGATCTTTCTTTAATACCATTATTTTGTTTTAAAGGATAAAATAATACCCATTTATAATTTAAAAATAAATTTAAAACCCAAAATCCAGAACAACCATTCCTGAAAAATGAAACCATGGATATATAAAATGAAGAACATCTATATGCATGTATAATAATCATAGTCAAATGCAGTTGCTTTTGTGATCATCCATGTTTGATAAAGATCACTAAAGAGGTTAATAAAATATGTCCCTACACTATGGTGTATCCATGGGTAAATGTGAATCACTCGACACTCAGGCAGAAATCACCTTCTCAAAACAACATGGTAGCATATCAGGGTGTAAAGAAGGAAGGATATTATATATTTAGGTTAGGGAAGAATCATATAGGAAAAAACTTCTACATATTTCATGAAATTAGCCTCTTATAAATTTCTCAAGGACTCTCCTCGAGTTCCAAACATTTATCTTGGTGTTACAACACATGAATACATGGCTTGGTCCATTTATACATTCATCCCATGAGTGCATCTTATTTCTTAATTTTTTAGATTAGTGAAACCATTTAATTATGATAACTTATTAAAATAAGAGTGTAGGGTCCTAAAAAATCCAAAAAGGAGGTTCTACCCAATTTTCCCCCAAAGAATTGGGGGAAAGTATGGAGATTATGGAGAAAACTCAAAGGATGGCCCAAGCCGAACCGGTCCACAGACCGGCCCCATGAAAACGCTACACGGCCGGTTCCGTGAAGCACCCCTTCCACAGACTATTGTCGTTCGCGGAATGGGAGCAGAGATCCTCCGTGGGCACGAAGTAGGACAAGCGCTGGACCGATCCACCACATCGACCAGCTCGGTCCGCATCTGCTGTCATTCGTGGAATGAAGGTGGAACCCTCCGCGGCCGCAAAGCACTCCCCGAGTTAGTTTGGTTTGCGGGGGGGGGGGGGAGGTGCGTTCAATGCACTCGTGAGTTTCGGATTGACCGAGTCATCCGTGAATCGGGTTTTCGGTCGTGGGCCTCCGAAAAATGTGTCACATGACCATAGATACATCCTTTTCCCCACTCTATAAAAGGAGATTGAGGGGAAGAGAAAAGGGGATTCGAAGGAGATCGATCAGATTCGGGTGGAAGGATTTTGAAGGAAGGTTTAGGATTTCACAGCAAGGTTCCAGTTCGCGAACCAGAGCAGGTATGAGCTTGGGAACGAATTAATAAGTAACTGGAGAACGCATAATAAATTGGTGAACCACGAACTTAAAATATCAAAGAAAATAAGACCGCGAAGCATATCCCCTCCACAGATGCACTCCCCGCAGACTAGGGAGTTTATGCCCCTTTTCCAATCCATTGCACTACGTAGCATCCTCCTACGCGGGCGAATCCCCGACCGATGAAGCCTCGACCGGCGCTGCCCTTGGCCACCACTGCTCGCATGGAACCCTCCGCAAACCACCCTGGTATGCGGATCGAACTCGAAGCCGCGAACCACCTTGGTTTGCAGGATGCTCACCATTCCACGAACCACCCTGGTTCACGAGATGCCCATCAGTCCGCGGACCACCATGGTTTGCGGACGGCTTATCCAACCGCTTAGCACTTCCCTACGCGAAGGGCGCCACCACCCATACCCCCATGTGGCTCGCCGAATCCTTCGGAGTTTCTGTTCCCCAAGCCATATAAAAACCTTTTAGTCCAGCCCGATCCTCCACGACTCCCTCATTGGCCTACTCATCAGCCCCGAGCCGAGGCCTCCACCGGAGCCACCAGACCCGTGTGATGTAACCTTCGGACACATCATCATGCCGTTTTGAGTTCACATACCCAAAGTAAGTAGGGGTTAAGGGTTTTCTCTGACCCTTGAGTGGATTTCCGAAGCATTACTAGGTACACATTCCCATGGTAATGTGGAGTCTGAGCTTAGAAATCCCCTTTTTGCCCCTCCACTTGTTGGGGATGGGGCACTTCTCCCTTCTTTGGGGGGTAGTAAAATACCCATTAGAAGAAAGCCCCCATGCACTTCCATACTTCCCCTGGGAACAAGATAGGTGACAGGCACAGGAGCACCTATCTCCCTCTCCCTCTGCGCTTTGTCACCATGGGAATCCATCTCGGAGTAAGCCCCGACCTTATGGGCCGCCTTATGCGTAAGCCCCACTCCACTTCCCATGGACACACCTTTCGCGATGTGATCATCTGGTCCCTACTGCCTCTTGTTTCTCACACCAAGCATGACTCACTTGGGATTATAGTAAGTATCGAACATGAAATCCTCTTATGGTCCTCCTCAGAGTGTAAGCCCAAATCCATTACTATGGGCCTCCTCAGAGTGTAAGCCCCAATCCATTTCTCTGGGCCTCCTTAGAGTGTAAGACCCAACCAATTACTCTGGGCCTCCTCAGAGTGTAAGACCCAATCCATTACTATGGGCCTCCTCAGAGTGTAAGCCCCAATCAATTACTCTGGGGCTCCTCAGAGTGTAAGACCCAATCCATTACTCTGGGCCTCCTTAGAGTGTAAGCCCCAATCCATTACTCTGGGGCTCCTCAGAGTGTAATCCCCAATCCATTTCTCTAGGCCTCCTTAGAGTGTAAGCCCCAATCCATTACGCTCGGCCTCCTTAGAGTGTAAGCCCCAATCCATTAATCTGGGCCTCCTCAGAGCATAAGCCCCACTCATGCGAACTACAAGGACTTTGATTCCCCACCACAAGGATACGTAGGAAGCCTCCAAGAGGTTCAAGCCCTATCACCATCGGACCCCCGAGTCCACCTTTACGTTGGTTCTCAAACACCCCAATTAGAACTACGTGGACTTTGATCCCTGTCTCCTAGGCAGGGTACGTAGGAAGCCTCCCTAAGGTTCAAACCCAACAACCGGTCGATCCGGCTATCTTCACATCGGTTCACCGCACCACTCCTAGTACCGCCTCAATGAGTCCCGACTCCCCGGGGTCATTAATCCAATGAGGGATGGTAAACCTTGGGCATAAATGATTCCAAACCCCTGCGTCCAGCTGATCATTTCCCACCAGGAGAATTCTACGGATACTATGCTTGGGTATAAATCAAAGATTTGCGAACATATGAATACGTCATAAATCTATAAGAGAGTCCCGGAATAGGCAATAATTTCCCCCAAAAAAGGGTGCGATGAGCCCGACTTCCCATCCTCTCGACCAATGTGAGTTTTTAAGAGTCGCTGGCCAAACCACCCAGTGAACGCCTGCCTTTGGGAAGCAGGTCTACGTGTCATCGAATACTGAACTGCTGGGCATTTTGAAACCGACACGAAACAAAAAACGGTGAACCCGAAGTGAATATTTAACCAAGCATGATAGATTTAACCTAATTCCATTGTGTTCCCTCTTTTACTCACGAGGAGGGATAAGAAAGGTCATTAATTACGCATGGGATCATGAGATTCTACTTTGACCGGTTTGTTGTTTTTATTTTTTAAAATGTTTTACAGGTACCACACAGAACTCCCTTCGATCCAATGGCGTCACGAAGGAACTCTCATGCGCGTGCTTCCAACAATGCAATGACTGGACGTCCTCACCAATGGAGGACCCCTTCACCTACCCAGCATCTTCAACGCTGGGTCTCAGATGCGTTAATCCGATAGTACCATGTAAACGGTACTCTCCCAACGGTGGAGGTGGCCATTCATGCCCTCCAATCCACCAGAACTCACTGGTAACCTACCCAACAGCGCCCACAGAGGCATATCTGGACATCCCCTGTTGCTGTCTCCAACTGTTTTGGGAGTCTATCCCTAGAAAGAGACAATGTGTACCTCCCTTATCTTAGGGAGGCAGATGAGGCCGACGCTGAGGACCTCATCCCTGCTGAACAGGGGTTCCATTCTAAGGCCCCTGCTGGAAGACGTTGTTGCGGTCATGCTGTGACTCAACATCCACTCGCTAGGGAGGACATCACCCCAAGGATCCAGGCCCACGTTCCCTGAGCTCTGGCCCCTCAGACCGCTCGACGAGGTCGGCAAGCTTACAACTAAGGACCGGTAATCACCCTTGTCCTTGGGGAGGATGTCCACTGCCTAATCACAGAGACGCATCACAAACAGGCACATATACCAGTTCGCTCCTCCAAAGCCCGCCATCCAGATGTGGTGGAAACTCATAGGTGGGCATGTCTCCCCACCAATAAAGTCCATCGAGTTGATACGGTGGGAAACCAACATATGCAGGCCCATCTCCTTACAGATGAAAGTAAAGTCTTCCATCCCGATGTGGCGGAAAATGGAGAGATAAATCAGAATATCCTGGCCGAGGGGCAGATTCGTTCACCTGCCCCGACAGAGGAGAATTGTTAGTACCCAATGACCACCGGAGGACCAGAGTAGGATATTCCTACTCTGATACCGGAATGGGCCTTCATACTCGTTCCAGCCAAAGATGTCTCTCTGCATATCCTGGAAATGATGGAGAAGCAGGTATCGATCCCAGATCATATCTTGCAGACTTGCCAGAATGTAATATCATCAGCAGAAACAGCAAGGATTCGGGCCTGTGAGCCCATCTCCCCAATTGAGGAAACTCATCTAAGAGAGGAGATAACCACCTCAGAGCAAATCAGTATCCCTGCTTCTACCCAAGAGGGTTGCCGAATATATTCCATGAAATAAGGGCAATCGGATCGAGCAAATTCACTCATTCCAACTGGGGGACACCCGTTCATCATGGTGGATGCTCAAGAGAAGGCATATATCCCTTATAAAAGTCAAGATGTTCACTGGCGTATCCCGGAAGCATCACGGGACCCAATTAGATAGGGACCCAAAGGTGAAGGTCATTGTCAACACCAGACGGTCCCCGCTGCCCACAAAAAAGTGGCCCGAATGCGCCGAAGGCAGCTGGAAAATAAAGAGGGAGTTCATGACTCCGCTCTGCTGGAAGCTGGGGTTTCCAACACTGCTAAATGTATATAGAAGGATTAGAACCCTACCCACCCATTACCATATTATGGGAGCAACAGTAACAGTTGCGAAGGTCCTCCCCACAATGTCGCTACCAGCAGCTCTGAAGGTCCTCCCCAGAGCACCCGTGGGGGCCTCCCCCATGGGCATATAACGATCGATGATGAGAGCTACTATTTTGATGCGAGTCATGGAAACCCTCCACGTGACCAGAAGATCGAGCAGCAAGAAGGTCCTCCACTTGCTGCGGTCCACCCTGAAGGTCCTCCCTGGGGTATACGCTGCAAACACATTCCATGCAGTGGGACCTCAGATTATGATAGTGTCCTCGCTGTCATAGTCACAACTGTGGAGGCACTCCCCGTAGTGACGTCTCATCACAACAAGAAGGTCCTCCCCTTATCATGGCCTACCCTGAAGGTCCCCCCCAGGGGATTTGCTACAAAGACACTCCGTGTAGTCGGGCATTAGATTACGGTGGTAGTCCTAGTCACCCTGATAATGGAGGTCCTCCCATAGATACGTCAAGCAATGAGAAGTCCCTCCCCCCATTGTGGTAAATTCTGAAGGCCCTCCCTAGGGTGTACCCCGCAGATATTCTCCCCGTGGCAGCTATAATGGTAGTCCTCGCCATTACAGCAGTGTGATGGTAGTCCTTGCCACCACAACTGCCATTGCGAAGGTCCTCCCCGCAGTGGACCTAAGAGACAAGAAGGTCCTCCCCTTGTCACAGTGTGTCTTGAAGGTCCTCCCCAAGATACACGTCGAATGTAAAACCATGATGGTCATCCTCACCATAATGGTAGTTGTTGCAAAGGCCCTCCCCGTAACAACGCTACACAGCCAGAAGGTCCTCCCCTTGCTGCGACATGCCTTGGAGGTCCTCCCCAGGGTGTACACTGCAAAATTCCTCTATGCAGTGAGGCGTCAAGCAGTAATGGTAGTCCTCACCATTACAGACGTCATTGCGAAGGTCCTCCCTGCAATGACATATCATATCGACCAGAAGGTGCTCCCTATGAAGAATCAAGCACAAAAAAGCCCTCGTATGCCGAGGCACTCAAAAGGATGGGATCAAGCATATCAGATTCCCAGTTAATCGCCAAAAACATCCTTCTTCAATTAGGAGACGTTCTGGGGCCACATTCATCTTTGGAACCGCCCCGGGATTTCCCGCATGATAATTCAATACCTACCGGTCCCACTGCCTCTGACCAAACTGACAGTGAGAGTCTCAGTTGGGCTAACCAGGTAGAGGAATGACTAGTGGAGGAGTATGCTGACATGTTGCACCTGAGGAAACGACTGGCCAGGGATGATATACCAGTTATGTTTTGGCCCACGACCACCTCTCAATTCTACATACCCAGAGAATTGTCAGAAGAATGTGTGCATGACATCCGCTACAATATATGGACAAACCTCCGTCGGTTGAAATCAAGCTTCTTTCCCTATAATGGGTATGTAGACCACTTCAAGAAAATATGAGACCTCCTGCATCACATCGACCTGGAAGCTCTTCCTTCGGCGCGACAACAGTGACCCGAGAGGTGTAAGGGAAACATGGAGATAGCCTGCCTCCATGCGCTGCACCAGCTGCACTCCCTCATCAGCGACTCTCTGACGGGAGTCCATATCAGGAGATGGGGGAACATGGAGCTTTTCATTTCACTCCGCTCCACGCCCAAAAGAACCCGTTAGGCATGGTGTCTTGCAACATCATCACGTCAAGATGAAAATCGAGTTGTCTCCCTGTTCGTGAAAGGCAACACACCCAGTAGAGTCAGGCCTTGAGTAAGTCCCAGAAGTTTCAGCACCGACGGGAACAAGCCATTAAAGAACTCTTGAATCAGGCCACTGAGAGCATACAACATGCCTCTCTCCTAAGAGGGGCCAATCAATGATCTTTGCCTACCTCCCAAAGGGGATTGATTCATAGAAGAACTCGACACCAAACCCAGTTCACCCCCGAATGGGGGCACGCAAGATCAGGTAGGTAGTGATAGCCGCAACCACTGCTGCAATCCAGGGTCAACCCCAGCCTGTAGGGCTGTGAGAAATTTTAACAACAAATGCCCCCGTAAGAACAATAAAAACGGGAAGAGACCCAGCGTCCAAGGAACGGAGCCAACCCCAGCCCTTAGGGCTGGGGGCATTATTCCCCCCTCAACAACAACCTCCCCCACGAGAGTTAGTATTCTCTAATCTAGGGAGGACAGTCAGAAGAGAAGGTTCCCGTCCTATCCCGTCATTTGCATCATCATCCTCTCTAAGAGGAAGGCACACCGTAAGGTTGCATCCAAGAACTCTCTGCATCAACCTTCGTCAAGAAGTCCGAAGGCAATCCCGAAACATGAAAGGGAAGGCCAGTAAAATACGCGGGAGATCCTCTTCCTATTTGGAAGATGCCATCTTCTCCGCACCGCGATATGCATCTATCAACGTCATAGAGGTTAACCCCATGGGTGACACTAGAGATGATGCAAATTAGGATGGATCAGGAGATGATGGTTTCGGTCAGGCTGCCACCCACAACGAACAACCAGGTGTGCACACCCGGAACCAAAGGGCTGCTTTAAACATGACAGCCCCTTCAGCTAACCTTCCTCTTCTTAACCTGCGAGATTCCAACAAGGATAGGAACAAAGGACCAGTTACCCTTAATCCATCCCCTTCTCTCGATAAAAACGAGCCACCCACGCTTGAAGAGAGATTAACTCGACAGGAAGAGGAAATGAAAGAATTGAGGCGGCTTAATGCCGAGATACTCTAGAGGAACCGTCTTATTGAAAGCGCATCCTAAGAGGAGCCACATCTTGCACTCCCAGTAAGCACGCCTCAAGGACCCAGGTTTACCCTGCCCGACGAGGCGCCCGACCTATCCAACTACCTAATGGTGGATCTAGATGAATACTAAGACTTCCCTCCACTCAGGAAGCAACTGGAGCGAGTACGCTTGAACCCTCCGAAGGTGTCACAGACGGAACATGCACCCCAAGTGCCAACTGAGATGGATCCTCAAGCAATGACTCAGGCTACACCTGCCCAGGACCAGGCCCAACAGGATGTAAACCAGGGACTCAACAACACCATCGAGGCACTAATGACTCAATTGGAAGAAATGGAAGGTCGACGCACTCCGATACAGCCAGAGAGGAAAGATTACCTGGATTGGGTGAGCAACACACCCCCTCCACCCAATTTTGGGAGCCCTATATTCCCTATCTTCAATGGATCAGGCGATCCGGAACAGCATTTGATGCACTACGCATCCTATTGCGACCCTATGATGGGGGATCCAGAACAACAAGAAGCGGTGAAACTTGGATGATTCGTACTGACCTTGCAAGGATCCTCCTTTGTCTGGTATACAAGTCTACCAGCCCATTTAATAAAAAGCTGGGAAGACCTTCGACAGCAGTTCCTATTCCACTTCAGCTCAACGTTGCCTAAGATAATGGTCAAAGACCTCATGAACTATAAGCAGAGGGAGAACGAGAGGGTCTCAGATTTCATCGCTAGATAGAAAGGTCTGACCTACTCTCTGAACAGGCCAATGACTCAAGATGAGTTGCTCACCATATGCATCGATAATCTTCGAGATGAGCTGCAAACTCCACTCATACTAGTGGAGTGCACCACTGGCTTCCGCATTCTCTCAGCCATTGCCTAGAGAATTGAGGAATCCCTACAGAGGAACAATTTGATTCCAGAATAGCCTCGCAGGCTCCCACAAAGAGAGAAGCCAGAGCTGAAGCGTCCTCTGTCACGCTCAAGCCAGCCCCTGTGCCTGCTCCACCGCTCAGGCCTCCACCAAATCATCAAGGGCCCCCTGTATATCAGCGGCCACCTCCGCCAATGTGGGATGATCAGAAAGGAGAAAAGCAGAACCAGTTTGAGGAATAAAGACTTAAAGAATACTCATTCTGAGAGGACCTGGTCTGCAGCTACTTCATCGCTGCCATGAAATGCAACTTTCTCCGCCTCCCGGAGCCAAGGAAACCTGAAGAAGTCGGTCATGACGACATGCCAGACTACTGTCCTTACCATCGAATGTTGGGGCACAATATTCAGGAATGCTTAGTCTTCAAAGACCTCCTGCAAAGGATGGTATACTATGGGCAAGTCAAGCTGGGACCACCCCTAGCACATGTGACATATATTTCTACCACCGACTCCGACGAAGGGGAAGGGTGGCAGGAAGTCACCAGAAAGAAGGGGCATAAATTTGATAACTGGATGACTCAGAAGACTATCATTTGAGCCTAGGGAATACTCTGAGCTCAACTACAACAGCCAGTGTTTCCACCAATAGCCCCTGATGCCGCAAAGATGACAGTATCGGCCTCACAACCCTCCACGAGCTGGTCATCCATGCGTAATCAAAAAGGGAGGGGACAAGCGCAAGAGGAGAAATCTGGAACAAGGCCAAAATTAGCCCCGACGCTGTCATATTTCATGCCCTCGAATTTGGCGCCATGGGCCCCGACCCATAAAACGACACCATCAGGGATAACTGGCCAGGTTGTCTTGTCAGAGGATGAGGAGACAACCTTTGGTTCCATCAACGGCATCCATCTCATGGAATCATCCCCCGACGAAGGGTACAGTTATGAAACTGAGCTCCCAACACGAGGACCTGGGATGAGGAATTATAGAGGCAAGGGATACTAGGGGAGGCGCAGTCACGGCCGAAACCAACCCTACAGTTGGACCTCATCCCAAACCGTCAATATCGCAGAAACCCATGGGAGGGCCCTTCAAAAAAACTCAACAGGAGAAAGAATATCGCCCCACCTCCACAAGCAGCCACCCTAGCCCCGTTATTCTGCGATACCCATCATAGGAGGAACACGTGTCTAGCCACCTAGTGCGCACAAATAGACCGGTCAGGCCAAGTCCCCAGAACATGGGAACGTCGTCGACACCTGACCCCATGACCGATCCCTCCTCATCACGCACTCCAGCTCCCAAGCCACCTGCTAGAACTCTCCCGCCAGTGGAGAAGTGTCAGCCATTGGAACAAAGGTACAACATCCTTAAGCAGCTGGCATCAGTACCAGCCAAGATGTCCATCCTAGAGGCCCTGGGTTTATCAGCCGACATTAAAAAGGCACTTATTGAAGCCTTGCTCAGCCCCAAGGAGTTTCAAGCCGAGGTAGCTACCGCCGAGATTTATCGGATAGAGACTGGCTCATCTGAATGCAATGCAGTCATTTCTTTCACCAATCTAGATGAAGATACCATCATGCGGGGACACATCAAACCACTATATGTGTCTGGAACGCAAGATGATGTTGAGATTTGTAAAGTATTTATTGAAAATGGCTCTGGAGTTAACCTCCTTCCCCTACGGACACTCCGTAAACTGGGCTACAGTGAGGATGTTTTAATACCCTCAGCGACAACTCTGCTAGGTTACGATAAGAGTGAGTAGAATCCGATGGGAAAAATTAAGCTAAAAACCCATTTTGGAGACCTCGTGGCCTACTCGGAATTCCTGGTGGTCCGGTAGAACACAACATTCAATGCCCTGCTGGGAAGGCCGTGGCTCTATAAGCACATGGTCGTTCCTTTATCCTACCACCAGTGTATTAAGTACTGCATCAATGGGAAAAGTGGGACATTACATTCTGACAAGGCCCCTTTCGAGCTCTCCGAGTCGCACTACATTGACGCTGGATTTTATGAGCAAAAGAAGAAGAAGCCTTTGGCCGATGGTGTTGACTGGATCACCACTCCAAATGGTCTGGAAGTGGTTCCTGACGACCCCCTCAGGCAGCTTGGCAGAGACTACGTACTGCCCATCAACCATATTGAGAGCAGGGGTTGAAGTTCAGATAGATACTCAGCTGTCTTCATGACTTCAACCACAACGACCGAGCATGACAATGCAGGAACATCCGCCAACCCACAATATGGGGATGAATACTTGACCAGGGATGCTCACAATGCCTCGCCCTCACCTACGGACTCCCAAGAACCTATGCTGGGAGTTCTCCCCCCATCAGATCAAGAAGATGAGGATTTGGGGGAAGAAGAGGAGAAAGATCTCAGGGATGCACCTCCCGCATTTGAGGAGGGTATCTCCACCATGGTGGATGAGCTCAGGGAAATAAACCTGGGTACCGAGGAAGATCCGAGGCCTAATCTCATTAGTGCAACCATGTCCCCCGAGGAGCACAAGGTATATACCTCTTTCCTAAAGCAATATCGAGATGTTTTTATCTGGAATTACATAGAAATGCCAGGTCTCGATCCTGAAGTGGTGACACATCACCTGGGTCTTCCAGAAGACCACCGGGGCTATAAACAGGCTTCCAGAAGGACACATCCCTCACATGCCGCCAAAACAGAGGTTGAAGTAGATAAGCTCATTAAAGCAGGCTTCATTCGGGAGGTCCAGTACCCCATCTAGTTGGAAAACATCATCCCTATAAAGAAAAAGAATGGGAAAATCCGTGTCTTCATTGATTTCAGAGATCTCAATCGGCATTGCCCGAAAGATGACTTCTCAGTCCCAATCACCGAGTTATTAATCAATGTGATGGCTGGGTATGAGGCTTTGTCCTTCATGGATGACTATTATGGCTATAATCAAATCAGGATGGCCCGAGAAGACGAGGAATCCACTGCCTTCAGGGCTCCTCAAGGAATATTCTGTTACAGGGTCATTCCCTTTGGTCTCAATAATACTGACGCCACATATCAGCGCACCATGCATCATATTTGCAAGCCATTCCTGGTGAAATTCTTCGAATGTTATGTAGATGACTTGGTGGTCAAATCAAGACATCGCTCATATCACCTGTCAGACCTTGAGACTGTCTTCAACAAACTTTGACATCATATCCTGAAGATGAACCCCTTGAAGTGTGCCTTTGGGGTTAACTCAGGGAAATTCCGTGGCTTCGTTGTATGCCATCGCGACATCTAAGTCGACCCTGAAAAGACAAAGGCTATCCTTGGCCTGCCACCTCCCTGCAACCACACTGAGTTGAGAGCATTCCAAGGGAACTTAACCTATATCAGGCGATTCATAGCCAACTTGGTAGGCAAGTGTTTTCCCTTAACCAGGTTAATGAATAAGGGAGTCACGTACCAATGGACAAATGACTGCCAAGAGGCGTTTGACAGCCTAAAGAGGTACCTTTTAAGCCCACTAGTTCTCATGCCCCCGGTTGAAGGAAGACCTCTCATCCTATACGTGACGGCCCTAGAACGGTCACTGGGAGCCTTCCTCGCGCAAAAGAATGATGCTGGAAGTGAAAATAGTCTCTATTACCTTAGCCAAACGATGATTGATGCTGAGACTCGATACTCAAACATCAAGAATAGCTGTTTGGCCTTGGTCTTCACAGTTCAAAAGTTGCGACATTATCTGCAGCATCATGAAGTCCATTTTGTCTCATGTAATAACCCGCTAAAGTACATCCTCAGCCGCCTAATGCTGACTGGGTGCCTGTCTTGATGGGAAGTCATCCTGCAACAGTTTGACATCTGGTTTGTGCCTCATAAATCCATCAATGTCCAGAAATTAGCAGATTTCTGGCAGAGCACCCCTCAATAGGGACTACCGCACCAGAAATCAAGCTACCGAATGAATACATCTTCACGGTTCAAGAGGAGCTCCTGTAACGCCCCGACCCCAGCTACCCAGAGTCGGTGCATTACTTCGTAACATTGGCATGATCACAAAAGATCAAGTCTCGAAAGACCGATTAGTTTAGTAGCCTTGGAAACACTAGATACATTCATAAATGTCACATTACAACATAAGGTGAAAAACTACAATAACAAAGTCTTCATAGTCCACACTCATATCCTCTTCTGACTATCCCTGCAGGTCATTCATAAAATACCTCTTCACATCCTGGAAAATATTAAAACATTGAAAGGGGTGAGCTCAGATACTCAGTAAGGATAATAATATTGCGGAATCTTTCATAAATAAACATAAACATTTAAGGCAATGTATGACTAAAACAAAAGCCTTTTAAACTTGAGCATCAACATAATATGGAAAAAGTAAAATGAAATAATGCCATTTACTTCTTCACCTGGATATTCTACTGGTCGAATAATCACATGCAATATCAATAACCACTTTCATAATGATGGAATTCATAATGCCAGACATTCTGAAACATTTTGTCAAGGCCTCGGCCAAGACGTCTAAAATGATTAAGGCCTCGGCCAAAACCATAAATCAAATTGGGAAAGGGCCTCGGCCAATTCCACGTCTAGTTGTCTCATGAGACCTACCGATGCATCGAGGAGCTATAGCGGGCTCCACCCGTCACTTATTAAGTCCAATGCATTCCTCATATGAATAGGTTTAAACATATCATAAACCATAACATAATCGTATCACATAAAACATGCATAAAGGAAACATAACATTTCCACATTTCAATCACAAGATATCAATAAAACACATTGATATAATAAAAATGCTTTCAAAACTATTTTCAATACCAAAATAAAAGAAAAATATAACATGGTATTTATTTTTCAAAAAAAAGGTATGGATTGTAGAGGAAGCCGAAACTCAAATAGTGGTCATGGCAGCGGAGAAGTCGTTGTCGCCGCATATGTACGACAAAAACATTCCCTTTTGTCGTTTAGTAAACACTTCGTATAAAAAAAATTCCTTTTGAATATATGTAAAAGTCAAAGGGGTTTATACACCGTATAAAAGAAATTTGTGTATAAAACCAAATATGCCTCAAGGAAAGGAGATTGAGATGAAGTCCTTACAAAGATCATTTTTTTAATATAAAATAGATATATTATGTGTATTCACTATAGGTACACATAAAGAAAGTAAAAATACAAAATAAGACATAATAATATCATGACATAATTTGAAAGTAGGAGATTAACCCAAAGAATGGAAGTTGGGTTAAGAAGTTCCCTTACCTTGCGTCCTGTCCTGACTCGACCGTCCTTTAACCTCCTGAATAATAAACTAGAGTTAATTCCTATTTACTTAAGAACCTTTTTCATGTTCATTATTCCTTTTTATATCCCTTATTACCATGTTATGAACATTATGTAATTATTTAAGTTTATAACGGTCATTTTGTCGATCTTAGGTACTTGAGTCAAAAATAACATTCTTATAATTACAAGTTGTTCATGTGGTGATATATCCATTATATCCAGAATTATATTCATGATATAGATATCATATATCTCATATATATCCAGTATATACATGCATTTATATTATTACGTAACATTTAGAGGTAAGAAATGAAATGCACCGTTCATGGAGACGGTAAGCCGTACGTACGCATGAACACTACTTTCATTTCTATTTCGTATTTAATGGAATGAAATCATAATGATATGAATGTATAATATAATTCCAGTATAATATAGTGTATAATACCATTTACTCCATCCTTTATACATCCCACATATGGCATTAACGATTCAAATCACTTTGAGGGGGCGGTAGTCCGCACTTCCTAAAATGAAAATATCGCGTTTACCCATAATGGAAACCATAAAGGTATGCCATAAATGAAAAATACAAAATCATAAGGAAAACAAAAACATAATATATATCATATATAAAAATAGTTTCATCATAATGGCCACCATTAGAGGTGTTATATGAGTGTTGAACAATCATCGTTTCGTGAGGCAGAAATTCGCCATCCACAGAAACTGTATGTTCTTTAACCATTAGATGTATGTGTGTGTAAGTGTAAACCAAATCCTTATCATAACAACATCCTAGTATATTTTAGATACTGGTTTTTTTTACAAAATAAAGGAATAAAAAGAGTTTAAGGGGTTGGAGAAGCTAAATAAAACAAAACAACATTAGAGAAGACATTACCTAAAAATCGGGTAACTCTTTTTGATTTGAGCCAAAGGCTTACTTGGGAAGAATTATGCCCAAAGTGAGGCTTCTAGGAGTAAGGGAGGGATGTTGGGAGATTATTTGGGCAGAGTTTGGCCGAGCCAAATGGCTTGAAAGTGTGAATGAGGTGGTAGAGGTGGGGGCCTTTTATAAGAGGGGAGGAGGGGCACTCTTGGAAAGTAAGGGAATTTTACATTATTATACAATGATTTTTGAATTCTAAAGGTCACACACTTATATAATTCGTGGATAAGGTGATAAGGGTTCGAAATCCACCCATCCAATAGTCTTTGGACAAGTGTAAGCCTTGGATTGTACATTATCTTTTCATTTTGTCATTGCTGCATCATAATAATGTCATAAATAATTTAATTTATTTAATGTCTAAAAATTATAAAAAAAATACTATGATGTAGGAAATATGTTTATCTTTCAAATGACTATTTATAGTAAAAAATATGACTTGTATAACCCCATGTAAAAATTGTTTTAGTAAAACATTTCATGTTTGTGTCATTTTTTACTTTAACATTAAATAAAAGGTATTTATGTCATTTTCCAACTAAAGTGGCTCCATGGGGTCCCCAAGTTGACCCATGGATTGTCTTGGTCGGTCATGGCACATCCAATGAGGGTAGGACATGTGTCAAGCTCATATCATATTATTAAAACATTATTTTTACCTTAAACTACACTAATTACCTCTAATCGTGATTAAGAACTTAAAAGTTACTATTCGCCAAAAATTATTTTAATCTAATTGAACCACATTTTACTTCTTAATGACAACCATGTATGTCGGATTTTTGAAAATCAAAACACAGAAGTGGTAATATTTCATTTAAACGAAAAATCAGTTATTTAACTACCACTTAGTGGTTTCACTATTCATCAAAAATTGAAGTTTTTCAGAACAATGCCAAAATTTCACCCTAAGCTATAATTGATATTCCAAATTCAAAAATGATGTCTATTTTACAAAATTCCAAACATATAAGTTGCATTAATTAATTTTATAATTAATTCCCGTTGTCACAACAAATAGCATGTTTTTAGGAAACAATTTATATCAAAAGTTTGGCAATTGTTTATGTCCAATTTCAATGTTAAATTAATTCTAATGACCACCATTGGATAAAATGGTAAAAATATATTCTAATTATACATTAAAACTACTAAATAGTATAATTTATCACAATAAATTATTTTGATTAAAAAAGTTGTTTTAAGTATTTTTCACTATTCATAAAAAAATTGGAAGTTCTCAGAAAGTTACAAAAAATTCAACTTAGGATAATTTCGATATTACAAATACAAAAATGAAGTCCATTTTGAAATATAAAATTTCTATAATTTTAAAAAGTGGTTATTACTATTCATAACGGCTACTTTGATTAGTCGCGGTGTGTTAGAACTCGAACTTGCGTACAATGTAAGCTATTGCATTATTGAATGAGAAGCGTATCATGGAAGCTCGGGGTGTTACAGCTCCCAACATGGGAAATGAACTTCGACGGCGCACCCCAAAGCCCAACCGGGAAGAGGATGGAAGACCCCAAATCTAACAAGGTGGGCTTGGAAATAATAATTATGTCCCTGGAAAAGGCATTCTTGCCATATTCCTTCCTCCTGTCAAAGGGATGTACGAACAATGAAGCAGAATATAAAGCCCTCATTGCAGGCCTATAACTCGCACTATAGGCCCAAGTACAACACCTTAAGATAAAAGGTGACTCAGAACTGGTCATTAAGAAAGTTAATGGTGACTATGCTATTAAAAAGGAGGAGATGATTCCCCTGTTTGACCCTGTACGAGGGTTAATGGTGGAATTTTCCACAGAACCAACATTGACCTATATCCCCCAATCTGATAATGCTCAGGCTGACGCATTAGCCAATGCGGCTATAGCCTTAGCCGACCCAGACCGGGATGAAAAATTAATCAGTATTGCTCACCGCCGAATGGTCTTACCGTTTGTCCAGACCAAGATGGAGGAGATCCAATAAATTAGTCCTATCCCTGAGCCATATGCTCCCTCCACCGGTTGGATG
This sequence comes from Viscum album, assembly GCA_963277665.1. NCBI lineage: Eukaryota > Viridiplantae > Streptophyta > Magnoliopsida > Santalales > Viscaceae > Viscum > Viscum album. Next base: position 1,263,833,302 of record OY728131.1, on the reverse strand, counting down.
ACCCCATTGCAAACTACCTTCAATGGGGAGAACTTCCATCAGACAGGGCTGAAAAAGAGCAAATACAGAGAAGGGAAATCAACTTTGTCCTATGTGGTAGTGTGGGTCAACAAGAGGTCCTCTACAAATGAGGCCTCGATGGAGTCTTTCTCAGATTCATTAACGGAGAGGAAACTGCCACCATCATGACAGAAGTGCATGCCGGAGTATGTGGATCACATCATCTAGGGACCACGCTTTCCCATCAGGTTCGGAGTCTTGGGTACTATTGGCCCACAGTGGAACGAGATTGCAAGCACTTTACCGAAAAATGCTACTCGTGCCAAATTCATTCCAACTTCATACACCTTACCTCGGAGTTACTTCATCAGCCCAAGTAATCCTGGCCATTTTCCATCTGGGGAATGGACATCGTGGGACCATATCCCCCTGCCACAACCAAACAACTGAAATATATACTCACGGCAACCAACTTCTTTTCCAAATGGGCAGAAACTATACCCTTTAAAGAAGTCGGGGAAAGAAATGTTGTCAGCTTTGTGAAAACAAATATCATCACCAGATTTGGTGTCCCTCATACCATACTGATGGATAACGACACCAACTTCTACTCTGTTGAATTGGAGAAACTATACCAATAATATGGTATCAATTCTAACAACTCATCCCACTACCATGCAGCAGCCAACGGACAGATATAGCATTTCAACAAAACCCTATCCAACATTCTCTAGAAAATGGTGGAAAAAGACAAGAAGTCATGGCCGAATAAATTCCTCCATGTATTGTGGGCTTATCGAACCACAATCCGCACCACTACTCGGGATACCCCGTACTCACTGGTATATGACACAAAGGCGGTACTGCTCATTGAACTCCAACTTCCCTCACTCCGTGTTGCCATCTGTGATCAATTATATGACAATGAGCAATCAGAAAAGCAGCTAGGTGAATTGGAATAGCTAGACGAGAAGTGGCTACACACTTTACACCATCTAGAAGTCTATCAGAACCGGATTGCACGAGCCTTCAATAAAAAGGTCCGTATTCGGTCTTTCTTGGAAGGAAAATTGGTGTTGGTCCTCCGGACCCCAATGATACCTGGAAGGAATCCTCCAAAGATGGAGCCCAAGTGGGAGGGACCATACATTATACACAAGGTCTACTCTAATGGAGCATATGCCCTGATCTCCATGGACGAGAAATTCCCCATGTCTCCTACCAATGCGAGATTCCTGAAGAAGTATTTCGCATAGAGGCCAAAAGAATTCTTCATCCTTACCGCACGATGTTAAACTGCACGGATAATAAGAGTTAATAATGCTCCCTTTACCTCGTGTATGGTCCAGACCTTCACGGGGTGTATTTTTGCATCCTTACCGCATGACGTTAAACTACATAGTTAATGAAAGGTAAAAATACCCTTTTCCCCCGTGTATGGACTAGCCATGCATGGGGTTTACCCCTCGTCCTTACCGCATGATGTTAAACTGCATGAATTTAAGAGATCTACGTGAGAATTGATTCCTGCCCTCTCAGGATACGTAGCGATGCTAGGACCCCCCATCCTAGCCCAGCCACCACCTAATATATATATATATATATATATAATGAAAATGCTCTCTCCCCTTGTGTACGGACCAGACCTTCACGGGGTGTATTTTTCGTCCGAGCTGCAGGACGTTAAACTGCCAAGCACCCAACGGTCCAAACTCTACGACCTTAAACTAAGAGTATTTTTTCCTCACTTCATGATGTTAAACTGCACGAACGATTAGTTTTAAAAATTCCCTCTCCCCCCGTGTATGGACCAGACCTGAACGTGGTGTACTCCTTTCATAGAACTATGTACGGCTTGATTCCTGCCCTCGCAGGATAAGTAGTGACACCAGGGTTCCCCATCCTGGCTCAACCATGCCCGAATAAAAGTTAAAAAAATGCCCCCTTCCCCCGTGTACGAACTAGACCTGCACAGGGTGTATTTAGCAGAGAACTACGTACGGCTTGATTCCTGCCTTCGCAGGATACGTAGCGACATCGGGATCCCCTATCCTGGCCCAGCCACTCCCAAATGAAATAAAATAAAATTTAACAATGTCCCCTTCCCCTATGTACAGACCAACCCTGCATGGGGTGTACTTATTTCAAATAACTATGTGCGGCTTGATTCCTGCCCTCGCATGATATGTAACGACGCTAGGGTTCCCCATCCTGGCCCAACCACCCCTGGATAAAAGTTAAAAATTCCATTTTTCATCGTGTATGGACCAGACCTACATGGGGTGTATTTTTGCGTCCTTACCGCACGACGTTAAACGACATGAATAATAAAATTTAAAAATGTTCCCTCTCCTCCGTGTACAGACCAGACCTACACGGGGTGTATTTTTGCATCCTTACCGCATGACATTAAATTGAACGGATTTCATCACAAACCACCTAAGATATATGGCGAAACAAGGTGGAAATACTCCTTGCACATTTGGATGCATTCCCCCCATACATCAGACTCCACAACCCGAATAATTATGGATCTTCAAAACCACTCATAGACATCAAAAGTGGAAAGTTATCGACCCGTGGAAAACTTTGCATGACTATGAATACCATGCCCTCAGTGGCTCTGCATATTGATATCCCCTGGCCCATCTACCAAAGGAAAGATTTCCACATGCGACACTCTTCCTAGCTCCGTACACTTACTAGCCTCAGAGCCCCCCATACGATACCTCTCGATCCATAAATTTATGGCACAGTGGTTTGCAAGTCCGTCCCCTTTTCACATCCAAACGTCACCAGGGTATCCCTACTCAGTTAGCCTATGTATCTGCCCGTGGTTCACATGATGACCCGCATCTATAAACATCAATCCAGGACTAGGCTACTTTGACTCAATGAACAATTACAGTGAAGATGTTTCTTGTATGCTCGGACACCATTATCCCCACATGTCGAACTCTGTACTGTGAGCAATCTCGGATTTTCATAATCATTCATGGCCATCGGAAGTGGAAAGTTATCGGCCCAGAGACACCTTTTCATGACTATGCATACCATGACCTCAGTGACTCTGCATATTTATATCCCCTGGCCCGTCTACCAAAGTCAAGATTTCCTCGGGCGACACTCTTCCTAGCTCCGTACGCTTACCAGACTCAGAGCCCCCACACCCCATCTCCTGATTTGGGAAACCTCAGAGTTGCAGTTTACAACCTTCATCCCCCACCCTGTCCAGTGTATATCAGAGCATGTTAATCAGTTATCCTTCGAGTGGCTGCAGTAATAGTCAACCAGTGGTCCGAGCTCGATGACCGCTAAACTAGGAGTACTTTGTCCTTACCGCACGACGTTAAATTGCATGGAGTAAAGGTACACCCCCACACAATAGATAAATCAGCACAGGGAGCTCTCTAAGATTTAACAGTGACCAGGGTCGAGTATGCCTGACATGTCCAGACATTTTCTTACCAAATGATAGACTTCGTGGCCCGGACAATTGCGAATCCTCATAACCATTCACGACCATCAGAAGTGGAAAGTTATCGACCCGTGGACACCTTCCATGACTATGCATACCATTCCCTCAACGGCTCTGTATATTGATATCCCCTAGCCCATCTACCAAAAGCATGATTTCCACAAGCGACACTCTTCCTAGCCCCGTACGATTACCAGCCTCAGGGCCCCCATATCATTTCTCTTGATCCAAGAAGCCTTAGAACCACAATTTACACCAATCAACCCCTCTCCACATCTTGGGCATGCTGAGATATTGAAGCCCAGTTACATTCTAATCAAGAGCGGCCTTTGCAACTACGTCTTTACCACATGACGTTAAACTACACGGAGCATCTTGGCCACTTGGCGTAAAGCTAAAAAGACCAAGCATTAAACATCCAGGGAAATGCCTTTAACCACAAGAGTTTTCACTGGCTTAAAAATTCCCCCCGTCCTCGCTGCATGATGTTAAACTGCACAAAATCCTTTAAAAATTCCCCCCGTCCTTACCGCATAACGTTAAACTTCACGGAATCCATCCTTACTGCATGACGTTAAACTGAACGGTCAAACATGTCATGGGTTAGGTAAGGGACGAAGGATTTTCCCTACCCCCCAGTGCATGGGTCAGACCTGCACGAACCACCGTCTGACACCAGCATGAGAAGGAATGACTTCACCCATTCTCGGGATATTTATCCTAGAGGCTTATCCCATATCCAGGCTCCCTCTCCTTAGAAACCATACTCTATATACAGAAAAAAAAGCAAAACTCTCATAAGACACCCCTGGTGGTCCTAATCTCAACTTCCTTGAAGTTTCTCGGCCATCGGGAGAATAGAATCATTGACCCAAGGACACCATTGCATGACTAGGCATACCATGCCCTCAGCGGCTCTGCATATTGATAGCCCTTGGCCCATCTACCAAAGGAACAATTTCTTTAGACAATGCTTCTCTCTGTATGCCTCTTGGCCCCTGAGACCCTATGTTCATCCCGGGATTCGGAAACCCTTTGAGATACAGTTTACTATCCTATTTCAAAACCCTCCCTAAATATGGTGGAACGTCTCTGACGAGATTACCGAGGACCAGGATAAGCCGTTCCATTCTAGATAATGTCCCAACTGCATGATGTTAAACTGCACCAAGCTACAACCGTCCTTTACGCTAGATAAATGAGTAGGACATGAACCTTTATTCCACACTCTTGATTGATACAGATGTTCTCAAAACCTTTTAAACGTAACATACCCTTTCCCATCCACTGCTGGTGGTTTTCATAATTCTCCTAGCCACCCATGGTTGTTTCTATAAGCCGGACTTTCATGAAGTCCTATGGCCGTCAGAAATGGAGAGTCATTGACTTAAGGACACCTTTTCAAAACTACGCATACCATGCCCTCAGCGGATCTGCAAATTGATCGCCCCTGGCCCGTCGACCAAAGGCAAGATTTCCTTAGGCGGTGATCTATCTACCTCGGCATGCCAATACGACTTCCACACCTTGAGACATGCCCTGCATGTCGTTCAAATCTAAACACCCTCCTGCCACATGCGTCTGAAGGACATTGAGACATCTTTTAATCAACCAAACCTCATTGGGGCCCTCACCCCACCATACTTGGTCAAAGCTGTTCGACCTAAAACATCAGTAATGATAGTCTTGACGGCATGACTTTAAACCGCTCACAAACAAAAAGATGAATAAAGCCTATTAGGCCGAAAACTGAAAAGGGAGACCTAAGTAAAAGACGGGACATGCCCACTGGGCCCACAATAAATGGGCCCAGGGAAAATTAGGTCATTAAAAGAAAAGACAAAAAGTTTTTGGGGGCTTTTCTAAAAATCCCTAGCAATAGTCAAACTATGCTCGCTGGATCCCATGGTCCAGGTAGAAGTTAGAGTTCTTTTCTTGATTTATGATTAATTCTAATTTAGTGAGTTGTTATTTACACAAAAATTGTTCTAGTAACAATCAAATTTTACAGCGACAAAATATTGACAGAGATTGTATTCCGTTTGAACAAAACGGGAGGTCGTCCACAAGCTAGGGTCTGTCCCTCACAAAAAAGAGGGGTAAGTAAAATAGAGGGTACAAGAATGGCTCTGATAGTCATAAAGGAGCCTGACTCGCTCTCTCCACCAGATCAACAACTGAGCGACGGAGGTTGTTGTGTAAAGACCCATAAAATTCAAGGAAATTTTTTTTCTTAATTTTCTTTGGAATTTTACAAGAACGCAGTTTCTGACGGCACCTGATTCTGAGGCCCGGTGTGCCTGGAATCATTTTCCGAAGTTTGGCTCGGGTATGTTTAGTGAAGGAACGAGCGGGTTTTTCTAACTTTTGAACCAGTGCTCGGAATCAAATTCCGAGGGCACTGATGGAATCGCAGCGCCGGTATTTTCTTAGAAACGCCTCTTCTGGAGTTGCGTTTTCTAGGGTGTGGTTTTTTAAATTTTTGGGGTTAAGTTAAGAAATAAAATAATGTGGTGCGACAACTTTATTTTTATTTCACTTAAAAGCCACTTAAAGCCACTTGAGCTAAGTTGAAGTGGATCGGGTGCGATCCAAAATATCCTACCCTCTTAGTAGAATATTTGTGAGGTGGGGTCCGCACGAGCCCCACCGTTTCTTTTCCTCTAAGTAATGCACCCGCGAAAACTCCTCATTAATGAAAGTCAACTGGGGCGTTTTCTAAAACTCTTAAACGATCCTATTAAATGGATAGTTAAGTCATTACCATTAATTCACCGAATTAATGGTTCATTTCTTAACATGTTTTCAAAATGTTGGCATAAAAATAAAATAAGACCAACACCTTTTCTTTTTGTTGACGGGTTGATTGTTGAGAGGATTTGGAGAATCTATACCTTCTTTCCCCTTCGCGAAGAATGCGAAGAACACAAAGAATGCGAAGAACGTGAAAAATGCCGAACCCTCAGAGATCGACGACGCGACGCCGTGTTCCGTGACGCTGATGATTCTCCTTCCACGACGCTTCTTCCGCGATGTTCTTCCCCGCAACAATCTCCGATCATCAACTGCTTGAGGTAGGAGATTTCGGGTCTTTTAATTTTCCTTTGTGGATTTTATCCTTAACATGGATTTAATTTGTGAAATTAAATCTGTGTGTTTTCTTTAACCCTTGGAGATCATCGACGTGACGCCCTTCCGTGACGACGCGACGCCCTTCCGCGACGCGACGATCCTCTTCTTCCGCGACGGTCAATTCCGCGAAGAACTCTCGTCCGATGACAGCTACGAGGTAGGGGTTTTATTTAAGAATAATATTTATTCCCATGGTTGTTCCTTCTAAAACAAAGAACCCTGATCAAAGTTCAATTTTAATTTATTAAAATTGTTCCTTGTTTTGTTTTTCATGTGTTGAATATTTTTCCCAATTGCTATCACCTAACGCGGAGGGTGCGGGCCAAACAAACACGGCCCGAAAACCCTCCGCAGTTTTTCGTTGATGCGTGGATTAATGGCGTTTACGAAATGGGATCGGAATGGTGATTGGCGGCCTTCGCAGCAGAGTTCGGATCCCGGGAGAGTTGTAGGCGCAAACCGTAAGCGAAACGGACCACCGTAGCACGTCCGGTGGTCCGCGGAAGTTTCCATCGGCGCGCCGCCGGGAAGACCCGCCGCGGCTAAAGCCGGGGTGGCGCTGGCCGGTCCCACGGCCGCGCGGGACCGCGGAGGAAGGGACGCAGCCTTGCACCGCGTCCGATGACACAGAGCGGCCCCACGCGGGGTCGTGACTCTCCTTCATGTGGGGGCAGCGCACCCCCGCGCCGCTCGGCCGTAACCGGCCGAGCCGACCCCTACGGCCGGGCCGCGCCCGCGCCGACCGGGTCGGACCCGGACCTGGGTTGGGTCGACCCGGTTCGGGCCGACCCCGGGGGGGGGGGGGGGTTGGGCCGGGTCGGTCCGGGCCCAGACCCCCCGTTTTCGGACCTTTTCGGTATTTTGCTCATAACTTGAGCTACGAGCCTTCAAATGACGTTACGTCAGCGGCGATGCGATCCTTGAATCGAGACGGTTGTTTCGATGTATTACACTCAAGGTTTCGGAATACTTTGGGTTCGGCCGGGTTGGTTCGTACACGAAACCAACCGGGACCTCGGAGCGAAAACACTCATATCTTGAGCTACGAACGTCCGATTGACGTGCCGTCAACTTTGTTGGATTCCTCTTAGTGAGGTGGATATTTTGGCTTACTCCGCCTGAGGTTTGGACGCAGGTGGAGTACGGTCGGGTTGGTTTCTCCTTAAAAACCAACCGGGCCCCTGGGACGAAAAAGCCAATAACTCTCAGACCGGGCGTCCGATTGATGCGCCGTCTGCGACGTTGAGTTCCTGTTGATGATACAAAACTTTTGGATACATCAAATCTGGACTATGTGTCAGTTGATGTATCATCCTCTCGGCTCGTGGAGCGGACCCTCCCGAACAAACTTACTGTGTGCGGGAACCCTAGAGCTGGCTGCGACTGCTACCGTGACGACGACGACTATGCAGAGATCCTCAGTGGATTCGACGGCGATGACTACAGTACTCAGTGATCCTTTGTGGGTCAGTGCTACCGATACTATGTGGGTCCGATCCTGTGTGGGTCAGCGCTCAGCGGTCCTGTGTGGGCCAGCGCCTACAGATCTTGTGTGGGTCCGATCCTGTGTGGGTCTTTACGGGGGTTAGTTACCTATCGATCCTTTTTGGGTCAGATCCTTTGTGGGTCATTGCGAGGGTTAGTTACCTATCGATCCTTTGTGGGTCATTGCGAGGGTTAGTACCTATCGATCCTTTGTGGGTCCGACGGCTTAGATGAATCAGTGGCAATATCTGGTCTTCTTTATCGTCATATGAAGAAGTATATCCTGTGTGAGCTAAACCCTTTTTGCTTTCCTTTGTGGATTGTGTTGTGCTATCCTGTGTGGGTATACGTTTTGATTTCCTGTGTGGACTGGGTTGTACTTGGGTTCAGAAGTTGGAGCCGAACGAGAATTGATGACTTAGATATATGTATGGGCATATACCTAAGCCGTGTCGGATGTTACTTCGTGATTGTATCTTTCCTTTGTGGATTATCCTTTGTGGATTCTGGGAGACCTTCAGGGATCTCGGGGTCCCTACCGAGTATATTATACTCACCCCTACACGGGCTATGCCCGCACTACGTTGTGTTGGTTGCAGACGACAGACAACGCTGATCATGGTTGAGGCTGGCAGAGTAGGACGGTACCTGGAGGTGGACCACTGGGCGGGACGTACATGGAGGGGACAGTTGGACCCGAGGAGCTGTAGAGGCTATCTGTACTCACCTTTCAAGTGGGACTTCCAGTGGACAGCTCGACGTTGCGGCTTTACTTTTCAGTTGTTGTTTTCCCTTTCCAGTTGTACTTTACTTTCAGTTTGGGTTTGTATTCTGGTCCACTTACTTTTCCGCACTTACTGTTGTACTCAGCTTTTACTTAGTGTTTACTTCTACTGCTTGCTTGTTTTGTGGTGTTTGTTTACTTTTCAAAGGCAATGCCTTCCCTTTTTTCGGGATTTACGCCTTGGTGCTAGTCGCCAGCCCCTGGCCTATGGAAGGAGGGCTTGGGGTAGTCACGACACGGGCCCCGAGGATAGGTCGTGACAAATTGGTATCAGAGGAGTTCGGTTCTACCGCAGACTCTGATCTTTCTTCTATGTGAAGCAATAGTGTTAAGCGTATTGGGTGTGGTTATCAGTCCAGGGAGTCCAGTGTTGGTGCGGCGACCAACGTATCCGTACACCAGGACCCTGACTTCTGATTTCCGACTTAATGCATGAAAACATTGATTGCGTGTGTGTTTCAAGTTTTCTTTGTGGTTACTTTATATCAGCTCACCAGGTATACTGTTCTGACCGTAGCGCACCTGTTTCCTTTTCAGGATGGCCCCACAACGGCAGCCAGCTAGGGTTCTGAGAGTCGAGCGTGACGACAGCCCACCGAGCGACGAGGCCTCGGTGCAGGGCCCTTTGTCAGCAGTGGCACCGGCGGTAGCCCTACCCGCCGAGCCACCGATGCTTCCAGCACCAGCCGCTGACGATGCACGTCGCCTCAGTGCACTGCATGAGTTCCAGCGCTAGCGACCGCCCAGGTTCCGCGGGGAGATGGACCCCCAGGCAGCCGAGGACTGGCTGGAGGCAGTCGTACGAGTTTTCAGGCTGGTGAGAACACCAGCAGACCTCATGGTGATCCTCGCTGCAAGCCTACTGCACGCAGCAGCGGGCGGATGGTGGAGCTTGATGCTCCAGGTGCACGATGAGGCATCTCTACCCTGGAAAGACTTTGAGAGCCTCTTCCGCTCAGAGTTTGTCTCATCCACCTTCCGTGCGGTGCGCATTCAGGAGTTTCTTCAGCTGCGGCAGGGCAGCATGACGGTCGCCCAATACTCGGCGAGATTTACCGATCTCTTGCGCTACTCGACCGACATGGTACGAGACCCATTCTTCCGGGCCCAGACCTTGGAGCAGGGATTGAGACATGAGATCAGGGCATCACTAATCTCCCTCAGTATTCCGACTCAGACAGGAGTACTGGAGCGAGCCCTTTTGATCGAGAGCTTTCTTGCTGAGTCTACACCAGCGCCGAGACCCACCGCAGGGCGGCACGTAGCAGAGTCTTCTGCAGCAGGCAGTCGATGGATGACTCAGGGGTCCAGGAAGACCAGACACTCAGGAAGATGACCTCAGGATGATGGATCAGCAGTTCGGGGCACACAGCAAGAAGCCAGTCTTCTGAGAGGCAGGCAGTGTTACTCGTGCGGCGGGCAGGGCCACATGGATCGTGATTGCCCGACCCGCCATGCCGAGGAGCAGCAGACGGTTGAGGGACCACCGAGGCAGAGGCAGAGGGTCGACCGTGGCGGTCCGCAGGGAGGAGGTGGACGAGGCAGAGGAGCTGGCCGAGCAGCAGGTGGTGGGCGACGCTTTGAGGCTCTACCACCACCACCACCAGGAGGTCCACCCTGACCACAGGGAGCTGGCGGGCAGAGACAGGCACAACTCCAGGCAGTAGAGGCCTATGACCACGGCGCGCCTGAGATGATTCGAGGTACTATCTGTGTCTATTCCACCCTTGCTGCAGTACTTATAGACAAAAGAGCAAGTCACTCTTTCATAGCCGCTGCCCTTGTTCGGAGCTCGGAGATTCCGACAGAGCTGTTGGCTCAATCCATACGGCTAGAGACTCCTACGGGAGCAGACTCGACGATTAAGCACTGGTTTTGGCAGTGTGAGCTTACTCTAGGAGGCAAGATTTTCGGCTGGGATCTTCTTGTAGCGGCGTCGAGGCCTTACGACGTCATCTTGGGCATAGATTGGTTATCTACGGTCCATGCACAGATTGACTATTTTAGACGCAAGGTGCTATGTGTACGCACCGACGAGAGCAGGTTCACCTTCACCGGCGAGAAGGGAGCCTTTGCAGCACAGGATGGACTCTCGCAGAGGAGAGGATTGCCCATCACTCATCAGTTGGCTAGCCTCATCCTAGGAGCAGTTGACGTGCGGAGTCCTGGTTTTCCTGCAGTGGTGGATCAGTATACGGACATCTTTCCCAACGACGTTCCAAGACTACCTCCTCGTAGAGAGGTAGAATTTTATATTGACCTATACCCCGGGACAACCCCGATATCGACTCCAGCATATCGGATGGCCCCCGCCGAGCTTCGAGAGCTACGAGTACAGTTGGGGGACTTGCTGGACAAGGGATTCATCCGACCCAGTGTTTCACCCTGGGCTTCCCCGATTTTGTTCACTAAGAAGGCGGACGGGAGCTTGCGACTATGTGTCAACTATCGTTGCCTGAACCAGGTGACAGTGAGGAACAAGTATCCGCTACTGAGGATTGATGACCTCTTTGATCAGCTCAAGGGAGCACAGTGGTTCTCGAAGATAGACCTCAGGTCAGGTTATCATCAGCTCAGAGTTCGAGACAAGGACGTGCAGAAGATGACCTTCAGATGTCGGTATGGACACTATGAGTTCTTGGTTATGCCTTTTGGTGTAACCAATGCTCCAGCAGTGTTCATGGCCCTCATGAACAAGATCTTTCAGCCATACGTCGATCGATTTGTCGTGGTCTTCATCGACGACATTTTGATTTACTCGACGACTGAGGAGGAGCATGCCTAGCACTTGCGGGTTGTACTAGACACACTCTGAGAGCACCAGCTTTATGTTAAGCTCTTGAAGTGCCAGTCCTGGATACGCGAGGTCCACTTATTGGGACGCGTCATCTCTGAGGTGGGAGTTGCAGTGGATCCCGCGAAGATCGAGGCAGTACTAGCTTGGGAGCCACCCAGGAGCGTGACGGAGGTGCGGAGTTTCTTGGGACTAGATGGATATTACCGGAGATTTGTTCCAGACTTCTCCAGAGATGCGGAACCACTCTCATCTTTGACGAAGAAGGGGAAACCCTTCGTGTGGTCAGACAGATGTCATCAGAGCTTCTAGGAGCTGAGACAGAGATTAACCATCGCACCTATCTTGAGGTTGCCTGAGGAGGAAGTATGGTACGTAGTTTACTGCGATGCATCAGGGACCGGACTCGGATGTGTCCTGATGCAGGAGCAGGCGGTGATCGCCTATGGATCACGTCAGTTGAGCCTGCATGAGCAGAACTATGCTACCCATGACCTAGAGTTAGCAGTATTATTCTTCGCTCTAATGACATGGAGACACTACCTGATGGGCGAGCGCTTTACAGTCTTTTCTGACCATCAGAGTCTCAGGTACATCTTCTCTCAGAAGGACCTGAACCTGAGACAGCGGCGATGGCTCGAGTTCCTCCAGGACTATGAATTTGAGATAGTCTATACTCCTGGGAAGGGGAACGTAGTAGCCGATGCCCTCCGCAGGAGGACGGGCATTCAGCTACTTGAGGAGGCGACATAGCAGCTAGCCTCTTTGCAGATATCCTTCATGGATAGAGATGGGGCAACCTTCCTTCAGTCTCTCACAGTTACTCCTCCACTACTGTAGTGAGTCAGAGAGGCACAGCGTGGGGACACTGACTGTGAGATGCGGCGTGCACAGATATCCTCAGGATAGGCACCTGATGGTTTCTCCTTTGGAGTAGAGCACAACGTCCTTTTTAGAGGACGTACCTTGGTACCAGTTGATTTACGGGGGGAGGAGATGAGAGAGTTTCACACTTCTCCCTTGGCAGTACATCCTGGAGTGGCGAAGATGTACCAGGACCTCAGACGATAGCACTGGTGGCCGGGCATGAAGAAGGCTATGGCAGAGTTCGTTTCTAGATGCCTCACCTGCCAGCATGTGATGGCTGAGCACCAGGTACCAGCAGGCTTGGTACAGCCCTTGGAGGTTCCAGAGTGGAAGTGGGATGGAATATCTATGGACTTCGTGACTGGACTTCCACGCACTTCCAAAGGTCACGACTCCATTTGGGTGATTGTTGACCGACTCACCAAGTCGGCTCACTTCTTACCCATTAGAGAGCAGGGCTCAGTAGAGAGCTTGTGACGTCTTTACGTTCAGGAGATTGTTCGGCTTCACGGTGTGCCATCATCTATTGTCTCTGATCGAGATGCTCATTTTACTTCCCAGCTTTGGAAGGGTTTATAGGAGGCGTTTGGGACACAGCTACGTCTGAGCACAACCTTTCACCCTCAGACGGATGGTCAGACAGAGAGGTCCATTCAGACTCTCGAGGACATGCTCCGCGCATGCTTCCTTGACTTTGGTCGCAGCTGGGAGGACCACCTACCCTTGGTGGAGTTCACGTACAACAACAGCTACCACTCCACCATCGGGATGGCACCATACGAGGTGTTGTACGGCCAACCTTGCAGATCTCATTTGTGCTGGACAGACCCTGGGGAGTCAGCACTTGTGGGACCGGAGATGGTCCATGCCACGACAGAGAAGGTCCAGGTCATCTAGGAGCGGATGAGGACAACTCAGAGCCGACAGAAGTCATATGCTGATAGAAGGCGGAGGCCACTAGAGTTCGAGGATGGCGACCACGTCTTCTTGCGTGTCTCACCTCGACGTGGATTACGGAGATTTGGCCAAGGCGGCAAGTTATCTCCACTCTTCATTGGACCCTTCCAGGTCCTCAGCAGGATTGGCGAGGTGGCTTATCGTCTGGCTTTACCACCTCAGTTGCACCGGGTGCACGATGTCTTCCACGTATCTCAGCTGAGGAGATACGTGCACGACCTGACGCACATCATTGACTATGGGAAGCTTGACGTTGATGATGGGGCGACTTTTTCAGAGGTTCCGGTGGAGATCGAGGATCGACAGGAGCGGGTCCTGCGTGGATGGTCGATTCCTCTAGTGCGCATCAGATGGCAGCACGGGAACCCCCAGGAGAGCACTTAGGAGTGGGAGGCTCAGATGCATGCTCAGTACCCACATTTGTTTCCCTAGTTTTGATGTATCTTTACGGGGACATAAAGCCCTAAGGTGGGATTAATGTAAAGACCCATAAAATTCAAGGGATTTTTTTCTTAATTTTCTTTGGAATTTTACAAGAACGAGGTTTCTGACGGCACCTAATTCCGAGGCCCGGTGTGCCCGAAATCAATTTCCGAAGTTTGGCTTGGGTACGTTCAGTGAACGAACGAGCGGGATTTTCCTAACTCTTGAATCGGTGCTCGGAATCGAATTCCGAGGGCACCGATGGAACCGCAACGCTGGTAATTGCTTAGGAACTCCTGTTCCGGAGTTGCGTTTACCCGAGTGTTGATGATAAAAACTGTGGAAGTTTATTTTATAATTACTCTACAATTTTTATTATTATTTTTTACTCTAAGTCTTAGTTCTTGATGGAAGTTGGGTAACCACCCAACCTCCCTTGGGAGGTTATGAGGTTGGTGGGGCCCACACGAACCCCACCCCTTCATATCCTCTAACCCCCCTCAACTCCCACTTTAATTTTGTTAACCTAAGTTATAACTTATGACTTAAATGTAATAAGTTTAATGAGGTGAGTTGTGTGTGGTTAAATTGAATTTCAAACTCTTGAAATTCAAATGGTTAGGTTGTGTTAATAAAATAAGACTTGGTCTTATTTTATTATTGTTAGAGTTTTGCAACCTTGAGAGGATTGGGAAGTGTGAGTCTTCTTCTTCTTCAACCTCGACGAAGAACGCGAAGAACACCTCCGCCGAAGAACGCGACGTCTTCTTCCAACGACGTATCCCCTTCTAACGTACCTCGACGACAACAGAATCGACGTTCGTTCTCCGCGACATCAACCCGCGACACGACGTCTCATTCCGCAATGGTGCTTCCGCGATGCTGTATCCGTGACGCGACGTCCTTCTTCCGCGTCGTCTCTTCCGCGACGGTTTTCCGCGAAGAAATCTCTATCAATGACTTCGAATCCTCGCTTCGCGACATCGACGTTAATTTTCCGTGACGCCCGACCTCCGCGATGCTCGTCTTCCGCGGCTCGTTGACAAACACTGCTCTTGAAACCGAGTTAGGGGTTTTATTTATTTATTTGTTCATGAATACCAACTTGATGATCTTCGTGAATTTAAACCTTTTGTTATCGAATAATGCGAGAGGGTCAGACCGCACTAACACGACCGACCCTCCTCCTTAATTTTCGTATTGGTTCCTTTGTGGTTGGTACGGGAGAGCGTGGTACTGTCACACCACGCGGATTCATGCGGAAGGAAATGCGTGGCGCTGTCGCGCCGCGCCGTGGAAAGAAGTCTAAGAACGCGACGCCGTCGTGCCGCGTTGAAGAAAATCGAAGGCGCTGCGGCCGGAGCGGGGCCACGGCGGAGGGGCGCAGTGCTGTCACACCGCACTGGACGACAAGGGCTGCGGCCGGTTCTGGGCCGCGGTGGAGCAAGGTGACCGGTGGCCGGACCGGGCCGCCGGCGTCGGAGCCGGAAGGGGACCGACCACCGCCGGTCCCGTTGAGAAGGAACCAACCGGCCAGGTCGGGCCGGTCGGAAAAGGAGGGATCCGGGGGAATTAAATTCCCCTGGATGGCTTCAAACAGCCCCCGTATTGAAGGGGGGCCGCAGTTACACAAGGGGGCAGGCCCCCCCCCCCCTTTGCCGAAACGGCTTGGCCAAAGGCCGAGCCAGAAAGCGCGCTGGGCGCGCTGTCCCCAGTCGGGACGGGCCGAGCCAGACTGGGTCGACCCGGTTCGGGCTGACCCAGGGGGTCTCGGGCCGGGTCGGTCCAGGCCCGAAACCCCCGTTTTCGGACCGTTTGGGTTCAAATGCCCCTAACTCGGGCTACGGACTTCTGATCGACGCGCCGTCAGCAGCGACACGATCCTTGGAATGAGAGGGTCGTTTCAGTATATCACACTCAAGGTTTCGGAATA
Organism: Viscum album; assembly: GCA_963277665.1. Taxonomy (NCBI): domain Eukaryota; kingdom Viridiplantae; phylum Streptophyta; class Magnoliopsida; order Santalales; family Viscaceae; genus Viscum; species Viscum album. The sequence continues at coordinate 1,263,817,449 of OY728131.1, read as the reverse complement.
CTTTGAGTTCGGCCGGGTTGGTTCGTTCACAAAACCAACCGGGCCCTCGGAGCGGAAATGCCCATATCTTGAGCTACGGACGTCCGATTGACGTGTCTTCGACTTTGTTGAGTTCCTCTTAGTGAGACGGATCTTTTGGAATACTCCGCTCGAGGTTTGGACGCAGGTGGAGTACGGTCGGGTTGGTTTTTCCTTAAAAACCAACCAGGCTCCTGGGACGAAAAAGCCAATAACTCTCAGACCGGGCGTCCGATTGACGCGTTGTCTGCGACGTTGAATTCCTCTTGATGATACGGAACTTTTGGATACATCAACTCTGGGCTATGTGTCAGTTGATGTATCAGCCTCTCGGCTCATGGAGCGGACCCTCCCGGACGAGGTTGCTGTGTGCAGGAACCCTAGAGCTGGCTGCGACTGCTACCGTGACGACGACGACTGTGCAGAGATCCTCAGTGGATTCGACAGCGACGACTACAACACTCAGCGATCCTTTGTGGGTTAGTGCTACTGATCCTGTGTGGGTCCGATCCTGTGTGGGTCAGCGCTCAGCGGTCCTGTGTGGGCCAGCACCTACAGATCCTGTGTGGGTTTGATCCTGTGTGGGTCTTTGCGGGGGTTAGTTACCTATCGATCCTTTGTGGGTCAGATCCTTTGTGGGTCATTGCGGGGGTTAGTTACCTCTCGATCCTTTGTAGGTTAGATCCTTTGTGGGTCATTGTGGGGGTTAGTTACCTATCGATCCTTTGTGGGTCCGACGGCTTAGATGAATCAGTTGAAATATCTGGTCATCTTTATCGTCATATGAAGAAGTATATCCTGTGTGAGCTGAACCCTTTTTTCTTTCCTTTGTGGATTGTGTTGTGCTATCCTATGTGGGTATACATTTTTCTTTCCTCTGTGGACTGGGTTGTACTTGGGTTCGGATGTTGGAGCCGAACGAGAATCGATGACTTATGTATATGTATGGGCATATACCTAAGTCGTGTCGGATGTTACTTCGTGATTGTATCTTTCCTTTGTGGATTATCCTTTGTGGATTCTGGGAGACCTTTAGGGGTCTCGGGGTCCCTACTGAGTAGCTTATACTCACCCCTGCACGGGCTATGCACGCACTACGTTGTATTGGTTGCAGATGATGGACAACGCTGATCGTGGTTGAGGCTTACGGAGCAGGACGGTACCTGGAGGTGGACCACTGGGCGGGACGTACTTGGAGTGGACGGTTGGACCCGAGGAGTTGTAGAGGCTATCTGTACACACCCTTCAGGTGGGACTTTCAGTGGAAAGCTCGACATTGCAGATTTACTTTTCAGTTGCTGTTTTCCCTTTCCAGTTGTACTTTAATTTCAGTTTGGGTTTGTATTCTGGCCCACTTACTTTTCCGCACTTACTGTTGTACTCAGCTTTTACGTAGTGTTTACTTCTACTTCTTGTTTGCTCTGTGGTGTTTGTTTACTTTTCAAAGGTAATGCCTTCCCTTTTTTTTGGGATTTACGCCTTGGTGCTAGTCGCCAGCCCCTGACCTATGGAAGGCGGGCTTGGGGTAGTCACGACACAGGCCCCGAGGACTGGTCGTGACATGTTGCAAGACTGCTCCAGCACAGCCTTTTCCTTGGCCTCAACCTCAGCCACCGAATGAGTATGCTCCACTATTGTTTGGAGATTGTTGATCCCTTTACTGGTGGCTTCAAGAAGACCAGTCATAGTTGATAATTGATCCCTCAGCATCACTGCCCGTTCTTCACATTCTTGCAACTCGAAGGATAGGACGACCACCTAATCTTGAGAGATCTCCTCCTGCGCTATCAGCCCATGGAGCTGTATTGTGGCTTCCTCCAGGGCTTGGGTCCCACAATGAGAAGCAGCGAGGTGATAAAGTGTGTGTTCACTAGTGGAAACTTCCTCACGGGCCATGAAAACTTGGCAAGAAGGAGAATGGAACTGCCGATAGTCAAATACACCTGACCCCAAACCCAGGAAGAGTTTTCAGAGAGCTTCGGTTTTAGTTTCCATCTCAGCTAGAGGAGTTTTGGAAAAAATCTCACAAATCCGGGGCTATACCCACCTTCGCAATGCTTGGTGGTCCTCCATGACACAAGGATCTTTGGTATCCTCTCTGGATAGCATGGGAACAATGTCTGGCATTGAAATCAGCACATTCATGTGCATGCCATAAGATGGTTCCAAAGCTGGAGGGGATGAAGCTTCTAACCCCGGTTCAGGCTTGGGAATCAAGTTGTTGAGTCCAAAATCAGTCGTTAAAACTTCAAGAATTGTCTCATTAGGACCCAAATCCACTGGGTCATTCTCATCCACATCCAAGAAGTTTGGGTTCATATGAGCTTCGGCCGTAGAGGGGCTGGGAGAGGAGAATCCCTTGAATCGCTTTGACCGACGAGAAATTAGTCGGTCCTCCCTTAGAGTTGATGAGGAAGGTGCGGTAGGCACTACAACCGCAATGACCCCTGACTTGGGAACCTGCTGGATAGCCTTCCCCAGGATCCCATTGGGGTAATGTTTTACCCACATCCTTCTGTACTCCAAGGATAGGTTGGCAGCCGCTCCCATACCAGGAAAGATAATACTTGTGTCAGATCCCTCCCGCATTAGCATCAACCACCATTGACGGAGAGTGGATGGGTGTAGTCCTTGAGCCCGAGGAGGGGGAAGGGAAACTTGGAGCTGCATACACCCAAAATGATGGGAGAAACGATGGGGGTATACAACTCGCATAAAGAAACCCCTTCAATCCGCACGGCCAGAAACCCGTCCCGCAGCGAAATCGTGTAAGAATATTCCTCAAGGCTCCCCCTGCAGTTGTCAACCACGACGCCTGAAGGAGTGGGGTAGGGAGTGAAAGAAAACTGGGAGAAGTCACTCAGGAGCTCAATGATTTCATCAGAATTGAAGGACTTTAGATGAACCCCAGCTATATCAAGCAGAGTAGGCCAGAAAGTAGGAAGCGGGATGACCGTGTTATGACAATACACATAACAACGACAATGATTCACTATCCAGCCATATAAGAATTGAAATGGACCACTTAGATGGTAGGGTGACCGGCCCTCCTACATGTGGCTCAGTAGTTCGTAAATACGAGCCAAAGTGGGCATGACCAAATTCACTGGACGACCCTCTGCCAACTCAACTGCCATCATCAAGGTGCAAGCCCTGACACCTGGGTCGATATCCCGAGAAGGGAATAGCCACCCTCTAAAAAACATAGCAAACAGACCTGCCAACCGGAGCATAGGCGGCACACCGGGGCACACCTCGTAACCCCATGAAAGGTAATTGACCGCCTCCAGAACTGCCTAGTAGGAATCTGGGATGGTTCATGACTGTTTAGAAGGATGAGTCCTGGGGCACTTGATCTTCATCACATGACCAGTGGTGTTCAGAAATAACACTATCTAGGTGCTATAGAGGATAAGAGAGCGGGCATGTAAGGCTTGACCGTGTGATTTCTCCGCCATAACCAGCAGATCCCTCACCAACAAAGGCACTTTTTTGATGTCTTCCCACACACCAGGAATGGGCAAAAACTCGTCGTACATCTCACCGATAATTGGGAGACCTCCCAATTGATAGATGTCCCACAGACTAATGCCAACTTCGCCATGGTCAAGGTGGAAAGTATTAGTGCTTGAACACCAGTGACTGAGCAGATCAGGAAGGATCAGAGATGGTGGGTAAACAGCAAATTGGAAAGCCCACATTGTGGAGTATAAATTGACTGCTTTTAGTGTCTCAGGAGATTCCCGACAATGATGATGGACCCAGAAGGCACAGGCCCAGTCATTTGAGAAAAGCCCGCCAGACCGAAGATCCCACTTGGGAATCCACCCCGCGTCAGGATCCACTCAAGCGAGGTTGATTGTGGAGGAGTAATTCTTGAGGACAACATCTTGAGAGAAGTCTTGTGTGTACTGATCGTTTTGGATCCAGACAGAGCCTCTCAAAATTAAGGTATCTTTTAGGTCAGGATCAGAGATTACTTCCCCCGATTGGGTGAGGTTCGCCTGAATACACTTCGGTGACGCTTCCAAGCAAGGTGACGGAAGACCAGAGAAAGTAGGGGGGATAGGGACGTCGTCTTGAAGACCGAAGCCATAAAGCTGAATTTGATTTGATAGTGGATAACTCAGGAGATCAGGAGAGAGTAAGTCCTTCAGGACACCATCGTCAGGAATGATGGACCGACTAGGGTCCTCTTCGATGCTCTCCGCTATGCGAATCATGTCTAGACGTCTCCCTGAACCAGTCGGGAGAGGCCCAGCAGCAGGTCTGGGTGCATGGCGAGGAGGAACCATGTTTTCTACCTACATTATGAAGAAACTAGGCAAATGGTTAGTCTGGAGTAATAAAATATGGACAAAAATATCGGTTGTATGGAAAAGGAATCGAGAATCCTTCGTGAGCAGGCCTCATAAGGTGGTTCGCGATGATGGTATCCCGCAAACCAACCATACGGGGAAGGGGTTCATGGTATGCTGGTCTGTGGGGCATTTTCCAGAGAACCGCGAACCAAGTTGCTCTGCGGGATCCTAATCCCAGATTTAAGTAATTAAGTTCAGAGGACTTAGAATTTTTTTAAAGTCAGCAAGATTTCAGTCCGCAGACCATCAAAACCGCGAAGAGAATTCCTCCGCAGCCCTTCGTGACTTACTTTTTAATTAATTAAAAGTATTGGTTCACGGAGGGAGATTGGTCTATGGGTGAAGGCGACCACGAAGGAGGAATAGTTCACAGAAATAGTAGCTGGCTCGTGAACGAGGCATTTCGTGAAGGAATGAGCACGTGAAGACAAAAGGAAAGAGGGCTCTGGTTTTGCAAAGAATCTGGTAAAAGACAAAAGAAGCCCCCCCATATTTATAGGTGTGGTCCCCTACTGGGTCCACCCCTCTACTGTAAACCGTCCAAGTTTCAGGACCACTCTGCATCGGAATGGCCTCCTCTTCATTCCGATCGGACCCCATTCCGATGGGGGGCATTTGTAGGGTCCTGAAAAATCCGCAAAGGATGTTCTACCCAATTTCCCCCCAAATAATTGGGGGAAAGTATGGAAAGTATGGAGAAAACTCAAAGGATGGCCCAAGCCAAACCGGTCCGCAGACCGGTCCCATGAAAATGTTACGCAGCCGGTTCTGTGAAGCACCCCCTCCGTGGACTATTGTCATTCGCGGAATGGGGGCAGAGATCCTCCGCAGGCGCGAAGTAGGACAAGCATTGGACTAGTCCACCATGTCAACTAGCCTGGTCCGCATCCACTGTCGTTCACCGAATGGAGGAGGAACCCTCCACGACCACGAAGCACTCCCCGAGTTGGTTTGGTTCGCGGGGGGGGGGGGGGGAGGGGGGAGGTGTGTTCAATGCACCCATGAGTTGCGGATTGACCGGGTCATCCGTGAATTGGGTTTTCAGTCATGGGCCTCCGAAAAAGGTGCCTCATGACCATAGATACATATTTTTCCCCACTCTATAAAAGGAGATCGAGGGGAAGAAAAAGGGGGATTCGAAGGAGATCAATCAGATTCGGGTGGAAGGATTGTGAAGGAAGGTTTAGGATTTCATAGCGAGGTTCCAGTTCTCGAACCAGAGTAGGTATGAGCCTGGGAATGAATTAATAAGGAACCGGAGAACACATAATAACTTGGTGAAACATGAACTTAAAATATCAAAGAAAAGAAGACCACGAACCATGGCCCCTCCGCGGATGCACTCCCCACGGACAAGGGAGTTTATGCCCCTTTTCCGATCCGTCGCACCGTGTAGCATCCTCCTATGCGGGCGAAGCTCCAACCGACGAAGCCACGACCGAAACTGCCCTTGGATGCCGCTGCTCGCATGGAACTCTCCGTGAACCACCCTGGTACGCGGATCGAACCTGAAGCTATAAACCACCTTGGTTCGCGGGATGCTCACCATTCTGTGAACCACCCTAGTTTTCGGGATGCCCATCAGTCTGCGGACCACCCTGGTTCGCGGACGGCTTCTCCAACCAGGTAGCACTTCCCTACACGAAGGGCGCCACCACCCACACCCACATGTGGTTCACCGAATCCTTCGGAGTTCCTGTTCCCCGAGCCATATAAAAACCTTCCAGTCCAGCCCGATCCTCCACGACTCCCTCATTGGCCTACTCATCGGCCCTGAGCCGAGGTCTCCACCGGAGCCACTAGACCCGTGTGATGTAACCTTCGGGCACATCAACACGCCATTTTGAGTTCACATAACCACGGTAAGTAGGGGTGAAGGGGTTGCTCCGACCCTTGAGTGGATTTCTGAAGCATTCCTGGGTTCACATTCCCACGGTAATGTGGAGTCTGAGCTCGGGAGTCCCCTTTCTACCCCTCCACTTGTTGGGTCCGGGGCACTTCTCCCTTCTTCAGGGGGTAGTAAAGTACCCATCAGAAGGAATCCCCCCATGCACTTCTGTACTTCCCCCATGAACAAGAGAGGTGAAGGGCACAATAGAGCCACTTTCTCTCTCCCTCTGCGCTTTGTCTCCATGGGAATCTATCTCGGAGTAAGCCCCGACCTTATGGGCCGCCTTATGCATAAGCCCCACTCCACTTCCCACAGACGCACCTTTTGAGACATGATCATCTAGTCCCTGCTGCCTCTTGTTTCACACACTGAGCATGAATCACGTGGGATTAGAGTAAGTATCGACCATGACATACTCTTATGGGCCTCCTCAGAGTGTAATCCCCAATCCATTAATATGGGCCTCCTCAGAGTATAAGCCCCAATCCATTACTCTGGGCCTCCTCCGAGTGTAATCCCCAATCCATTACTCTGGGCCTCCTCAGAGTGTAAGCCCAATCCATTACTACGGGCCTCCTCAGAGTGTAATCCCCAATCCATTACTCTGGGCCTCCTCAGATTGTAAGCCCCAATCCATTACTATGGGCCTCCCTAGAGTGTAAGCCCCAATCTATTACTCTGGGATTCCTCAGAGTGTAAGCCCCAATCCATTACTCTGGGCCTCCTCAGAGTGTAAGCCCCAATCCATTTCTCTAGGCCTTCTCAGAGCGTAATACCCACTCATGCGAACTGCAAGGACTTTGATTCCCCACCACAGGGATACGTAGGAAGCCTCCAAGAGGTTCAATCCCTATCACCATCGGACCCCCTGGTCCACCTTCACGTCGGTTCTCCGACACCCCAATTCAAACTACGTGGACTTTGATCCCTGTCTCCTAGGCAGGGTACGTAGGAAGCCTCCCTGAGGTTCAAGCCCAACAACCGGTCGATCCAACTATCTTCACATCAGTTCATCGTGCCACTCCTAGTACCGTCTCAATGAGTCCCGACTCCTCGGGGTCATTAATCCAACGAGGGATGGTAAACCTCGGGCATAAATGATTCCGAACCCCTGCATCCAGCTGACCATTACCAGGAGAAGTCCGTGGATACTATGCTTGGGTAGAAACCAAAGATTCGCGAACATATGAATAAGTCTTAAATCTATAAGAGAGTCCCAGAACAGGCAATAATTCCCCCCAAAAAGGGTGCGATGAGCCCGACTTCCCATCCTCTCGACCAATGTGAGTTCTTAAGCATCGCTGGCCAAACCACCCAACGAACGCCTGCCTTTGGGAAGCAGGTCCACGTGCCGTTGGATACGGAACTGTTGGGCGTTTCAAAACCGACCCGAAACAAAGAGTTCTAAATGTTATCATATAACATTCAGCTACCATGCATGAGCCTTTCATCCAAAGGATGTGGTTGTGATATGTTGTAACCAATGATGTTCCCATATCTTATAAAATGATATAGAAAAAACACATCACATGAGTTTAGGGATTTAGGTTATATCTCCTTCTACTTTTACTATTAATAGTATAATAATTAAAAAAAATTAATATAAAAATTTTTTATAATAAAATGAAAACTACTGATAAATAAAGGAATCATGTGATACATATTTTAATCTATAAAAATACCCATTTATACATGAAAATAATTAATAAAAACATTCTAAAAAAATTATAAATTATAACATAACATTCCATGGAAGCAATTTTATTTATTTATTTATAAAATATTAGTTTCATTTTGAAAAACACATTGTATGAACCATCTTTTTGAATAAATTTAATTTATACATTATAGATAAATCCATCACCTTCTAAATTAACAATCCTGTGAAAAAAATCATAAAACCATCATACCTTTATCACATATATTGTAAATATACACTTATGAGAAGATTACACTTCTATAGGAATAATTAAAAAAGTGGTGGATTTTGTCAATGATTAATGGAAGACCTAATAAAAATCTATTCTTATCAATGCTAAAGTTGAAAACTAATAAAATTCAACATTGATCAACACTTTTATTAACACTAATAAAAATTGAACTTCACCAACGCTTATTTTAGTGCTAATAAAATATTTATCTTATAAAATAGTAAATTAAAGAGTATAAATATTAAATGTGTGTGTCTATGTGTGTGTTTATATATAAACTCACACACACCTACATATAGAGAATTTTGGTTATTCACTTCCATATATCTCAATATAGTATATAGATACACACTAACACACACTTGAACTCTATAATAATAATATATTTTCATATACAATATATATAGTAATTATCAATATAAATTTATACTATAACGGAATTTATATCATTAATTTAATTAAATGAATAAAAAATATATCTTAATTTTTTTATAGAAATGACCCTACTTGAAAAATATTATTAGGTATATGTCATTATTTATAATATTAATAATTATTTCTAATTAAACAATATGTAATATATATATATATATATATAATCATGAAATCCATAATAAAAATCATATATATGTATAATTTATATATTTTTTAAATTAATTATAATTATATAAAAAATAATGAATAATATTTCCTAAAATAGTTAATATAATATTTATATTTACTTATTAAAACAAAGATTTTCATTTAAATATAATAAAGTTAGTATTTATAAATTTAATTACACTTTTTATATAGTGAAAAATATTTATTCATTCATAGGATTAATAATCTTTCCTAAAATTTAGATAATAATATATAAACAAAATTATTATTATTAATATTATATATATAACTTTATTAACATTATATAATTAATAATTCTTAATATTATATATATATATATAATATTATTAATATTAAATACATATCTCATTATAGTGTATATATATATAGATATAGACACATACATAGAGACACTCACACCCATTTGGTCTGTATAATAATATTTAAGCATATATTAATTATATATATATATGTATAATGGTATTTATACATAATATTAATAACAATTTATATATTTAAATGATAAATATAACATGAATATAATTAAAATAATTAATAATGTGAACTTAAAAAACTATATACATTATCATAGTTGATAAATATTATTAAAATAGTTATAATTTAAATATAAAAATAATGGATAGTTTTTTTTAAAATAAAAATGATGTAGTAAATTTAATATTTATATTTAATTAGTAAAATATATTGAAAATTATTTGTATCTTATTGTAAGTTAATTAATATTTATAAATATAACTATAAATTATTTTTCATTATAAAACATGTATTCATTTATATTAGTAATAATTTGTTTTAAAAAATATAGCTAATAATATCTAATTATGATTATATTTAATAACATTGTATATATATAATATTATTAATATCATATACATTTATGTAATTAGTAATTATTAATATTCTTTACTTTCAATACTAGTATTGTTATATACATTTATGTAATTAGTTATTTTTCTAGTTTTTGGATTATTAGCTCTGAAAAATATGCCTATATTATTACAAAATTTTCCACCAATATATCCTAACCATTAAAAATTCTAAAATTAGATTTGATAAAAGATTAATTTATTTGTGCTTACCGTTATAGTAGTGATAAATGTTTCTTTTATTAGTGTTTTTTAGTAAGCATTGATAAAGCCCTTTCCCTATCAGACATACTAGTTGACCTTGTTGTTCAAGCGCTTGAGAAAGTAAAATATTGTCTCTTTCTCCCTATATCATTTTGGACGAATTGACTTCCAAAATCAAAGGTATGCAATTCAAAAATTATTTTTGTTGATATCTCCACCGATCATGATGTGTTTTTATATTTTTATGGGATTATTTATCATGTATAGGTATATCAAATGTTAGTTTATATATACATACTTATATATAGACAACAAAAACAACTCTATATATGTATATTTCTTTATAAATATATGTATATAATTGTGTGTGTTGCTTTTATGTGTGTGTATGTGTGTGTGTGTTTGTATGCATACACTTGTGGGTGTCTATATATAACATATGTTATGTGTTGATAATTTAATTTTTAAGCACACAACAATCCATTTTTTAAATTAATTTTATATTGAGAAATGATTCTAAACATTACTTTATATGCTCCTCTCTTTTTTATAAAAAACATATTTTCATAACAATTTTTTACATATGAGTGTGTCTATTTTTTTTATTTTTTTTAAAAATGATTCTTTTTAATTATAGAATAATTATTTTATTAAACTATTTTATCAATTAATATTTGAAATAATTTTAAATTGAACCACAAAACATGTTTCTTCACTAAAAATTGATACAAATTAGTTTTTCAAAATTTATTCCTAAAACATCTAAAATAATGTTTGGGATTTTAATAGTAAAAAATATTTTAAAGTTCTATATTTTCAATGCCATTTTCTTGAAAAATTAATCATCAAAATGGTATCTATTTAATTTTTTTAGAAAATGCATGAATCAAGGTTTATTTTTTTTATTTACTGCACCTACAAGTTAATTTTGTATTTATTTATTCAAATTTATATATTCAAAATCATATATTTATGCATAAATGTTTAATTTTTGGCATATTTATGTATATTTATATTAAAAAGTTGGGATCAAAGCCTCTTTTATTAATAAACAAAGGAAACTCCTATTTTTTGCTGGGTAGAAAAATCCATTACATGGTTGTAGGTCCAGAGGCACAAAGCTCCAGAGAAATTTGGCCAAAAGGTCCCTTATATTTTCCAAAGGACCCACAACCCATAGTCCTAAAAGATATACCTAATACCCTAGATCATAGGCCCAAAAAACCCACCCAAATGGGCTCATGCCTACAAGCAACTCGATCTATCCCATACTGCCCCTAACCTCTGCATGACCCGCATCTCGTGCTACACCCTTCTTTTCCGTACCTAGCCTTATAACCACCCACCATCCCGCTATTGACGACCACCTCAGGCACTCACTTTTCACACTATGCCAACTATCACCCACCACCTTGTTATTAGAATCTATTGTGGGTGCTCAACATGTCATCCTAGCTATGCCCTATCGAAGGGTTGTCACCACTCACCCATCATCCCCTTGATGGAGGCTGCTTCCTCTCTTTCGTGGACCCCCCTACCATTCTAGTTTTCAGAGGCCACCGAATCTTTCTAATCACCTACTATTATTGATTTCCCACCATCCTCATGCATGCAGGATAAAATCCACCACCCCCAAAAATGAGGGGCATAAATGCGTTGTGGTTGGGATTTAATCCCCGACGGCATGGGTGCAGTGCTGCAGCCGATTACCACTTGGCTATGGTAATGGATGATTTTATAAAATGTAGATTTTATATATAATAATTTATTTACTTCATATTTGTTTGTATTATAATTTATAAGTATATTTTTAAATCTATACATTATGTAATTTAGGCATTTAAAAAATTATACATTTATAAATGCATTCTAGGTATTTATTTTTTAGTTAAATATAAACACTATTGAACCAAATTTGATCAATATAGATCAATAATGGATGTATACTAATCATTTAAATAAGTATGATAATTGGGTTAATGAGTTCATCAATATTGAAACAAATTGTGGAAATGAACCTTCTCAAATTATTTGTTTATGTTTATGTTGTTGTTATTCCAGGAAAATTTTTCTAGACTAAGAACACTAAATATATCACAAAATAGAATAAAGTCACAATTTCTAGAATAAACACTAAGAAGAACTGAATGTTTCAATATTTTGAGAGTCCCACCCCAAACTCCAACCATCATAAGTTCAATCACTAGAATCACACAAGCTGAAGAAAACTCTAGATTTGAACCTCTAAACATCAATTCACTTGAACATGTAAGAATGAACTAACCCAAATCACAACAATGAGTTTGAATTACTCAACCTTGATAACTAAATAATCAAAGTACCATTAAATAAAATAAATTAAAAGACATAATAGGTTTTACATGGTTTGAACTTTCATTCTACATCTATGGGGAGAAGCATCACAAATCTTCATTTCATCAGAAGTACAAAAGATGTTACAATCAATATGAAATGGATTCCATATAGATCATTAACTCAGATAAATTCCTGGAACATCAACATGTGGTACCACCCCCATTTATTTTGGATCCTAACAAGTAAACAAATTTCACCTACCTCCCATATTTTTTGGGATTCATATATTTCACTGGATGACTAATAATCTCTTGTAGCATCTCTATGGTCTGACAACTATTCATATTTAGATGAATAATGCACTATAGCCTGACTCCATTACTGAAGAACCAAACTATTAGTAACCCAAATGAACAAAATATCTATTTTATAGTGATTTGACTATACCATGACATATAAGAACACATGACGAAATGACTACCATGTACTTATATGCATCAAAAAATTGTAACTTCTGATCACATCATTACTAACCCACTAAAGTCCTATTACCATTGGATTCATAAGATCAAATGGTATACCAATGTTTATCCTTATAACAATAAAAATCTATCACTTGAAAAGGATTAAAAAACTCAAAGATATCATACTTGAAGATTGATTCAAGGACTCCCATGAAACCCTCAAACACATAACAAAATATAACATTCTTCAACATCTATTGCATGTAGTGCCCCTCTATTTCCTTCCATTCACCAAAGTATGACTGAGGGAAAATATTTCCTCAGAATCCCCTAGTCTAAAGCCTTGGTAAACATATCTTCCATATTTTTCTTTCTAGTAATATTTTGGAACTCTAAAGATCTATATTCTAATATATTTTAGATAAAGTGGTACTTATGGTCGATATGATTTTTCCATGGATGGAACAACACATTTTTTCCATGTAGATTTCACTTTTTCTACCACAGTAAAGTAGTACATATTCTGAAACACTATCACAAACCATTCTGGATACCTTGGTACCCTAATAGGTGAGTCCGGACATAATCCAAAGGGAATTCCAGATCCCCATGGGTTGACGACTTGCACATAAAACTATACAATATGAAAGTGGGAACATATTTTCCGTAAAAACAACAGAAGAAATATACAAAAATAAGTATGCATATAAGAAATAATCCACAGAGATAAGTGTACCAAAATTAAAACATGTATGAAATCTCAAAGTACCACCATATAGTACTATAAATCAGGATAATAATCCAAGTCAAAGAGGAAACAACTCTCCATGCCCAAGGATCAGCAACTAGAACCACCTCCAAGTGGCACTTTACCCTTGATCGAACCTATAAGAAGATAATATACAAACACCTAAAGTCATAGGTAGGGTGTGAGATAAAATTCCAGTAGGGTATCACCAAGGATTCCATAATAAGATGTCACAAATAATTAACAAAATAAAACCTTAAAATTTAAATGAATATGCATGAAATTTCAAAATAATATTTTAAAAAAATCATGATATACATTTCAAATTATGTAAATAATTTTAAAAAATTTATTAATAAATATTTTATATTAAACAGTTTCTATAAATTCAAAAGGGTCATGTAAAAATGTTTCCAACAAACAATGGAAAATATTTTAAATACAAATAATGAGAAATATGGTCATCTTCAAAAAGGTACGATAGTTATTGGCTACGAGACTCCCTCATACTAAAATAGATATCACAAGAATATATGTATACACATCCCTCAGACACTAGTAAAAGAGGAATCATCCCCATCCCATAGAAGATGTGACCTACTGCATATGTATTGTTAGATTTGTAAGTCATAATTAGGGTGATATCTCAAATAACCCACTAACTACCAAGGATTTCATGTTCTATAATAACAGTTAGTTATGGAAAATTTATTTTAAAACTTTTTAAAATACAATTCATCACATTCTTCCATTTTCAATATGCCAATTTCATTTTAAAAACCAATACACAGATTTTTAATCAAATAATTCCCTTTCTATAAAACCAGTGGGTTTTTATCAAAACCATTTGAATACATTTATCAAATAAAACTTTTAAATCAATTCCATAAAATAAATTTCACAATTTAAATTAAAAAATTTAAATCTCAAAATTTTCCATCAATTTCACAAACACACCCCAATTAATTTGAGTTGGGAGGTTTTTCACAATTTCATACCAAATCAAACCCAAACCCCCAACTACATAGAATTGGGTTTTTAATAAAACAATTGAAATAAAATTTAAATTTAAATCAATAAATTTAATTTAAATCAATCAATTTAGGTTTAATCAAATTGGCCATCATAAATGGAACCACCTACCTCAGGATCATGAGATCTCAAAACACAAAGCCCTAATTGGGAAAATCCAATGAAGAACATGGACAGTAAAGATAAACGAATCAAAAGTAGATTAAAGATCTGAAACAATGGGGATTACATCCTCCAACAACATAGAGATATATAAAAACCTAGGGAAGAGAGTAGAGAGAGCAGAAGAAAGAGAACAAGAAGATGAAACCTATCAAGAAGAGATCAAATGTCATTCACCTAGCTTTAATTTTCCTATGAAGGGGTATAGAGGGTCCAAAATCACCTCTTGGGATATTGAAAGGAAGAAGAAAATGTACTAGGATTACCAAACCATTAGGTTCTGAAACTAAGGGTTTTTGGATTTTAAAACCAATTTTTGGAATACATTTTTCTTGTATGCATGGTTAGCTGGGCAGGGGCACGAGGGAAAAAACCCTTCACCCTAACTGTGAACCCCTATTGATGGGGTTTCCTGGTTTATCCTTGGTGGGAACACATTTTCTCAAATAATGTGCCAACTATTCGAAACCTAACTATCTGGGTTTTTATGGTTTTCACTACCAGGGCATAGGGTTTGGGAAAACCGTGCCCCAACCGTGCACAACCCTAAAACCCTTCAAAATTTCTAAAATTTCACCCAAAACATCCCTAAATGAAACCCAAAAAAATAGTGAATAAAATACGGGTTTAGGAATACTTGATAATAATAAGAGGATGTTATATCCTCCCCACTATAGAAACTTAATGTCCCTAGAAATCCTGCTAAGAATCTTCTATTTCAAAAAGATGAGGCCATTGCTCTCTAATTAGTGTCTCCCTCTCCCAAGTATCATAAGTATCAGAAAAATGATGCTATAGAACATTAACCAAAGGTATCATAATCCCATGAAGTACCTTGGTTTTTTAATGAAATATATTGAATAGATGTTTAGTCATGAATAAATTATACTTAACATCGAGATGACTGCAGCTCAGAACATGAGATGGATCAGATATATACTTTCATAGTTGAGCTACATGGAACATGTTATGTTTTAATTTCAACCACAATGATAATGATAAATTGTAATATAATTTACCCACCATGTCAACAACCTCAGAAGGTCCCACAAAATGAGGATCAAGTTTCCCTTACCTCCCAACTATCGATGACCAAATTGAGGTGAAACTTTCTAGAACACCTGATTACAAGGGAAAACTCCAATGATCGATGAAAACGATTAGCATAAGATATATAAAAGCTCTTTAAAATTAAACATATTTGAAAAATCAAATAAATATTTACTTTCATCTCTCAAAACAAGCTCATCCCAACCAAGGAACTTTCACCAATCTCTAAACAGCATAACGAAGATTTATAAGCCCAACCATAAAAATGACTCAAAAGGATCCATTATGATCCTAGAATGGTAACTATTTTTATAAGAAAACTCAAACTACCCAAAGTGATCATCCCAAGATCTACCAATTTCAGGGATACATGCACAAATCATATCCTCAAAAATCTGTATAGTTATTTTTTTGGCCATCAGACTACAAATGGTATTCCGTACTCAAATGAACCTAAGATCCAAATGCCTCCTGAAGGAATCTAAAAAAATGATAATTGAATAAAGGATCCCTATTAGAGACTATATCATATGGAACTATATGAAACCAAATGATCTCTTTCACATAGATATTTCCCAACTCATCAATTATGGTTATATCATGAATGGTTATAAAGTGAGTCAATTTGGTAAACCTATCGATCACAACCCATATTAAATTATTCTTTATCTCGGTACATAGAAACCAAACCAAAAATTCTATAAAGATATCATCCCACTTCCAAGTTGGAATTGGAAGTGGATGAAGTAAATCCAAGGGTTTCTATTGCGTGACATTGAGATTTTTTCATGTATAATAACAACATACAAAATGAGCAATGTATCATCACGTAACTGGACACTAGAATTATCGCCACATATCATAGAACATCTTCATGGTTCCTGGGTGCACTACCCATTGAGAATTATTGAAATCTCTTATCACACCTTTCCTTACCTATAACGGAAAAACAAAGAGATTCTGATTGCATTTAGTGCCTTTTATAGAGAACGACCACTCAACAATAGCCTCCCCACTATAAAGAGAGTCACTAATGCTACAAAACCTTGATCAAGATGTTGTTACTGAAGAATGATATCCAGGAGATAATAGAACAACTAAACATTGAAAAAAAACATTTCCCCTTAATTATCAAACTCCAATATGCAACTATGTAAAAATATCCATCAATTTCCACTCTTTCGATGATTATTTCACAACCCAAGTCAGAAGTTTCCTACTCAATGCATCTATTATGACATTACCTTTCCCTAAGGTATTTAAAATATTTTTTTTAATATTGTTGGTATTATACCCAATCACTCTAGTAGATATTCAAATATTTTTGAGAGAAGATATAAATCAATATTTTGTGGTTAGAAAACATTGTAAACCATTCTATGAAAAGGTAATTCCACCAGATTTTGAGTGCATGCATCACAAATTTCTATTCAAGGTCATGGTTCGGGTAATTATTCTAGTGTCGATTAAGCTGTCGATGTAACGACCCAAACTTTTGAATAATATTTGTTTCCTAAATTTGTGTGTTATCTCATTTTATACTCCACAAAACTATATCCTTTAATTAATGAAGTGAAACCATCGGGTTTTGACTGTTATATGACCGTTGGTCAATATGACCATTGGAAACTAAAATCTTAACATTACAATTATTTTTTATAAATACAAGTGATCCTAGTTAATTAATACAGAAAGAAGAGTCGATGACCTCATCCAGTAGACTCGGGCCGTACGAAACCCATCAGTCAGAGCTTGGGAAGGAGGTAACATCTTTGGGTTTTGCTCTGGACCAAGCCCAATCTGAGCATCAACATGTGAATCTTGAATGGAATCTCCTAAGGGAGAAGTTCAAGCTGATATAAATCACCACCTGGGCAATGTTGTCCGATCCACCCCAAGATTCTATCATCATAACACACCTTACACTTAGGCCATATGCAAGTGTTATAAGGGGATATGTAACGAGTCCTTAAATACTTTTTTGTAATCCCTTGGTATAAATAAAGTTATTATTTCTTATTATGGTAAAATTTATGATTTTCAAATGTCTGGATAAATATAGGATAAATTTTATTGATGAATTTTGTAAAAATGGTATTTTAAAATATTCATGTAAACTTTAAATAATTAATAATGTGAAATGATTTTCAAAAAATGTTCTTTTATAGTTATGACCAGTAAGAAATTTAGAGTCCAATAGGATCAACTTAATTTTTAGTGAATAGTAAAGTATGAATAGTAATATACCCTTATGAATAGTAATGCATAGTAATGAATAGTAAATCAGCCAAAAAAATAGAAACTTCACCCATGTGTGTATAAATACAATTTGGACATCTTAAAAGTGAGAAAACAATCATAGTATAAGTTTTGTTATTTTTGCATGTCATGAATATTTTAATTTCAATTTTGTAATTAATTTATTAATTTAAAATAGAAATTTATTTTCATAAAATGTATTCATAAATTGTTACTTTATTGTCTTACAATTATACAATAATTTTATGGGACCTTGATTACTTTTTCAAGGTGTTACAAAACGAGTTATAGATTTAAAGTTGTTTATTTGGAATAAATAATGATTTTATTAAAACATTAAATTAAAAATATTTAGAAAATTATTTTCATAAAATTGAGTTCATTTTTTAATTCAGAGCATTGATATTAGGTTAAAGTAATTTTTTGGGATTTTTCTGAAATAATTGAATTTTTGATGAATAGTAAAAATACAGTTTTGAGTTTGGGTGTTTAATGACATCATTAATGATGTAAAAATGATTTAATCATTCTGGTAGAATTTTTAATAGTATTATATGCAATTAGTTGTCCCAAGTGGCCAATACCATGATCAAATACAATGGGCAATCCCATGGTTTTGCAAATACCTCCGATGAGGTGTCCCTTGGAAATTAATTAAATATTCCCTCACTTTTCCTATAAATACCAAGCCATTACCTCATTCATTTCATTAAATAATCTTCCTAAACGAAGTTATAGTCTTTTTAACTCCCAAGAGTCCTCCCAAGGTTCCCTCAAGCTCCCAAGGTCCCAATTTGCAAGCTTTAGAAGTTACTCTTTAAGGTAAGGGAACCTTTCACCCTCCTCTTAAGTCATGAATTACTTTATTTTATGTCTTCTAGTTTCCATTTTATTATGTGGGGGTTTGTTGTTATATATTCTTATTACTGTCAATTTTATTTGAAAATGATGAGATACCCTTTCATCTCTCATTAATTTATTTTCTGAATTTTTAAGTGACGCCATTAGGCTGCTGAATTTTTGTAAAAGAAATCACATCTTCTCTTTTCCTTTGAGTTTTATTTTCATATGGTATTTTCTTCAAATATCCATACCATGAATTTATTTCTTTATATTTTGTACCCATACTTTATAATTATTTATTTATGAGTGGGTGAATCTTGTCCCCTCTCTTTTCAATGTTTTCTAAAACCATGTTATATAGACGTTATGCTATGGAATTTTCATATCAAAATGTGTCACTTTTTCTCAATAAATTCTCTTATATTATTTATGTGGATAACCAAATATATTTTCATTTATAGGGGTAATAATAAGTAAATAAAATTTTTCTATTTGATTATGGAATTGACATACATATAACCTTCACTCCCTTTCCATGGGTTATAAATGACATAATGATCTTATTTTTAAGAACTTTTAAAACATAATGATTTTGAAAGTGAATCCCATTTCTTTTATTTTATATGGGTTATTTATGAAATGTTTTATTATGATCTATGTAGATCATATGAAAATAAATAATTATTAAGGGTGAGCCCTGATAGAACTCTAATGCATTGGGTAAAGAATTTAATCTCTAGAGATGACAAGTTTCACGATACCTTGGTAAATAACCATGGTAATTTTTATGACACCTTGGGGATTAAACTTGGTGATATGTTCATGAATGTCTAAATAAAATGTTTTATCCACATATTAAATTTATGGTTCAAGTTATTTTCGTTATGTTATTCCTCAACTTCCATTTCTCATGTCTTTATGTTTTTCATCAATTTCTTATTGATATCATAAGTAAACTGATTCCCTTACTTTCCTTAGTGAGCCTTCTACTCACCCTTTTCTTTGATGAAGGTCTCTAGGTTATGAGATGTAGTAATTGTATATAGGATGAACTTTTCATGAAGATTCTCAAGGGGATTTAAAATATTGTTTTAAGTTTTCATGTTTTAATGTTTTTGATTTCCAAGACACTAAACTTTAAAGATCTTCAATTTGTAAAATGTAATGAAATATTATGTAATAAAAAGGCAGTATTCCATAGTTAGTATCAAAGGATAGTTTATTTATTTATGAAAATTAGGCTATGAAAACTTTAGTAAGAACCCTATTGAAAAGATCAAATATAATAATTCTTCCTGGTATTTTGGTGAGTATTGAGTTAGTGGTTTATCAAGAAAATACATCCATGTCTAGATACGAGCAGGTAGATGAAGCTCTAGCACAAATGTACCTAGGAGTGAAAAATATGACATGGAGTTTTGGGCTTGACCTGGGGTATCCTGGTATATGATAACGGGCCTTGCTGCACTCTTGGTTACGATACTCCCGGGGGATATGTTTGCTTAATCATAAGCATTTTATGAATCATTATGAAGGATTTATAGAGAAATGTAATTGTTTAAAGCATGAAGTTTTAAGACATAAAATCATTTATAGTTAAAATATTAGCAAGTCAAATAAGTTTCTAACTAAGGTTTTATTATTTTAGAAAATGGAGGGCAATGGGAGGAACCATGAAAATGGTGACCGAAATGGATCATGCACTGACGTCCCTCCGATGGAAGCCGGAATAGAAACTTTTATATAAATGATGAACCAACTGACTCAAGTTATGGGAAATAACTTGAATCAAGATGATAGACCAATCTCACCTTAAAGGGAACAAATTTTTGGTGAATTCTTTATGCGTCAACGACCACAAACCTTTAGTGGATCTACCAAACCATTGATTTCTGAATAGTGGATCAGATCTATTGAGAAGATCTTTTCTATGCTCCACTGTTTAGAGTAAGAGAATGTCAACTTGGCTATCTATCGCTTAGAGGGAGAAGCTGATTAGTGGTGGGAACTAATTAAAAACACGAGGCCAAGAGTGTAGGTTGAAGCTATGGAGTTGGATGAGTTTAGAGGGATCTTCTTCAATAAGTATTTCCCTCAATCAATGAGAATAAGATTGGAGAAGGAGTTTCTCATGCTGAAGAAAAAGGAGAATGAATCTGTGGGAAGCTACGAGATGAACTTCACAAGGATTTCAGTTACACCTCTAGCTTTGTCATGGATCCAAATGGTAAGGTTGATAGATTATTCAGTGGAATGATACCTCATCTACAGACGAATCTAGCCAACTGAGATTATGATAGCTATGAGGAGATCGTACGAAGTGAAATTAAAGTTGAACTGGAGTTTGGTGAGACTCAATGGCCTCATAAATCCAATGACAAGAAAAGATCTATGGAGCCAAGTTTAGGGAGGAACTTCGATCCGAGAAGAGGAGGCAAGCAAGTACAACGTCCCACGTGTAATAAAGGTGGGAAGAAGTATTCAGGGAACTACCTAATCGAGAGTGTGAAATGATACAAGTGTGGTAGCGATGACCACATTGCGCGGAATTTTTGTAGTGAGGTAAAACCACAGCTTCCCAATACTCATGATAAGGGGAAGATGGTGCAGGCCCTACTAGATGTCCAATGCTATAAGTGTGGACAACTTGGGAGCTTATCCAATCACTATCCAAATCCGAGGGCAGTGGAGGGGAATCACAATCATTCTTAGCAACATCTAAGGGAACATGGTCGTACTTTTGAAATAACTATGGCCAAATTTAAAGCACCAAATGATGTGGTGGTAGGTACTCTTGTTGTTCTCTCAAAGCTAGTAAGTACTTTGTTTGATTCTAGTTCTATGCATTCCTTTATTTCCTCCATGTTTACAAAGAATTTAGAATCAACCTCTGATTTTATGAAAGTAGAGTTGTTAGTCATGACTCCTAGTGGGATTATCCAATCATATTCAGTGTTTAGAAACTCTAGTATTTAATTTAGTGAGAAAAATATTATCACAAATATAATAGTCATTCCCATGCTGGAATTCGACATTATACTAGGGATGAACTGGCTCTCAAAGTATAATGCTAAGATCAAATGCAGAAGCAAGGAAATATCAGTAGCCTTGAATGGAAAACCTACAGTTATCTTCTAAGGAGAGATATCTCAACCAAATCTTTGTCCAGAAGAACTTCCTATATCTTTCTTTATGGAGTTGATCGGTGAAGAATAAGAATGAAATGAGTGTTTGAGGATAGAAAATTTCCCCATCGTCCAGGAATACATTGGCCTATTTTTTAATGAGTTACCGGGACCTCACCCAGAAAGAGAGGTAGAGTTATCCATCGAACTCATACTTGTATCTCATCTGATATCAAAGACCCCATATAGGATGGAAAATGTGGAGCTAGAGGAATTAAAAAAACAACTCCAAGATCTTTTGGAGAAGGGGTTTATCCGATCGAGTGTGTCTCCTTGGGGAGCACCAGTTCTCTTTGTAAAGAAGAAGGATGGATCAATGCGGTTATGTATTGATTATAACGAACTGAATGGGATCATAGTAAATAAAAAATAGCCTCTTCCAAGAATTGATGACTTATTTGACCAACTTTGTGGGGCTCAATTCTTCTCTAAGATTGATCTTCGATCTGGTTATCATCAATTGAGGGTAAAGAAACAATATATTCAAAAAACTACATTCCGATCAAGATATGGGCATTACAAGTTTGTTGTTATGCCCTTCATACTGATTAATGCACCTTCTATTTTTATGGATTTTATGAGTAGAGTCTTTAAATACTACATTGATAACTTTGTGGTAGTTTTTATTAATGATATTTTGATATATTCCAAAAGTCACGAGGAGCATGAGGATCATCTACGGGTTATTTTGAAAACTCTACAGAAGGAGAGACTTTTTGGGAAGTTCAACAAATGTGAATTCTGGTTACAACATGTTCCTTTCTTGGGATACATTGTTACCAATGAAGGAATCACAATTGACCCTATAAAGAAAAAAGTTGTAGAGAAGTGGCCTCAGCCTACAACAATAATTGAGATTCGTAGTTTCCATGGATTAATGGGATATTATAGGAGGTTTGTGAAAAAATTTTCATGACTTTCTAATTAATTAACCAAGTTAACTTGAAAAGGGTTCAAGTTCATCTGGAAAAAGGAGTGTGAGGAAAGTTTCCAAGAGCTAAAGAAGAGATTGGTTACTGCACCAGTGTTAACTCTGTCCTTAAGTAGAGAAGGATTCATTATTTTTAGCGATGCATCTCTAAAAGGGATTTGGTGTGTCCTCATGCAAAATGACAAAGTCATTGATTATGCATCTCAACAATTGAAGACTCCGGAGAAGAACTATCCTACGCATGATTTGGAGATGGATGCGGTCATTTTTTCTCTGAAGATATAGAGACACTATCTTTTTGGGGAGAAATGTGATATATACACAGACTATCAAAGTTTGAAGTATATTTTTACACAAAAGGAATTGAACATGAGACAGAGAAGATGGTTGTAACTTCCAAAAGACTATGATTGTTTAATTCATTGTCACCCCGAAAGAGAAAAAAAATTCACTGTTGCATTAAGCAGGAAAGACCTAGTTGCTTCCATGATGAGGGTTCAAAGAGATCCTTTGATAAATGACCTATTAAAGATGGACATGGGAATTATATGGGAAGGGACATCATCATCCCTAACCTAAATGATTTCTCAATCGTCATTACTAGAGAAGATCAAGAAAGCTCAGAAAGAAGATCCTTTGTTACAGAAGGATTTTGAGGCTGTGAAGGATGTGAAGTTTCCTTAGTTCAATATTGATCAAGATGGTGTGCTGAAATTTTGTACAAGACTACGTGTTCCATCTATTCCAGAAATAAAAAAGGAGTTGATGGATAGAGCTCATAGCTCTACTTTCTCGATACATCCTAGAATCACAAAAATGTATAGGGACCTTTGTGATCATTATTGGTGGGATAATATGAAAAGGGAGATTACTGACTACACTTAAAGGTTCCTGGTATGTTAGCAAGTGCAGGCAGAGTGACAACTTCTTAAATGGGCATGGAAACCACTACCCATACCAGCATGGAAGTGGGATGATATCACTATGGACATCATCACTGGTCTCCCGAGAACTTCCAAAGAAAGCAATGAAATATGGGTTATTGTGGACCATCTCACCAAGACTTTCCATTTTATCTCCATTTAGGAAGATTTATATCTTGATCAACATGAAAATATTTACATGAAAGAAGTGGTAAGGCTTCATGGAGTTCCACATTCTATTGTATCGGATCGTGTTCCAAGTTTCACATCAAAATTTTGGAGAAGTCTTCAACATGCTCTGAGTAATGAATTGAATTTCAGTACGACCTATCACCCCAAAACTGATGGCCAATCTGAAAGGACTAATAAAACACTCAAGGATATAATGAGAACATGGTCAATGGAATTTAAAGGTGGATGGGATCAACATCTCCCTTTAGTTGAGTTCTCTTACAACAACAACTTCCACTCGAGCATTCAAATGACAACCTATGAAGATCTATATGTTAAGCAATGTAGAACTACTACTTGTTGGCATAAAGCTGGAGATAGAAAGCTTCTTGGGCCTGATCTTGTGTAGGATATGATAGAAAAAGACCATTCCATCCAACAACACATTAAGGATGCTTAGAGTCGGCAAAAGAGCTATGCTGACAACCATCAAAGGGACTTGGAGTTTTATGTTGGTGACAAAGTATTTCTTCGAATTTCACCTTGGAAGAGAGTCATGAGGTTTTAAAAAAAGGGAATCTCATTCCAAGGTACATTGGATGTAAAGACCCGTAAAATTCAAGGGAAATTTTTTCTTAATTTTCTTTGGAATTTTACAAGTACGCGGTTTCTAACGGCACCTGATTCCGAGGCCCGGTGTTCCCGGAATCAATTTCCGAAGTTTGGCTCGAGTAAGTTCAGTGAACGAACGAGCATGATTTTTCTAACTCTTGAACCGGTGCCCGGAATCGAATTCCGAGGGCACCGATGGAACCACAGTGTTGGTAATTTCTTAGGAACTCTTGTTCCAGAGTTGCGTTTACACGAGTGTTGATGATAAAAATTTTGGATGTTTATTTTATAATTACTCTACAATTTTTTTTATTATTTTTTACTCTAAGTGTTAGTTCTTGATGGAAGTTGGGTAACCACCCAACCTCCCTTGGGAGGTTATGAGGGTGGGGGGGCCCACACGAACCCCACCCCTTCATATCCTCTAACCCCCCTCAACTCCCACTTTAATTTTGTTAACCTAAGTTATAACTTATGACTTAAATGTAATAAGTTTAATGAGGGGAGTTGTGTGTGGTTAAATTGAATTTCAAACTCTTGAAATTCAAATGGTTAGGTTGTGTTAATAAAATAATACTTGGTCTTATTTTATTATTGTTTGAGTTTTTCAACCTTGAGAGGATTGGGAAGCGTGAGTCTTCTTCTTCTTCAACCTCGACGAAGAACGCGAAGAACACCTCAGCCGAAGAACGCGACGTCTTCTTCCAACGACGTCTCCCCTTCGAACGTACCTCGACGACAACGGAATCGACGTTCGTTCTCCGCGACATCGACCCGCGACGCAACGTCTTTTTCTGAAACGGTTCTTCCGCGACGCCGTATCCGCGACATGATGTCCTTCTTCCGCGTCGTCTCTTCCGCGACGGTTTTCCACGACGAAATCTCCGTCAACGACTTCGAATCCTTGCTTTGCGACGTCGACGCTCATTTTCCGCGACGCCCGACCTCCGCGACGCTCGTCTTCCGCTGCTCGTTGACAAACACCGCTCTTGAAACCGAGGTAGGGGTTTTATTTATTTATTTGTTCATGAATATCAAATTGACGATATTCGTGAATTTAAACCTTTTGTTATCGAATAACGCGAGGGGGTCGGACCGCACAAACACGGCCGACCCTCCTCCTTAATTTTCGTATTGGTTCCTTTGTGGTTGGTACGAGAGAGCGTGGTGCCATCGCACCACGCGGATTCATACGGAAGGAAATGCGCGGCGCCGTCTCGTCGTGCCGTGGAAAGAAGTCTAAGAACGCGACGCCGTCGCGCCGCGTCGAAGAAATTCGAAGGCACCGCGGCCGGAGCGGGGCCGCGGTAGAGGGGCGCGGTGCCGTCGCACCGTGCTGGACGAAAAGGGCCTCAGCCGGTTCCGGGCCGTGGTAGAGCAAGGTGACCGGCGGCCGGATCGGGCCGCCGGCGTCTGAGCCGGAAGGGGACCGGCCACCGCCGGTCCCGTTGAGAAGGAACCGGTCAGCCAGGTTGGGCCGGACGGAAAAGGAGGGAGCGGGGGGAATTAAATTCCCCCGGCCGGTTTCAAACGGACCCCTTATTGAAGGGGAGGCCGCGGTTACACAGGGGGGCAGCCCCCCCCCCTTGCCAAAACGGCTCGGCCAAAGGCCGAGCCAGACAGCGTGCTGGGCGCACTGTCCCCAGCCGGACCGGCGCCTGGCCGGTCTGCCAGGCCGGGCCGCACCGGGTCAGGCCGTGCCGCGCCGGGCCGGGCCGAGCCAGACCGGGTCGACCCGGTTCAGGCCGACCCAGGGGGTCTCGGGCCGGGTCGGTCCGGGCCCAAAACCCCAGTTTTCGGACCGTTTGGGTTCAAATGCCTGTAACTCGGGCTACAGACCTCCGATCGACGTGCCGTCAGTGGCGACACGATCCTTGGGACGAGACGGTCGTTTCGGTATATCTCACTCAAGGTTTAGGAATACTTTGAGTTCGGCCGGGTTGGTTTGTTCACGAAACCAACCGGGCCCTTGGAGCAGAAACGCTCATATCTTGAGCTACAGACGTCCGATTGACGTGCCATCGACTTTGTTGAGTTCTTCTTAGTGAGACAGATCTTTTGGAATACTCCACCCAAGGTTTGGATGCAGGTGGAGTACGGTCAGGTTGGTTTTGTCTTAAAAACCAACCGGGCCCCTAGGACGAAAAAGCCAATAACTCTCAGACCGGGCGTCCGATCGACGCGCTGTCTGCGACGTTGAGTTCCTTTTGATGATACATAACTTTTGGATTCATCAACTCTGGAATATGTGTCAGTTGATGTATCAGCCTCTCGGCTCGTGGAGCAGACTCTCTCGAACGAGCTTGCTGTGTGCGGGAACCCTAGTGCTGGCTGCGACTGCTACTGTGACGACGACGACTGTACAGAGATCCTTAGTGGATTCGGCAGAGACGACTACAACGCTCAGCAATCCTATGTGGATCAGTGCTACCGATCCTGTGTGGGTCCGATCCTGTGTGGGTCAGCACTCAGCGGTTCTGTGTGAGCCAGCGCCTACAGATCCTGTATGGGTCCGATCCTGTGTTGGTCTTGCGGGGGTTAGTTTCCTACCGATCCTGTGTGGGTCTTTGCAGGGGTTAGTACCTATTGATCCTTTGTGGGTCCGATGACTTAGATGGATCAGTGATCATCTCTATCGTCTTTCAAAGAAGTATACCTGTGTGAGCTGAATCTTGTTTGATTTCCTGTGTGGATTGTGTTGTGCTTTCCTGTGTGGATTACGTTTTGTTTTCCTGTGTGGACTGAGTTGTACTTGGGCTTGGAGGTTGGAGCGTATTGGAATTGATGACTTAGGTATATGTATGGGCATATACCTAAGCAGTGTCGGTTGTTACTTCGTGATTGTATCTTTCCTTTGTGGTTTATCCTTTGTGGATTTTGGGAGACCTTCGGGGGTCTCGAGGTCCCTACTGAGTATCTTATACTCACTCCTGCACGGGCTATGCCCGCACTACGTTGTGTTGGTTGCAGACGACGGATAGCGTTGATCGTGGTTGAGGCTTGCAGAGCAGGACGGTACCTGGAGGTGGACCACTGGGCGGGATGTACTCAGAGCGGACGGCGGGACCCGAGGAGCAGTGGAGCTATCTGTACCCACCCTTCAGGTGGGATTTCCAGTGGACAGCTCGGCGTAGCGGCTTTTACTTTTCAGTTGCTGTTTTCCCTTTTGAGTTGTACTTTACTTTCAGTTTGGGTTTGTATACTGGCCCACTTACTTTTCCGCACTTACTGTTGTACCAGTTTTACTTAGTGTTTACTTTTTTCCGCTTGCTTACTCTGTGGTGCTTGTTTACTTTACAAAGGCAATGCCTTCCCTTTTTACCGGGATTTACGCCTTCGTGCTAGTCGCCAGCCCCTGGCCTATGGAAGGAGGACTTGGGGTAGTCACGGCATGGGCCCCGAGGACAGGTCGTGACAAATTGGTATCAGAGGAGTTCGGTTCTACCGCAGACTCTGATCTTTCTTCTATGTGAAGCAATAGTGTTAAGCGTATTGGGTGTGGTTATCAGTCCAGGGAGTCCAGTGTTGGTGCGGCGGCCGACGTATCCGTACACCAGGACCCTGACTTCTGATTTTCGACTTAATGCACGAAAACATTGATTGCGTGTGTGTTTCAAGTTTTCTTTGTGGTTACTTTATATCAGCTCACCAGGTATACTGTTCTGACCGTGGCGCACCTATTTCCTTTTCAGGATGGCCCCATGACGACAGCCGGCTAGGGTTTCGAGAGTCGAGCGTGACGACAGCCCACCGAGCGACGAGGCCTCAGTGCAGGGCCCTTTGTCAGCAGTGGCACCGGCGGTAGCCCTACCCGTCGAGCCACTGATGCTTCCAGCACCAGCCGCTGACGATGCACGTCACCTCAGTGCACTGCATGAGTTCCAGCGCCAGCGACCGCCCAGGTTCCGCGGGGAGACGGACCCCCAGGCAGCCGAGGACTGGCTGGAGGCAGTCGTACGAGTTTTCAGGCTGGCGAGGACACCAGCCGACCTTATGGTGATCCTCGCTGCGAGCCTACTGCACGCAGCAGCGGGCCGATGGTGGAGCTTGATGCTCCAGGTGCACGATGAGACATCTCTACTCTGGACAGACTTTGAGAGCCTCTTCCACTCAGAGTTTTTCCCAGCCACCCTCCATGCGGTGTGCATTCAGTAGCTTCTTCAGTTACGACAGGGCAGCATGACGGTCGCCCAGTACTCGGCGAGATTTATCGATCTCTCGCGCTACTCGACCGACATGGTACGGGACCCATTCTTCCGGGCCCAGACCATTGAGCAGGGATTGAGACATGAGATCAGGGCATCACTGATCTCCCTCAGCATTCCAACTCAGACAGGAGTACTGGAGCGAGCCATTTTGATCGAGAGCTTTCTTGCTGAGTCTACACCAGCGCTGAGACCCACCGCAGGGCGGCACGTAGCAGAGTCTTCTGCAGCAGGCAGTCGACGGATGACTCAGGGGTCCAGCCAGACCAGACCCTCAGGCAGACGACCTCAGGACACTAGCTCAGCAGTGCGGGGCACACAGCGCGGAGCCAGTCTTTCGAGAGGCAGGCAATGTTACTCGTGCGGCGGGCAGGGCCACATGGATCGTGATTGCCCGACCCGCCGTGCCGAGGAGCAGCAGACGGTTGAGGGACCACCAAGGCAGAGGCAGAGGGTCGACCATGGCGGTCCGCAGGGAGGAGGTGGACGAGGCAGAATAGCTGGCCGAGTAGCAGGTGGTGGGCGACGCTTTGAGGCTCTACCACCACCACCACCAGGAGGTCCACCCCGACCACAGGGAGCTGGCGGGCAGAGACAGGCACAGCTCCAGGCAGCAGAGGCCTATGAACACGGTGCGCCCGAGATGATTCGAGGTACTATATGTGTCTATTCCTCCCCTTGCTACAGTACTTATAGACACAGGAGCGAGTCACTCTTTCATAGCCGCTGCCCTTGTTCGGAGCTCGGAGATTCCGACAGAGCCGTTGGCTCAATCCTTACGGCTAGAGACTCCTACGGGAGCAGACTCGACGATTACGCACTGTTGATGGCAGTGTGAGCTTACTCTATGAGGCAAGAGTTTCGGTTGGGATCTTCTTGTAGCAGCGTCAAGGCCTTACGATGTCATCTTGGGCATGGATTGGTTATCTACGGTCCATGCACAGATTGATTGTTTTAGGCACAAGGTGCTATGTGTACGCACCTACGGGAGCAGGTTTACCTTCACCGGCGAGAAGGGAGCCTTTGCAGCACAGGATGGACTCTCGCAGAGGAGAGGACAACCCATCACTCATCAGTTGGCTAGCCTCATCCTAGGAGCAGTTGACGTGCGGAGTCCTGGTTTTCCTGCAGTGGTGGATCAGTATGCGGACGTCTTTCCCGACGATGTTCCAGGACTACCTCTTCATAGAGAGGTAGACTTTTATATTGACCTGTACCCCGGGACAGCCCCGATATTGACTCCAGCATATCGGATGGTCCCCGCTGAGCTTCGAGAGCTACGGGTATAGTTGGAGGACTTGCAGGGCAAGGGATTCATCCGACCCAGTGTTTCACCCTGGGCTTCCCCGATTTTGTTCGCCAAGAAGGCGGACGGGAGCTTGCGACTGTGTGTCGACTATTGTCGCCTAATCTAGGTGACATTGAGGAACAAGTATCCACTACCGAGGATTGATAACCTCTTTTATTAGCTCAAGTGAGCACAGTGGTTCTCGAAGACAGACCTCAGTTCAGGCTATCATCAGCTCAGAGTTCGAGATGAGGACGTGCAGAAGACGGCCTTCAGATGTTGGTATGGCCACTATGAGTTCTTGGTTATGCCTTTTGGTGTAACCAATGCTCCAGCAGTGTTCATGGCCCTCATGAACAGGATCTTTTAGCCATACCTTGATCGATTTGTCGTGGTCTTCATCGACGACATTTTGATTTACTCGACGACTGAGGAGGAGCATGCCTACCACTTGCGGGTTGTACTAGACACACTTCGAGAGCACCAAATTTATGGTAAGCTCTCAAAGTCCCAGTTCTGGATACGCGAGGTCCACTTCTTGGGACACGTCATCTCTGAGGCGGGAGTTGCAGTGGATACCACGAAGATCGAGGCAGTACTAGCTTGGGAGCCACCCAGGAGCGTGACGGAGGTGCGGAGTTTCTTGGGACTAGCTGGATATTACCGGAGATTTGTGCTAGACTTCTCTAGAGATGCGGAAACACTCTCAGCTTTGACGAAGAAGGGGAAACCCTTCTTGTGGTCAGACAGATGTCAGCAGCGCTTCCAGGAGCTGAGACAGAGATTGACCAGTGCACCTATCTTGAGGTTGCCTGAAGAGGAAGTAGGGTACGTAGTTTACTGCGATGCATCAGGGACCAGACTCAAATGTGTCTTGATGTAGGAGCAGGTGGTGATAGCCTATGGATCACGTCATTTGAGGCCGCATGAGCAAAACTACGCTACCCATGACCTGGAGTCAGCAGCAGTAGTCTTCGCTCTGAAGACATGGCGACACTACCTGATGGGCGAGCGCTTTACAGTCTTTTCTGACCATTAGAGTCTCAGGTACATCTTCTCTCAGAAGGACCTGAACCTGAGACAATGGCGATGGCTCAAGTTCCTCCAGGACCATGACTTTGAGATAGTCTATACTCCTGGGAAGGGGAACGTAGTAGCTGATGCCCTCAGCAGGAAGACGGTTATTCATCTACTTGAGGAGGCGGCAGAGCAGCTAGCCTCTTTGCAGATATCCTTCATGGATAGAGATGGGGCAGCCTTCCTTCAGTCTCTCACAGTCACTCCTCCACTACTGCAGTGAGTCAGAGAGGCACAACGTGGGGACACCGACTGTGAGACGCGACGTGCACAGATATCCTCAGGATAGGCACCTAATGGTTTCTCCTTTGGAGCAGAGCACGACGTCCTTTTTAGAGGACGTACCTTGGTACCAGTTGCTTTACGGGAGGAGGTGTTGAGAGAGTTTCACACTTCTCCCTTGGCGGTACATCCTGGAGTGGCGAAGATGTACCAGGACCTCAGACGACAGCACTGGTGGCCGGGCATGAAGAAGGCTATGGCAGAGTTCATTTCTCGATGCCTCACCTGCCAGCAGGTGAAGGCTGAGCACCAGGTACCAGCAGGCTTGGTACATCCCTTGGAGGTTTCGGAGTGGAAGTGGGACTGAATATCTATGGACTTCGTGACTGGACTTCCACGCACTTCCAGAGGTCACGACTCTATTTGGGTGATTGTCGACCGACTCACCAAGTCGGCTCACTTATTACCCATCAGAGAGTAGGGCTTAGTGGAGAGCTTGGGACGTCTTTACGTTCAGGAGATTGTTCGTCTTCACGGTGTGCCATCATCTATCGTCTCCGATCGAGATGCTCGTTTTACTTCCCGGCTTTGGAAGGGTTTGCAGGAGGCGTTCGGGACGCAGCTACGTCTGAGCACAACCTTTCACCCTCAGACGGATGGTCAGACATAGAGGACCATTCAGACTCTGGAGGACATGCTCCGCGCATGTGTCCTTGACTTTGGTTGAAGCTGGGAGGACCACCTACCCTTGGTGGAGTTTGCGTACAACAACAGCTACCACTCCACCATCGGGATGACACCATACGAGGCGTTGTACGACCGACCTTGCAGATATCCTTTGTTATGGACAGACCCTGGGGAGTCAGCACTTGTGGGACCGGAGATGGTCCAGGCAACGACAGAGAAGGTCCAGGTCATCCAAGAGCGGATGAGGACAGCTCAGAGCCGACAAAAGTCATACGCTGACAGAAGGCAGAGGCTACTAGAGTTCGAGGATGGCGACCACGTCTTCTTGCGTGTCTCACCTCGACGTGGATTACAGAGATTTGGCCAAGGCGGCAAGTTATCTTCGCGCTTCATTGGACCCTTCCAAGTCTTCAATAGGATTGGCGAGGTGGCTTATCGTCTGCCTCAACCGCCTCAGTTGCACCGGGTGCACGAAGTCTTCCACGTATCTCAGCTGAGGAGATACGTGCATGACCCGACGCACATCATTGACTATGGGGAGCTTGACGTTGATGATGGGGCGAATTTTTTGGAGGTTCCGGTGGAGATCGAGGATCTACATGAGTGGGTCCTACGTGGATGGTCGATTCCTCTAGTGCGCATCAGATGGCAGCACGGGAACCTCCAGGAGAGAACTTGGGAGCGGGAGGCTCAGATGCGTGCTTAGTACCCACATTTGTTTCCCTAGTTTTGATGTATCTTTACGGGGATGTAAAGCCCTGAGGTGGGAGTAATGTAAAGACCCGTAAAATTCAAGGCAAATTTTTTCTTAATTTTCTTTGGAATTTTACAAGAACGCAGTTTCTGACGGCACCTGATTCCAAGGACCGGTGTGCCCGGAATCAATTTCCGAAGTTTGGCTCGGGTACGTTCAGTGAAGAACGAGCGGGATTTTTCTAACTCTTGAACCAGTGCCCGGATTCGAATTCTGAGGGCACCGATGGAACCGCAGCGCCGGTAATTGCTTAGGAACTCCTGTTCCGGAGTTTCGTTTACACGAGTGTTGATGATAAAAACTGTGGAAGTTTATTTTATAATTACTCTACAATTATTATTATTATTTTTACTCTAAGTGTTAGTTCTTGATGGAAGTTGGGTAACCACCCAACCTCCCTTGGGAGGTTATGAGGGTGGTGGGGCCCACACGAACCCCACCCCTTCATATCCTCTAACCCGCCTCAACTCCCACTTTAATTGTGTTAACCTAAGTTATAACTTATGACTTAAATGTAATAAGTTTAATGAGGTGAGTTGTGTGTGGTTAAATTGAATTTCAAACTCTTGAAATTCAAATGGTTAAGTTGTGTTATTAAAATAAGACTTGGTCTTATTTTATTATTGTTAGAGTTTTGCAACCTTGAGAGGATTGGGAAGCGTGAGTCTTCTTCTTCTTCAACCTCGATGAAGAACGCGAAGAACACCTCCACCGAAGAACGCGACGTCTTCTTCCAACGACGTCTCCCCTTCGAACGTACCTCGATGACAACGGAATCGACGTTCGTTCTCCACGACATCGACCCACGATGCGACGTCTCTTTTCGCAATGGTTCTTCCATGATGCTGTATCCACGACGCGACATCCTTCTTCCGCGTCGTCTCTTCCGCGATGGTTTTCCGTTACGAAATCTCCGTCAATGACTTCGAATCCTCGCTTCGCGACGTCGACGTTCATTTTCTGCGATGCCCAACCTCCGTGACGCTCATCTTCCGCGGCTCGTTGACAAACACCGCTCTTGAAACCGAGGTAGGGGTTTTATTTATTTATTTGTTCGTGAATACCAACTTGACGATCTTCGTGAATTTAAAACTTTTGTTATCAAATTACGCGAGGGGGTCGGACCGCACAAACACGGCCGACCCTCCTCTTTAATTTTCGTATTGGTTCCTTTGTGGTTGGTATGGGAGAGTGTGGTGTCGTCGCACCATGCGGATTCATGCGGAAGGAAATGTGCGGTGCCGTCGCGCCGCATCGAAGAAAATCGAAGGTGCCGCGGCCGGAGCGGGGTCGCGGCGGAGGGGCGCGGTGCCGTCGCACCGCGCTAGACGACAAGGGCCGCGGCCGGTTCCGGGCCGCGGCGGAGCAAGGTGACCGGCGGCCGGACCGGGCCGCCGGCGTCAGAGCCGGAAGGGGACCGGCCACCACCGGTCCCGTTGAGAAGGAACCGGCTGGCCAGGTCGGGCCGGCCGGAAAAGGAGGGAGTCGGGGGAATTAAATTCCCCTGACTGGCTTCAAACGGCCCCTTTATTGAAGGTGGGCCGCGGTTACACAGGGGGGCAGGCGCCCCCCCCCTTTGCCGAAACAGCTCGGCCAAAGGCCTAGCCGGGCCGAGCCGGACCGGGTCGACTCGGTTCGGGCCGACCCGGGGGGTCTCGGGCCGGGTCGGTCCGGGCCCGAAACCCCCGTTTTTGGACCGTTTGGGTTCAAATGCCAATAACTCGGGCTACGAACATTCGATCGATGCGCCGTCAGCGGAGACACGATCCTTGGAACGAGACGTTCGTTTTGGTATATCGCACACAAGGTTTCAGAATACTTTGAGTTCGGCCGGGTTGGTTTGTTCACGAAACCAACCGGGCCCTCGGAGCAGAAACACTCATATCTTGAGCTACAAATGTCCGATTGACGTGTCGTCGACTTTGTTGAGTTCCTCTTAGTGAGACAGATCTTTTGGCATACTCTGCCTGAGGTTTGGACACAGGTAGAGTACGGTCGGGTTAGTTTTGCCTTAAAAACCAAACGGGCCCCTGGGACGAAAAAGCCAATAACTCTCAGACCGGACGTCCGATCGACGCACCGTCTGCGACGTTGAGTTCCTTTTGACGATACAGAACTTTTGGATACATCAACTCTGGACTATGTGTCAGTTGATGTATCAGCCTCTCGGCTCATGGAGCGGACCCTCCCAAACGAGCTTGCTGTGTGCGGGAACCCTAGTGTTGGCTGCGACTGCTACTGTGACGACGATGACTGTACGGATATCCTCAGTGGATTCGACGATGACGACTACAACACTCAGTGTTCCTATGTGGATCAGTGCTACCGATCCTGTGTGGGTCCGATCCTGTGTGGGTCAGTGCTCAGCGGTTCTGTGTGAGCCCGCGCCTACAGATCCTGTGTGGGTCCGATCTTGTGTGGGTCTTGCGGGGGTTAGTTTCCTACCGATCCTATGTGGGTCTTTGCGGGGGTTAGTACCTATCGATCTTTTGTGGGTCCGACGACTTAGATGGATCAGTGATCATCTCTATCATCTTTTGAAGAAGTATACCTGTGTGAGATGAATCCTGTTTGCTTTCCTGTGTGGATTGTGTTGTGCTTTCCTGTGTGGATTATGTTTTGCTTTCCTGTGTGGACTGAGTTGTACTTGGACTCGGAGGTTGGAGCGTATTGAAATTGATGACTTAGGTATATGTATGGGCATATACCTAAGCAGTGTCAGTTGTTACTTCGTGATTGTATCTTTCCTTTGTGGTTTATCCTTTGTGGATTTTGGGAGACCTTCGGGGGTCTTGGGGTCCCTAATGAGTATCTTATACTCACCCCTGCACGGGCTATGCCCGCACTACATTGTGTTGGTTGCAGACGACGGACAACGTTGATCGTGGTTGAGGCTTGCAGAGCAGGACGATACCTGGAGGTGGACCACTGGGCGGGACGTACTCGGAGCAGACGGCGGGACCAGAGGAGTAGTGGAGCTATCTGTACCCACCCTTCAGGTGGGATTTCCAGTGGACAGCTCGGCGTAGCGGCTTTTACTTTTCAGTTGTTGTTTTCCCTTTCGAGTTATACTTTACTTTCAGTTTGTGTTTGTATACTGGCCCACTTACTTTTCCGCACTTAATGTTGTACCAGTTTTACTTAGTGTTTACTTTTTTCCACTTGCTTACTCTGTGGTGCTTGTTTACTTTACAAAGGAAATGCCTTCCCTTTTTACCGGGATTTACGCCTTGGTGCTAGTCGCCAGCCCCTGACCTATGGAAGGAGGGTTTGGGGTAGTCACGGCACGGGCCCCGAGGACGGGTCGTGACATTGGCCCCTATGAAATTCTTGATCATGTAGAAGCAGTGGCCAATCAGCTTGCACTTCCTCCAAATCTAGCATAATTTCATGATGTCTTCCACGTATCTCCCTTGAGGAAGTACATACCTAACACTTCACATGTAATAAATCTAGAGGTGGTACAATTGGAACATGACCTACCTTATGAGGTGTAGCTGGTGGAGATCTTGGATCGTAGAGACAAGGTTCTATACAACTAGAATCCCAAACTTGTTAAGGTGTTGTGGAGGAACCAGAAATGCGAAAAAGCCATATAGAAACTAGAGGAGTCTATGAGGCAGAAGTAACCACACCTTTTCTCTTCTTTGGGTACAAGTTAAAATTTAGGGGAAGAAATTTAAAAGGGGGGAAGTATGTAACGACCCAAACTTTTGAATAATATTTGTTTCCTAAATTTGTGTGTTATTTAATTTTATACTTCACGAAACTATATCCTTTAATTAATGAAGTGATATCGTTGGGTTTCGACTGTTATGTGACCATTGTTCAATATGACCGTAGGAAACTAAAATATTAACTTTATGATTATTGTTTAGAAATACAAGTGATCTTGGTTAATTAAAACAGAAAGAAGAGTCGATGGACTCATCTAGTAGACTCGGGTCGTACGAAGCCCATCTGTCAGAGCTTGGGAAGGAGGTAGCATCACTGGGCTTTGATCTGGAGCAATCCCAAGCTGAGCTTCAACATGTGAAGCTTGAAAGAAATTGCGTAAGGGAGAAGTTCAAGCTGATAGAAATCACCACCCAGGAAATGTTGTCTGAGCCTCCCCAAGATTCTATCAACATAACACACCTTACACTTAGGTCCTTCCAGGGGTTATAAGGTGCCATGTAATGAGGCCTTAGGTACTTTTGGTAATCCCTTAGTATAAGTAAAATTGTTATTTCTTATTATGGTAAAATTTGTGATTTTCAAATGTCCGAATAAATATAGGATGAATATTATTGATGAATTTTGTAAAAAGGGTATTTTAAAATATTCATGTAAACTTTAAATAATTAATATTGTGAAATGATTTTCCAAAAATGGTCTTCTATAGTTTTTACCGGTAAGAAATTTAGAGTCTAATAAGATCAACTTAATTTTTATTGAATAGTAAATTATGAATAGTAATATACCCTTATGAATCGTAATGAATAGTAAATCGGCCAAAAAAATAGAAACTTCACCCATGAGTGTATAAATACAATCTGGACATCTTAAAAGTTAAAAAAATATCATAGTATAAGTTTTGGTATTTTTGTATGTCATAAATATTTTATTTACAATTTTGTAATTAATTTAATAATATAAAATTGAAATTTATTTTCATAAAATGTAATCATAAATTTTTACTTTATTGGATTATGTTTATACAATAATTTTATGGGACCTTGATTACTTTTTCAAGGTGTTACAAAATGAGTTATAGATTTAAAGTTGTTTATTTGGAATAAATAATGATTTTATTTAAAAATTAAATTAAAAATATTTAGAAAATTATATTCATAAAATGGAGTTCATTTTTGAATTCATAGAATCAATATTAGGTTAGGGTAATGTTTTGGGATTTTTCTGAAACAGTGGAATTTTCGGTGAATAGTAAAAATGTAGTTTTCAGTTTCAGGTGTTTAATGACATCATTAATGATGTAATCATTCTAGTCGACTTGTGAATATTAACATATGAAATTAGGTGTCCCAAGTGGCCAATACCATGGGCAAGCTAATGGTTTTGCAAATACCCCTGATGAGGTGTCCCTTGGGAATTAATTAAATGTTCCCTCACTTTTCCTATAAATACCAAGCCATTCCCTCATTCATTTCATTCAAAAATAATCCTCAATGAAGTTCTAGTTTTTTTACCTCTCAAGGTGCCCTCAAGCCCCCAAGGTACCAAACTTCATGCTTTCAAAGTTACTCATCAAGGTAATGTAATTTTTAGGACACCTTGGGGATGAACCTTGGTGATATGTTCATTAATGTATAAATTAAATATTTTAGCCACATATTCAAGTTATGGTTAAAGTTCTTTTCATTATGTTATGCCTCTAATTAAATTTACCATGTCTTTATGTTTTTCATAAAGTTCTTATTGATATCACAAGTAAACTGATTCCCTTGCTTTCCTTACTGGGCCTTTTTGTCACCCTTTCCTTTGATGTACGCCTCTAGGTTATGAGATGTAGTAATTGTACAAAGGATGAACTTTTCAAGAATATTTTCAAGGGGATTTAAAAGAGTGTTTTATGTTTTCATGTTTTAATGTTCCTGATTTCCAAGACACTAGAAATTATTGATCCTCTATTTGTAAAATGCAATGAAAAGTTATGTAATAAAATGGTGGGTTTCCATAGTCGAGATCCATAAGTAATTACATGATCACCATGCATTAGAATGAAACCCAACCTAAATTAGATGTATCATAGAAGACCAAATAACCCTTTTTGGCATGTAGAAGTGTCAACACTGACAAATTAGTCAAAAGGCGTTTCAAATCAACAAAATTATTCTAACATCTTTAAACCCAAGAAAACTTTACTCCCTTCCTAGTTAGACCATTCATCAGAGAATCCCATTTTGATGTGTACTCTACAAACCAAAGATAAAACCAGCTGAACCCAAGAATCCCTGAATCTCAAAAAAAATGTGCTTGTTACCATTTAATAACAACCTTCACTTTCTCAATATAAATTAATATAATATGTTTCAACACAACATTTCCTAATTAATTTAATTCTCAAATACATAAATCACATTTTTATATCTTAGCATTATGTTGGTGATTTCTCGACAAATCTATAATTACTCTCAAGTGATGAAAATTATCCTCCTTGAAATTAGAGTAAACAAGGATGTCATCCTCAAAGGCAACCACAAAATTATCAAGATAATTATGGAAAATTATATTCATTAAATTCATAAAGACTACACGATCATTGGTTAAAACAAATGGCATGATAAGGTACTCATAATGGCCCTAACTACTTCGATATGTAGTCTTTTGAATGCCAATTTTTTTTATTCTAAATTGATTGTATGTAGATTGAAGATCAATATTCGGGAACCAATTTTCCACTTTTAATTGGTCAAAAAAATCATCAATACATGGAAACATATATATTTTATTTATCATAACCTGATTGAGGTTTTGGTAATCAACACAAAGGTCAAGGGAACCATCAGATTTATTAGCAAAGAGAACCGGTTCCACCCAACTTGAAACACTCATACTTATAAATTACTTCTCTATAATATCATCCAAATGAGTGTTCAACTCTTTCATTTATTCTGAATCCATGTGGTAAGAAGTAATAAACCCAGGTTGAGAACTAGGTACTAAATCAATAGAAAAATCTACCTCCCTCACTAGTGAAAAAATAGATAATCCATAAGGGAATACATTGGGAAACAAAAATAAAATTAGAGGGTGATAACCATACAAAGATTCTCACTCTATATCAAAATAAAACATAGATATCACTCTCCCTAAATCTAGATAGTAAGGTCTGGATCTACTTGACCTTGTGTCCCATTCTCCTATATTGATTCAAAAAACCCCATCGGGTGCAATAAAAGAGACCCATCAAAGATAACAATCAATAAAGGCTTTATTGGTATTGATAAAATCCATACCAAATATGATATAAAGAGGTTTCATGTCGAGGACTAGAAAATACCAATAAATATCGATATCTATTAATAAGAAAACACAAGAAGGACTACAAAGACCATTCTCTATCTTCATTCCAAGGAGTGTAGTAATATCCATCACAAAAGATAAAATATTCATAAGAAGATTAAGAAGATTGAAAATACAGTTTTAAATAAATTAATACGATGCTCCAATATCAAATAAAATAGTCACTAATGATGAATCTATAGTGTTGGTTCCTCCCATAGTCACTGAACCCATATCTAGTTCCTCTAGAGACTCTTCTACTATGTAAGGAAGATTCATTATGGATGCCTATGTATGGAACCCCTTTATACATGATGAATTTGATTTCACTATGGTTTTAGTAGGTGCTGATGATCTCATTCCACTACATGAAGTGGAATAGACATGAAAGAACTTATATAAGTAACTTGAGTGTTTGAAGGAACCAAAAATATTGGGTGCCTTAGTGAAAACCCATTTGGAATTACCAGGATTTTCACACCAGTAATAGATCAAAGGGAGTCTTTCAGGCATTAAAGGAGTTCTAGAAAAACCCTTCTAACCAGATCCATCATAAGAATCATCATGATTACTCTTTCCTTTAGAGAAATTTACACTTCTACTAGGAGAAAAAGAAACTCATGTCTACCCTGACTTTCATGCCAGGTCTATTTCAACCATCATCACTATATCCAACACATCTGCATAAGAAGACATATTTAGCAAGAGAACCTAATAATGAATATCTTATTTAAGTCCCATCTCAAACCATTGATTCTTCATCTTTTCATTCGATATTATATCATGTGAAAATTTTACCAGCTCAAAAAAATGGTTTTTTATATTATGTAATGGTCTTATCAGCCTTCTTGAGTTTGAAAAACCATATATACTTGGACAACACCATCGAATATAGATATAAATGATCTATGAAATGATCTTTGAATTCTTTAAACTTTAATCCCTCTTGCCTCTTCATCATCACCATCATGTACCACTACCTCATGCTCTATCCCTCCATCATGAATGTGGCATACTTCACCCTAATTTCATCATGTGTCTTTAAGAACTCAAAAAAAAATGATCAATCCCACTCAAAAACTCTTCAGCCACTTGAGGATCATTGAATCATTTGAACACTTGTGGATTATAGAAAAAAATACTAGGAACTCTTCCAGAAACTATCCCTATGAGGTTCCATAACTAGAGATTGAATAGGAACTGGTGGTGGTTCCTGTTTGAGAGCTTGGATAGTACTCACAATCACCTCAACCATACTTTGTTCTTTGAGAGGATTTTCTCACTATATTTTATCAATAGCTTCCTCCTGGATTTGATTATCATATATTATTTAAGGTATGATGTTATACAACATCAACAAACAACATTGAAGACACCAAGTTAACACTCAAATAGAGAAATGAGGTAAATTAATCCCTAAATATTGACACACATGATTTGGATTTCAATCTATAAAAACCAAAATTAGGGAATATATTAAAAATAATCCTTAATATTTATTTTCCAAACTACCCCTAGTGACTTAAGTCTCATTTCAATGAGATATGTACAAACACTCACTCAGAAACATCTCTTCAGTCCTGAAAATATTACAAAACTAAACAATAACATCAATTCAAGATGATAAACCTGCACCTTTGATACCACTTTGTTGTGAACCAGCCTGATTACCCTAGTACCTTGATAACCAGGCCAGTCCTGACATAGCCCGAAGGGTTTTTCCAATCCCCATGGGTTGTTGACTAGCACCTAGCATCATAAAATATGAAAGTGGGAATAAGTTTGTCACAAACACAATGAAATAAAGATAAAACATTCAGTGTACATACAATAAAAACTCCATAGAGAGAAGTGTACCAATAGTAAAATAGATATGAAAACCCCAAGTACCACCACAGAGTATAAGAAAGTAGGATGAAAAACTAAGTCCCACTAGACACAACTCTCTAATCCCAAGGAACAATAACTAGAACCCCATCCAAGTGATGCTTTACCATTGGTTGAACCTATAATAAGATAATCTAAAAACACCTTAAGGCACAAGTAGGGTGTGGAGTAAAATATCATTAGGTTCTCACCAAGGATTCCATAATAAGATACCATAAATAACTAACCAAATAACAATTCAATTTAAAATAAACATACATATAATTTCAAAATAATTTTTTAAACAAATC
Organism: Viscum album; assembly: GCA_963277665.1. Taxonomy (NCBI): domain Eukaryota; kingdom Viridiplantae; phylum Streptophyta; class Magnoliopsida; order Santalales; family Viscaceae; genus Viscum; species Viscum album. Next base: position 1,263,775,443 of record OY728131.1, on the reverse strand, counting down.
ACACTTTACATTTCAAAAGATGGATATACTTTTAACAAATGTATTAATTAAAATTTTATATAAAATAGTTTATATAAATTTAGAGGGGATGTGTAAAATAGTTTACAAAAAACAATGTAATATATTTCAAATACAAACAACGAGAAACACAGTCATCTTACAAAAGGTATTATAGTTCCAGACTATATGACTCCATCACACTCAAATAGTTTTCACAAAAATATGTATACACAAGTCCCTCAGACACTAGTTATAGAGGACTCATCACTAACCCATCAAGGATGTAGCCTGCTGCCTATGTATTATTAGTGTTTTAAATCATCAATAAAGTGTTTTCCTAAATAACTCACTAACGACATAGGCTTTCATTTTCTCTAATAAAAATCACTGATTGCAAATTTATTTTAAAAACTATATAAAAAATAATTAATCCCAATTTTCCATTTTAAATATTCCAATTTAAATTTAAAAACCAATACTTGTCTTTTTAATCAAATAATTCCTTTTACAAGACAAAACCGCTAGGTTTTGATAAAAAAATCAGTTTTTCGCAAATAAAACTTTGAAATAAATTCCACAAAATCAATTTTACAATTTAAATTAAAAAATTTGAATCTCGAAATTTTCCATTAATTTTACAAACACACCCTAATTGATTAAAATTGGGGGATTTTTGTGAGCATTATATGTTCATGCAATGTCTCCATGGAACATATGAGCCATGGCTTTGGCTGCAGCGGCTACGACCGTGATGGATTCTACCTTGCTAGGGTTCTTTGGGAATATCCTTTCGGATGGAGGTTGGTTTTGATTACGGCAGCATGGGATCTTCTGGATTTATTCTTCACCTTTAAGAGGCATTTCATCTTTAGCTACCCCTAGCCTGAGCGGTTCTCTCATAGCATTTCTTATGTTGTGGATAGGGTTTCTTTTTTAGCTCCGAGTGGCGTGTCTTTGTCAGCTTCTATTCATGTCCCGAGCGGCTCTCTTGTAGCAATGGGTTTCATTGCGACAAGGGTTCTTAGGTCTTCTCATGGCAGTGTGGGGCCATATCTAGTTTCCTTTTATCTCTTCATGCAAGTTTTTAGGTTGTTTGTCTTCGGCAGCTGCTGGTCTATCCGGTTGGTGTTTTTCTTCTGTGGGTTCTTTGAGCATTGGTGTTTCTGCTCGTGCGTTTGTTGCCGATGCGTTGAATTTGGTCTTCAAATCACCTATGATTTACTTCAGTTCATGATCTGGATTCGGTTCCATGTGAAGGAGAGTTTGGGGTTGATCCTGTTTGTGTATGTTCATGGTTTTGAAGGTGTAGTCTTCGACTTTCAACTGCTCAGCATTGTTTTTCTGTTTGGGTTATGGTTTTGTGAGAAAATACAATGACTTTGTGTTCCTCCATAGATCTAGTGATGGTCTTTTGTGTGGACAGATAGGGTTTCACTGTGGTATTTTTTTTGGGCCATTTCTATTTGGAATTGATTTGATGGGTTTTTTTTGTTTTGAACTATTTATTTCTAGAATTTTGTCTCTTGAACCTATGGCTATATGCCTTTGGCCTTCAGGCATGTAATTGGTTACCTTGTCCCAGTTAAAAAGGGCTCTTTTCTTTTCTTTTAATAAATAGGGCTCTGCCCTAAGCTTTTCGAGTATTAAAATTGGGGGGTTTTCCCAATTATATTCCAAAACAAACACAAATCCACAATTCACTATAATTGGGTTTCCATAATATAATTGAAAGAAAATTTAAATTTAAATCAAAAAATGAAATTTAAATTAAGAAATTAAATTTAAATCAAGTAATTTAGGGTTAATCAAATTGGTCTTCATAAACAAAACCACCTACCTCAGTATCACATCATATTAAATCACAAAGCCCTATTTGGGAAAATCTAAAGTAGAATGTTGACAATGAATATTCAATAATCAAACCAAGGTTGAAGATCCAAAACAATAGAGACTAGATCCTCCAACAACTTTTATATCTATAAAACCCTATGAAGGAGAGACGAGAGGGAAAGAGAAATAAAATGAGAAGAAGAACCTATCGGGAAGAGATCGAACATCATTTTCATAACTTCAATTCACTTATTGAGGGGTATATAGGGGCCATAATTTCCTATTGGGAGCTTCCAAGGAATAATAAAATGTAATAGGGTTGTAGAGTCCTATAGTGAACTTAAACTAATGGTTTCAGGATTTTAAAAGTAATTTTCGGATTAAAAACTTCTCATATGCACAGTTTTCTAGGTAGGGCCTCATGGATATAAATATTGTTCTCCCTAACCATACACCCTAAACATGAACCCTTGATGATGTGGTTTCATGGTTTTTCCTTTGTGAGCTCACAGTTTTTCAAACCTTGCAACAACAATGCAAACCATCAATGTATAGTTTTGCACGTTTTTCACTAGTAGGGCACACAATTTGGTAAAACTGTGGTCAACTATGCATAACATAGAAACCCTTGAAATTTTCCAAAATTTCACACAAAACAAACCTTAATTAAACCCAATCAAAGGATGATTAAAATAAAAGTTTAGGAATACATGAAAATAGTAAAAGGATGTTACATCCACTTCATAGTTCCTTAGTCCAACACTTATACCATACCATTTCCTCACTTTCTTCCATTTTTGTAATATACTCTTCTTCCATTATGGAGATTTCAATCACTAGTTCCAATATAGATATATAGCTAATAACTATTGTGAAAAAAGTGAAGACATTTCGAGTCATTATCTTCCATTAGTTTGAGTAACCCTCAAATTCTTTATCAATTCACCCTTATAATGGATCATACACTTTGAAATAGAGAGATGTATATTATATTATTTTGAGGTATCAGATAACCCAATTTAGAACTTCCAAATCATCTTTCCTTGGATTCTCCATATACCAGATGACCACCCCCACTGTATGAGAAATATATGGTAGAGTGAACACCATGGAATACATCAAACTCCCTACCGCTAGTGCATAAAATAATCTCACTAGATGATTCACATATTGATATATACTTTATACTTATTCCTTTAAAGGGTTAAAGTTACTAGAAAGTTGAATTGAGACTGAATTAAATCTACTCATGATAATCCTGTCAAAAATCTTTTGGATGTAGTCTTTTTGAAATAGAACTAAAATTCTTGTCTTCATAACTTGCCCAATACATATACCTAAGATCTTAATTTTTTCATAAAGATATTTCATTTAAAACTTTCTAGAAAATCCCTCTTTCATTTATTGAATATATTTAATTGAAGGATCCACCCAAACATTGTCATCTAAACACACAAAATTATTAATTCCCCTTATCATACTCCTTCTAGTAAAAAAATGGTCCATGTTTCTTTGGTTGAAATATTTATATTCTATGAATGAGTTAAATCTATGATTACACTACCTTGGAATTTATTTCATACCATAGAGTCTCCTCTCAAGTTTGTACACTATGTACCAATTCCATTTATCCATGAATCCAATGGGTTTCTTCATATATATATATATATCTTACTTTAGAGATTCATGATAAAATTTGTCTTCACATCCATTTCTTCCAGGTGTGATCCTCTAGAAGAAACCAAGATCTGCATAGTTTAAATGATTTTATTCTTTAATACAAGATAAATATTTTATATAATTGATTCACTCCTTATACTAAAAACCCTTTAGAACCAAACATTCATTTTAACTTCTTCTTCCATAATATTATTATTTCATCCACAAAACTAACTTAATTTCAAGATCCCACTTTCCATGTGGTTTCTCTGATATATCATAGGTTTTTTTCACATAGAGTGAATCCAACTCATAATTCATAGCCAAAAACCACTTATTAGAATCATCAATGTTAGAAACTTTTCTAGAATTTTTGGTTCTCCTACATCCACTAAATACAGGAATTTTAGGTCATATCCATACTTCTATACCGATCATCTAACCCTGGAAGACCTATATAATTTTTCCTATGACTTTCCCTTTCCCAAACTAAAACCTATGTAATTTCATATTTTGGAACTCTGGACCAGGATACACCAGTTCTCAATATTTCAAGTATATCTTCCAATGGTTTTATTCTCAAAATCTCAACACTTACATCCAAAATCTCCATTGAATTTTTTTATGTTTTCATAGATTTAAAGATATCAAAATTGTCTTGAATTTTAACTCCTCTAAAAGCTCCACTTAGATAAAAATGGATTACATTTGATTATTTATTTTCAGTCTCATTATTTACAAAGTTCCTATCATTTTAAAATGACTTTCTCATGAATGAGCACATTTTGAATTCTAGTAACATTAAATTTTCCACCATCCCAAAGTAAAAAAACTATGTTCTTAAATCTTCACATCCCATGAAAAAATTGAAAAAAATTTATACTTAATCTTATCTTTGTCCCTTGAATCCAAAATTATATAAGATATACTTTTTAAGAATTTAATGTAAGATAAATTCTTTATTTTACATGTCCACAATGATTCTAATAGCTCATGTTCCATGGGTGTTGAGGGTCTCTGATTGATTGAGTTTTCTACTGCATTAAATTATTAAAAAAAATTACTTTAGAATTCTTAAAGGAAGAGATATACTTTTTGAGACTCTAATTTATAATCACTATAACTTAAGGTATTCTTAATCTTTATTTTTCTATGTATTTTAGTTATAATGTTTTAAAATAACCAAAGGAAGTTAATGGAAAAAGCGAGGCATCACAAGAAGAATGCATGACTCATTCTAAGGTCCTTAACACCTACCATCACCAAATATCTTACATATGACCTTAAACCAATTGATAGAACAAACCAAAGAAGTTGTAGTACTATCAAGCCCACTGGCTAGTCGATGGAACTCACTAGAAACCCAAAAGATCTTAAAAAAACCTAGAGATCTACAAGTGCCTTACCAGCTAGCCAGTGGGATTGTCCATCTAGATGGTGTCTTTGATCTATAGTAGTAAAAAGGGTATTATACATTGGTATAAAATATTTGACATAGATATTTAATGTAATCAAATGACCCAAGGACCCCAACACCTTTTAAGGCTATAAATAGACATCAATGGGTTCTTAGATCTAAAAAGGACACTAATTTCCATCAAGTAATCCTTGATTGATCCTTGAATAACAATTTTAGGATATTTTCAATTGAAATTCCTTTACAAATAATCAAAAGGAAACCAATATTCAAATTATTCAATTCATTTTCTTTTTTTCACTTCTCTTTGAGAATTTCTCTCCCTTGATTTTATCTCATACGAATCTTCTTATATACTCTTTTTATCTCCCTTCATCATTCATATTATTTATATCGTCTAAGGAGAGTTGATTCCTTTGTAACGAGTTTGAAAAAAACCTATCTCTTATTCATCATCTTCTTTAGGTTCTCACTATAGTTAATATGAGTTTTTTTATTTCTTAGTTTTTGTTAAAAACATAGTAATTATTTTTATTTGGTTAATTGTATTATTTAAAACCAAGGGTTTTTTCCTTATTTTTTGCATGAAAATATTTAAATTCAAGTTATTTATATAACCCTCTCCAAAATTATTGAGTGGAGGTGACTTAGAGGCTCATTCTTGAGTATTTACTGAAAAATTTTATCAATCTGTGTCTTCTAATTTGCAAATTTATTTTTCACCACACTTAAAGTTTTAATTTCCTCTATTATCACTTTACCTTGTTTTATACATAAACCAATTATTTTCATGATAGTTTCTTTTATAAAATCATTTTAATATTGTTTTTAAATGTAATTCACCACATATTTACATTTTATATTACTCCAACCTACACATTCTATCAAAATAAACATTCAATTGTAATTTTTTTGCTTTTTTATTTTTTAAATTTTTCAAAGCTTAATTAGTTTTACAAATGATTAAGTAGTTTTTGGAGAAATGTTTTTCCAATGAAATATACTTATTATACCGATGGTGCTTCCAAAATGAAATCTATGGGTCATACACCCTATCTTAATGGTTCAAATGATTGTTATTAGAAGACACATATGCTAACCATTCATAGAAGTGTCAGTTATCCTGTATGAAAAATTTTAATCTATTGTTATATTCATACAAGTGAAAAAAATAAAAATATACACCCATTGATATTGTTACTTTTGAATTAGATGGTAAAGATATGAACACCCTAAATTTTGGTTTAGACTAAAATGTGTTTAATCATATATTTATATGAAAAACTTCTCATGAAATATGGAAACTCTTAGAAGTTACTCATGAAGGAAAAAATACAATTAATTAAAGGAGGCTTGATATTTATAGAAAATATTTTAAAAGTTTTTGTATACATCCCAACTAATTGATTACAAAGCTATTTATATTCTTTATAGACATATGCAATGGAATAAAATATCCTGATGACACTCTTACTATATAAACTATTGTAAAGATATTCCATTAGGTATTACCATGTAATTTCGCACCCAATGTAATGAAAATTCTAGAATAAAAATTTATAAATAACATGCCAGTCATGGTTCTCGTTATATCTCTCTCGATTTATGATATCACAATAAAGTAAAAATAAGAAAATGAATCCAAATAATTCATAAAGAAAAAGATGATTTCTTTTAAGAAAATTAATGACAAATATTATTTTGGTTATGAAATGGAATATATATCCTAAAATATGATAAATTTTTTCAAAATAAGTAAATTCCCCCAATGTTTCAAAATTGTGGATGGTCAAAGTGAACAGGAAGTAATGTGCTTTTAATGAAAAAAAAGGACACAAAAGGCCAGAATACCACATGGTTAAAAATAAAAACAACGATAAGAAGAATAAAATTAATAATTCGTTTGACGTTTCAACATGGATTGTAAGATATGATACCATCTTCTAAAGAGAGTCAATCAATGAAAAAACTAAGCATATCATGGTTAAATTCAAGGTGTGTAACAATGTAAACTCTAACTCCTCTTTTTCCACATCAAATTTCATTTCATCCCATTCTTCTTACAGTAACCTAATCGATGAAGATCTAAAATATTATCAAGATAAACATGAATAATATTTTTTAAAAGTGAATTTAATGTAAAAATATATTTAAAATAATTATGATCAATTTATTAAATAAAATATTCAACTTGCAATTACAAAAGATGAATTATATAAAAAATCAATAGACCAATCAAACGTGAATGATTTACAATCGACTATCATTGGAAAAAAATAATATATCAAAAAATTTATATAAGGGAAAAAATATAAACAAAATATTTCATTTAAAATGGAATAAAAATAATAATTTTGAAATTACTTCTTCTAATAATACTAGTTCTTCCAAAAAGACAAATTTTGTAAAAGGTGACTATCAAGCCATGTTTTTTAATTATTTTTGTAAAATGAGTAATTTAATTTTCAAATGTAATATAAAAAATTCATGATATGGTAGACCAAAATGTACCGTTATTTCATCCCATATCTCATCACAAAAATCTCATTCAAACAAAATTTGGGTACCAGAATCATTCTAGCTAAAATTTGTGGACCCAAAATCTTGGTTTCAAATTCATAAAATTAATTTTGTACGAAATTTTTTTAAAGAGTAAATCTAAAAATGAAATGTATTACATGGAATATGTATTCTATTGGCACATGGGTTGTGACCCCTACAAATTTAATCACCTGAAAAAACTCATTGTTGTATATGCTACTTTCAATAATGATTTAATAAGTAAAACCATTGGTATAATTATAATAAATTTTCTCAATTACTCACTAATAAAAGTTATTTTACTCATTTATGATCTAAAACACGATTTTATAAGAATCATCCAATTTTATGACAAATTTTTTGAAATATATTTCTAAAATGATTCTTTCAAAGTCTTTAATTTCAAAGGAAAACATTTGTTTAATGATTTCAATTTTCAAAATATTTATTTTATAAATTTAAAATAAATTTCTTATAAAAAATTAATTTTTTTGATCATTCAAGATGGTTATTCTTGGATTTGGAATAACTTCTTTTGTTAATATGTCACACATACACTTGTTATTATCCTCAACATCATCAAGTACGAGATTTACTAAAAACTATATTTCAAAGATAATTTTTTTTTGAACCTTTACAACTTGGCAAGAAACATAAAATTATTTTAAACATAAACAAGAAGTATTGACCACTAAATCCATTAATCTTGTTATCCTTGATATTTTTGGTATAGATAAAGTTGAATATATTTGAGGGAAATCATATTCTTTTGGGACTATCGATGATTAAATAATATCCATTCAGGTCTTTTTTTGGGGACACAAAAAGTTAGCTTTTAAAGTCTTCACATTATTTACTCAGAAGGAAATAAACAAAAAATATAAAAAAACCATTTCCATACAAAGTGATAATGGGGTAGAGTTTGATAATATATTTTGATGAAAATTGTGATTTAAAAGGTTATGGTCATACTTCTTCTGCTCCTATAACGCCTTGACAAATTAAAGTTTTTAAAAGATGAAATTTTACTCTTCAAGAAATACCAAAATATCTCATGAATAATTTCAAGATTCTTTAATACCTTTAATACAAGGAATTAAATATTTCTTTTTATATCATATATCATGGTCTAGTAAGACTTATCCTTTAAAATAACCCTTATGAACTTTATAAAACAAAATTATGAAAGATGGAATTTTCAAACTATTTGGATTTAAATGTTATATTCTTAACACTAATTAAAAACTTGGGAAATTTGATCCAAAATTTGCTGAAGGAATCTTTATTGGGTACTTGAGCTCAATTAAATCCCACCAAGACTTCAATAAAATAACCAAACCATTGAAAAATTCATTCGTATAAAATTAGGTGAAAATATTTCTAAGACTTCATCCCAATATAAAGATGACATTAAGTGCCTATAATATTTGAATGTAAATAATCCACCTTCTTTTAGAGAGCCTATCATGGAGGAACTTCCTTCTATTACTTTACCTAAAGCTCCAAAAAATATAAAGACCATCCTAAGGAAAATATCATTGGTGATATATAAGCTTGTACTCATACTATAAGTTCTATATTAAATGAAGTTGGTCATCATTATTTTATATATTTTCGCAAACCTCAAAACCCTAATGATTCTATTAATGATAAAATTTGGGTTTTTTATATACAAGAAGCACTAAACTAATTCAAATGGAATAATGTAAGTACAATTCTTAAAATACCTCATTATCTTCTTATTATTGGTTAAAAAATGGGTTTTTGGAAATAAATTATACAATCAAGTTAACATCACACATAAAAAAGAGAGATTTTTAGAAAAATTCTATAATCAAGAAAAAGGCATTGATTATAGTGAAACATTCTCACCAATTTCTCATATAGAATCTATTAGATTCTTATTATCATTCATCACTCATTTAAATTCTAAACTTTTTTAAATGGATGTTAAAAGTGATTTTATAAATGGTTTTATTTCTTTTTTTTGTTTTAAAACCACATAATTTCTAATATACAAATCCAAATTAAAATTTTAAGTTAACCATAAATTTATATAGCTTTTAACAAGACCTTCAGTCTTAATAATAATGATTAACACATTTTATTTTATTAAATTATTTTAAAATGAAAAAATATAATTAGAATTTATTTCTAAAAAAAGTTTTAAATGATATTTTAATCATTATAGTCTATTTTGATGACATAATTATTGGATCACCAAATGAATCAATTTGTAATGAATTTTAAAATATTATGAGAAAATAATTTGTAATGAGTTTTATGGAAGAGTTAAAATTATTTCTTAGTTTTGAAATATCTCAATATAAGGATGGAACTTTTCTAAGATAATGAAACTAAACTAGTGAACTTCTAAATAAATTTGGAAAGGATAAAGCTAAATAAATTAATACACCTATGTTTAATTCCTATAAGCTAATATTGGATAAAGCTGGTAATCTGGTTGACCACATACTTTATAGATGTATGATTGGGTGTCTTATTTACCTTATTGTGACCTAACCAGATTTTATGTGTAATGTTAATCATTGCACTCATTTTCAATCCAATATTAAAGAATCACATTTAAATTATCTAAAAAGGACTTATTTTTATAAGTGGTTATGAAAATCATGACTTATCTTATCCAGAAGGAACATATTTTAGTCTTTAATGTTTTTCCAACACTAATTTTTGGGGATGTTAAAAATATTGGGAAAGTAAAATTAATAATTATTTCCTTCTTGTACATTCCTTAATCTATTAGAGTAGTAAAAATAAAAATTCAATTTCTCTTTCTACAACTAAAGAGGAATATATAGTCGTAGGGAGTTTTTGCACCCAAACTATATGGAATAAATAAACTCTATTAGATTTTCGCCTAGAATTTTATCATGTTCAAATTACATTTGATAGTTCTTATTCCAAAATAATATCTATAAATAATATTCACCATGAACACACTAACACCATTGATATTCAGCAAAAACTTTTTGAGAGATGATTTTTAAAATGGAGAGATAATCTTAGAATATATTATCATGAAACATAAATTAACTGACATATTCATAAAACCCCTTGATTTTTATCATTTGAATTTTATTAAGGTGGAGTTATGAATGGAATACTTATAATTATTTCTATTTTCTCTTCTTGTCTAAGTGTTCACTTTTTAAACCCTGATTTTTGTTGAAAATATTTTATTTTGTTGTTTTTAAAATATCATGTTCTAATTGTCAAAATCATGTTTTTATGATCACTTTGATTATATTATGAATGTTTCATATCTTATATATCTATCCATTTTGGTTTATAATTATTTTTAATGATAAAAACGAGGATAAACATCTAATGTATTTGGGAAAGTAAAATTTCAAAGGAATTGTTTTTTATTTAAGGGAGAAAAGTTTCAAGAAAAGGGAGTACAGATTCATCATTAAATAGTAAGTAAGATTTATAAAAGAAATTTTGGTATCAAAAAGGGGGTAGATAAATTTTAAAATGAAATGGTTTCAAATTAAGAAATGGATCTTGATTCAAGGAGGATAAATTTTCTTTCATGGAAACAATATTTCTACATATTTTGTCTTTTACCTCTTTTACATCTTCTTATTTCAAATTTCTAATTCACCACATTATTATCTTTTATTTTAATCTTAAATGAGTATTTATGATCATCGAAAAGGGGGATATTATTGAACATATAATGTTTTTTATTGTAACAATCACTTAAGGATTTTTTATCCTTCATTTTGAGTGTATTTTGGTTATAATGTTTGAAAATCATGAAATAAAGTTAATATAATAAGGAAAGGAATCAAGGGGATCATGGGGGACTCCTTCCAAGGTCTTTAATTCATAGAATATCTAATTATCCAATAAAATACCATCAGCTAGAAATTAGAAAAAAATAGTTTAAGTACTATCAAGCCCACTAGCGAGTTGATACAACTCACTAGGTACCTGGTATAATTGGTAGTGGGATCATCTGACTAGCTGTGGATTTAGTCCATAATAGTCACAAGAGAATAAAATGTTGGTCTAAAATATTTTACTCAGCTATTTAATGGATTAATTCAACCCAAGGCTCCTAAAATAGTAACGATGGATATAAAAAGAGAGCAAGGGAGGATTATATCTCTTCAACCAAAAAAAATTTCCATCAAGAGATCTGAAAGATCCCAACCTTTTTTGGAGTCAACTCTCGCATGTTTTTAGGTAATATTGGAGTTTTTTTGAAGCACCATTGTTTTGGAGTAGTGGATTGGGGTGAATTTGGGTGAATTTTTAAGAAAAACTAATGGACAGTGGGCTAGGAACAATTTGTGCATGGTTTGAAAATATGTGTGACTAAACTGTGTCAACCATGAAAACTTGGACAAAGAGGTCCACATGGATGGTGCATAGTTTTCCCTAACCATGAACCCCTACCTAAGAAATCATGCACATGAGTTTAATTATCTAAAAATCTATTTTTAAAACCACCCAAACCCCAGAGACTCCAACATTTTGACCTTGGCATGGGCTTAAAAAATTCTAGGTGATCTCAGAGCCCTAAAAAGGGTTTACAAGGTTTCTTGAACATCATTCTTTGATATTGAAATTCCGGATTGAAGATACACTGTCTTCCTGGTAAGTGGATTTCATCCTGTTGATTCTCTCATTCATTCCCCTATCTTTACTTGATCTTTTCATGGAAGAGATCCACTATTTCCATGGATCTAAACCTATGAGTTTAGATATAGATCTAGGATTGTGTATCTAGATCTAGATTTGAAAGATCTTTATGCCTTTGATATTAATTTTAGTTTAGGGATTTAGATCCAGATCTTGATCAACATTGTTGTGCTGCTCAGATTTTAGGGATTTTCGTTTGGCTAAAAATTTTCAATAAATTGAGGTAGGTGGTCTAAATCAAACTCTCATAGTCATGGATTTGATATGTGAATGTGAGTTTATTGAATTGATAGCTTCCCTTGATAATCGATGTTCTAAATTATAGTAATTTGGAATGTGGAATTTACTTGTGATTTATATGGTTATTAATTGGTAATTGAATCATGAAACAAAGAAAGGGGGGTTTCCCAAATAGATATTTTCTTTTGAGATTGGTTATGGGTTGAGATATTGTAATTTAGATTTTGAATTAATTGTGTTAAGATAATTAATTTTGGGAAATTAATTTTGATTTGATGTTTGGATATGTAAGATAATTAATTGTGAGAATTAATTATGTTCCATGATGTTAATAAAATATAATTAATTTTGAGAATTAATTATAAAAAGCTGATATTTTATTTGGATTATTAATAATGAATAATTAATTATAGAATGAGAATTGTGTTGATTGATTAATTAATTGATGAATTAATTAATGGGTTATGTTCTTAAATAACTATTGAGTTAACTAATGGCCTTTTAATTGTTTAACTAATAATTGGATTAGTAGTGGAATGATGTGAAAAATTCTTGTGAATTAAATAATGATTTAATGGATTAGATTTTTGTGCTGCTAGACATAGAGTTCTAGAAATATTAGAATTTGGGACTTGGACATGGAGTTCCTCCATAATAGTTATCATATCATGAGATTTTGGGGTGCTAGGAATGATAAAATACACCGAATGAGATATAGAGTGTTAGGCATGGAGACCTAAACTGAATGAGATTTGGGGTGCTTGACATGACATTAAAGACTAAATGTATGATAATAATTAATGATGATTCAAATGGAAAAAATTAATTTAAACTGGGCCTAATGTGATGATTGAAGATTAAATTACAATGTGATAACTATTTAATTACGCATCATATTTATTGGTTCATTAAACTACATACACTATCTTTTGAATCGATTTGTTTTAGACACTATTGGTGGTGACCTGTTAAGTTGTACTCACACCCTATTTGGTTTGGCTTATCGGAACTTGAGTACACTTTCTTGTTGTAGGATAGGATAAGGGAAAGGCCCTGGGATAGGTTGTTTTTTGGGATTGGTGTATGGGAGAGGGAACCAAATGTGGTTCTTGTCCTGCTTGGGAGTCATTGTATAGTTACTTTTAGTTGCATTGTAGACACTTGAAATTCACATTGTCATAGCATGTTTTACCTTTCAGTTGAGTATTGTATTCTATTGTTTTGAAAATCATATGACATGGTATTGTTCTAGTTATTTATACACTTCCTCACTTAGTTGTTTTTTTCTTCCATTAGGGTTTTATTCTGATAAAAAATGGTATAGTCTTCCCAAGACTGACTTACCAAACCCTCGCTGCTCGTCGTCACCCTCTAGAGTACGAGGAGGCGTGCTTGAAGGCATGTGCCCAACCGGACCAGGGAACCATTTAGTGGCACATGGTTCGGGACATCACAAGATCCTTTATCTACTGATAATGAATAATTAAAATATATTTTCAAGTGAACTTCCTTTGAAAATCATAAAATGAAAATCGGGCTTCGACTTCTTTATTCATTTATCCTCCTATTCTATTTGAGACTTTATCTCCCTTGATTGTATTTAATAAGGATCTTCTTTTAGCATCTATATATATATATATATATCTTAATCATATATATTCTTCATATTTATTAAATATAATAAAATGAATTTTAATGGGTTTTTTGAAAAAAACATATATATTATACATATTCTTCATTAGGTGATCACCACCATTAAAGTAAGGTTTTTGATTTCTAGTTTTTTTTTTTCAAAACCAAGATATTTATTTGTTCTTTCTTTATGGATTTTTAGAAAAAACAATGGATTTCATGCTTATTTGGTGTCTTTACTACCATTAAAATTAAGGTAGAAATATAACCATACCAAACATTCTTGAAGGGATGAGACATATGGGATCATACTTGAGCTATTACCAAACTAATTTATCAAAATGTGATTTAATTTTCATAATTTGTTTTTCTATACTTAATGTTTTAATTCTAATAACGCACTATTTTCTTTTATTATTTTTTACTTAAATCGACTGCTTGTATGATAATCTCTTTTATTTTATAGCATCATTTTAATATTGATTTTAATGGAAATTTACCACTCTCTCCATTTTATCTTACTATAATTTATAATAATCCACCCTATTTATATCAATATTCAATTCATCCCTTAATGTATTCCATTTTATTTAGGTATACAAGATGTATTCTTTTCAATTCCAGATTATGCTGTGCTTGAAAATGTTTTCGAAACATGTTAATTGACCGCCATTATTTGACATAAATATCTTAAAATACTTCATATTTAGCCTTAGAAAATATATTTACATAGAATAAACACTCCAAAAATTTATTATTTATTACGAATTATACCAATAAATTTCTCATGAATTCATCAATTAAAGTGACAAAATATTACAATCCTCTATGAGATTTGATAGGTGCAGGCCCCTATACATCCATATGTACAAGCTCTATATTTGAATATTTTAGGGTTCTTTCATCCAAATTGAATGACACGTTATGTTGTTTACCGAGAATGAAACTATTATAACTTTTTAAGTTATAATATTAAAGATCCAACATGATTTTTTCTACTAAGTCTTTCATGACCTTCCCACTGAAGTGCTAAAGTAGACAGTGACACAAATACGAAATTTTGATGGTAGAAAATGTGACAAGTGACTCCCTATCTTCCCTTATTATTTGATAAATACTATTTTCCTTTAAAACTATAGAAATGAAAAGGAAACACTAAGTTATTTTATAAACTCCATTTTAACATATTTACCCATAACCAACTTCATCCAAATTTCCAACCAAAATAAGATTTTTCTGAAGACCAAAAACATATTTAACACCTTTTATCTTTAGAAAACTTATATTATTCATCTATATTTTCCTATCCCCCTTACCCACTACATAAATTGATTCGTAATATTCTATATTAACTCTTATAAATATTACAAACACATAATTATACATGCACCCCTTCTCATAGGTGGAGTGGAAAGATTCTTCAAAATATATGATCCAAGATTACACCAGAGTGTTGACACTCAAGACTAGGTTGGAAAAACTCTTAGATACTAGTATAATGAAATTAAATCCTTTAAAATTTATTATTTTATAATTTTATTTTTTTTATTACAATAATATTTCTTGTGATGGTCCATTTTTTCCACAGTTCCAATAGGATAGCCCTGGTCAAGTTGATTTATATCTACTCAGATCTCTTCAATTGTTTTATAATATCATTTGAATTCTTTAGTTTGGTGATAAACCTATTCCATTAGTATTCAATTCAGCAAAATAAGGTTCTAATATCTCCCTCATCTAGAGGTATTCATTCAATATTTATTTCTAGTAATCCTTGAATATCATGTCGGTTTTTTTTGTTAGAGTGGAACACTGATGTTACCATTGGATCCCATGATTCTAAAAATGATGATGATAATAATATTATAGCCCAAACATCAATCAAGGAAGTTTCCTCCATAGGAATGTTCCAACTATTGATCTCATTGAAATAACTCTCATTATTTTCTACAGACCTTCCTTCTGATATCCTCATGTTGAATAGTCATTACATTGAGCAAACTTTTTTGAATGGTGTAAGCTTCTCATACACATTTACTAGTGCTTCTATAAACCCCACCATAGGAATTATAACGAATCAAAATTTCACTATATATTATCCTTGAATAAATATTATATTGAAAATATTGTTTCAAAAACTTTACCAAAATAAAATAAAAATCTTTAATAAATTTTTTATTTTAAATACGAGAGTTGAAAATCATCCATTAAATTTGTTGGAATAAATTTAAGTAACCATACTGCAAATCAATAGAGAGTAGGATGTAATGGATTCAGAAAGAGGAATTATTCCTTAAATATCCTATTTATATGACATCATAATGGTGGTAACTTTACTGAGATTTTCCCATAACCAGTCCTAAGATGAACTTAAGTAATTACGGTTTGAGAAAAACTGTATACAAGAGATGATCGAGCTTGTGACGATTGCCATAAGATCTATGCTAGCTGAACTACAAACCAAACCTATTACCAAAATTTATTCAATGATTAGTTATTACATGGATATCATAAGGGGTCATGTATTTATAAATTAATATTTTGTCAAAATGTAGTAAAATATTTATATGCATAGATCTATCATTAATTTTTATACTCATTGAAAATTAGTTTTTTTGAGAAATTAACTTTGTTCTTAAAAACTGTATTTTTTAGAAATTGGAATTTTATTTTAAGGAACTAATTTTATTTTCATTTAATAATAAAAACATATATAAACACTAGAATAATAATTAATTTATATGGAAATTAATAGTTAATATACCAAAATTTATTTTCTTATAGATGCAGTTTTTACTATATTTTATATTTTTGAATAAAAATGAAATAAAAAAAAATTAAGTTTTAAATTTTTAAAAATTAAGTTTATTATTGAATTTATCATAGAAATATTACATTAATATTATTATTTTTTATTTTCTTAAAAAGAATGATTTTTAGGTGAATAGTGAAACGCACTATATTTATAAATAAATTGACTTTTATGACACAATTATTATGTAAGTATGAATTATAAATTCATTAAAAAACTTTATAATAAAAATATGCTATTTATATTTCAATTTATAATCTAAATGATTTTGGTTTTAATTTATAATCCCATATTTTACATTTTATAAATTATGCAATATTTTTAGAAACCAACAAAATATATTATACATTTAGCATTTTAAAATTAATTTTTTCACATTTAAGAATTTAATTAAAAATGATTTAAAATTTATAATAATTAGGTATAAATTATATAATAAGGATCCTTTTAGTTTTGTGCATAAATTATAAATTACCTAGGTCAAAAATAATTACCGTAGTGAAAACCAAAATGGTAAAAAGAAGTAACCTAAGAGAAAATGATCCTAAAATTTCTTTATCACTTATCCTATCAATTATTTATCAACTCTTGGAGCCAATTTATTTGAGAGGTAATTACTATTATTGAAATTGCTTTGTTATTTAA
This sequence comes from Viscum album, assembly GCA_963277665.1. NCBI lineage: Eukaryota > Viridiplantae > Streptophyta > Magnoliopsida > Santalales > Viscaceae > Viscum > Viscum album. The sequence goes on along the minus strand of OY728131.1, from coordinate 1,263,757,990 downwards.
AAAAATTCCTTCCTTTTTCACTTATAAATGGGCCACTTCTCTTCGCACTTCCCCTCACACAAAAACCCATATGTTTGGCCCAAACTCCACCCATAAAATACTAAAAAATCCTAGACAAATTAATAAGGATATTTTATTCTCAAAATACCATCCCTCAAAGTTTTAATTCCCATCCCAAAAGAGATAATCCAAGTAGTAAGTTGTAGATTTTGAACCCATCCTCCTTCTATCATTTAACTACATGTTATTTTATTGTTTATAATATTTATTTTCACCCAATTATAATAATAAAATCAGTAAAAATATTATATTTTTATTTCATTATAATTATGGTATAAGAATTAACCTCCACCCCTTTCTATTATTAAAATGAAAATGTGAATTGTCCTTTGTGCGGACCATCGCCTCCATGAAGCAACATGTTTTGTTTTCCTTCACTAGCATAAAAGGATGGTATTAATATGGAATTTAATATATAATTATTATATTTAAGACACTTTTTAGATTCTAAAATGATAACCACATTACTCCTATTATTTATTATGTGGAAAAAGAAATCATAATCCATGTGTACGTGTGGACTACCATCTTTATGAAATGATCGATTTCCATTTTTCATTTCATCACCTCCTTATATGGACGGTAATGAGAATTATTTTAGTGGACAAATATGATTTTTATGATATGAATAATTTTATTTTAATACATATTTATTAACCTATTAATAACATTAATGATAAAAAATCAATATAAAATTAACCGTTTAATCAAGCAAACAAAGAAAAAAAATTTCATCATATTATGTAATATTTTCATATACATTACATATTATTATACTTCATTACTATTCTAATATAGCACACTGATAAACATTAAATATTATCATTATAATTATAGTATAATGATATTCCAACTAAATCACCTCATACATGGTATGTTCATGTTTAGGTTAGTTTGACTACTTACTTGAACAAAGACCAAAAATTATATCATTGATAAATAAAAAATAATAATTAATGGTATAATATGATATAAAAATTTAAATAATTATTTTTTTCATTCTAAAGTGGATACATCAATATTTAACTCAATAATTAAGAAAAAGTTGCTCATTGTTTAAGAAAATCACCAAAGTATTCTTTTTTTTGGATTTCATATTTAAGTATAAAGAATGAAACTCATCAAGGGAAAATGAAACATAATGAATCATTATAATTAATAAATTATTTTAACGTTAAAGAACTTGTAATTATGATATTTTTAAGAAGTTCGTATACCAATAGCATTTCAATGAAACTAGTTCGAAGAGTCAAAACTATAAACACCTAATGTAGGAAATAGCTAAAAACTAACAAATATTGTAACCTCCTAAGATTTTCTGAAATATTTAAATTTTTTTTAACATTTTATATATTTTGAATTAAAAAAATATTGATTTTATCTAATGTTACATGCAATACAGAGTTTAGCTTTCTTTATATGGAACATCGAGCTTAAACAAAATGTGACATACTATTAAAATATTATTATTTAATATGATAGTCATCTCCTAGACATTGTAATGGTAGGTATGAATATGATTAAATAAATTATGAAAATATATGGTTTAAAAATATATTTAAAATAAATTATTTTGTGAACAATTAAATAGAAATGAAAATAAAAACTATTGAAAAAAAAGATATATTTTTTTCGAAAAACTATTTTTATACTCACAAATGCATTTTACCTCAATAAATTAAAAAAATAACTTTTGTTGAATGATTTTAATATATATATATATATTATATTAAATAATATGTTTAACATTAATATTATTAATTTTCTAGATAAGAGATAAGTATAAATCTAATTATACACTTAACAACTATATTTTTCTTAAATGAAGCATCATCACCTTTTGCGAACTAATTTCAAAATTTATATTTTTAAATTTTGGAAAATTTATTTAAAAAAACTAAATAAGTTTTTTTAAAATTAGTATGTAAAAATTATCTTGGGGTGACTTTTTGAGAATTTTTTGTGTAGATATTGTTTCTGAGGAAGAGTGAAAAATATTGGGTTTTATTAAGAATTTTCATTTATTTTAAATAATTTAAAAACATAATAATTATTATAACATGTATTCAAAAGTAAATTTAGATCAATTATATATCTATTAATCCAATTTATTTCATTTGAATAAATTTATTATTGAATTTTGATATAAAACCTTTTTAAACTTTTGAGCATTTTCTTTTTGGAAAATCGCTTTTTCATCGCACATGTAGGATTAATTTTAAATTAAAATTTCCCACTTATGTGAATGTAATTTTGAAAAATGGATTCCATATTTTTTAATTATCATAATTTATATTTTATTATAAGTAAACAAACATTTTTCCTAAAATGAATTGTAAAATAGTAAAAAATATTGTTCATAATTAAGGTAAAAATGGGCTTATAAAGGAGTTAAACTAAAATAATAAGGGTTAAAAATGAATTAAAAACATGTTCAAAACCCATTATCCCACCATATGTCAACCTAAAATCTCTTAGTATTGATAAAGACCCATTTTTATCCATTTTTCATTTCAAAAATATGGGCAAAACATTTTTCTTTTCAAAAATTACAAGCCTTCCACTCACCTGAATTATAAAAGGTCACCCACACTCTTCCCTCCTATATAAATTTGTAAAACCCATTGTATCAGACAATACATATGTAAATAAATTACTTAATTTTCTTTTCTCATCCTATAATGCTTATTTTTTTCATGAATCCAACCTTTTGGGGAAAACCAAAATAAGTTGACCAAAGAAGAGGTGACATCCCTAATCGAGCAGTTTATTTCATTTCTTCCTCCACCCACTTGAATTATTACAAAAAATGATTACATAATAACCCCAGTATATTATATATAATAATGTTTTATCATATCAATTTATTAACTTAAATAATTATCCTCTTCTATAAAATGTTCTATGAAATCGCCATTCATGTGTATAGCGGACTACCGCCTTGCGAGCCGATGTTATTCGTTTTTGATCACAACCTCTCAAAAATGAATATCATGATGTAATTATTGTTTATATATTATATTTATATTATTATTATACTTATATAACCATTATATTACATATTAATCATTACCTTCCATTCTGTGGGAATACGATAATATCGTTCATGTGTACGTCAGACTACCGCTTCACGAAGTAATGCGATTTGTTCTTCATATATTCATTACATGGAAGGTAATAAAAAAAATTTATATAAAAAAAATGTGATATATATGAAATAAAAATGATTCTATAAAGTTAATATATTATTTAACTTTATTTCATTCCATCGATTGAGAAACCGGAAACATCATTCATGCGTTGATATGACCTACCGTCTCGATGAACTGTGCAAATTTTTTTTCTATATTTTACCTTTATGGATTAATATAAATAAATATATAATAAATATATTATATATATATCATGGTTAATTTTTTTTATATGGAACCATGATGAAAGTAAGAGGACCAAAAATACCAAATCAAAACCTACATGAAAAACAAAGCAGTTATTATCCGAAACAAAAATTTAACATGAAATTATTAATAAAGAGGTAATAAAATATTATAAGTAGATAATATATGGTATGATATATATATATAATTATGTATATTTAATATAATTATAATATAATTATATTTATTATACCAGAGTTTCGAACATAAACGAAGGAAGTCGAGACTTATGGTAAGTAATTTCTGTTTCATTTTTATTTTTCTCTTCGACACATGCCATATTTACCAAGTGTTTCTTTTATGTGGTGTATATACTGCCTATAAATGTACTATCATTAATTTTTTTTTGATTTACATATTCATTTTTGGATCTCTCTTTTATTGGGTTTATGGTTTAAAAGTTACCAAAATGGTAAGAGATTTTTTGTCTCAAATTTCCTTCTTTGGGACATAAGTTATGTTATGTACTTATCTTCTTCTATGTGGTATATATACTTCCCCTTTGAAATTTTATATAATAAATATAATTCTTTTTTTGATATTTTAAGTTTAATTTATTGTTATTCTTTCATGGGGATTATGATTCAAATTTACGAAAGTGGTTAGAGTTTTATGTTATAATATCATTATTTATGAGGTTTATTATGTTTTTGCTTCAAATGATGGAATCTTAGGATCTATGTCTCAATAAATGAATTAATTTTATTCTCAGATATTTATATCATGAGAATATATATTTTTCCATCATTTTCCTCTCTTTATGTACACATAATTTTATAAGAATTTTTTTAAGAAAAATTGTCTTTATTTCTCTCTTTGTTCAAAAAACCCTTTTCTTCTAAAATCATGTTTTCAGAAAATATTTTAATTTTTTTTATAATTATTCAAGTGATTTATTAAATTCAATTTTACCAATTTTTTACATTTTAAATTTTGTTTTAAAGGAATCTTCATGCCATTTTACAAACAATTCATGTTTCTATTTTAATGAAAATATGAACGGAATCTTTATTTTAATAGGTATGACATGAACAATTTTTTTTGCTTCAATGACCATTATTTTATTTGAAGATATCTACATAGTTTTTCAAGGTTATTTTTAAATATTTTTTTTCAAAATGTTTTATGTTTTAAAGAAAATTCAAAGTGGAAAGGATATTTTCCTCAAGAATTGTTCTAAATGATTGTTAAAGATTTTTTATATGTTTTAAGAGTTATTTTCAATGAAAATGATTTAAAAAATATTTTTTTAAGTTTAGGTTTAAAATAGTGATATTAAATTAAATGTTATTTTCCTCAAGAAATATTTCAAGTAATCTTTCAAAACCATTTTCCATCAAAGATGGCATCCTTTGATGTTACCTTTTCTTTACAAGGGATAATATTGATTTATACCCTCATTATTATTTATTTGAATTCTTAAATTTTATATTGATGAAATTTTTTTGAAATCCATTTACTTTTAATGGGTTATACTATGATGAATTAATGAATTTTTTATGAAACATATTTTGTTTACATGGTTTATGATGTGATGCTATGATGAATGTTTTATGATATTTTAGCACAAATTAGTATGTGTTTCATTATGAGATCAGTGGGAGATATATATCCCTCCAATTAATTGGTTAAAATTTTATATCTCATGAGATAAAAATGGGGAAATAGTCTATAGATTGATCTATTATAAGAAATAGGTGCATCTTGATCCACTATGGAAAACATGTACATCCTGATCCACTATAGGAAATAGGTGTGTCTTGATCCACAATCGGAAATAGATGATGGGTCCTGATCTACTATGTTGATGGTCTTGGTAGTTAACCATGAAATATGAAATGGTTTTAAGTATTTACAATGTTTCCACAATTCTATGATAGGAGTTTATAGTTCAGGATTTATCTATGATGATTTATCACTCTTATGGACCATTTTTTTAAATGATCAACAATTATTACATGAATAATGTTTATGATCTATGATAGGATGAGTATGAAATTTATATGTTATGATTATGATCACATACCCTAATGCTTATCTTATCATTTCATATGATCATAGATCAATATCTCATTTCTTTACCCTTATTGATCATATGATCTAACCCTTTATTATATTTCATTTTCAAAAGTTATGATGAAAGGTATTACGTATGATATATCTAAGATGGGTGCTAGTTATAAAGAAAATATTGGGAGATGATGTAGCTCACTTATGAACCAGTTGTGTATGTGTCAATGTTTTTAAAGGCACTATACCTAAAATATTATGACATGTATCATTATGTTATGTGATGAATATTAATCTATTAAGATGTGATATTTATGTATGAGAAGTTTAGGTCTTTATAGTTGGTATCAGATTAAGGTTTAATTAACCTTTTAAAACATTGATGAAAAACCATTTGTAATATACCTAAGTGTATTTAAATGGATATGTCTAGGGATGTCTCTAAGGATAAGTTTGAGGATGATTTAATGTATAGGAAAATTTCTCAAAATTTTATTAAAGGACAGCGTGAGCGGTTTCCAAGAAATTACTTCCCCTATCAGGATACTAAAAGTGAATGTGGATCTAGAACATAGGTACATAGGGGTAATAACTCTGAAATTTTTTTGTTGGGATTTACATGATAATTACCTGGTAAAATAAAATAGGCCTTTATTCACACCTAGTTTGAAACTCATGGGGGATATGGTTTTGAAATTCACAAACTCTTTACGAACCATCATGAATGATTTTCATAATGAACCTGAATGAACATGGTTAAACCCAAGGTGTCATATATTTAAAATAGGGTGTCAATATTTATAGATCATATAAGTGATTTTCATGATTATATTATTTCCCACTATGAATATTGTCACTCGCACTATGATTTTTTTTTGTTTTAGTCAATGGAGAGAACCAAAATGAGATATATTAATGTTGAATATATCAATGTTGAATGTGATAGATAATTTGCTAATTGAAAACTGAATTGGATAATGAATGGAGTAAAGGATAATGTGATAATTTCCAATTAGTTATCATAATATATGATTAACAACTTGCACCTTAACTGACCCTTAGAATCACTAAATAAGAGAAGGAAAATGTTTATTGGGCATTCTGGTGGTGGAGACTGTGGAGAAAAAAAGTTTTAGTTTACTATATGTCAAGAATGTGGTAAGAAGCACTCAAGTGAATGTCTTATAGAAATATTAAAATGTTTTGATTGTTGAAAGTATGTAAATGAAAAAATTATTTTCCAAGAAAATAAAGTAAAGTTCACTTAATGAAATGGATGAGAATAATGGTCCCCTAAATGTATCATTGCCATTTAAATGTTTTAAATGTGAAAAGTATGTGAATTATTCAAGTAGATGTTCTAGGGGGGAAGTCTGTGAAGAGAATCAAAAAGGTGGTATGAGTAATGGTTATTTTATTGATGATGAAGAGATGATGAACATCATATGAAAGGAAAGAATTTTTAAGGAATAAGATAATAAATCATAGTTAATAGTTTAATAATAAAGTAGAATGATTGGATTGTTTATGTATTGGAATTCAAGAATTATGAAATATATAAGGATTTTTCATTATAAGTTTTTTTGTTAAGGATTTAAAAGAATATGTCGAATGGTGATTATGATTTAGAAAATTTATTTAATAGAAAGGTGATATTCATGAAAAACACATTATTAAGAGAATTATAACTATTAATATGTTCTTGATGTTGAGATAATTATTTTGGGATAAATAGATGATTGACATGGGAGAAGTAAACTGGATAGTAATGATTATCATGGAACTAATTAATGATTTGTTCATAAAGTGGTTTGTGCTATAATTGATGGAGTTTAAATCATTTTTTGATTTAATGAATACATCCAATAATCTATGTTTTTTTAATTAATAAGGAAGCATGGATATTGTAAATAACGATTTATAGTAATTAGTTTTATTAACATGTTTCAAGAGAATACATGATGAAGGTATTCACATGTTTGGAATGTGAAAATTAAGATATACTTCATGTTTTTTGGGGGATTATTGATACTTTTATTTTGGGAAATTTAGTGATCTTCTTTATAAATTTTGAATTTTGTAATTCTCAAAAGGTTAACCATTTATGGAATGATTTAAGATGAAATTTGGATGAGTTTTTAGAGAATAATGTATCATTTCACCATATAAATATTTATTCATATTAGAGAACTTTTTTAACCATTTTTTATGTTGATAACTAGAGATATAAGGAATAAATTTTCAAACTATGATGAATATTATCTTCCATTAGTGATCCAGGAATAGAAAAATCATCCTCATTTCTTAGATTAAGATATGAAGTGAAAATTAATAAAATCACAACAAAAGGTTGAAATTATTTTTATTATATAAAATAAATCTAAGACCAAGGTATATCAGTCCCTTTGAAATTAATATTGATCATATTGAGATGATAGCCTATTGATTTTTTCTTCCACTGAATCACTCTCAATTCCATGATGTGTTCCATGTATCTCTCTTGGGGAAGTACATACCTCATCCTGCACATGTACTAAACTCAGAGGTCGTAGCATGGGATCTTGATATTTCTTATGAGGAATAATAGGTGGAGATTCTGGATCAAGTAGAGAAAGTTATATTAAACAATACCACTCACCTGATCAATGTTTTATGGTGAAACCACCATCTTTAGGAAGCTATGTGGGAACTTGAGGATGTAATGAGGAAGAAGTATCCATAGTTTTTTGGATCCAAATTGATGAATTTTGAGGGAGAAATTTATTTTAATGGGAGTAGAATGTAACACCGTGAGATTTTGAGAAATATAATTTTTTTAAGAAAATTTAATATTTTTGATATTTTTTGTGAGTTTAGCTTTCTTTACAGGAAACACTGATTTTAGCTTACATTACACACAATATTGAGTTTAAATGAAATGTGAGATTCAATTAAAATATTATTATTTAATATAATATTTATTTCATAGACATTCAATTGGAATATATAAATATGATAACTAAATTAAAAAAAAATATATGTTTTAAACATGTATATATAACTAATTATTTGATGAAAATTAATTATAAATTAAAATAAAAACTATTTGGAAATAAATGAAATATTTTTCTGAAAAAATATTTTTATGCACCCAAATGTGTTTTACCTTAATAAACTATACAATTGTATTTTGGTGTATAATTTTATTTATATTTTTATATTATATATTAAATAATTTTCTTAACATTCATCTTATGTGTTTTCTAGATAAGATATATGAATAAATCCAATTTTACACTTAAAAATAACAATTTTCTAAAAAAATAGTTTCGTCACTGTTTGGGAACTTATTTTAAAATTGAAAATATAAAATTTTTGAAAATTTATTTTAAAAAATAAAATTCTTTTTTTAAAATGATAATATAAAAATTATCATAGGGTGAATTTTTTATAATTTTTTGAGAAGATAGATTTTTCACTGAATAGTGAAAAATGCTATTTTTTGTTAAGAATTTTCATTTTTTAAAAAGAATTTTAAGAATTAAAAATTGTTCTAATATAATTATTAAATTAAAATTAGTTTACACACACACACACATATATATATATATATATTTATAAAATTTATGTAATTGGAATCAATTTCATATTTAAGTTTTATATAAAAACTTTTTAAGCTTTTGAACATTTTCTCTTTGGAAAATCACTTTCTCATCTAGTCTGTGGGATTAATTTTAAATTAAATTTTTCTAATAATGTAAAAGTAATTTGAAAAAATTGATTTCATATTTGTAATAAAGATAATTTATATTATATAATAAGTTCAATTTAATTTTTTAACATAATGAATTGTAAAAACATCAATTTTTTTACCATGGTTAAGGTAAAAATGGGTTTACTGGGAGAGAAAAACTAAAAAAATAAGGGATAAAATTGAACCATAACATGAGAAGTAATAATTTTATGACTCTATTAAGACCGCAACTCTTATAGGTTCTATGATTAACCATTTAAATCCTTTTCTGATGTGAAAAACGTGGGTACACTGATTTCATTTCAAAAATTAAGTGGGTGCCACTCACTTCACTTATAAAAGGCCACCTCTATCCTCTCCTCTCCACACTTCAAAAAACCATTGGTTCAGGCACTAAAAACAAAAATTACTTTCTTAATTATATAATATCATAATTAAATCCTTATTTTGGTGAAAAAATCCTACCTAATATTCCATTTAAAGTAAACCAAAAGAAGTTGTCCGAAGAAGCACTAATGTCCCTAATCAAGAATTTTATTTTATTTCTTACTCCAACTACTTGAATTATTATAAAAACATGATTATATATTTACATCATTATATTAAATATAATTATATTTTATTATTTTAATTTAATAACCAAAACATTTATCCTCTTCCATAAAATGGGCTATGAAATCCTCATTTATTTATACAACGGACTACCGCCTCCTAAACCCATGTTATTCGTTTTCCATCACCAACTCTCAAAACTAGATATAATGATGTATTTATTTTTTATATATAATATTTATAATATTATTATGCTTATTGAATCATTATATTAGAGACTCATTCTTAATTTCCATTCAATGAGAATATGATAACGTCGTTTGTGTGTATGACAGACTACCGTATCACGAAGCGATGTGATTCGTTTTTCACATATGATTTACATTGAATCTTATAAGGATAAGTTTAAATAAAAACAAGCGATATATATGAAATAAAATTTATTCTATAAATTTAATATATTATTTAACTTTGTTTCATTTCATTTTTCAAGAAAATGGAAACATAGTTCATGCGTACATACAACCTACCATCTCCCTGAACGATGTGTTTCATTTTCTATGTCCAAATTTTATGGATTACCAAAAATAAATATATAATTAATATATGTGATATTTATACAATGGTTAAAATTATTTATAATATGAAACCATGATCAATGTAAGAGTACTAAAAATACTAAATCAAAACATACATGAAATACATAGCTGTTAATAACCAAAACATGACTTTACCATGAAATTGTTACTAAACAGGTAATAAAAGGACATAAGTAAATTCTATATGGTAATATATGTATATATATATATATGTATGATTATTCAATATAGGTATAATAAAATTATATTTATTATTCAGGAGTTCTGAGCATGCATGAAGGAAGTTGAGACTTATGATAAGGGATTTCTGTCTCATTTTTATTTTTCTATGAGACACATTCCATATTCACCATGTGTTTATTTTATTTAGTGTATATAATTACCATGGATGTGTTTTATGATTACTAACATTAATTTTTTATATAATTACTTATCGACTTTAGGATTTATCTTTCATGGGGTTTATAGTTCAAAATTTACCAAATTGGTAAGGGTTTTTTTGTCTCAAATTACCTTCTTTGGGACATAAGTTATGTTACGCTCCTATATTAGTCTACAAGGTATATATAAATCCCCTTAGAAAATTTAAAACCTGAATAAACTTATTTTCATGATATTATTATTTTTATTTAATTATATTATTTCAATGGGTTTATGATTCGAAGTTACCAAAGTGGTAAGAGTTTCGTGTCACAATATCATCATTTTTCTAGATTATTTATGATTATGCCTACAATGATGAAATATTATGATATATCTCTCAATAAAATCATGAATTTTATTATTCTATATTTATTTCATAATAATACATATTTTCCACTCATTTTACTCTCAATATTTACTCACAATTTTAAAATATTTATTTAAGAAAAATCTTATTTAGTTCCCTCTTTGGTCGAAATCCATTTTTCTTCTAAAAACATGTTTTCTAAAAAAGTTTAAAAAAATATTTTCAATACTCTTAAACTGATATATTAATTAATTTTTAACCATGTTTTACTTCTTATAAAATGTTTTGAAAGGATTATTCATGTAGTTTTCCAAAAAATGACCATTTGGATTTAACTGAAAATGTAACGTCCCCGACCTAGTGGCCACTATATTCGGTGCCGCGAGCTATTTCATCACATAACCTTAGGAAAAAATTCCCATATTCTAGAGGGATCCAACTAGTAATGTGGGTCTACAGAGGAATGTTGGAGAGACTATACCTACTTATCAGAGTAATTCCACAACATAAATAACATGAATACATATAATATCCACTAGGAAAAAATAAACGGACAACATAGTACAATTATCAATAAGTAACCAAGTAGAACATGATATAAAAATACAATGAATACACTACATCTTGGGAAGTCATAAAAATAAGTCCCAAACCAAAAAATATCAGAATATTTGGAACCTAGTCCTGAGTCCCAACCCGGTCTTGACATCCCATGCTCCAACCCAACATCCGATGCATAAACAAAACACCAGGTCCCTGTCATGAACCTGTATAAAAAATTATCTTTTTCTTTGGTACCCAAGTACCATGGTGTCCTGAGAAGTGTGTGAGTACAAATCATTATATCATTTCCAATGATGTCTAAAGAAATAACTAGGATGTACAAAAGTGTATATAGGGAAAACAAGTGCAATAAATAAACATGGGAGGAAAGGAACATGTTTCAAATTTAAACCATTACCCATTTGACCAAATTTTATCAATAAATACATGTCACATTTAAAAAAGTTATAATTAACCATTTTATCCATCAAGTTATTTAGGGTCAACCAATAACCCAACTCTAACCACATTTAGAGCCTAAGACATAACATAGAGTGTTACAGATTTTTAAAACACAATGGGCATTCACAAGTCACAGTTTATCAACATACTCCATATCCTCAGTCTGGTAATGAAGTAATATCCACATGCTTAGGAAGAATAGAGCCTCAGTATGACATCCCAACCCATATCATGACCATATTCTAAGAAGCATGTAGCCTCAATTTTATATCCCAACTCAATAATAAATAAAACTAAGCATGGAACCTCTGTCTATATAGTTGCACCTATGAAACTATTAGGGGAATAAATCCTCAGTCTGACTCCCTAAACCGTTCATTATAGGGGTGTTGTTTAAATCCTTTTATAACCTGACTCATGGGCATATATACTAATGTCCAATACCCCACACTACGATCAATCCATGTGCACATGATTCTTTTAACCTAATAAATTTACCAAACAAAAACCATAAACAATTAAACACAATCATTATTTACAACATAACTCGTTAGAAAATATCACTTACAAGGCTTAACCCATTAACACATATACAGTTATGACCAACACCCCTTATTTTATATTAAACTAGGAAACATTCAACATAAAATTAATTTCAAAACCCATGATGACATAAAAATAATAATCATTTACAAATCATCTTGAAGACACCCTTTAAAACATGGGTCATACACTTTGAAAAACCAAAACATTCCCCAAGGATTTCATTTCCATTTCCAACATTCAGAATAACCATTAAACCATTTTCATAAAAATGGGTCTATGAACTCAATTCAATCATCATTTTAAATCACTTGTGAGAACCCATTTTTAAATCACATTGAGTTCAACAACTCCTTTCAAATCATTTCTCACTGTCAAACATCATTTTCTTTCAAAGAAGATATAACTGAGTCAAATCCCCAAAGTACACATTTTAAACCATTTCAAAACCTCCTTAGCATTTCACAGACACCGACTTATAGTCATTTAAATTAACCCATTAACCATACCCACATATTTGATTGAAATTTATAATATATTCACTCTCATATTTCCCCTATGTTAGTGTTTACCAATTTATTTCACCATTTTCAAGGGTTTGGAAAACCCCATGGGTTGCCCTAGTTTTTTTTATCACATCATCAATGAACCCAATGAGGTCGGTAAAGGGTGTCGCACCTCAATAGAGTGTCTAATTCACTTTCCTTAACCCAATAAATCAAAACATAATAGGTAAGTATATTAACATAACTACATACACATATAACACATCTAGACTTTGGGAAAAATATTTAAGACCACCTACCTCATGTCCAGATACAAATGCACACTTGACCTTAGCCTTTGATTTGAGAAAAATAACCTTTAAATTCCCAACATAGAATCTACTATAAAATTTAGGGTTTTAGGGTTCCCAAAGAAGAGGTTAAATTCTAAAATCCATAGTCTAGAAAATAGATTAAATATGGGTGTGAGAATCCCCCAGAGCATTGAATCGCTCTAGACAACACTCTCAATGACCTAGAATCGAAGGAGAATCATCCATGGAAGAGGAAGAGTCTTATGGTTCATAAATCTTGTTGTAGGGGGTCAAATTGGGTGAAAATAGGGGAAGAAAGAAATAGGGTCATGAAAGAAAAATTGTAAAAACCCACTATTTAATCGGGACAAGTTTTGGGAGTACATTTTTCAAACCATGTGCTAACCATGTAGTTCACTATGTCCAAGAGAAAACTGAGCCACACATTATGGATTTCTACCCATAAAATTTGAAAAACCTTGTGGTGGAATTGCGATCATCACTATTTGAATGGTCCAAAAGTTGCACAATTTCATGGATGTATCCTGCACAGTTTCCTTAACCATGCACCCCCTATTTTCAACCACATGGTTATAATGCATAGTTAAAACTAACAATTCCCCAACCATTATCTTAACCCATATTGGCCTATTTTCCTCCTTTACCATGCCCCAAACCCTCAAAAAACCATTCAAACTTCCAATACACCCAAGAACAACTTCATTGACTCGAATAAAGGGAATTTGAATAAAATTAAAATATGGATGTACCTCAATTCCAGGACAGTATATTACGAACTACCCACCTTATAATGGATCTTCCTTGTGCCACACCTCCACACATTAATGGGACTTCAGGACTAAATGTTTAGACCATAATCCACCTATCAACTATCATATTCATAGTTTCTACCAACATTCGATCATGTCATAACCACACTCAGGCCAAGGAAACATTCCTACCCCTAAAAAATATCCCCCACTGTGTTCTAAAATAAAAAACCCGATGCTCCTCGTGAATGCATCTACACCAAACTCTTCATTAATAACATTAAGCACATGAGAAATGTTTGGGTGACAACGCTAATACACCACACAAAAGGATACCAACAAGGAACTATTCTACACTAGAAGAGGCATCCAGAACATTTCAGTATGATTCTCCCCACCATTCATGGCCCAAAACACTTGGCTCCATCTCACCATGTTTGAAAAATTCTAATGTTTACCCAAGCTTGGTTTCCCAAATAGACACACAAATTCCAACCACATAACCTGACCTACATCGATCCATAACTTGAGGCCTAACAAACTAACTCCAATTTATAATATGCATAGCATAACCCAAACACAACCTTTATCTCAATGTAGTAAACTAGTCAAAACCTGATCCAACACCCATAACTAAAACTAAAACACCATTAGGGATCTTACCCAAGACCATCCAACTTGAAACACCAACCACATCATTAACTGACTACTTTACTACTATGGTTCTCCCCACCATATACCTTAGTTCACTTCCACTATTACTTAGTGTCAAGAACTTCCCTCATCAAAAAAAGAAAACAACAGAACCTCAAATCATACTTCACAAATTAACTGATGCATTTCCCAATTCACTATGCCCACACGTCCTCGAGAACACCACCCAACTCTGGAATTCAGAGTTTCCATTCATACACCTAGATTAGTCACACTTTCTCCACCCATATCTCAACTAAGGACTAATTGGTTCTTCCTCAAAACCCCTTCCCATTATCGTAATGTAATTATCATTCCAACATTAACTGAAGGTGGATCACAACCAAGAACATCCATTCCCTTTCTACCCAACTAAGTCAGACCATTATGGCCAACTCACTCCATTGGCAGCCAACTTTCACTATCAGCATGTCGAACCTCTTCTTGAACATTGCTAATTTTCCCTTAAGGCATGCCACCAAAATCTATGCATACCTAGATGAATCTATTATTGAACTCTAGTGAAATTTAACCACCATAACATCCGCTTATCCACAAACCATTATTATCTCTACAAGACCTACCAACATGTCTCCAATGAAAACACACAGATTACCTCTAAAACCATCTAAATCCTGAAGCCTTTTCTCCAATCAATCTACTGCCACATCCAAGGCCCACCTGGCCTTCCCCATGGAACCCAAACAAACACCTTTTAGGGTTCTCATTGAAATCATATTGATACCACATCCCCTCCATGATCTGTTTCATATATCCCTAACTGACATAAAAATCCCCACCTTAGAAGTATCATTATCACTACTTTCATCTAGAAATTTCATCCACTGAAATTCATGCTTCAATCAAAAAATAAACCCTAAAACTTGTATATAGTTATCTAACCTCCATTAGAATAACAAAAAAATTCACCTACGACATATTCTAGGTTTCCAATAATGACACTCATTGAATTCATCGACATTCGGCCACCATGAGGACCTCTCCTGCAAATGGTCGATGGTGCACTTTCCAAAATATGTCTCCCCACACATCACTCCTTGATCGTATCCCCTAGAGGTTCCATATCCACACAAATCACATTTAGGTATCTAGGAATAAATCCATATCTCCCTCAGGGTACCTTTTATGATGTTAAGATATTGGTCTTGATATTTACTGGCTAAAAGTATGCTAAGAAGTCATCAATGAACACCACCACAAACTATCCCTCACCAATGTCACCTTTCACCATGAGAACACCTTAACATGCCAAAAGTATTGGGCTTTCCCAACATATCATCAACACCCAAACAACACAACTCGAATGGAATCTCCAATCAAATATCAGTACCACCTTAGAACCTTCTTTCAAGCAGTCATGACCCAACATTCCCTTTGGAACAACTTCCATTACCCCACTCGAGTCCTTATAGAATGGTTATGGTGATTCATAATAGAAACATGAAGGTCCAAAACACAAAACAAAACCAACAGTTTGTCACACAACCACACTTACCCCTTTTTCAGTATCACAAGAAATAATAAGTGCTTATCCCAAGCCACTTGTTCACTCCTCCCCAATAATATTTTACCTTCCATGAACATACCCCCTATAGACCCCATTAGATCCCCCAAGGTATCACACTTTCCTATGACCAAACACTTAACAAAACTCTAGATCACATGAGTTGTACATCACCAGATCTAGGACCAAACACTTGCTCACACAACTGACCATGCCACCAAATCTTTCAGTCTCATTGGACTCATTTCATTCTCAATATGATCATCCAACAAACTAAACAACGTAAATAGAAGCCTAACTACATGACAAACAACTCCCCAAGTGTCACTTTCACACCAAAAGTATTCATCCACACTTTGTTCAAACTTATCTTTCTTACCCAAAATGAACACCAATTTCCATATCAACCACTATCAGTTCGTAGAAAATGGATCCTAATGAACTTTAATATTTTGAAATTGACCTCACAACCAACTAAAAACACTTAAACATCTCACTGATAAAGAAACCAAGGCATAACCTTGCACTTTTACCAAATTATATGTCACTAAACATGAATGTTTTCCACCTATGAAGCGCCCACCCATGCTTCATCTTCCAAAGAACCTACAAAGCTAGGCTAACCTCCCTTATGGCCACCCTCAATTCAACAATATTATCAACTCATGTCCACAACTTGATTCGTCTCACCAAAACCATCAACCTTATCACAAAGCCCTTTTGGACAAACCCACACTAGGAAACACTCTCTGAATTCCATTTCCATAATCCAAAACATCCACCCATGTCATACAAACCAAATACCAAAATAAAATCTGACTGAACCCTCTCTCAGGTCCCCATAAAAGTCAAATGATACTGACTCTCTAATTCAAAGTCACATGTAACAAAATCCATTGTATATCTCCCTAAGCCACACACATTTACTCTAGGTTTCGCACAAGAGATACCCACACATGTATATCCACACCACAACCCAAACACCCACTCTAGGGTCCAAAACACAACTCTCAAGGTTTCAAACCACATGTGTTACTAGATCTACATTAACTAATTTCATTCCATAACTTCATGGTTATAACCTAACCAAATACATGACAAGAAACATTTTATCAACTAATATATCCAAACCACCAAGGTCT
Organism: Viscum album; assembly: GCA_963277665.1. NCBI lineage: Eukaryota > Viridiplantae > Streptophyta > Magnoliopsida > Santalales > Viscaceae > Viscum > Viscum album. The sequence goes on along the minus strand of OY728131.1, from coordinate 1,263,740,392 downwards.
CACATACCATAACACAGGGTCTCAAAACTAGGGAACTCTAACTACCCAAAGCAACCACACATAGGGTAAAAATCAACACATGTGATACCCATCACCGGTGTCCCTAAAGTTCTATCATTTCTCAATTCCCTTTTTAACTAAATTTTTTCATTTAAAACAGTATATTTCACATTTTAGAATGTTACATTTCAAATCCCAGGCATTTACACTTTAAAAAATCTTTTTATATACCAAAAATTTATAAAAAACTATAGTTTTACTCGATTTCACTTTTTAAACCCACTTGGTTTAGTGTCATATCAGTCAAAAGATAGTCAAAGGAGACATACAGATGACCGATCTATCTTATGTGCCTAGCATGATGCATGAACTCATACACCCTCTATTTTCACACTGGGGAAATAGATTAATCCTCATAAATCAATACCATAACATCTAGGTACCCCACTCAATGTGTAAATAAAAATAAACCACAAAATCACAAAACCTAATATCAATTCCCACCCATGGATACCCTAATTCACCTTTGTACATGGGGCTCCAGGTACCTAGGAATGAGATCATTATGAGTCCATAACAAGATCCTTGTCTCATGTCCTCCATGTCCCAAGCAGTAAGAAAAAAGACATGTCTATAATACCACTTTGTAATTTCCTCTACCCAGTGGCCACTATATCTAGTTCCCCAAGTCGGGTCGTCACATAACCTTTGGTGTGCCTCCTAATACACTAGAGGTTTCCAATTTCCAGTGGAGGTCCATGGAGAAATATTGGGGAGAATATACCCACTTATTATATTAATTACATATAAAAAATAACATAAATATATTTAATAACAAATTAAATCAAATTAAGGAATATCATTCTACAATTTTCAACAAGTAAACAAGTAGAACATGCTATAACAATGTGATGAATACACTACATGTTAGTAAGTCATACAATTAAGTCCCAAAAAAATATATTAGAAGATCCTAAACATGGTCTGAGTCCCAACTTAGTCCTGAAATCCCATGCTCTAACCCAACATCCCATGCATAAACTGAACACCAAGTCCCTATGATAAACCTTTATAAAAAATTAGGTTTTTCTCGGGTACCCAAGTGCCATGGTGGCCTGAGCAAGGCTTGAGTACAAATTAATAGGCCACCACCAATGGTGTATAAAGCAATATCCTGTTTTTTTAATAATGTATGCAGGGAAAACAAGTGCAATAAATAAAGATTATAAGAAAAGAACATATTTCACATTTAAAACATTACCTGTTTAATGAAATCTTTTCACGAAATATGTGTCACTTTTAAAAAATTAATAATTAACCATTTTATCCACCAAGTTATTTAGGGTCAACCAACTAAATAACTAGCTTTGGCTGCATCGAGATCCTAATACATAGCATAATGGGTTACATAATTTTAAAACACAAGGGGGAATTCACTAATCAGATTTTATCAACATAGCCTGGATCCTTGGTCCGGTAATCATGTCATGTCCACATGTTTGGGAAGAATAAATATTCAATATGACATCCCAACCCATGCCATGACCATAAGTTGGGAAGCATGGAGCCTCATCATGACATCCCAAATAAAAAATACGTAACACTAACATCAGAACCTCAGTCTAGGTAGTCTCATACCATATAACCATCAGGGGCATAGAGCCTTAGTATGACTCCATAACCCATGCATTATAGGGGTGGGGTTTAAATCCTTAGTCTAACCTAACCCATGGAAATATATCCTCATGTCCAATACCCCACACTACCATCAATTGATGTAAAAATTCTTCTTTAACCATAACACATTTACCAAATACAAACCATAACCATTAAACACTATCCTCGTTTACTACATAACTCATCAAAAAATCTCACTTACAAGGATTAAACCATTAACACATATATCATTATTCTAAAAAAATATTTTTCTATATTAATCTAGGAAACATTAAACATAAAATTCATTTCATAACCAATCATGACACACAAATCAAAATAATCATTTCAAAATCATATTGAATTCACCCTTTAAAACTCAGGTCTTCCCCATTGAAAAACTAAAATATAACCCAAGGATTTCATTTCAATTTACAACATTAAAAATTACCATTAATCAATTTTCATAAAAATGGGATACGTTCCCTAAATTTCATCATCATTTGAAATATATTCTATAAACCCTTTCTAAATGAATTTGAGGCCAACACTTCATCTAAAATAATTACTCACTTTAAAAAATAAGTTTATTTCAAAGAATTTATAACAAGGTGAATTCTCAAAATAACACCTTTTAAAACATTTCAAAATCTCTTAAGAATTTCACTAAAAACAATTTTTAGTCATTTTAATTAACCCATTAACCATTAATGCATACCCAATTGAAATTTAAAACCCATTATCTATCATATTTCCCCAATATCATCCTTTAACAATTTATTTCACCATTTTCAAGGGTTTAGAATACCCCATTGGTAGCCCTAGGTTTGGTATCACATCATCAACAAACCCAATAGGGTTTGTGAAGGGCATCACACATCAAACTAAGGTCTAATTCACTTTACTTAACCAAAAAAATTAAAACATAGTGAGGAAGTGGATAAAAACAACATAAAAATATTACACATCAAGACTATAGGAAATTTTTTAAGACCAACTACCTCATGTTCATTGACATCCACATGCTCGAACTTAACCATTGATTCCAAAACAAACCAACTTTAAAGAACCAACTAAGAATCATCTAGAAAATTGAGGGTTTTATGGTTTATGAAGAAGAGGAAAAATTATTCAAGCCCTAATTTAGAAAATAGAGTAAAGAGGGGTGTTAAACTCACTAAGAGATTCGAGTCACACTAAAAGGAAATCCAAACTTCCAAGAATTGAGGTATAATCACCCATGAAGGATGAGGAGTCTGTTGGTTTATCACCATTAATATAGGGGGTTTAATGGGGTGAAAAATCGAAGAATAAAGATATATAGTTGTGATGGAAAAAAGTTAAAAACCCAATTTTTAAGTGGAGCATGGTTTAGGTGCATGGTTTTCCAAACCGTGCACCAACTATGTAGTTCCCTCTATCCAATAGAAAACTAAGCCACATGGTTTGGTTTGCCACTAGCACTATTTGAAAAATCTTGTTGTGTCCATATGCTCTCCATAGTCTGAAGGGTACCCAAGATGCATGGTTTTCTGGATGTATCCCACATGGTTTCCTTAACCGTACACCCCCTTCCATATGCTATATAGTTATGATACATGGTTACTACTAACCACACACTAACTATTCTCTCAATACATATTTTCCTTTTTCCTCCGTTACCATTCCCTAAACCCCCAGAACACCGCCAAAACTTCCCTTACACCAAATAATGACTTCATTGACCAAAATTAAGAGAATTTGACTAAAATTTAAGTAGGGATGTAACTCTATAAAAGTTCAGGATCTTAAAAAAAATTTGAAGGTAATATTTGATTTCACAAGTATGACATGAATTAAATTTCCCACCATAATAACCATTATTTTCTTTAAATATTCCTTTATAAATGTTCAATGTTATTTTAAAATAAAAGTATTTCAAAATGTTTTATGTTTTTTTTCAAAGATTAAAAGAATTTTTCCTCAAGAAATGTTTTAATGTATTTTAAAACTTCCTTTATAATTTTTCATGGTTCTTTTCAATGAAATGGATTTCAAAAATATTTTATGATTTTTTTAAAATAGTGATTTTAAATGGAAGTTTATTTTCCCCAAGAAATGTTCCAAGTGATCTGTCAATATTATTTTCTATCTATTATGAAATGCTTTAGTGTTACTTATGATTTAATATGGATAAGTTGGGATAATACCATCATTATTCAATATTTGGATGGTTAATATTAATGTTGATGAAATGTTTATAAAATCCATTTATTTTTCATTGGTTATACAATGGTGAATTGATGAAATTTTTATGAATTTTTTTTCATTACATGAGTTAGGATATAAAGAATGTTTTATGATATTGTGTCACACAGAAGTATGGTTTTAATTATGAGATTGGTGGATCCTATATCTATCTTCTATGAATTGGATAAATTTTTATATCTATATAGTTAAAATGGGAAACAATTAGATGGGATTTTTCAACTATAGGAAATAGGTGCATCATAATCCACTATAGAAAACATGTACATATTGATCCACTATGGGAAACAGGTGCATCCTATTCCACAATAGAAATTAAATGATGAGTCCTGATCTACTATAATGATTATCTTGGTAGTTAACCATGACATATGAAATGGATTTCAATATTAATGATTATTTCACACTTTTATGACATTCTATTATGGTTTATGATTGTTTTATGATGATTTATCACTATTATGGGCCATGTTTTATGAAATTATAATGTTTTATGCCATGTATCAGGTTTATGATCTACGACAGGTTGTATATGAACTTCATAAGTTATGATTATGATCACATACCCTTATCATTATCTTATTATTTAATATGATCATATAATGATATCTCTTATACTTACCTTTTCATTATTATGAATGATATGTACAAGAAGGGTGATAGTTTTGATGAAAATAGTTGGAGATAACATAGCTTACTTATGGACCAGTTGTTTATGTGTCTATGTTTCCAAAGGCACTATACCTAAATAATTATGATGTGAATTGTTATTCTTTGTAATTAATATTCATTTATTATGATATAATATTTATTTATAAGAAGTCTGGGTCTTTACAAATATACATGTAGATAATGATTATAAATGAAAACTATAAGAATTTTTAGGCATGAATATGGTCATGAAGTTAGTTATTAATATAGTTATGTTTGTCCCATAAGAGGTTAAAGAACTTCTATGAAAATTAAGAGTAACGGTAAGGGTTTCGTTGTATCCTTTTCAACTTGATGGGACATGTTTGATATTGTGCGCCATAACTTATTATATATGATGAATTAACTAACTAATTGCATTTAAATAAGAAAATATTTTTAATTTCATGATATTTTAATGTCCTTTTCATGATCTTCCTCTCAATATCCTTTTATTATTCCATTACCATTTCCTTAAGAGTTTCCTTGAAGAAATTTATGATTCATTGAGTCGTAGTATTTATTACATGAATATATTTTTCAATATATATTTGATCCAACAACTCCCAAATTTTATATGGGGTTTAACTTTTTATTTTCTACGAAGAAATTATTTTTCATCATCAATAACTACTTTAATAAAATATATTCCAAAATAAAAATGTAACATTGGTAATAATTTATCCCATTTTTACTAGTGAATCTTTTATTACAAGAAAATATTTTCCTTCTCTCTAATATTCTTCTCTCTCTTTGGGAGAGTTAATATGTTTTACTTTATACGATTCTCATAATAATATTCCCCCTCTTCAAAACTAATGTTTAATAATCTATTTATAATATGGATTTTTTAACAGAGGTATTTTAAAATATTAAAGAAAAAGGTTTTCAAGCATTTAAAAATTAAATTTTTTATCTTCCAATACAATTATTTATTAACTTTATATATTTTCAAAGATATTTTATTTGGAAATATTTATATTTTTTTAAAACTACTTCTCTCTCCTTTCTCAAACATTATTTTGAAATTAATTTTGACATCATTTTTTTATTACAGTGTTTAAAAGGTTTTGTGAAAACATTTGTATTTTCACTTATATTTTTCCTACAGGGTTTATCACTCCTAAAGTGATTTTTTTGACACTCATATATATTTCATTATGACATGATTACTTTTTGAAAATGGTTTTTTTGATAGCCTATGATCTTTTAAGTTTAGGTTATGTATTGTTTTTGGAATTTTTTAAGAAACTCATTATTTTTCCATGGGTTCATTAAGATATGTTTCTGATTGATTTTAAGTGGCATAAATATGTATGGATGATGATGGGTGGGTTATATATTTCCCTCAAATTAATTAGTTTATTTTTATATCTCATGATATAGTTTGATGTGGACATAATGAGTTTTTTCACATAGCTGTGGGCATATTGGGGTTTCTCGCATTTTTTAGCATGGATATAATGAGTTTTTTCACAAAGGCAGGGGTATAATGGGTTTTCTCATAAAGGTTTTACTATGATTATGTTTTTTAAATATTTACTTATTTTTAATTAGGTTATTATAAATTTTAAAGATGAATTCAATTTCCATAAATTCCATGTTTTCATGATTCTACCTTATTTTTTAATTATTTTCTACTTTTATATCAAACACATGTGTTTTATGATTATTGATATGTATTTTGATCCAATTAATAAATTTTATGATTCCTTAATAATTTATTTACGATATTATGTTTTTATACCATGTTTTATGACTATAATCGTAACTCATGTAGTCCCATATAATGATATTTTTGTTTTACTAATGTTTATGATCTGACACATTTTGATTTGTTTTCCCTTTCTGAGCATTTGAGATCACCTTTTTTTTTATGTTTCTACTCCCCATGTTTGAAGATGATTATATCATATGATATATATAAAAAATGTATATGGGAGTGAAAATATGGAGAAATGTTTGAAAGTGTTATAAAATAAGTTATATATATATATATATATATATATATTCTTTAAGACACTAAACCTTTTGGTACTTGGGTTACTTAACTATTTGTGGGATGTATTATTTAAATCAAAAGATTAAAAAATTATTTAGGTTATATTTATCAAGGTTTTATTTGTTCTTATTATCTTGGATGTTAAATTCCACATTTAGTGCCAATTATATCCTCACTAAACCCAAAGACTTTCTATACAGTGTTTCCTACAATTCCTTTTTCTATTTTCTTTGGCTTAACTCTCTTCAATAAAACTTATGCATCCTTTTGGATGAGGTGGTACAACTGTTTCACCTTCTTGAATCTAAAATAAATCATATAAACTCTATCAATCCAAATCTGTCCTATGAAACTATATTTTTGATGAAATTTTTACCTAGTGAACTAAACAATATATGAGAAAGAGATAATGTTACTTGAGTTTTTTTGGGTGAGCTGTTAAGCCTCTAAGAACCTCTTAAAGAGCCTATTATTTGTTACCAATTATTAATAATACCTTCCCTAAATTTAAAAATCAGATGTTTTGTAATCGGAATCACACTGGTAAAAGAAGAATCCAAAAATGACTATCCAAATGTCAATGTATCAAAATATAGAAGAATGTCCTCATAAAAATCACCTAACTATGTTATAAATACTCAAACATAATCACTAAAAACTCAAAAATACATTCAATGAAAGAAAATAAATAAAGTGAAATATTAAATAGGGTTTACATGGTTTGGAATTTCATCCAACATTCATGGGGAGAAACATCAAAACCATCTATTTCATCAAAAGTAAAAAGATGTTACAGTAATGGGAATTTGAATCCACATAGATCACTAACTCAAATAAAATCCTAAAAAATCTTATTATGGTCCCATACCAATTTTATAGTGGTTTACATCCAGTAAATTAGTTTAAAAGTCTCCAATATTTATGAGTCTCTGTCTTTGCACTAGATGACTGTGGATCTCCTATAGCATCTCTATGGTCCAACCGCCAATCACTGGTAGATGAATAGTACACAATCAACCTAATATTTTTCCAAAAAACCTTTCCTGGAGTGTTAAAAAAGATTAATTTATTTATCATCCTGTGGTCTAACTACACTACGACATTGATGAACATTCAATAACCTCAGTACCATGCACTAAAATCCTTTAAAAATTCACAAATTCTAATCACATCATTACTGACTAACGGAAGTCCTACTGCCACTGTTTTTATGAGAAAAAATGATCTAACAACTCTTTAATTTATGGTAAAGTAAATATAGAACTTAAATAGGCTTCTCAAAACTCAAAACTTGTGACTTGGATATTAGTACAGTTTATGCATCGTCTGATATGAGTATGACTATAAAATATTTAGAGATCATCTTGAGTAAACAACAACAGTTTCTAAAGATGGCCTTAATGAATGTATGAAGTAGTTTGATAAGTCAAAGTGAAATGCGAATATTCCATTATATACTAGTTATAATAAATATAAAATATATTCATCCATACTGTAACTATATAATTTTAATGATGAAAATGGATGCTGATACAACAGATTTATAGAAATAATTGATCTCTTGAATGATATGTTCCTAAAATATAATAATCTTAGTTGTTAGTCATATGGAATTAAAGAAATGTTATATTCATTGGGAATGAACTTGGAAATAATAAAATATTTTCCAAATGACTATATATTATTTCATAGGGACCATGAATTAGTTACAAAATTCCCTAAGTGGGTGCATCTCAATATAAGAAAGATGGATCTAGTCCATTAAATGTTGTTTGGTACATTTAAATTATTCCATTGTTCAGATGGAAATATATATGTTAGGAGACTACAAGTTAATTTACGTGGTGTATAAATAGAAGAATTCAAGATGCAAAATTTCATCACTCAGTAGACTCTCCATAGTAGAATAAAAACGATTATGAGTATAATAAATTTGAATATGAGTTAAGAAATATCTTTCCTTCACTATGTAAAGATCCAATAGACCCTTTTTAATACATTATTAGTTTTAAAATCTTATAAAACCCCATTTTTATTATATTTTATAAGTTATTTTTTATGGAAATTAAATAAATTTAAACAATATTTTTAACCTTTTGTATGGAATAGGGCCTATGTAAAGGTAATATGATGACTACATATACACAAGCTAGTTTTTGGAGTAAAGTAAGGGTAATACCCTATTTTAAAATAATTAATAAGGGTATATAGATTTTTATAAGTATGTTTAAGGGTAATAAGAATTTAAATATTATGTATAAGGGTAAGCCTATATTTTCAAATGATGTGTACTGGTGACCATTACTCTATATAAAGGTAAACCTTAGATTCTAGAGGTTATGTATGGGTAGACTAGCCATTGCATAAGGGTAGGTTGTGCTACTTAAGGGTAACTACTACCTTTAAATGTTTCATAAAGGTAAAATGCATACCTCCTATGATGTCTATGAGTGGATTATGGATAATACCAAGTTACCCTTACACAACACCCTTTTCGATGAAAACATTTTTTATTCATGTTTATATTTTTTCTTCCTTAGATCGACCCTATAACTCATTTTTGATGAATTTAAAAGCCTACAATAATAGAAATAAATTCCTTGACATGATTAAGGTCCATGAATCATATTATGGGAGAATATAAACACTGCAAATTTAAGAAATGATTAAAATTTAAAGTAAATGTTAATTTAATTTAGGGGTTTCCTATGGTGTAAAAACATAACATGATAATATTATTTTAAAAATTTTCTTATCTTGAAAAATTCTTTTCAGTTTTACTTTTGAATCCTAGAAGCTTAAAAATTACTCTTTGAAAGATCAGTAAAGCCTACTTTGATCAATTTGAACCCTTATTCTAGTTTATAGGATTATAATGACTTAATTACTCTCTCCTTTAATTTAGGTACTAATTTTTTCAATTTGTAAAATGATTTTTTCCAAGATTTATAGAAAATTGATTAATAATTCTTAAATGGTTTAACTAGAATTATCAAATAATAAAAAAGAATATTTATCATGCTTATCTCAAATTATTCTAGGGAGATAGAATATCATCACTTGCGAAATTATAATTATTCATTAAAAAAGAATCTATTTAAACATTATATATATTGAATAAATAATATGGAAATTATCTTGGAGGGTGAAAGTGTTATCACATGTGGTGTTTTTATTTCTTTTGAAAATAAATTTATAGAACCAGTTCTTGAAATTCTTAGTGAGTGGTTTGAGATGTCTAATGCATGAATGGGATTCAGTTGGTGTGGATGTCAAAAACCTTTAGGTAGGATTTTTTTATGACTTTGGAATCTAATAATCAATTGTTTCCATGGACTAGTTTATGTTTAGGCATGGATTATTTTTCTTGATTGGTAGTTCTTTTATATTTTTCCTTTCATTTCCATGATACCTATATATAATATTTATTTCCAAAAAATTCTAGAGTAGCTTATTTCAATTCTTTATGATAAACACTTTTTATTTTATGATTATAATATATTTATCATGATGTTATGAAATATATTTTATATCATGATCCACCTTAATAATTGTTATCTTTCCATTGGATTTTAGTACATGGTATCTATGATAGGTAGACCATTATGGTATGTTTAACCTTAAAGAGTGAGTGCGCATGATATGCGTATCACCCCCGGTTTGAGGTATGTAGCCTTATTTTATTACTTTTTATGTGTTTAAAGTAATTGGGGTGAGTTAGAAAGAGTTTGGGAGAGTTTTTAATGGTTTTGAATAAGTTTGGAGTCTTTTCTAAGGGTGCAAGGTTTCAGCACGGTTAGGGGAAACCATGTAAATTCTCCAGGAAACCGTGCAGGGGGAGACAGTAGCCTTCACATTGCCTGCGCATGGTTTACCAAACCTTGAAAGTAAACCATGTGGACCCCATATCTCGAGGTAGTGGCTTGCACATGGTTAGCGCATGGTTTTCCAAACCGTGCGGGCTAACCATGCGACCACTTAAAGATAGGGTTTTTAAATCCGGAATCCCTCAAGGGTGCCTCTTTTCACTCCAAATATTCTCCTACTTGAGCCTCACTTGGTATTTTCAGTTCTCAAGGGTTGGAATGGCTCTCCCACATGTTTTGGAAGCAAATTAAAGGGGTTTCAAGGTGGTTTGAAGTTGGTTTCTCCTGGGTAAGTCTCTTCTCTTGGTTTCTCTTTGATTTCCTCTAGATTTACTCTTCTCCCTTTCTTTTTTTTCAATTTATACATCTGTTTCATGTATATATAGGGGTTTTTTTTACCATGGGTGTTGATTTTAAGGATTTTGGATGATAGGGAAGGGGATATAAGGTGGATGTAGTGAAGCGGTTACCCGGATTTTGGGTGCCGTTTCTTGTGGGTCGAATTCGACAGAACCCTAAAGGTAGGTGGATTCTCTCTTGACTCCACCTGGTTAGAACTATTGGTTTTTGTTACAATTAAATTGTTTGGATTAAAATTAATTATAAATTTGGTGTGCGAAATTGGTTAGAAACCCCTTTAGGCATGTTTGTAGATGTTTGGGAAAAAGGGGTTTTAAGGTTGAATGTTATTGTTGATAAAATTTAAAATATAGATTTTAAAATTTATCACTTGGATTGGGTCAAGAAAATGTTTTATGAAAATGGTTTTCAATAAAGAGGTTGTTTTATTGAATTGTGTATTTGGCATGGAAGATGTTTTATGGGTGGTTTTAATAAATGGGTGATTTATTAAAGTGGTTTGGTATGTTGTGGAAATGGTTATTTTCATGTTGTTATGGCCTTGATGAGTTATATTTTTGTTTTTGGCTTGTTTTAATGAGATGTGAAAGTGGGCAGAGAGTCTCACTATAAAATGTTGATGAATAGTGATCTGAAGAACCACCATTAAGGGTAGTGGTCGGGAAGTAGCACTAGTTGTGAATGGGGTGAATGGGATGGGTGAAAGTCCCACCAAAATGGGTGCTTTGTTTTGTATTGTTTTGAAAAGATGTAATTTGTGGATCTAACATGGAATTGTGAATTGGCTTATGGTATGGTTATTTGGTTTTCATTGGTGTTTTGAGCATTTGGAAGGAAATGGATTGGTAAAGAAGTGTTTGGATTGTTGTATGTTTTTCCCTATTTAATGTTTTATATAAACTGTTTTATATGACATGCTAATAGTTTTATCCTAGTGGTTTGTATAGGGAAGTCATTTGGGGAAACTCTACTGAGTATTAGTACTTTCCCCCTACTTTGGCACTTGGATGCTTTTGCAGATGTTGTATTCCGGGACACATGTAGAGTTAAAGCATCTCGTGGCTAGTGGTTCATAGTGATGCTTGGGAGAGGTGGTGGTGATTGGAGAATGAAGCGTGGTGTGGAGTTGTGGAGTGTGTCTTGGTTTATTTTGGGTCTCTTGTTTAGTCTTCCACATGGTACTCTGATATTATTTTGGGTTGTAATTATTTTGGGTTTCATTGTGGAACAACTTGGTTGTCTTTTGGTAAAATGTGCTTTAATGTTTTATTGACATGCATCATATAGTCTTTGTTAGTGGATGGTTTGGTTGGTTTTTCCTTAAGGGAAAATCGTCCCCCAATTTGTTCTCGAAGCCCTCAACATTTATTTCCAACCTTTAGAACCTTGGTAACGTAACTTTAGGCCAAGTAGAATTCCTTCACCCTTTCAATCCAATGGAAGGGGAGGGATGTTACAAGTGGTATCAGTTTGTTCGGTCCTTGGATTTCAATTGAGGGTAGTTTTACGATCCTTGGTGTCGATCATTGGTCGTGGTGTTGACATTCATTCTTGGCCTATTCCTTGAGTTGGGATGGTAGCGAGGTGTAGGATTTTTGGAGCATGGAATGTATAGCATAAAAGGACATAGCTAACCCTTTTATGTTGAACTTCAAGTTACCTGGGAGTTGGGTACATAAGTGGTTGGAGACACTTATAGGCATTGGATATCTCATTGTCGTGGGTGTAGCCAATGATATGGGCATGGCATGCTTGGTAGAAATGAATTCCCACTAGGATGAATATTTCATTGGGGTATAATAGTCTATGGTGTGGTATAGACACGTTGATTTGGAAAATGTATATTGGATTTCAAAACAGAAGAATTTGAAACATGGAAACTAATGGTATTTTGGAAAATGGGTTGATTTTCAAAACATGGTGAATTTTTCAGAATAGTTCAACATGTGAAATGTGAACTTCTAGAAGGAAAGGTTGTTATAGTTGTTATGTAATTGAATTTTAAAATTTTATACCCTTCTTGTTAAGGGAGTGTGACTTATGGTTGTTTTTGTGTTGATAGAAATAGAACCGGGTAGGTGTCATAGAGGCCAACTGGAGGAAGCTGCCAAAAATGTGGTTGTACCAGAGCCCCAAGTGAACCAGTACCTAGTGTAGAGTATAGTGCATGATTTAAAAGTAGTAGTAAGTGAAAATAAATTGGATGAACCAAAGAATGTGAATCATTCTGTTTAGTTTAAAAGGAATAATTTGCACATATTTAATGGTGATTCAGATCCAGAGAGGTCAAAATCATGGTTGAATAGAATGAACAAGATCTTTGAATTCTTGAGGACACTGAAAGAGTTGAGACTGAAGCTGGCTACATATATGTTGGAATATATTTCCCTTTATTGGTGGGAGTTGGCGTTCCAAGCTGGGATGGTCCAAGGTATGACATAGGAGGGGTTTGAGAAATATTTTAACAAACAATTCTACTATTATACATTTAGAATCCAGTGTACAATAGATTTATTCAGTTTGAAGCAAGTGAACATGGTATTAATGAAATATGAGGCTATGTTTATGAACATAGTGCGGTTTTCACCTGAGGTGGAAGGTATCACATCGTAGAAGGATTGATTTTTTGAATTCAGGTTGTACCTGAAAATTCATTCCAAGATAAAGGTGATATGTATAGATGATTACAAAGAAATGGTAAACCGATCTATGGTGGATGAGAGGGATATTGTGGGTGCTACGGGTGGGGGAATCATGTTAATACCCATGAGAAATAGAGGGAACTCAAACGCTAGGTTCAAGAGGAAGAGGGACACTTATTTCCATGGTAGGAGTATGACTCAGAATCGAACTACAGGATCAGTAAATCTTCTTCTAAAGCCTCAGAGTAAGCTGAGATATTTTCAGTGTGGTTTTATGAGCCATATAAATAAGGATTATGTGACACAACCTCGAGCATGTCATAATTGTAAGAAGATGGGGGCATCTACAGCATTATTATCAGAATGATCTAAGGTCAGGTGTCAGTGACACTCTTCAAGGGTCGCAGGGGTCTTATGCCTCAATGGGATGGGGGAAGAAACATACCCTTTGCCTATAGAGTAAAGTGGGTCATGGTGATTCTTGGAATACCATGACGCCTCAGCAGGGTAATAAGGAGAAGAGTGTGGAAAGTAAGTAGTTATTTGGAGCTGAGCAGGCGGCGATGGATGATCAGTCGGGGCCATCCACAGTGCGAGGTATGGTTCTTTTATATTAAACATTGATGCAACATTTGTTTGATATGGGTTCTTAAAATTCTTTTCTTCCTTCTCGCATCGTTGATTTATTGGGTTTACACATGGAAATGATGCCTTCTGTTTTGAAACTAAAAACTCCTCTAAGTCAAAGAGAGTGTCGAGCCTTCCTATGTCGATGCTGTTGTTTAGTTGTGGATGACATCAAATTGATGTGGGATTTCTTAGTGCTTGAGATGGATGCTTATGATATAATCTTGGGAATGGATTGGTTTACAATGTTTAAGGCCCACATCGATTGCGATCCATGAATGGTTTGTTTTGCGATGAAGGATGGTGTTAGACATCTATTTAGAGGGTAGAAGAGTTAAAAAATGGGCGCAACATATTTTTTGGCACAAACTGGTGTCCTGATCTTGTATCAGTTAACAGATTTTTCATTACTAGGAGTGGAGGGTATTGAGTAGAGAGTTCTTCCAGAAGTTGTGGATCAGATTATAGATGTTTTTTCTAAATAATTATCATTGTTGACTCCCGTGAGAGAAGTGGAGTTTACAATTTATCTCCTCTCAGGGACCAGTCCTATCTCACTTTCATCTTACCAAATGGAACTAGAACAATTGTGGTAATTAAAGGTTCCGTTTGAATAGTTAGAAAAAAGGGTTCATCCAGCCGAGTACGTCTCCGTGGGTAGCACCAATTTTGTTTGTTAAAAAGGCGGATGGAACCTTGTAGCTCTGTATTGATTATCATAGACTTAATCAGGTTACAATAAAGAACATATTTCTACTTCCACGCATTGATGATTTTTTTGAACAGTTGATGGAATCTCGATGGTTCTCCAAGATTGAATTATGATCAGGGTATCATCATCTACGGCTGCGGAAGGAGGATATTTAAAAAACATCTTGCAAGAGTATATATGGCCATTATGAGTATGTGGTTATGCCCTTTGGTCTAATGAAAGCACCAATGATGTTCATGGAATTGATGAATCAGATAATTTAGATATATCTATATGCTTTTGTGGTGGTGTTTGTTGATGATATAATGGTGTATTTGAGGACAGGGGTAGAGCATGAGCAGCACTTGGAAATCATATTGAGGATCTTGAGGAATCTTCAATTGTATGCCAAATTGTCAAAGTGTGACTTTTTGATATAGGAGGTTCATTTCCTTGGTTATTTTATTTCTGATAGAGGTGTTTCTATTGATCCCGAAAAGATAGAGGCAGTTATCTTTTGGAAACCACCAAAGAATGTTTTCGAGATATAGAGCATCCTTGGTCTAGCTAGGTATTATCAACATTTTGTTCGTGATTTCTCACGATTGGATTCGCCAATGAAAACTTTGAAAAGGAATAATATCCAATTTCAATGTGATGAGCAGTTCCATAAATGCTTTGAAGAGTTAAAGGGTCACCTTAAGTTATCACCAATCTTGGTTTTTCCAGAATAATGGAAAGGGTACGTGGTGTATTGTGACACATCAGGATCAAGTTTGGGGTGTGTTCTCATGCAAGGGGATGATGTGGTTGCATATGGATCATGAAAATTGAGGTTTCATGAGAAGAACTACCCAACACATGACTTGGAGTTGGTGGCAGTGGTTCAGTCTTTAAAAATGTGGTTTCATTATCTCTTCGGTGAGAAATTTATAGTGTTTACTGACTATAAGAGCTTAAATAATATCTTCTCACAAAGATATTTGAACATGAGGCAAAGTAGATAGATGTAATATCTCTAGATGTTTGATTTGGGTTTAATGTAAATTAAAGGTAAGGGAAATTTGGTGGGGGATGAATTAAGTATGAAATCATATACACAAGTGGTGAAGCAGATATCAGATCAGTGGAAGTTGATGTCGGTCATAACCAACATATAGTTGGAATGTGAGGACCAGGGTGATAGAGCAATCTTATTTCTGATTTCGTTGGTTCCCGACATGGATGTTTTGGTTAAAGAGGAACATGCACTTGATTCTAAGTGTATGGAGATGAGGTCAAAACTCAATGGTGGGGAGACCATTAAGAACTGGGAACTGAATGGGAATTTAGTCTTGTGTTTTCAGAATTAGATGGTGGTACTAATGGCTTGTCGGGAGGAACTTCTCAGGGCTTATCATTAATCCATGTGGTCTATCCATCCTAGAATTTGGAAGATGTATAATGTGTTGAAAGTGCGGTTTTGGTGGTCAGGTATGAAAAGGATTGTGACTGAGTTTTCTTCAAGATGCTTGACTTGTCAAAAAGTTAAGGTAGAGCATTAGTAGCCAAAAGGCATGTTGCAGTCATTACCTATCCCAGTGTGGAAATGGGAGAAGATAATAATGGATTTTATGACAGGTCTCCCAAGAATGGTTAGGAAACACGATTCCATATGGGTGATTGCGGATTAGTTCACAAAGTCAGCCCATTTCACCCTGATTCGTGAATTTCATACAGTGGAGGATCTGTCCAAAATCTATATCTGGGAGGTGGTAAAGAGGAATGGTGTTCCATTTTTGATTGTATCAAATAGAGATCTGAGGTTCAAATCTCGTTTTTGGAAATCATTACAGTAATCCTTTGGGACACAGTTGAATTTGAGCAAGACATATCATCCTCAAATGGATTAGAAATCTGGGAGGACGATACAATATTTGGAGGATATGTTAGGGGTTTGTGTGATGGAATTTTCTAGTTCATGGGAGGATAACTTACCGTTGGTGGATTTCTCCTATAATAATAGTTATCATGCTTCGATACATATGGCTCTGTTTGACGCTTTATATGGGTGTCTGTGTTGTTCTTCACTATGTTGGGTAGTAACAGGTGATAATTCGATGATCGTACTAAGCCTTGTCCAAGATACTATGGAGAAAATATAGCTGATTAGGAAGAGGATAGTGATGGCTCAAAGTCAACATAAATCTTACGCAGACCATCGTCGACGACTGTTTTCATTCTAGGTGGGTGGTCATCTGTTTTTGAGAATATCTCCTAGGTTGGGACATCATTAGTTTGGGAATTAGGGTAAGTTATCTCCGAGGCATACCAGGCCTTTTGAGATACTTTAGAGTAATGGAGTGGTGGCTAATCGTTTAGCTTTGACACCATGGTTTTTTGTGGTGCACAATTTTTTTCATGTGCCTCAGTTGAAAAAGTATCATCCAGATCGTGACCATGTGATTCATTGGGATCATGTTGAGCTAGAACCAAATTTTTTCTTGATTCACATGACAGTGAGGATTGTGGATAGGCAAGAGAATGTCTTTCATCATAAAGTCATTGATTTAGTTTGTGTTTTGTGGAATCATGGTCAGATTCAAGAGGAGACTTGGGAGTGAGAGAAAGAGATGGTCAAGCAATGGCCCGAGCTCCTTCAGCAAAGCAATGGTTCTCTACTTTCCAAGGATAGAAAGTTTAATAGTGGGAAGAATTTAGCACCCCGGTTTGAGGTATGTAGCCTTTGTTTATGACTTTTTATGTGTTTAAAGTTCTTGGGATTAGTTGGGAAGAGGTTGGGAGAGTTTGGAATGGTTTTGAATAAATTTTGAGACTTTTCTAAGGAAGCACGGTTTGAGCATTGTTAGGGGAAACCATGCAGATTATCTATGATACCATGTAGGAGGAGATAGTAGCCTTCGCATGGCCTAGGCATGATTTTCAAAACCGTGTGGACCTGCTCTCTCGAGGTAGTGGCTTTCCCATGGTTATCTCGTGGTTTTCTAAACCATGTGGGCTAACCGTGTGGTCACTTAAAGATAGGGTTTTTAAATCTAGGATCCCTTGGGTGTGCCTATTTTCACTTCAAATCTTCTCCCACTCGATCCTCACTTGGTATTTTCAGTTCTCAAGGGTTGAAGGGGCTCTCCCACACGTTTTGGAAGCAAATCGAAGGGTTTTAAAGGTGGTTTGATGGTGGTTTCTCCTAGGTAAGTCTCTTCTCTTAGTTTCACTTTGATTTCCTCTAGATCTACTCTGATCCCTTTCATGGTTTTCTAGATCTACATCCGTTGCATGTAGATCTAGTGTTGTTGTTGCCTTGGGTTTTGATTTTATGGTTGTGGATGATAGGGAAGGGGATCTAGAGTGGTTATAGTGGAGCGATTGCCCAGATTTTGGGTGCAGTTGCTTATGGGTCAAATTCACCGGAACCCTAAAGGTAGGAAGCTTCTCTATCAACTACACATGGATAGAACTAGTGGTTTTACTTACAATTAAATTGTTTGGATTGAAATTAATTATTAATTTGATGTGGGAAATTGGTTATAAATCCCTTTGGCCATGTTTGTGGATTTTTGGGGAAAATGGGCTTTACGGTTGAATGTTCTTGTTGTTAAATTTTAAAATGTAGATTTTAAGATTTTTTACATGGATTGGGTCAAGGAAATGGCTTATAAAAATGATTTTCAATAAAGAGGTTGTTTTATTGAATCCGGGCTTTAGCATGGAAGATGTTTTATGAGTGGTTTCAATAAATGGGTAATTTATTGATGTGGTTTGGTATACTGTGGAAATGTTTATTTTCATTTTTTTGTGGCCTTGATGAGTTATATGTTTGGTTTTGTCTTTTTGGAATGATATGTGAAAGTGGGAAGGGAGTCTCACTATAAAAATAGGATGAATAGTGGTCAGAATAACCCCCATTTAGGTTAGTGGTCGGGAAGCACCGCTAGTTGTGAATGGGGTGAATGGGATGGGCGGGAGTCCCAAAAAAATGGGTGCTTTGTTATGTATTGTTTTACAAAGATGGAATTTTCGGTGCTAACATGGAATAGTGAATTGTCTTGTGGCATTGTTTTTTGGATTTCCTCTATGTTTTGAGCATTTGGGTGTAAATGGCTTGGTAAAGGAGTGTTTGGATTGTAGTAAGTTTTTTCCCTATTTAATGTTTTATATAAACTATTTTATATTACGTTCTAACAATTTTATCCTAGTGGAAAGTGTAAGGAAGTCATTTGGAGAAAACCTACTAAGTATTAGTACTCACCCCCTGCTTTGCCACTTGGGTGTTTTTTCTAATGTTGTATTCTAGGACACAGGTAATTGTATATCATCTCATGGCTAGTGGTTTATAGTGATTCTTGGGAGAGGAGGTGGTGATTGGAGAATGGAGCTTGGTGTGGGGTGTGTCTTGGTTTATTTTTGGTCTCTTGTTTAGTCTTTCACATGGTACTCTGATATTGTGTTGGGTTGTATTGGTTTTTGGTTGCATTTTAGAATATCTTGGTTGTCTTTTTGTAATATGTGCTTTAATGTTTTATTGACATACATCATATAGTCTTTGTTAGTGGATGGTTTGGTTGGTTTTGTCTTAAAGGGAAATCATTCTCAAATTTGTTCTTGAATCCATCAGCATTTTTTGCCATCCTTTGGAACCTTGGGAATATTGCTTAAGGCCAAGTAGAATTCCACCACCCTCTCAATAAAATGGGATGGGGTGGGATGTTACAATATGTGATGATGATGATGATGGACCCATACACTGGGTCAGGTCATAATAACCTTATGGCCTAGATGGAACTCAACACATTGAGGATACTAAGTGGCATATCTATATCAATGCTTTGTGGAAACTGAGGTACATATATTCATACTTGTGGATAGTTATTTATCATTTATAATGATGTTTGACCATCTTTTTGGTGTGGAGATGAAGCATATGTGATTGTAGGTTTTTTGGGGCTTAATAAGTGAAGAAACACATATTACATGATTGTTTTATTTTTATTACTTTTTAAACATTTATTATTATCATGGAATACACCTATTATATGTGTGAAAATTTGTTAATTATGTATTTGTGGTGAACCACTGAGTTTTATTACTCAAATTTCGATGTGCGTCTTCATGTATAAGGATCCAGGAAAAGGGAAGGGGCCTTTGTTAGACTGTTGAGCTGAGAAGCATAGATCTGGGAGTAGTGTCTTGATATACTCTAAAGGATACTACAATTTATTTATTTATTTACCTTCTTGCACATTTAATCTAGTTTTTCTTGCTATATTGGGTTTATATTTATCTATTGTTTGTCATGTATAACATCTAACATTATTTATTTATATAGGTTTTCTCTAAGTTGTAATAGTTTAGTATTATCCTGAAAGGTCATGATACTTAGGTTATAGTCTCCCCATAGATGGGAATAGACCCTCACTACTAGTTGGAAATCAATTACATATGAGGAGTCATGTATGAGGCCATTTATCACTCGGGATTAGACCCAACAGTTTAGGCCTAGTCATTACAAAATGGTATTAGAGGATAATTTTCATCTTTTCTTTTAGACTAACTTGGGACATAGTAGAAATGAGATAGTTATGTGGGAATTGGGCATGGAATTTTCCATGTTCCTAAATATCATATGTGTAAAAAACCTATAAGTTACAATTTATTTGACTGATTTTACTATTTTATGGGATTTTGGGTGCATTCAAACATCGTTACTAGGCACAAAGGATTACATGTCATGTATATACTTGTTGTTGGGATACATAATAGTTATTTAATTGCTTGATGTGTTCTATATATTCTAGATAGAATTTTATTTAATTCTTTTAACAGGTTCTGGGAAAATCCCCCTTTATTAAATAAAAAACAAAATAACCTCTTTTGAAGACTGGGAATAGAGGAAACCCATTACAATATAGTGGAAAAAATCCATTAAAAAGAGAGACCCAAAGGTTGGAAAGTGATCCTGAGTTCACAATGGGAAGAAAATTTCAAGATAAATAATGGAAAAAGTTTCATGATCCCCCATGATAGACAATTTAGTAGTGAAATTGGTCAAAGAAAATGTGTCACCCCCTGGCAAGAAGTTTCACCTGGCTGGAAGCACAATGAGGCATAACACCCCTCCCACACACATTAACATGTATAGGAAGGACTAGATGATAGGTACTAGCACACCTATCTCTCTTTGAAGTCATCCACCCAAAAAATATTGTGTAAAAAATTACAACAAGTCAACCTGATACAACATAGCTGAAGTCCAAAATCACCGTGAAAAATCAAATCAAGGTACCCATATGTCTAATAAGGTGGAAAGATGGTTGGATGTTGGGTATGAGCACACCTATCCATCAATCGAGGTCGACCACCTAGTAGTACCTGCAATAAGCTTCACCAACATCCTAATGTGATAAAACATGATCCAAAGTCCATAGAGACACCTGTGATCAAATCATACTACCAGTCCCACAAATAAAAACCAAAAAACCTAAATAATTCACTAGTTGTGGCAGGAAAAATCAATGTCAGATGGCCTCATCATCGACACTTCCATTGACTTCCAAAGCTCAAATAACTCCGCCCCTGCAAACACCCTGATGAACCCCACTCACCAACTAGCCTAATCCCACCATCCCACACCAAGATAGGGAAAACATACACCCTAATGATTTTGTGTCGGCGATGAACCTTCAGTGAACCCCTTCCCGAAACTCACTATGATAGAAAGTCAGTAAAGTTCCCATATCTGGAAGCCAGATCTATGGAGAAGGAGGCCTCAAAAACTTCTCCAACCAACATTTTAGCTACTTTCTCCACAACAACCACCATGAGATCCTAGAATAGAAACCCCATAAGTTCAGATAGTGTGGGAATCAAGACAAGATCAATGCTGAAGAGGGATATAACTAGAAAGGGGTGGAATCAAACGAGGTATAATCAAATAACCAATTAAAAAATCCATCTCCAAAATCTTCACTAATGTAGATCGATTAGGGAAAACTGGATGAAGTAAACAAATAGAGAAAATTTGTGTAATCCAATGGATTAGTTAGGATATTTTATAATGGATTTAGACATTATAAATGTTTCCTTTTCATTTTGAATAATTCCACCTCGATACAGTCTTATAAAGATACCTCTAAAGTGGGGTTATAATTCTCTTGAAATGGAAAATATTATTTCTCTACCCTTAGATGTGTAGGAGTATAGAGATTAGCATGATCCTGCACATTCTTCATGGTTTATGTGATAAGGACTTTTTAGCTAAAAATCATTCCATTAGAGCCTTTCCAAGGATTCATAGATATGAAATATGGTTGAATATTCCATGAATTTCAACTCCAACAATCTCCATCATTCCAGGGCACCAGAGGCCCATATGATACCGAGGAATGGGATGAATGTTTTTTGGAATCATTAACCTAGTAGTGAATCTGAAGGGCTCGCAGGTTAATATAGTGGTTTCTATGATATAGATGCTTCCCATTTTGTTATATATTCTCAAGTTATTACTGGACATGACTTACCAGTCATGTTTTATTATAAGCTAATTTATATCAATACACATTTGGTCCTGAATGTGGACTGTATTTATTGATTCCAAGAGTTTCTTATATTCATTTTTTGTTATGGATGTCTATGGGGAATCATGATTCCAGAGGTGATAAGATTTTATGTGAATATTAGCATGGAATGGATGACTAGTTTCTAAGATCAAATTGATTAATATTGGATATGGGTATCTTTTACATTGAAAAAAAGGAGAGAAGTGTGAGATGACTAGTGAGTGGGAACTGGGAGTAGGTATATTTGTTCCAGACTTAAGTCAGATAAGTAAAATCATGATGCAAATTACGGGATTGGATCTATCATAAGGATCAGTGACACCCCCTCATATTTTCCTCTAGTTATAGATCTATATTAGGATATATTCTCAAATTACTTCATGGTAATTACACCTAATAGAGGAGTTAAATTTGAGATAGATATCATGATGGGTGAATAATTTTTTTTGAAACTCCCTTATCGTGTGACTTTGGATGAGTTGAAGGAAGTCAAGGTGTAACTAGAGGGCTTGGAGTTGAATGGATTTATCAGGAATAGTACATCACAATGGGGTGAACTTGCTTTTTCTTTTTGAATGTAGATGGTGGTATTTGACTCTGTATAGATTAAAAAAATTCAATCTAGGATACAATGAAAAAAATATATCATTTTTCCAAGATCGAAGATCTTTTTTATCAGTTATGGGGAGATCATAAGTTCTCCAAGAATGATCTTCGATAGGCCTATCACCATTTGCAGGTTAGAGAGAAGGTTATCAAAAATATGTTGTTTCAGATAAGGTGTGTGATATATGAGTACTTTGTTATGATTCTTGGATTGATTAATGCATGAATAGTGTTCATGTCCTTCATGAACATGATCTTCCATCCATATTTTGACTCTCTAATCATTGAGTTTGTTGATGTCATCCTCATATACTCACCAACCATAGAGTATCATTCCAGACATCTCAAGGTAGTCCTAATTACGCTTTGAGAACATCTACTACATTCCAATCTATTCAAGTGTAGCTTTTGGATTCATGAGGAAAAAATTTTGGGGTATGTGGTGTCTAAGATAGGTATAGTTGCAGACCTAGAGGAAGTAGAGGTAGTGATATCCCACACACATCCCTAGACCATATTCATGATTAAGAGATTTTTGGGTTTATCATTATATTACCAAAATTTTATTTGGGATTCTCTTGATTATCAGCACTTACGACTATATTGATAAAGAAGGGAGTTAAGTTATAATGGTCTAACCAATGTGAAGAAGTGTTTTTAGAGCTCTATAAGAGGATGACTATAACTCTAGTGTTGATACTTCTTGATACATGTATTGGTTATTATATTTACTAAATTCCATATAGAGTTGGTTTGGGGTAGTACTAATTTAGTGGGAGTAGGTAGTAGGTTATTGGTCACATTAGATATGACCCCATGTGCAGAACTATCATACCCATGAATTGGAACTAAAAACAGTGGTCTATAAAATGAAGTTTTGGTAAAATTATATCTTCTGTGATATGTTTATTTTATATGTGGACCACAAGATCCTCCAAAATATCTTCATACTGTGGGACTTGAATCAAATTCATAGGCATTGGGTAGATAACCCTCTAATGCCAACATTGAGATGGATTATGATATAGAAAAATGTAATTTCATGGATGATGCTCTAGGATATAAGATGTAGGTATCTTGGGATAATTATTAATGTCTTTTAGAGGAGTAGTGGTTCCTAAAATCTTATTGGCTGATTAGAGGTTGGATTTTTCATGTGAACTTTTAGTGATAACATATTTTCTTATAGATCGAGTGAATGTTGGTCAATAATCCAACCCTTAGTGTGTTGTGATGTGGGAAATGATTGTAGGAGGATATCTAATTCCTGGTCGGTCACAAGATTGTGATGATATTATCATTGTTCATGGGAGAGTTGTAGTCCTTGCTATAACTAGGGAATATCTAATGAGATTATTTCATACCTCTATGTGGGTGGTACATCCTAGATAAATAACAATGTATCCTAAACTTATGTGATAGTTCTGGTGGCCAATGATTAAGAGGGACATTTTTGGATTTGTCTCCCAATGTATTATCTTCCAAAGGGTAAAGTCCAACCACTAACGTCCAAGTGGTTTACTCAATAAACATACTTTGAACTTGTGGAAGTGGGAGGGTTTCTTGATGGAATTTATAATGGGGTTACCCAAGACTCGAGGTTCCATGACTATTAGGGTGATTATTGATCTATTAATGAAAGTTTCTCATTACTTACTAATTTGTGAGACTCACTCAGTATATGAGATGAGAAATAACTATATTTATGAGATAGAAAACTTTAATGGAGTTACCTTGATCATCATATCTATTAGAGACACAAGTTTTACGTTGTGGTATTGGAAGGGTATATAGAAGGACCTAGGAACTAAAATGAGATTGAGTAGAATATACCATACCCAGACTGATAGACAGTCCAAGAGAAAAATTTTCATATAGAATGAGATGCTTTGGGGTTTTACCATAATTTTAGGTAAAGCATTAGATGATCACCCAGCCTTATTTGAGTTCTCATATAACAATAGTTCCATGATTCAATTCATATGACACCTTATAGAGATCTTTATAGGAGGTCATTCTGTTAATCACTTTTATTGAATAAGGTTGGTGAGGCAGTATTTGTTGGGCCAAGTATGTTGTAGGAGCCCCCATAACGGGTATAGTTGGTCATGAAGTGGTTGGTGAACACTCATAGTAGGAAAAAATCATTGACAGATCAAAGGATATGACCATTTTAGTTCACTGTTGGAGATTGGGTTTTCTTATAGGTGTTCCCTTGGTTGGGGAATTATAGTTTTTAGAAGTAGGGGAAGCTGGAACCATAGTTTGTTAGACCATTCATGATCACTAAATGTGGTGGGATAATGGTGTATTGACTATACCTTTCTACTCATTATCAAAAAATGTATGATGTGTTGCATGTTTCTTGGCTTCAAAGATACATTCTTGATCTTATGTGTGTTATAGACTATGAGAACATTGAGTTGGATCCAGATTTTCTTATGAGGAGCTCCCAGTGTGAATTATTCATCGAAGTGAGAAGGTTTTATAGAGGAATCCAACAAGAATTTTCCAGATCCTTTGGAATCATGGATAGATCTAGGAGGAAACATGTGATTGTGAGTTTGATATTCGAGCTTAATGTCCAGATTTGTTTGATAAAGATAGTTAGAGACACTAACATGGATGATAAGTCATTATAGGGGGAGAATTGTAACCTAAGTTTTAAAATGTTCTAAACCACATTTTTTTATATTTTATAAGTTCTTTTTTTTAAAATTTAAATAAATTTAAACTTTATTTTTACCATTATGTATGGAATAGGGCCTACGTAAAGATAGAATTATCACTACATATACACATGCTAGTTTTTAAGAGTTACATAAGGGCAACACCCTTTTTTCAAAGGCTATGTAAGGGTAGAGATCTTTTTATAATGTCTCTGAAAGGGTAAGGGTAATTTCTATATGCTATAAGAGGGAAAACCCATATTTTTAAAGGATTCCTAAGTAGAACCTTGCCTCTATGTAAAGGTAAACCTAAAATTATAAAGGTTATGTAAGGGAAACCTATCCACTGTGTAAGGGTAGGATGAGATTTATAAGGGTAACTACTATATTTAAAAGTTTTTGTAAGGGTAAACTTCAACCCTAATATGATAGTTAGGATTTTCATAATGGTAAACCATGTTACCTATGTATCTCATTTTTTTAGGAAAACATGTTTTTTCTTATTTCTATTTCTTCTTACCCAGCATGAAAGTATAACTTTTTTTGATAATTTTAAAATAATATAATCATGTTAATAATTATTTTACTCATTTAGGGTTCTAGAATCATATTATTGGATAACTTAAACACTCTTAGAATAAGAAATGATTAAAAGGAAAATTAAATGGTAATTTAATTTTGGGGTTTCCAACACTATAAAACAAGAATGTTGTATTATTATTTTAAAAATAAAAAAATCTTAATTTCCTTATTTTGGTAATCCTTTTGAATATGATAATATTAAATATTCCTATATGTAAGATCGTTGAAGCCTCATTCGATCAATCTGAACCATTCTTCTAGTTTCTAGGATTGGCAGTACATACTTTCTCTCTTATCTGCATTAGTTTGTGTGATTTAAAAAGTGATAATTTTGAGAAATTCCAATCCTTTTCAATTGTTAAAATGATATTTTATATTAATTTCATAAAATTAATTAAGAATTACAAAATGTTTTACTTATAATTATCATCGAATGATAAAAACTAATTATAATTCTTAACAAAAATTATTCTATAGAGGTATAATATTATCTCATGTGAAGTTATTATTATTCATTAGAAATGAAAGAATGAAGAAAATGTTATATCCTAAATTGATAATTTAAAAATTAAACTAGAGAGATAAAGTATTATCACAAGTGGTGTTTTTATTTTTTTTTGAAAATAAAATAATATAATTGGTTTTGGGAATCCTTGGAGAGTGGTTTGAGCAGAAAAATATGTGGATGTGATTCAGGTGAGGATTACTTTATGAACATTTATGTTGAAATCAAAAATATTGAGGTGGTAATTTTCTTACCATTTAGGTCTTTCATGCTCACTTGTTACCGTAGTATGATTTATGCATTGTTGTGTGATTTATTGTGGGTGTGTGTTGTCGTGATGCCCATATATGACCTTTTTATCAATGAGAATGACTAGAGTATCTTGTTACCATTATTTATGTTGATCACATATAATTTTATGATGCTACTATATTTCTCATGTAGTCATTCCATGTTTTTATTATCATGATGTACCTTATTTTTTGTTATCTTACCTTTGGAGTTTGGTACTTTCTATCCATGATAGGTGGATTTTCATGGTATGTTGACCCATAGAGTTGGAGTGTTCCTGATGCTTGATGATAAATAGGTTTACCCATACATGGTATTGGAGCATGATATCCTTGTGGCTTGGAAGGAATTCAATTATTTTAGGATACTGAGGAAATTTTTTGTCTCTATGTAATGGCTCAGACCTCTCTGGTTGATTCCTTTGTTGAAATATGCTGTTTGAGGTGTTCTAGGAGGTCAATGTGACTAATTTCATGTTTTATCAAAATTTCCAATTTCTTTTATGGTAGGTCACTGATGGTAGGTCACAATGCTGACTCATGACAGTGAATCGCAACAGTGAGTCATAGCAGTGACTCACACCAGTGTCTTGCCAATGGTGACTCGAACCGGTAGATCTATAATGGTGACTCACAATGGTAGGTCACCAATGGTGACTCGTACCAGTAGCTCAAAAATGCTGACCCACATCGGTAGCTCACCAACATCGACTTGCACCATTAGCTCACAATTGTGACTCACCAACGGTGACTCATCTAATGGTGAGTCATCCAACAATGACTTGTCCAATGATGAGTCGTCCAATGGTGACTTGTCAATGGTGAATCGTATAATGGTGAGTCATCCAAAAGTGACTCATCTAATGGTGAATCTCCAATGGTGAGACATCAAATAGTGTCTCATCCATTGGTAGCTTATCCACCGGTGACTCACAATGGTGAGTCACCCATTGGTGAGTCATTTCTAATAGTTTTTGAAAATTTATCTTTTTTTTCATATTTTCCAGTTTACTAGAATTTCAACCATTTGATGTAATATTTGACATAAAATGCATTCAAATCCTTATTTAAAGGAATTTAATTCTAATTAAAAACCCATAAATCCTATCTAAATTTTCCTAAGGGTATGAGTGATTTTACTTGGTTAAAACACTAGGTTTTGTTGAGATCTGGATTTAATAGCAATTCAAAAGCATTTCATATTCCGCGAGTCTCATATGTAATAATTCTAAGCCAGGGGGTGGAAGATTACATTAATTCATTGATTATTATTTTTCCTTGGTATGGGATGCCCATAGTTCTTCCTCCCATAAGAGTCGTGTGTTGTCATGTAGCCTTGGATCATGTTCCCATTGGAGTTTTTTCTTTTTCATGTACACCCCCTATTTTGGGGAAACTAGGGAGTGTTGATCCATCATTGATATAAGGTATGGTTTACCTCTATTATTTTGGGTTCCTCAATATGTTTCATTCCATTTCTCTTTTCCATGTGATGTCATGTGATCTCCACGTTTCTAATAAATATTTATTGGGTGTTGGTTGATGTAGTTGTGTTGCGAAATCCTCAGGTGGATGCAGTCATTGCGGGTGATGTGAATGTGATCTGTTGTGTTGGCCCATTCTCATGAAAAGAACATTGAAAAACTTTTGAGGTAGAGGATTTTTTTCTTATCTATTTACTTATGTGAAATTATAGATCTAGCATGATTTATCCCTTTATAATACAATGAAATTAACATAATAATTATTGGAACTAGATTAAATAATTGGTATCAAATGCATGTTGTTGCTTTAAACCATGATAATGGCTTGCCTTTTGATTTTATAGATAGTGTGATATCTATTATTTTATTGTTTAGCATGTTTTTTTGATGGAAATTGGTGTAGAACATAAAGATGAGATTAATTGTAAATTGATTGGTCAAATTAATAAAGAGTCATGTTAATAAAACTATTTATTGTTGTTGTAATTTGATGTTGATAAAATTGATGTTGATATGCATGTATAATTTAATTGGTTTTGGAACCTTAATCATGTTAATTATTTTTGATATAATTATTAAAGACATGACAAATTAATTGGTTAATTAATTTGTGATAGATGTGATATCGTGTTTCCTAGGTTGCCCATAATTGGAACCTAAATAATTAATTGATTAATTCAATATGGAATAATGAACCAGTTGTTTGTAAATGTAATTATTTATGGGGTCTAAGTTACCCGATTTCTTGTAAAGGACACGTGCCTTATGATTTGGGGATGAGATCCCATTGCTATGTTTTTTCCTGCTACTTCTCATGTGATCAGGATGCGAGACTTGTGGTTGTGGGGGAAGGTATGCCTACTTGTGACATGATCCTAGGATGGTTGTTGTGATATGTAGGGGAAGGGAGGACCAGTGGTTGTGGTAGTAGTTGATGCATGGAGTGGTGATATGCATCAGTTTATACATTTGGGTGTTGGGGAGGACACCAAAGATGACAAAACAGGTCAAAGATAAGATTACC
The DNA here is from genome assembly GCA_963277665.1 of Viscum album. Classification (NCBI taxonomy): domain Eukaryota; kingdom Viridiplantae; phylum Streptophyta; class Magnoliopsida; order Santalales; family Viscaceae; genus Viscum; species Viscum album. The sequence goes on along the minus strand of OY728131.1, from coordinate 1,263,710,895 downwards.
CGTTGATAATAAAGTTAGATTCCTGTTGAATATGTTGTTTGTTTATCTTCTTTACTCTCACCATTGCTTGATTCAACTGGGTTTTCTTGCTCTCTTTCTAAAAGAGGCGAAGATGCATGGGGTATGCCCCATGCTTTCTGTGTTTAGCTTCTTAAGGATGGATGGATCTACGCTCTTACTATAGGTGGAAAATACTTGATGAATAGCTCATCTAATCAACATGTTGATCCCCTTGTGTTAGGTAGATTAGAATTTTTTTCCTAGAATACTTGGGAATATGGAAATATGGAAAGTGGTAATATTGTTAATAAATGAATAAATGTTTAACCCATGGGGTTCAACTTTCTGGGATGTAATACTAGGGTTGTATTTTTTAGAAGTTGTGGACACAGTTTTGTTATGCCTAAAGGGAATGGATCTTGGTTGGAATGATAAAGGAATGTAATGTAGAATTCATAATGGTTAATTAATGGTTAAATAATTAATTAATGTAAAGAGAAAATGATAAAAATAGATTAGTAACTTAATGTATCTCTTTAAATGGTTGTGTACTTACGAGATATCAAGTCTTAGTATTAGCAGCTAGGAGTCTAAGATATGTTAGCTATAGTTGAGTCAATGACTAGGTTTTTACCATAATGTGGTTCTTAGAAATATTATATCCAATAATTTTTGTGTTTCTATTTGCTACTCCGCCCTAATGGTTGGAAAAAATAACACCCCAGGGATTTTGAGTACTAAGGGGTTATTTTCCCCAACATATCAGTGGGAGAACAGATGGCTAACTACCACCTTTTACCCCACACTCTTCTATTGGTAGTTACTTGTGCATGTATACACAATAGTTAGTTTTTCCCATATATGTGTGTAGAGGGATGTAAAGTCTTGTGGTTATTTCACACACACATATTCTGAATATAGTTTCCTATGGACTAATATAAGTGTAACATGTATAGGTTGTGATGGATTGAGGATCCTTACACATTGTATGGGCTATGATGGCTTGAGGTATAATACACAACCTATGATACATGTTATGTGAGCTGTTGTGGATCCCAAAAACTACCTGGTTACTTTTGGTTATGTGGATGTGGTGGTGTGTTTCACGAGGTGCATGTTGTAGTAGCGGGGTACCGTTGACATTATTTATTATATCATATACTCTTGTATGAGATACTTGTTGAGAGTAGCCATGGTGATATTGGGAATATAGTATACCTTTTTAGATGATGAGTTAGTTTTACTTGTTATTCACAATACATTATAATGCTTTCTTTACTTTTCATGAGAGGCTCTAGGGAGGATCCTACTAAGTATATTGTTATAATCACCCTATATTATATAAACTGTTTTTAGGTTAGTTTGAGCAAGTTGGAGATCAGGCTAGTTACTACTATATTATGGTTTTGAAAGAGCTATTTGGGATTTGTGGTTGCTACCATTTTACTCCCTTTTGGTACTTCCAGCTGTCCATTTCAATTGTAGTAGTTCTTGCATTAAAATAAATATTTGCACTTGGGTTTCTTTTACCTTGTGGTCTGTGCTGGAGTTGGTTGGTTTATATCTTATCTCTCTCTTTCGGATGTGTTCTCTTAGAAGGTAATTCATACCATCTATGTGTTTACTATATCCATGGTGCTATTCACCAACCCATGGCCTACTAGAGGTAGGACTCAGGTTTCATTATATATATTCTCCCATTGCCATCCCAGGAGGGGTACACCTAGTGGGGAGGGGGTCATGACAGAATGGTATCAATGGCTCTGGTTGATGGATAGGATTGGGTTTGGAGTTAGGAATAGGTGAGGTCACATGGGTTGGTAGGAAAATAATGTCAACTATGTTTAAGAATGTGCTATAAACATAAGAGACCAGTTGAGACACAGTTATTTAGAGCCGCTTGTGATCTAATTCATAGACCTTCAAGGTTATAGTGGCCATTAAATGAGGTGATTCTTATTTTATGGTAGACATATAAGAATGGATCATGCATCATTCTTCTTTATGCCTATGTTTTAAAGGGTAGAAATTAGAATAGTTTAACCTCAAATTAATAAAATAAAACAATTAATTAATGTTAAAGTCTTCCATATTCATGTTTTAGGAGATCAAATCATTTTTCATTTTGTAAGTATGGCTCCATGTCTATTTTCTTATTCGGTTTATGTAGAAGTGTTCTATGGGATGTTCTAGAAGATCACTATAGATTAGAGGTTTGTGATGATGAAACATGGAGGAGGACACTTTTATAATTTCCAGGCCAAAGTATATAGAAGTATGAGGTATCTTTTTTAGATAAAGTCACACGAGACTAGTTGGAAGAGGTTGAGATAAACTTCATTTTGATCTGTTCTTGGAAGGATCATTAGGAATCATTGGTTGTGACAATGCTACATGGGGCATCAAGTCAGTGATGGTTATTATTCCTAGGGGTTCCCAAGGAGTCGATAGTCTTGTGGGGAGAGGTCATGAGAACAATTTATAGTCAAATTTATTTCATCGACCATGAAGGCGGCTAGTAACCAGAAGCCTATTACCCTTCAATAGGGGATAAAAAGTGTGAGAGAGTTCAATATCCATTTTAGGAACCTTCTATGATATGATTCAGACCTATTGTTGGATGCGGAGGCTAGATCAAGGCATTTAGATGAGGCTTTGTGTTCATATTTCTAGCATCTGATCACCCCATTTATGATGAAGAAATATCTCTAGGTGGTGGAGAGGGTAGAGGTTATCGAGAAGACATTATCCAAAATCATATCATCATGATAGGGGAGTCATCATGATTCCTCATGAAGCAGATCTATGGTTTGGGGTTCCAATTTTTTAGGGTAGAAGAGTTTTTGTTCGGCCAGGGGTAGGTCCCTACCCCCAGTGACTCATTTCTATGGGGACAGTGACTCTCAAGCCTATGCTAAGGGATTAAGAAGTTATTTTTCTAGTAATTTCTTATGTCATCAACATCATGAGTGCCTGATCTTTTTGAGCAGTCATGATGTGCATGGTGTTTTGCTCTAGGTTCCTCCATTGAGGTCGTTCCAGTTGAGGTAGTAGCAGCTGGTTGCACTGACTTTAGATCAACAAAGAGTATATAGGGTAGGCAGAGAATAGCCCTGGGATTCTCCCCATCCTTGGAGACCAGAGCATGACCATGGAGGTGATCGTTAGTAGGGTTAGGGAGACTGTGTAACAGGTCATGGTCCTCTTCATGCATTAACGTTACTAGAACTAGGGAAGCCAAATATCATTTAAGGTATCCTTTGATTTTTTTCTACATGGGTGCATGCCTTGTTTAATTCATGAGAGAACCACTCCTTCATATCACTTGAACTTTTCCATGCCTTGGGACTTGAGGTAAAGAGGCTTCCAATTACCTTGGCATTGACTACACCAGTTGGAGGTCGAGATGACTTATTTGAAGTATATAGAGACTGTGTGCCAGTGATAGGGAAGCAAAAATCTTAGGGAGATTTCCTATGTTTATGAATACAACCATATGATTCCATAATCAACATGTATTGGTTTTATTCAGTGTAGGCTATCATAAATTTATTCCAGAGGAAGGTGGTGTTCTTCGATGCTGATGAAGAGCCAGTAGTGTTGCTGGTGGAAGAGACCCTTAGATGGGTCAAAGGTATGTTCCATCATTATCATCTTTATGGATAAGCTAATGTATATTTCATCGAAGGTTCAACAGTCAGTGTTTTCCAATGTCATTGAATAGTACCCTAATGTCTTTCCAGAGGAGGTAGTAGCATTACCCCCTTAATGAGAGATCAAGTTCAAGATCAAAATACTGCCAGGTGTGTCTCCTATATCGATGTGTTCATATAGGATGTTACTTTTGATTTTTGAGAGCTGCGTATACATATTGATGTTCTATTTCAGTGTGGTTTTGTTCAGTCGAGTGTGTCACCATGGGCTGCACTAGTTTTATTCATGAAGAAGGCTGATGGTGGTTTTCAATTGTTTGTTGATTATTGTCTCTTGAACTAAGTGGTAGTGAAGAACCACTATCCTCTTCCATGGATTTAGGATTTGTTCGATTAAATGAAGGGTGAAAGTTGGTTCTAGAAGATATATTTGTGGTTAGGATATCATCTGATGCATGTAAATGATGATGATATCCTATAGAATGCTTTTCGTTGTCATCATGGGAATTAAGATTTCGTTGTGATAAAATTCAATATAGTGAATGATCTAGCTATGTTCATGGGGTTAATGAACGCTGTGTTCTATGAGTTCCTTGATATGTTCATGGAGGTATTCATCGATGAAATCCTTATGTATTCTACATTTGAGGAGGATCATGCAGAGCATCTGCATGTTGTTTTGGGAGTTCTTCATCAACAATAACTGTTTGGGAAGCTGTTGAAGTGTGATTTTTGGTCTTGAGAATTCCATTTCTTGGGGAATGTTGTATTCTAATAGGGAGTATCTATGAATCTGTCAAAGATAGAAGCAGTAGTGTCTTGGGAGGCCCCCAAGATAGTGGCAGAGGAGTGAAGTTTCCTTAGTCTTGCAGGCTATTACAGGAGGTTCGTAACTAATTTCTCTCTGGTTGTGACTCCTCTGGAAGTGTTGACAAAAAAGGATCAGGCATTCATTTGGACTTATTAGTTTCAGGAAGAATTTGAGTATCTAAAGGAGAAGTTGGCCTGTGATCCAATTATTTGTCTACCAGTAGAAGGGGTTCAGTTTGAGGATGTCTATGATTCTTTTCGTATGGGGTTAGGTAGTGTTATAATGTAGCAGAGATATTTTGTTTCTTATGAGTCCTATCAGTTGCATCCCCACAAGCATAACTATGACACCCATGATTTTGAGTTAGTAGAAGAGGTTTTTTTCCTAAAGTTGTGGAGACATTACCTCAATAGTGAGTGTTTTTTGGGCTTCACCAGTCATAAGATCCTGAGGTACATTTTATCCCATCATGAATTTATCTTGATACAACATCCGTGGTTGGAGTTATTACAGTATTACAACTTTGAAATTTCATATACACCTAGAAAGGGGAATGTTGTAGCTGATGTGTTGAGCAGGAAGTAACGTAGTGATGTAGTGTGTGAATCATGTGCTTATTGGAGAGTGATGGAAGAAGTTTCAGTATTACATCTAGATATGGGAGAGGTTGGGGGTGGATGTGGTCTTTTTTAGATGATGGTGTAGTCATATTTAGTGTAGTAGGTTGAAGAGTCCCAGTTGGGGGATCTTAAGGTGGAGGTCTGGAGAGACTGAGTTGTTTGTGGTGAGGCCCTTGTAGGTTAGTCTGAGGATGAACAACACCTGGTGTTACTTCAGGGAAGGATTTTAATTTCTTTGGAATCATGTGAGATGGTTCTTAGAGAGTTACATAGTTCACCCTTAGCAGTACATCTTGGGATGAAAAATATGTATTGTTCTTTGAGAGGTCAGTTTTTGTGTCCTGGGGTGAAACATGTAGTTGTAGAGTTTGTGTCTCAATATTTGGTCTTCTAAAATGTGAAGGTTGAGCACTGCGTTCCCAATGGTTTTCTCTAGTGGTTATATGTTCCACAATGGAAGTGGGAGTACATATCGATGGAATTTGTTACTGGTTTACCTCGAGAGAAGGGTGGATATAATGCTATATGGGTATTAGTGGAACATTTGGAAATGTCTTCCCATTTATAGCAATCAAGGAGTCATGCTAAATGGGGGATTTATTAAGCCAGTATCTTGAAGAGGTGGTGAGTCTCCACGGAGTCATGAGGATGATCATTTCTAATCAAGATCCTTGGTTTACCTTTAGGGTTTATAGAGGTATCCAACATGCTTTTGGTTCTCAGCTATTCCTTAGAACTTCTTTTCATTTATAGATGGATGTCCAGATAGAATGAATCATCTAGACTCTTGAATCCATGTTGCGCTCTTGTGTCCTAGATTTTAGAGGTTTATATATGAGGCACTTTCCCTTGGTAGTGTTAGATTGCAACAATTGTTTCCACTCAACCATTGGTATGACATCATTTGAATCCTTGTGTGGTTGACCTTTCCATTCTATGTTGTGCTAGACTGGGGTTGGAGATTCAGAAATTCTTGGGTTGGAACTGGTAGAGAGTACGATAGAGGTGGTTCAGGTGATTCATGAATAGATAAAGGAAACACAAGATCATCATAAGTTTTTTGAAGATCAAAGGAGACCTCTAGAGTTTTCCGTTGGGGATCACATGTTTCTGAAGGTGACTCCCCATCATGGGTAGTGAAGGTTTGTTCATGGGAGTAAGCATTATCCGCAGTTTATTGGGCCTTTCAAGGTGTTGGATCATGTTGGATTCATGACGTATCAAGTAGAACTCCCCCCATAGATGAGTCAGATACATGATCTTTTTCACATGTCACAGCTTTGTCGTTACCTTCATGATTACTCTCAAATCATTTATTTGGGAGAGATTGATGTGAACTATGATGCAACATTTGAGGAGAAACTTATAGAGATCTAGGACCACAAGAATAAGGTTTTGTGCATGCATGTTTTCACCTTCATTTGTGTCTTGTGTAAGAACAGTGGTGTGAAGGATAGTATATGGTAAATTGAGTCAGATATACTTGATCAGTAACCCAATCTATTTGATGTATATCTCTTCTCTTGTAACATTGTTCTTTTGGTGGTTGTAGACCCATTCTGTTTATGAGATGGATTTCTCTTGTTTCTTGTTGAGGATTGCTCTATTTGTGAGGTATCTTACCTGATAGAGTGTTTAAGAGATGTTTTTTTTCAAGTGGTTTTACATTGTTCCCTTTATGAAGTGGTTGAGCTCCTGTGGTGTTGAGATACTTGAGAGGTATCTCACAGGGTGGTTTTTCAACCCCTTTTCCATTTCCTCTCTAGGTTAGTTTTGGATTCTCGAGTATGAGAATAGTTTGATAGGTATCTGATGTAATGGACCAAACCTCTCCGGTCCATTCCGTTTTTGAAATCTAGTGTTTGATGTGTCCTAGGATGTCAAGGTGACTTATTTCCAGATTTTTCCAAATTTATATTTTCTCCAATGGTAGGTCACAACGGTGAGTCCTCATAGTGAGTCATAGTGGTAAGTCAGAGTGGTGACTCACAATGGTAGCTCGCCAATGATGACTTTCATTGGTATTTCTCCAATGGTGAATTTCACCAGTAGCTTGAAAATGGTGACTCACACTGGTTGCTATCCAATGGTGACTCACACTGATAGCTCACACTGGTGACTCACCGACGGTGACTCGTCTAATGGTGATTCATCCAATGGTGACTCTTCCAATGGTGAGTGGTAACCAATGGTGACTCATCCAACAATGAGTCGTCCAAAGGTGAATCATCCAATGGTGAATCATCCAATGGTGTCTCATCCATTGATAGCATACCCACTAGTGAGTCTCAACGGAGAATCACCCAACGATGAGTCATTTCCAATAGTATTTCAAAATTTTTATTTTCTATTGTTTTTCCAATTTGTTGTAATTTATTCTATTTGATATTATTTTTGACATAAAACGAATTCAGAGACTTATTTTAATAGATTTAAGGATGATTCCAATCCCATAAAAGTTTTCTAAGGGTAGGAGTGCCTTTACTTGGACAAACTATGTGGTTTTTTTGAGATCTATCTTTAATGGAAATTAAAAACAGTTTCATATTATGTGAGTCTCAAATATAATCTTTGTATTCTAGGGAAGGGGATGGGGCTTCCCTATATTAATTAATTCTTTTTTTCCTTGGTACGGTATGCCCATAGTTCTTCCTCTCATTGGATTCATGCATTGTGTTGTAGCCTTCTGTCATGTTCCCCTTGTAGTTTTTCATATTGCATGTGCACCCCCTGTTTTGCTATAACTAAGAAGTTTTGATCTGTCTTCTATATAAGGTATGGTATACCTCCATTCTTCTGGGTTCCTTGATCAATTTCATCCCATTTATCTTTTCCATGTGATGGAATGTGATCTCTATCTTTCTATTGGATATTTCTTTAGGGCTGGTTGATGCAGTTGTGCCACGACGTCCTCAGGTGGATGTAGTGGTTGTGGGAGAAGTGACTGTGATCCGTTATGTTGGACCATTCTCATGAAAATAAAATCATAAAACTATATAGTTATGGGAATCATTGCTCCTCTATTTACATACGTTCAATCATTGAGCTAGCGTGATTTAGCCCTTTGGATCACGATGAAATTGGCATAATTATTATTTGAACTGAATTAAATAATTGGTATCAATCATATGTTTTTTCTTTATACTGTGATAATGGTTTGCTTTTTGATTTGATAGGTAGTGTGATATCTACGATTTTCTTGTTTATCATGTCATTATTTATGTAAGTTGGTAAAGGATGTAAATATGGGATTAATTGTAAATTGATTGGCTAAATGATTAAAGAGGCATGTTAATGAATCCAGTTGTTGTTGTAATGTGATGTTGATTAAATTGATGTAGATATGCATTTATAATGGAATTGGTTGATGAACCTAAAGCATGTTGATTCATGTTGATAAAATTATTAAAGGCATGTCAAATTAATTTATTAATTAATTTGTGATAGATGTGATATCTTGTTGCTTAGGTTGCCTATAGTTAGAACCTGAATAATGAATCAGTTAATTTAGGATGGAATAAAGAACTAGTTTCTTGATAAATATAATTCCTTATTTGTTCTGAGTTACCCGCATTCTTGTAAATGCCAAGTTATTTATTATTTGGTACCGAGAGCCCATTGCTATGTTTTTTCATACTACTTATGATGTGATCTGGATATGAGACTTGTGGTTTTGAGGGAATGGAGGCCCAGATGTAATGTGATCTTGGTATGGCTGAGTCTAGATGGCTGTTGTGATATATGGGGGTAGGGAGGCCCTATGGTTGTGGTATTAGTTGATTCCCAGAGTAGCAATATGCATCGGTTTATGCATGTGGGTGTTGGGGAGGACACCTGATATGATAGAACATGTTGAATTTAGGATTATCTATTGAAATGAAAGTTTGATTCTTGTTGAATCTATTGTTTTTTATCTTCTTTACTCTCCCCACTACATTAGGTTACAAGTTTTTCTTACTATCCTTCCAAAATAGGTGAATATGCATGGGGTATGACACGTTCTTTCTGTGTTTAGATTCTCAAAGAAGGATGGGTCTACGCTCCTGCTATAGGTGGAAAAGACTCAATGGGTAACTCATCTACTCACTATGTTGAGCCCCTTATATTGGGTAGCTTATAATGTTTTCATAGAATACCTGACAATATGGAAATATGGAAAGTGATAATGTTTTTAATAAATGAATAATTTTTTTACCCATAGGTTTGGATCTTCCTGGGATGCAATGCTAGGGTTGTACTTTTGAGAAGTCGTGGACTCGATTTGGTTATGACTAGAGGGCATGAATCTGGGTTCGAATGATAATGGAATTTAATGTGGAATTGATATTGGTTAATTAATGGTTAAATAATTAATTAACAGAAAGAACAACTGATAAAATGGGACAAGAAACTTAATTTAGATAATTAAATGGTTGTGTGCTTATATAATATGTAGTCTTAGTAGTGGCAGCAAGGAGTCTGAGAGATGTTAACTCCATTTGAGTCTAAGACTAGGTTTTTCCCATAGTGGGGTTTTGATCTATATTATATCCTATACTTTTTGTGTTTCTAAATTATACTTCACACTACTGGTTATGGAAACTAACACCCCATGGATTCTGTGCCCTGGGGGTGTTTTCCCCAACATCTTGGTGGGAGGAAAGATGGATTACTACCCCCTTTGACCCCTCACTCTTCTCTTGGCAGTTACTTGTGAAAGTATGTACGGTGGTTAGTCTTCACCATATATGTGTGTAGAGGGATGTAAAGTCTTGTGGTTATTTCACAGACATATATTCTGGATATTGTTTCCTATAGACTACTATAGGTGTAATGTTTATATGTTGTGATGGCTTGAGGATCCTTAATTAGTGTATGGGTTGTAATGGATTTAGGTATAATAACAGACGTATGATACATGTTTTTTTTTGAGATTTGGTGTCTTGCGAAAACTACTCGGTTACTGTTGGTTATGTGGATGTGGTGGTGTGTGGAATTATGTGCATGTTGTTGTATTTTTCCCTAGTGTCTTCGATCTAGAATTTTTAAAGAGAGATGCTCATGATGTGTGACATTTGGACAAAGTGGAAAACTAGTGGAGAAGTAGTAGCGAGATTCCCTTGAAATTATGTATTATATAACATACTCTTTTATGTGGTAATTGGGGATAATATCCAAAGTGACTCTATGAATATAGTATACCTATTTATATGATGAGTTAGTTTCACTTGTTATTCAATATGCTTTATCATGTTTTCTTTACTTTTCATTAAAGGATCTAGGGAGGATCCTATTGAGTATAATGTTATGCTCACCCTATGTTATATAAACCATTTTTTAGGTCAGTTTGAGTAGGTTGGAGATAAGACTTGTTACTACTAGTTTGGGGTTTTGCTGGAGTTGTTTAGGCTTCGTGGTCACTATCGTTTTACTCTATTTTGGTACTTATAGTTTTTCCTTTCAGTTGTAGTAGTTCTTTTAGGACATTACATATATGCACTTGGGTTTATTTTACCATGGGGATTAAGAAGGAGTTAGCTGGTGTCTATCTTATATATCTCTTTTTCATGTGTTCTCTTAGAGGTTAATGCCTCCCATTTGTGTGTTTACTATACCCTTGGTGCTAGTCACCAACCCATGACCTACTGGAGGCGGATCTTAGGTTTCATTATCTATAATCTCCCATTGCCAGCCTAAGAGGGGTATACCTAGTGGGGAGGGGTTCATGAAACTATGTGCCTTGAGGATACCGAGAGACATGTCACCAGCCTTGTTGATAGTTCTTAATCATTTTCAATGACCCTTGATCATTTTTCTGGCATGGATCTGAAGAAGGTACAATCAAAGTTCATGGAGGCTTGATTGGAGGATGACCACTAAATTCATGATTGAATTATTGATTTTCCCCTTTAAATAGATATTATTATCCTATCATACACCTTGTATATATTTTTACAATCATTATGGACTCATTGGTGGTGCCCTATTGGGTTTTATTACTCACAGCCTGCACGAGCATTTGAATGCATGTAAAAATGTAATGTATATATATCTAGGAAAGAAAAAGGGTCCCATAGAAGATGGTTGAGCCAAAGATAATAGAGCTAAGAGTGGTATATAGACTTACTCTAAAGTATACTTTTATTTATTTATTTATTTACCTACCTACACATTGAATCATGGTTGGATTGCCACTTTGGGAGCTTGTTTATCTACTATTTTTCATTTATTCTATATGAAATTATCTAATTCCATATGTCTAATCTAAGTTGTATAATTTATTAATATATTGAAAGGATATGATATTGATGGTATAGCATCCCCACAGATAGACTTGGACCATCATAGCTAGTTGGAAGCCTCTTACGTATGGGGAGGCGTTCATGGGGTTATATGGAACTACATATCAAACTAGGTGGTTTTGTTTTGATCATTATACTTATTATACAAACAAATAATCTTTATACATGTTCAGTTATGTTGGTAAATTATAACTTGACACTATGGTTATGCATTAAGTGCAATTATGTTATTTTATATCTTTTTATTTTAGGTAAATAACTTAGTAAAGATTTAAAAGTTTTTTTATCCATTTATTAAATATTTGAAATTGACGTGGGATATCGATGTTATGTTGTATGATTATCATAGAAATATAGAGTTCATGTTGAGATCTATATTATATAGGATGATAAATTTTTTATTTAGGGAAATTTTCCAGGATATAACATTAAAGGAAATGTTAGGGAGTGAAATTTTTAATGAAGGAAAGTTATTAGTTAGATTAAAACATTATATGAAGTAATTGTTTTTAAGAGATTGTAAATTTATACCTCATCAATATAAATATTGATCCAAGATGATATCATTAAATGAGAATTCTAAATAAGGTACAATAATTTATCTTTTAATAAGTGATAAAAACTTTTAGAAAGAAAAGGATATTTTCAAAACTATTGGTAAAACTTTTTAGAAAAAAACATATGAAAATGGGTTGGAAAAAATATCACATTTATTTTATTTACCATATTGGAATTGTTTTTATGTGAGATATTTTATTGAATTTATACGTGTAAAAAAATATATGTGTTAGTATCACTCTAAAATTACTAAATACACCAGAAAAAAATAAAACATGGAGTCAATGATAGGTTGTAAATGATTAATATAGGGATAAGGAAGAGATAACACCATTAAAGGATAGAAGATAAACTCTTGAATGGGTATATCAAAAATAAAACTCCCCTAAAAGATTATATCATGAGGTGATATAATTTTTAAGAATCCATTGAATTTTTTACTAGATACCTATTCGATGTTAATAAAATTGATCTCTCAAAATCATGGCACAACGAACACCTTGTTGGTGAAAGAATTTTAAGAATGGATTTTTTCATAGTTATCATCACAGAGTGGGATCAAGATCACATTTGTGTTTTGAATAGTAGTATAGAGGATGAATTATAATTTTAAACTCAAAAATTAATTCTTAATAATTTTAATATATAAAGGATTGAAATATTGATATCAAATACACATAATAAATAGTTTATAATATGGGATTGATAATAATTTTTAATGAATTATCTGAAAATACAATTTCAATTCTTGAATATCTTCAATGGCTAGCTAGGGGACCAATTGTACTTGTGTTCAATTATAATGGTTACACAATTAGTTGTTATATGTTATATTTAATGTACTATGGAAAATGTAAATAAATGGAAAATAATTAAGTTAATATTGTATTAGAGGCGATATATGTACCTGGTAACAAGGACAAAAATCCAATTTATTTGCATATTCCATAATTTGGAATAATCCAAAAAATATGGTTGGTTAAATTATACAACATGTTAAGTTATTATTTTTCAATGTAAAGGGGTTAATAATAGGATTAAAATTAAAATCAACAAATTAAGATTCATGAAAGTTAATTTTAGTAAGGAAGTGTACAAGGATGAACATTTTCATAATGGATCATAGGAAGTATAATTATTTTTTCTATAGATCCTACAATCACAAATTTTTTAATTGTTTTAGTGGAGACTAAAACAACTAAATGATCGTATTTAAATTTAATTGAGGTTTATCCTATCATTTTTATATTCAAATAATTTAAAGGTGGTCCCAATATTGATGGTGTCCTATATGTTAGAAGAGACTATAAAGAGAGGATTTGGATGCTTGATAGAGGTGGAAAATCCCTTCAACCTTAAATGAGAAAATAGTTCAATAAATATGTTAACTATATTTGATTAGATTCTATTATATAAAATTTGTTTTCTCTTAATATTATATTATTAACAATGTATTTCTATATTCTATATTATTTGTTTAACTAGTTATCTAGATAATATATTTTTCACCCACATATACTACCACTACAACATAAATCGCCTTTAGCGGTGGTTTATTAAAAACCACCGCTAAACCCCTTTTTTAGCAGCGACACTTCCCCCAACCCTGACCCACTTCTCCCTCCAACCCCCATGACCCTACCTTTTTCCCTCGATCCCCACGATCCACGAACCCCAGCTCGCCTCCCCACTGCCGGTGATGGTTCCCGCCGCCCATTAGCGCCACTTTCTCCCAACACCATACACTGAACCCCCTTCTCCCCTCGACCCCTGTGACCCCACCTTCTTCCCCTGACCCCCATGAGAACCGAACCCTAGCTCACCTCCTTGCCATTGGTGATGTTTCTTGTCACCCATCAGCGCGCCTCTCCACCCATCACCGCCATTGACTACCTTTTCCACCCCTCCATGCAGGTTTTTATACCATTATAGTGCGGTTGTGGTATGATTTTGGGTTGGTTTCTTTAAAGTTGGTCGAATCTTACTTATTTATGCATTTGTTGGAGACCACCTAAAATTAAATCATTGCATACCAAATCATAGGGTATCAAACACTAATCATATATGGAGTGGTGGTTATGCTATAATTTAAATCCATATTGAAATCCACTCTAGAATTTAACACCATCCATAAAGCCATGAAAGTTATGCCATATTTTAAATCCATATAAGAAGGCATGAGGGTTATTACCTAGTTTAAATCCATATGGGAAGGCATAAAGGGTATAATAGAGTTTAGTGCTATTCAAAAAGCATAAAAGGGTTTATACTAGATTTTATTTTCTTCTAGGAAATTGAAAGTTTATGCTAGATTTTAATGTTATCTATGAAGAATTAAAGCTTGAGTTAGAGATATTGTCATTCAAAAAGTATTAAATATTCCACTGGTGTTTATTGTTTCCTATAAATTCTTAATGTTTTATTCTAGAGTTTACTAAAATCAAGAAATATAGAAGGTTATAATGAAGTTTAATGTCATTTAGGAAGAATTAAAGGAGACACACTGAAGTTTAGTGTTTTACCGAAATATGGAAGTGTTACAATTGAGTTTAAGGCCATCCAGGAAGGCTTAAAGGGTTATTATAGAGTTTAATTCCAACTATTAAGGATTAATTGGATAAGTTTGAGTTTATAGTCATCTATAAAAATGGACTGGTACGTTGTAGTTTAATGTTTTCTAGGAAGACTTAAAACCATTTCCTAGATGGGGAACGTGTGGCATGCTCTGGGCCTGGCAGGGGCCCCTAGTGGGAGGCGATAGTTACCTATACACACGTTTTTTCACTTCAGTGGTGGCATAGTTGTTAAAGTGAGGAGCATAACTGTGTTGTTCTTTGGGAGGTGTAGGGTTTGATTCTTGGGTGTCTGTTCTTAGGTGCATTTCTCCTTCCCTCGGGATCCACCTATCTTGACAGGTCACTTGTTTCCAAACTCTATGGGTGAAATGAGAGGTAACCCACCCGAGTTGATGTTTTTATATTTTGAATGATCACCAATTAGGTTTTCACCCTCTGAGATTCTCTACCATCTCGGTTGGAAATAGATCCTTCCCTGCTGTGGTTCTCTCTAGAGTGACCCCTTCGTGGGGAAGGGGTTCCCTTTTGTAGAGAATTTTAAAAGTCCAAATTTAGGGATTCCCATTAAAAAAGGTTCCATTAGAGTTTATTATCATCCAGAAATACAAAAGGGTATTTTGGATTTTAATTTTATCCAGGAAGATGGAAGGGTATGATATTGTTTAGTGTCATCCAGGAATATGGAAGGTTATGCTATAGTTTAATGTCATCCTAGAATATAGAAGGATACATAGAAGTTTATGATGGGTTTATAAGTATTTATTAACACTTAATTAATGTAATGGAGGAAATAATAAGCCTCATTTCCCAATATCTACCATGTATGAAACCTAAAATCATGTATAAACATAAATTTAAGAACATTTTTTTAACCTTACATTGATGATATCTACTTCCACTATCTTCAAAAAATATTCTTGATGAAGATCATTAAGAGAAAACTGAAAGACCCCCTCCTCTGTGGTGTATCCACAAAATGAAAGAAACAACTTACTTTTAAGATATATTATCCCTATCACTCATGTCATGTTAGTTCCTCACACAATAAAGGAGGAAGAAGAGAAAAGATCACCAGATTGGAGAGTTAGAAGTAGGCAAGTTAATCTTGAACACCACCCCATATCATGGTGATCACTTACTTATAAGGTCCCCCCCAAGGATAATACTTGAGTTCCATGAATTTACTCATGTGTTACATAACACATGAGTAAATGGAATGTGGTTACAATGGTTTGTAACCCTCTATTCATGCACTAACTCTAATGTTCATTGATTTCCTAATTGTTAATGATATCTTACATGGAAGAATGATTCAGATGGTAACATATTAACGTTTAGATGCCACTGAATCATATAAAGATATATGAAATGTACATTATGATTCTATGCTTTACTATATTACCATGTAATAGAATACAATAGGCCCAGGTAGTGAATTATGATATCTTTATTTTGTAAGAAACGATATACCCAAAAAATATTATAGAATGCATGTATTTTTTCTATGTCATACCATAAAAAATATATATATTATACCTTATGATATAGTCCATTGAAGTTTCCAGTGGATCATCCAGGTACACTAATAGGGTGGGGGGTGAATTAGTGTACAAATTTTTTTACCAGTTTTATTTTCTTTTATCTAACCCTCTATTTAAATAAAACCTATGAACTTGTTAGAGTGAATGGATCTTTCTTGTCAACAACCACAATTATACCACATGCAAGACAACAAGAAAATGAAGAACAACACACAATATTTTTACAAGGTTATACCCCAATGTGGGTGACTACGTACTTGTTGTGTTATGGATGATCCTAGAGACAGATTATCCACTATCATTCAATCACAAATTACAAGTGGGATGGTCAGGTATCATCCTGGAACCTTGGTGGGTAGGTATGAACCTTTTCCCAAATTATACTGGAATCTCACCAGTGTTCTTTATACTGATTCCCTATAGTGTTACAAAATTACAACACGAACATAATGAGTAAGATCATAAGATATTCAGGCTGCCACTGCAACACAACAATTGATTTTCCTCTTCGATCCACCAAGAAAAAATTTATTCATCACTTACTCACTTCAACTAAGCGTCAATGACTTACACTGAATATAATTAATAACATTACCTGAAAGTCGGTTCAGTATACTCTCATGAATTGTTAGAAGATAATACTTACAATTCAACTAAATGCTATATCGGAATGATCAACTTGAAAATAACCCAATGCTCTACAAGTTGACTTCTAATATAATGCTTCAGCTTAACTCTTAACTTTTTTACTAATTCTGAACTTGATCAAATATATCTGAAAATACTCACTATCTTCTTAAAATGTATATTTACTAAGAAAATACTCACTATATTCTTGTTTCTTCAAGTGATTTTTTAATCACATGTGTATAAGAATACACATGCATTGTCACGACACGACCCTACCGGTCTCGAGCCGCAACTACCCCAATCCAGCCTCCGTAGGCCAGGTGATGGCGAGAAGTGCTGAAGGCATAACAATCTCAGGGAGTCCTTTGCCTAAGTACCTGTACACACACACACACACAACCTACTCAATGAAGATGTTCAGAGAAGAAAAGGAAACCAAAGTACAAAAAACTATAACCCAACCTCAGTCATGCATCAAGTTCTAAAATAGAACAAGTAAAGTGCTGAAAGGTGGAGTCACAAGTAAACTAAACAGTAAAGGAAAAAACACGCACCCAACTAGAAAGGTGCCACATCCCGGCAATAGGTAAATGAAAGTAAACAGCTAGTGAGTCTCACATCTGAAAATCCTACTACATCCACTGAACACAGTTCAAGCTCCTGTGTCCTCTACGCTCCTCTGTAGTCTTGATCGACATGTCTGTCATCTGCAAGGGAACACCAAGTGTGGGCAAAGCCCAAGCAGGGGTGAGTATAAAAATACTCAGTAGGATGCCCCGAAATCTTGAGGGAGCAACAAAGGAGATACTAAAACGGTGAGCAGTAGGCAGATCAAGAATAATGTAAGAGTACAATAGAAAGAGTTCAACTCAACCCAACAAAAGGAAGGAAGTAGACTCATCCAATCCAAGAGGAGCTAGAAACGGAAAGCATGTGGCATACCCCGCGCGACTTCTCCCCTCCTAGAAAGAGTGTAATGGAACCCAAGGAGTGGGAACAAAATTAGGGTGTATATATATATATATATGCTCAATCAGAAACCCGAACGAATGTGTAAGGGGATATCTATCTCCAAGCTCAGCCCAGGAAAAGTCGCCAATAGTTCTAAGGGTAGCCATCACTGATGCCCAACAATCCCGTACATCAAGCGGCCTCATCGCTAAATCGTACAACCAAGGGTCCCGCTCCAGTAATCATGGAGAAAAGTCACTGACTAGCCTCATAAGAAGGGTTGAGTCTGAAAGAAGTCATCAGTTAACCTACTGCCCAGCCTAGCTGGAGGGTAAACCCCAAAATCAACGGGTAAACCACTGCCCAAGCCTATTGGAGGGTAAACCCTACAGTAAACGGGTAACCCACTTCCCATACCTGCTAGAGGGTAAACCCTATAGTCAATGGGTAACCCACTTCCCAGCCCCGTTGGAGGGTAAACCCTAAGGTCAATAGGTAACCCACTGCCCAACCCTGCTGGAGGGTAAGCCCTAAGGTCAACGGGTAACCCACTGCCCAGCCCCGTTGGAGGGTAAACCCTAAGGTCAACGGGAACCCACTGCCTAGCCCCACTAGAGGGTAAACCCTAAGGTCAATAGGTAATCCACTACCCAACCCCGATGGAGGGTAAACCCTAAGGTCAAAGGGTAACCTACTGCCCAACCCCACTGGAGGGTAAACCCAAAGGTCAACGGGTATCCCACTGCCCAGCCTCGCTGGAGGGTAGGCCCTGATACACCGGTGGGTATCCTAATGCCCAACCCCTTTAGAGGGTAAACCCGAAACTAGTCTGATAACTCTGCACTGCCTATGCTATCACTGGGTGTCGATAACACCGCTACCGTGCGTAGGTTTGGAGTCTGTCAAAGGAACCTCTGACCAACGCCCTTTCATGTTTCCACATTTAATGAGATATTGAAAGTGGCTCTGTTGTACCAAACAGATTTTACCATTGCAATCCTCGCTGAAAAACATGCGAGATAAACTACAACGCCCCAAACGGACGCCTGATGAAAAAGTCGCAGTATGCTGCACACAGCTTAAAAGACGACCCGTGGGGCCTTTGCCTCAACTCCAGCTTCAATGCCTGAAACCACCTAGGTCAACTTCGTCTCGATTCCAGGGTCACAATGCCGCTGACGACACCTAAAACAGACTCTGGATGCATAAGTTGCAACTCCCCGTGTTATGCAAACGGGGCCCTGTGGGGCCTACACCTCGACCCCGAAACACATCACGCAGAACGTACCAATGCATTCCTTGTAGATAACCATTAGGTGTAGGCTATTCATTTGCCCTGAACGGACTTATGAAGCATAAGTCATAAAAACGCAGCATACGTCTGAAAGTCGCCTCATGGGGCACATGCCTTAGGCCCAAATTTAGGTTGGCAGATTGTGCTATCGTAATCCCCTCGGAATAACACTCAGAAACGAGTAATCAATCACCCCAAACAGATGTCGGGTGAAAAAGTGGTGTTTCACCGTATAACGTGTGAACTCGGCCTGGTGGGGCCCACACCTTGTCTCCAACCAGAACGCTTCAGAAAGCATCTCAAAAAGTCTGCATAAGGACTTGGGTCACGCTGCCATAGACGGTGCGTCAATCGAACATCCCAAATAAAAGTTAGGTCCGACGCAAGAATAATTAATTAATTAAGTAATTAATTAATTATTTTCATTAAGCGTTTCGTGCCACCGAGCAACGAAACCAAACCGAAAAGGTTCCAAACCATCTTTGTAAGGAGCAACTCAACTCCAGGGCCACAGTGCCTTTGACGGAACATCAAACGAACGTCCGACTCGCGAAGCATGTCCATTGTGACCTTTAATAATAATTTAATATTATTAAATTAAAGCATCTCGGGTCACCCGTCTTCAAGTACAGAACCCAAAAACCATGAAATCCAATTAAAAAAGTCTGTCTCACTGACATGAACCCATAGCCGCCGATGGCGCATCAAACAGACGTGTCGTTTAAAAGATACGACCCCTTGATCGCAAGGGGCCCAAAATTGGGTCGGTCCACCTCTCCACGGCCAACTGGCCGTGGCCCATCCGAAAACCACTGGACCCCTCGAGTCCAATTCTTCCAAGAAGACCGACCACATGGTTGGTCTTGTCTGTGTGCCGCACCCGTAGGACTCACGCTTTGCGGGTCCTTGTCCGCAGCGCCTCCTGAGGTCATCACCTCGGGGCTCTTCCCGAGCGCGACAAGCCGAGGGAGACCCCTCCACCCGCCGAGTGCACTACCCGGCACCGGTGCCCGCACCGCCTGGTCACCTGCTCCCCGCTCCGTTGTGGCCGCCTGGACACCCCGACCTGCTTGGATTCTCCCGGTCACCACGCCGCAGCCGCCGCTTTGCCTCGCCGGGGCTGCACCACCCGACACCGTCGGCCTCCGCGACTCCTCCCAGCCACACCCCGTCTGTGCTGGCCACACCCGACACCACCGTCCAACAGCCGCACCCGACGTTGGCCCTCCGAGCTCTGCCTCAGCCTAACGCGCCGCACCAAACGCCTCCGGACGGCTCCACTACTGCGCCACCCCGATCTTCGGCCACCACCCTTGCCGGAGCTGGGGCTTCCGTCGGCTTCCACAACTCCTCTGGCGGCCCAATTTCAAAACCAAATACGGTTTTGGGATCTTCGAGATGAGGTCTTCACAGCGCCTGCCCTCGATCAATGATCCAACGGACGATTAGCGCATCCGAAAATTTCAAACGAAGAATGGTGAAGAACGCAGGTTATATAACGGGACTCGAACAATGGCCGTGTTCATTTGGCCATTGTACTAATTCTAAAATTGTAGAATTTAAACAACGGAAATTGATGAAAACTCAAGAAATCGAATAAGGTGTAAAAATTAACCAAAAACCCTACCTCGAATTGGTCGTGCGTCGTTGGTGGCGCATCCACGACGCTCCTGATTCGATCTGCCAAGGTTCCGGCAGTGGTCACTCCTTGATTCGGTGAAGAATGGAAAGGAATTACTAAGAACAAGAGAGGAAGAGACAGAGAGAGAGAGAGAGAGAGAGAAGAGAAGGGGAAAACCCCAACTCAAAACTCATATTTTTCTATTTATAGAAAAAATACGATTAGCACGGAATCTGAAATTGTCGTGCCCTCTCATTTTATATCACACCTTGGAAAAACACCCCATTTTAAACTCAATGGAAGTCTCAGATTTCCATTACGAGGCTTTGTTTGAATGTTATTCAAAAAGAACGTTAGTGATAAAAATCACTAAGTCATTATTTTAAAATGATGATTTTTCCCCTGGGTGACATCTCTCACAGTAGGTCCACGCCTGCAACTTTTACACCCCTCCTAGAATAAAAGGCATGCTCCGGACGCAAATGTGCCCTCGGATTTCCGATCCGAGATACTGTTTAGGAGGAAATACAACTCCACCACGTGCATAGTATAAAAAACGTAATATTTTTATAAAATTTATTCCGGGCACACCGGGCCTCGAAATCACATTCCATCTCAGCTCTTAGCTCTGGAAATATATTTAGAAATATTCCAAAGTCCTTTAGAAAATAAACCAGGTATCTACATTATTCCCTCCTTCAATATTTTCATCCCTAAAAATCAAAACTAGGAAAAACAACTCGGGATACAGAGCTCACACCTATCTCTCCCGCTCCTAAGAAAACTTGCACAACACCAAGATGAAACAACATGTGAGACAAAGAGATTGTTCATAATCATATGGTCTGCTACTTTCGATGAAATGTGTAGGAACACGCATGCACCTCATCAGCTCCGACACGTGGAAGATGCCGTGCACCCACTCCAACTATTGGGAGGGTAGGAAAAGATGGTAGGAAGCCTCTCAAGCTCTTGCACAATTTCCGGACAGCCCAAAGAAACTCTGGGGACTTCCCCAGCCAAACCTCTATTTTCCACGTCATGATCGAAATCACGATTTGTTCCTGGAACATGGTCTCGTAACTCCCTCCTTCAGAATACCTATCTGGTGAAACACCCAAGGATATCTGGTCACACAAGTTTTCATAGTCGGTGCATCACAACCGAGACTCTGTCACACACTCAAGAAGTGGATGAGTCAACCCCATATACTGAAGAAAAGTCGCACCCTCCTGGTCCAATAGGGTTAACTGCAGGGAAGATAACTACCATGAAACTTGCTGCACCTTACGAGTCTAGGAATTTCTACTAAGGGAACCTACTACAACACTGCCACTTTCCCGAAATATAGACTACCTCGAAAACGTAGTCCTACAGATATTTCAACCTTCACTTTCATCTCAGGTTCAAGTCTCTCTGGGTGATGACGCACCTGAGACACTGGTGGTCTGAGAAAACCACAAAGTGCTCTCCCAGAAGATAGTGTCTCCACATTCTCAGCTCAAAGACTACAACTACCAGCACCACATAGTGAAACACGTAGTTCTGTTTATGGGGTGTCCATCACCTTGACATGTACTTGATAACGATATCAAGATTGACATTGAGCATGCAAGGTACCAACGAACAGGGCAGGTGAGCAAACTAATCCAACCACCAGAGGCTAGACACATACAGCATGTGGTATACCCCACGTGTCTTTTCCTCTCTTATAAGGAGAGTAATCCCAAAAAAGCACTCTACCAAACCCACTAGTGTCACCTCAAGAAAAGATAGGTCAAGCAAAGAATCCCCACTAGAAACTCCTGTACCTACTCTGACACTCCACTGCACAACCCCACCTTGAATGCACAAGTCATAGGGACTCATCCACTGCACCTCAATACTATCTGCTTTGGGTGGTACTGACTCTCCATCACGGTTTTGATCACATCACAAAAATGCATCTCAGTAGGGGAAGAACCTCTCTTTCCTGTGCATTCAAAGCTATGTTAGACAACACCAACACAAGGTTACACCGACACCCTGTGTCACCCTTTTTAACCCCTCGAACAAGGATTTAGACGAAAAGAGTACCTCACGTAGTGTCTAATAAGTTCTACTAAGAAAAGTAGAAAAAGACAAAGAGCGTACCAGTTATAATCTCATGTGATGCAGGATTGTAGACATTCATAACACACAGCCACCCGCGGCCCCATCCATAAGCTCCCTAAGCATGACATGGGCCGCCTAGTGGTGGTGGAAGGACCTCGAAACGTCGTCCGCCAACCATAGTTATTCCTTATTTTCTTCCAACACCGCCTACCTAGGGACCAACCTGTCCTCACCTGGGAATTCTCTGATCATGACACTGCCTCTGTCGTGGCGGTGCATCTACCAACAATCTAGAAAACTCAGCACATTTGGTCGTGTAGTCTCATGCCACGTGACCTCGCACATCACAATCATAAAACTAGTCCTCCTTGGACTGTCTCGGTGCTCTATGTTGTCCCCAACCATGTGCCTGAGTCTCATCAAGGGGAGACCTCCGGTGCTGAGGCCCTTCCAATTGACATCCCTTTGATAGAAATTTCTCTGTCAACAGTGCATGCTCCAACACCCCGCGATGGGTGAGGATGCACGAGGGCACTACGCTGGCACAAATCTACTATACAGAGGCCTCCCTCAAACTTCTGCGCTCAGAAGTTGTCATCATGGACCACATCCAAAGAGTACCAAGTGAGGTCTATGAACCTATTCACATACTCAGCCACTGCAATTACTCCCTATTGAAGCTCCAGCAGCTCCTGAAACTGTATAAAGCGCAAGTAGGTGGGGTAGTATTCCTCACAAAACAGCTGCTGGAAGTCATCCCATGAGAGTACCAACTCATCGTGTATCTGAGTATCCCCAGCTCTACTAACGCCAAAATTCTTGGTGGAAAAATACTGGCTGTCAAAGCCACCATCTAACCTGTCAATGTCTGAACAATCCTGAAGAGTCAAACCGCCGACTCTAGCCAACCCTTAACTGTTTGAGGGTATAGCTCACCATGGAACCTCAGTGGTCTATGACACTAGAACAAATGTAGTGCGCCCAACCTGTGCTCATCATCAACCTTCACTGCCGGTACTATCTGCTACTCCACAGGTGGAGGTGCTGCTACCTATCCTCCTGGAGAAAGGGTAATCATATGATGGATCTTGAACTGAGGCCTCGTCGCTCACGAAGTTGTCATCACGAACCATAGCTAGTATCCTGGCTAGCTATCATTGTGGAGACATACTGAATCTGATCAAGGAGTATTTCGGTCAAATGAGAATATATATAAAAACAATGATGGGGAGTTGACTCAAGAAGGAGAGTCAAAGACTCAATCCTATATGATGCATGAACCAAATTCCCTACAACAAGTGTCTCAGTGTGTCGAATCGACAAGCGGGTTTTTAGGATCCTCGTGAATGGATACATCGACCGCCACACCATCACTGGACTCCCTGGCTTGAGAGCCACTCTTGAGACATGTTGACACTATTGCCCCAAAACTTAACCAATTCCTTTTTAGGGACGTCTAAACAACGCCCCAAGGAATGAACCACCTTTGATACCACTTTTTCACGACCTGACCCTACCGGTCTCGAGCCACAACTACCCCAATCCCACCTCCATAGGCCAGGGGATGGCGACAAGCGCCGAAGGCGTAACAATATTGGTGAGGCCTTTACCTAAGTACCTGTACACACACACAGCCCACTCAATGCAGAAGTGCAAAGTAAAAAAGGAAACCAAA
Organism: Viscum album; assembly: GCA_963277665.1. Classification (NCBI taxonomy): domain Eukaryota; kingdom Viridiplantae; phylum Streptophyta; class Magnoliopsida; order Santalales; family Viscaceae; genus Viscum; species Viscum album. The sequence continues at coordinate 1,263,686,590 of OY728131.1, read as the reverse complement.
TTACAAACAACTATAACTCAAACTCAGTCATGCATCAACTTTTAAAACAGAACAAGTAAAGTGCTGAAAGGTGGACTGACAAGTAAACTGAACAGTAAAGGGAAAAACATGCTCCCAATTAGAAAGGTTCCACAACCTGACAATAGGTAAACGAAAGTAAACAGCTGGTGAGTCTCACATATGAAAATCCTACTACGTCCACTGAACAGAGCCCAAGCTCTTGTGTCCTCTACACTCCTCCGTTGTCTCGATCAACCTGTCTATCATCTACAAGGGCACACCAAGTGCGGGCAAAGTCCAACCAGGTGTGAGTATAAAGATACTCAGTTGGATGCCCCGAAAGCTCAAGGGAGCAACAAAGGAGATACTAAAACGGTGATCAGTAGGTAGATCAAGAACAATGTAAGATTACAATAGAGAGAGTGTAGCTCAACCCAACAAAAGTAATGAAGTAGACTCATCAAATCCAAGAAGATCTAGACATGGAAAGCACGTGGCATACCCCGCGCGTCTTCTCCCCTCCTAGAAGGAGAGTAACCGAACCCAAGGAGTGGGGAAAAAAGTATGGTGTATATATATATGATCAACAAGAAACACGAACGAGTGTGCAAGGGGATCTCTATCTCCAAGATCAGCCCAAGAAAAGTTGCCAACAATTCTAAGGGTAGCCATCATTGATGCCCAACAATCCCATACGTCAAGAGGCCTCATCGATAAACCGTAAAACCAAGGGTCCTGCTTCGGTAATCATAGAGAAAATTCACTAACTAGCCTCATAAGAAGGGATGAGTCTGAAAGAAGTCATCAGGTAACCCACTGCCCAGCCCAGCTGAAGGGTAAACCCCAAAATCACTGGGTAACCCACTGCCTAGCCCCACTGGAGGGTAAACCCTAAGGTCATTGGGTAACCCACTGCCCAGACCCGCTGGAGGGTAAACCCTAAGGTCAACAGGTAACCCACTGCCCATCCCCACTTGAGGGTAAATCCTAAGGTCAATAGGTATCCCAATGGCCAACCCTGCTAGAGGGTAAACCCTAAGGTCAACGGGTAACACACTGCCCAACCCCATTGGAGGGTATAACCTAAGGTCAATGGGTAACCCACTGCCCAGCCCTGCTGGAGGGTAAACCTTAAGGTCAATGGGTAACCCACTGCCCAGTCCCACTGGAGGGTAAACCCTAATGTCAACGGGTAACCCATTGCCCTGCCCTGCTGGAGGGTAAACCCTAAGGTCAACGGGTAACCCACTTCCTAGCCCCACTGGAGGGTAAACCCTAAGGTCAACGGATATCCCACTACCCAACCTCGCTAGAGGGTAGACCCTAATATGTTGGTGGGTAACCCATTGCCTAGCCCCACTGGAGGGTAATCTCGAAACTGGTTCGATAACTCCGCACTGCCCATGCCATCATTGGGTGTCACTAACACCGCTACCGTGCGTAGGTTCGAAGTGCATCAATGAACCTCCAAACAGTACCCATTCATGTTTCAACATTTAATGAGATCTAGAAAGAGGATCAACTCACCAAACAGATTTCACCCCTGCAATCCTCGTGAAAAAACACGCGAGATAAACTACAATGCCCCAAACGGACGCCTGATGAAAAAGTCGCAGTATGATGCACACAGCTTAAAAGACAGCCCGTGGGGCCTATGCCTCAACTCTGGCTTCAACAACTAAAACCACCCAGGCCGAATTTGTCTCGATGTCAGGGTCACAACACCACTGACGATGCCTAAAACGGACTCCGTATGCAGAAGGTGCAACTCCTCGCGTTATGCAAACAGGGCCTTGTGGGGCCCACACCTCGGCCCCGAAACACGTGACACATAACGTACCATTGCTTTCCTTTTAGATAACCATGAGGTGTAGGCTATTCAATTGCCCTGAACAGACTTATGAAGAATAAGTCGTAAAAATAAATCATACATCTGAAAGCCGCCTCGTGGTTCCCATGCCTTGGGCCAGAATTTGGGCTAGTAGATTACGCTGTCGCAATCCCCTCGGAAGAACAATCAGAAACGAGTACTCAAACACCCCAAATGGATGTCGGGTAAAAAATTGGCGTTTCACCGTAAAACGTATGAACCTCGACCAGTGGGGCCCACACCTTGTCTCCAACCCGAACGCTTTGGAAATAATCTAAAAAATTCCACACGAGGACTGGGGTCATGCTGCCGTAGATGGCGCGTCAATCAGACATCCCAAAGAGGAGTTAGGTTTGATGCAAGAATAATTAATTAATTAAGTAATTAATTAATTATTTGCATTAAGCGTTTCGTGCCACCGAGCAACCAAACCAAACTACAAAGGTTGCAAACCAACTTTAGAAGGACCATAACAACTCAAGGGCCACAGTGACTCTGATTGCATGTCAAACGGATGTCTGGCTCGTGAAACACGTCCATTGTGACCTTTAATAATAATTTAATATTATTAAATTAAAGCATCTCAGGTCACCTATCTTCGGGTGCAGAACCCTAAAACCACGAAAGCCAATTCAAAAAGTCCGTCACGGTGACACGAACCCATAGCTGCTAACGGCGAGTGAAACGGACGTGCCGTTTAAAAGATACGGACCCTTGATCGCAAGGGTCCTTAAATTGGGTCGGTCGAGACTGTCGGCCCGCGACCCAGCTGTGGGTCCGGTGAAGCTCGCCGCAGCCCGCTGGCTGCAGCCCATCCGTAAACCTCAAGACCCCTCGAGTTTGGTTCTTCCAAGTAGACCGGCCACATGGCTGATCTTGTCCGCGTTCCGCACCAGCAGGACCCGCATTTTGCGGGTCCTTGTCTGCAGCGCCCCCTGAGGTCAGTGCCTTAGGGATCCTCCCAAGCACGATAGGCCAAGGGCGAGCCCTCCACCGGCTGAGTGCACCGCTCGACACCAGCGCCCGTGTTGCCTGGTCACCTGCTCCCCACTCCGCTATGGCTGCCTGGACGCCCCAACCTACTCGGCTCCTCCTGGTCACCACGCCGCAGCCATCGCCTTCCCTCGCCAGCGCTGCACCGCCCGATGCCGCCAGCCTCCGCGACTCCTCCTGGCCGCACCCCATCCGCACCGAACACACCCGACGCTGCCGTCCTCCGGCCAAACCTGACGCCGGCCTCACCCGACACCGGCCCTCCGAGCTCCACCTAAGCCTAACACACCGCACCAAATGCCTCTGGCCGTCTCCTCCGCTGCGCCACCTCGATCTCTAGCCACCGCCCTTGTCAGAGTTGGGGCTTCCATCGGCCGCCACAACTACTCCGACATCCTGATTTCAAAACTAAATATAGTTTTGTGATCCTTAGGATGAGGCATTTTCAATGCCTTCCCTCGATCAACGATCCGACGGTTGATTGGCGCATCCAAAAATTTCAGACGAAGAACGATGAAGAACGAGGGTTATATAATGGGACTCGGACGATGGCTGTGTTCATTTGGCCATCATCCTAATTCTAAAATTGTAGAATTTAAACAATGGAAATTGTCGAAAACTCAAGAAATCTAAGAAGGTGAAAAAATTAACAAAAAACCTACCTTGAATCGGTCGTGCGTCGTTGGTGGCACATCCACGACGCTCCTGCTTTGATCCACCAAGGTTCTGGTGGTGGTCGCTCCTCGATTCGGTAAAGAATGGCGAAGAACAGCGAAGAGCAAGAGAGGGAGAGAGAGAGAGAGAGAAGAGAATGAAAAAACCCCAACTCAAAACTCATATTTTTCTATTTATAGAAAAAATCCGCTTAGCGTGGAATCCGAAACTATCGTTCTCTCTCATTTAATATCACGCCTAGGCAAAACACCTCATTTCAAACTCAATAGAAGTCTTAGATTTCCATTCTGAGGCTTCTTTCGAAAGTTATTCGAAAATAACGTCAGTGACAAAAATCACTAAGTCATTATTTTAAAATAACGTTTTTCCCTTGGGTGACATCTCTCACAGAAGGTCTGCACTCACAACTTTTACCGCCCTCCTAGGGTAAACGACATACTCTGGACGCAACCGTGCCCTCGTATTTTTGATCCGAGCTACTGTTTAGGATGAAAAACAACCCTGCCATGTGCATAGTATAAAAACACTTAATATTTTTATAAAATTTATTTTGGGCACACCGAGCCTCGAAATCACACGCCGTCTCAACTCCTAGCTCTGGAAATATATGTAGATATATTACAAAGTCTTTTAGGACTAAAATTGGGTCTCTACATGCATAAAAAAAATGTAATTTGGTTTTCTAGTGGGTGATTTACCATATGTATTTATATAGGAAAAACTTATGTAACATATTTATATATTTTTTCAACTAGTATATATGAATATCTTTCTCTATTTAGTAGTAACTATGTGTTTTAATTTTTTTTAATATTATGTAGGAACATTGTGATATACATGGATAAAATAAGGATCACATTACCGAGGAACACACCACAGTCTGTTAAGGGTTTGAAGGAGTTTCTAGATTTTGAAATTTCCAATCGATCCGTTGAAGGGTGAATAATATGTCCATGTCCTAAATGTAAATTTAGAAGATGGTTGAAGAGAGATGAAGTTTATGAACATTTAATACTGAAGCAATTCCCTGGTCAATATTTGTGTTGGATTTGGCAAAGAGAATCGAATATTACAGAAAGGTTTAACACTGATGTTAATCCATAGAATGGGATCCCAACTTCATCGATAATGGAAAATGAAATGCAAAACCTCATAAATGATGAATTCGGCACTACATGACACCACTATCAACATCAAAACATAACAGAACAACCGGATGAGGGTGCTACAAATTGCAACGTGACAAGTGATGTTTTTGAGACTGTAACACAAACAGATCAAGATTGTAACACATCATTGGATCCTCCTCTTGATTTTGTGGAGAAAAAAGTAATAAAAACTTCACCGAGGAAAATACATTTCATGATTTAGTTGCCGATGGAAATCAATATTTGTATAGTGGATGTTTAAAATATTCAAATATTTATTTTTTTCTGAAGTTTTACCATATCAAATGTCATGTAGAATTGAAAATAAGGAAATGTCCATGATATTGGAATTTTTGTGTGATGCATTTCCTGAAGCAAAAATCCCTGAGTCTTTTTATGATATGAAAAAGGTTGTTAATAGGCTTGGTCTGAATTATACAAAAATACATGCATGTCCTAATGATTGTAGGCTTTATTGGTGAGAGGATTCAAGTAGATATAATTTCAAAGAATGTTCTTCTTCTAGATGAAAGTAAATGGTTAATGTTGAAAGTCTGAATCAACATACTTTCATGAAGAAGAAGAAGAAAGGGAATACACCTGAAAATGTTTTTCATTACTTTCCTTTAAATCCTCAATTGCAAAGATTATTCATGTCATCAAAAACATCTGAACACATGAAGTGGCATTCTGTAGATAATAACAATGATGGGTTAATGAGACATCCATGAGATTCAAAATCGTAGAAGACATTTGATTCATTACACCTGGATTTCTCAATTGATCCAAGGAATGTTCTATTGGGATTAGTTGCTAATGGATTCAACCCACTTGGGACTTTGAGTACCAGTTATAGCATTTGGCCAGTTGTTTTGATCCCTTACAATCTGCATTCATGGATGTGTATGGAAAAAACATATTTTATCATTTCAATGATTATTCTAGGAAAAAAAGTTACTGGAAATGATATTGATGTATACTTGTAGCCTTTGATTGAACAATTACAGGAGTTATGGAGCAATAGTGTTGATACATTTGATTCTTCTTCTAAAACAATGTTCAAAATGCATGCTACTTTAATGTGGACCATTATTGACTTCCCTGGGCTTTGGAATTAATTTGGTTAGAATATTTACATGGGTTTGGATATTCTTGTTTATAACTTTAATTTTGAGCCCAAACGTCTACCTCATAGTAGAAAATGGTACTTCTTGTGCCATTGAAGATTTCTTGATGCATCTCATAGATTTCACCTGAACAGATCAGAATTTAATTGTTTCACTGATCGTAGACCACCTCAAAAGTTGTTAATTGGTTATAAAATATTGACACAACTTGAAAATATTGAAATAAAATTTGGGAAGCTTCATCATTTGAATGATAGAGGGAAACATATTCAAAGTGTATCTTCAAGTGAAATCAGAACACAAAAATGGAATAAAAAAAGTATATTCTTCAAACTTCTATATTGGAAATTTAATTTTTTGCGGCATAATCTTTATGTGATGCATATTGAGAAAAATTTCTCTGAAAATTTGATTTTCACATTGCTTATTGATCATGGAATGCCGAAGGATCATCTCAATGCTCACAAAGACTTACAATTAATGAACATAAAATGTGATCTCTAGCCAGATGAGAATGAAAAGTATGTTTCGACAATTTTTGCAATGAAAAATAGGGATAAAGATACATTCCTTTGATTTTTAAAGAACATGAAGGTATTTGATGGGTATTAAAGTAACATCTTGAGGTGTTTTTACTTGAAGAATTATAATTTACATGGATTGAAAAGTCACGATTCACATATTTTGTTACTATAGTTACTACCATTGGCATTGCATACATTATTACCTAAAAATATACTGATGTTGTACTCAAATTCTACCCATTTGTCAGACCACTATGTGAGAAATCTCTACATACATTTTAGCTTGACAACCTCTAGGAGAGGTTTGTATTAACCCTTTTTGAAATGAAGGTGATATTTCCTCCATCATTTTTTACTGTCATGATGCATTTAACTATACATTTGGTTGAGGAAGCTAAATTAGGAAGCCTCGTTCATTATCGATGGATGTATCCAATTGAGTGGTACTTTATTTATATATTTTTAGTTAAGTTAACAAATTTTGGAACTTAATTAAATGCATAATTATGTTTATTTTATTTTACAGATATCTTGGGAATTTGAAATCGTACGTGATAAATAAAGCTCAACTAGAAGGCTCTATTGTTGAAGGCTATTTGGATGAGGATTGTCTTACCTTTTGTTCTATATACTTGGATGATATTGAGAAAAAATTTAATCAAGTTATATGTGTTGAAGACACATCGACTCAATATTAAATACATCAGAAATCAAAAATATTTTCTGCTATTGGCCGATCAGTTGGGAGGACCTCAAATGTGACACTGACAGAATTGGAATTATTATAGGCACATATATATGTGTTGATGAATAGTGAAAATTCAGATCCATTTTTTGAGGATTTGAGGATACAAAAAAAGATAATAATGAGAGGCTGAACACGAAATGAGAAAGATATAACGAAAGTTGTTAATAAAGAGCTTGTAGAATGGTTTTCACGATTTGTATGTTCATAAATATTTCAATAAATACAAATATTAGTTTGACACATATATTTTTTAAATCTTATAAAGTATATTTCTTTTCTAGATCATGAATACTGATACTCGAGTATATTTTTCATAATATTTGATGTTTCTTGCTCGAGGTCCTCTAAAACAAGTTAGAAAGTTTGATGCTTACAACGTGAATGGATTTAGATTTCATACGATCGATCGAGAAAGGGGTTTGAAAACATAGAATAGTGGTATATTTACATTTTTTGAAGTGGGATAATATGGAAAGATGACTGATATTATTGAATTAAACTACCACATGAATTTTTTAGTGGTTTTATTCAAATACAGTTGGGTTGATATTATCAGAGGTATTAAAACAGAGTCCTTGAAATTTACTTCTGTGAACTTCTCTTGCTTGATGGATGTTGGTGATCATGAACTACATGATCCATATATATTATCATCACAAGAAAAAATGGTATATTATGTGAATGATATTGTGGATGAAGGGTGGAGTGTAGTTGCTCAAGTAATACAAAGAGATTTATATGATATGGGTGATGAAGTGGAATATTTGACCTCTGAAATTGAATCTCATCAATAACAAGAAGTAGAATTATTTGTCCATCATGATATTGAAAATATTAGTCTAGAAAGGATGAATCAAGTGGATGAAGTAATGGAGTAGTAAACTGACATGATTGAAGGAGAAAATGATTGTATGTACAGTTATTTATTCCTTCAACAACCATTTATTTCATTTGCGCAGTCATTCATTATCATGGTTATGTATATTTTGTTTGTTAGTACTGGGCATCTATTATCATTTTTTATTTTATTTTACATATTTTTTTTTGAAATATATGTTTTGAACTTAATTTTATTTGATTAAATTATATGAATTCAAAGGAGGAAGTGATTCAATGTTTCATCCCCTACTACGATAGATGACGATCCATCTGTCTCCCTCTCTACAGCATCTGAGCCACCAGCTACCTGCCCCCTACACCATATCCCCCTAAACCATCTCTCAAACCCTCTGTGAGAGTCCCTTTAGAATGTTATTCATCGATTCCCCCTTCAGTAGACTTAGCAGTGGGGCGGCAACATGCCACTTCTAGTTCATCACGAGCATACTGGAGGGTCACTATTATAGGTACAAATTTTAATTTAAATAAATTTATTGCACTTTTTTTATACTAATTTTTTGTTCATTAAAGATAAAAAATGAAACTATGGAGAAAAATATAAAAAGTGCAGATGTGTGGAATATTAATGGGGAGAAGATAATTGTCCCATTTGATTCATATGGGGTCCCTACGGATGACGCCGCAGGATTACATGGCCAAATTCTAGTCCAGCTGGCAGTATAGCCCATTTTCCTTCCTATTTCTTATGATGATTGGAGACATATTCGTCCAAGTTGGAAAAATGAAGTTTCTGATTCCCAAATAAATGTAATTTTAATACATTATTTTGTAATTGAATGTCATGTTATTAATATGTTCAAAATGAATTTTTTTATAGAGATGTTTTTCCACTTTACAGTTGCTGATGTGATAGCACAAAAGTGGACGTTGTAAAATCTTGGTAAGAAATGGAAAGACATAAAATTGATATTGTGGAGTGATGTCAACAATTCTTCATTGACCGTCCAACAAATTTATGAGAAGCTACCCAATGGGGTACCCAAAGAACAATGGAAAGTTTTTGTTGACAGACATCATGATGAGAAGAAGATAGTATTTAAATATATATTATTATATTAACCTCATTTTACATTTGTAAATTTATATGAATATGATATGACATTATATTCATTACTATTAAATTGAATTTTATTTATTTCAGGATCTCTCAATAAATAATGCATCAAGCTGGGCTAAGCAAGTCATCCCTCAAACTGCAGGGTCAAAAAGATTTTCTAGAATCCGATCAACTCTGGTAATATTTTCATGAGTTTAACTATTTATAAGAAAATATTATCTATTGAATATATTAAATTGTTGATTTATATTTTTTTAATGCAGTCATAGAGTCTAGGGAACGAAGCATCCCGAACTGAAGCGTGGTTGGATTTTGACAAAAAACTTGATGAAAGTTTTTTTAATGAGACTCCCAAAGAAGTCAGGGTATGAACTGATTTTTTTCATTATAATAACTTATTATCAGTTTTTACTATGTTAATATATATTTATATTTTATTTATATGTAAAAATTAAATAAATATGGGATGCCAATCCTGGGAAGTCCTACTCAGTCTCCCAGGATGACCTGGTTTCTAAAGTCCTTGGGAAGGAGCATCCTGGTAGAGTGAGCGGGATGGGTTTGAGACCCATACCATCTGAGGTCTTCGGTAGGCCATCGGGGATTGCAGCTGCATCTACACCGGGTTGTAGTTAGTCCAAACCCAGAGATTCTCAGAGAGATATTATTTCTCTATGAAATATAGTTCAAGATCAGGGGGCTCAGATATCCACTTTGTAGAAAGCATTGACTGATATACATCAGTAGATGATCAGTTATCCCCCCTGAGGTATTTCATTGACTGGTGGTGAGCAAGTAAATTATGAAAATTCAAAATCATTTAGTTTGAAAACTTTTATTGGTTTTAAGTTTAAATATAAATATGAAACACTATTTAATTTTCAATATAATGTTCTTATATGTGGTAGCAGGAAGTAGAGATAGAGGCAGAGAGGGTGACAATATCTATTCATCATCAGACAATGATTAGTAGTATTGTTGATATTTTGGACAAATATTGTAATAGTAGGTTTGTATATGTATCATGTGTGGCACATAGTTTCCTCCAAACATTTTCATTACCTAACATTTTCTTGATTTCTCATGTTTCCTTTTATGTATTTCATTGATTTATGATGTTTTCTTTTATGTATTGATTTCTCAAGTGTGGTATGCACCATATATATCGACTATTTATTGTGATGATTTATTTTTTATGATTCATTTTTCCTAAATTCATTTTTTCATTATAATAACTTATCCTACATTTTTTAGCCCAATTCATTTAACAAAACACTTCCATTTCTAACATTTAAAAATATTGAACATCAAAATTTTCTAATTTCCCTAGTATTCATGATACTCTTGGTCTTTTCTACTTTGCCTGAGACTCATTTCTCTCCATTCTTCCTTATTTAAATATGAGGTTCTATCACATCATCAATGAATGAATATTCTCATTTGGTAAATTGTGTGATAACAATTATTTTTTCCTCTATTATGAGACACATACATTTCAAGTTAAATGATTCATGATCATATCTCACTATGTTCAAACCATGTTCCACCTAGTATTCTTCTTCAACCAAGCCACAAGGTTTTTTGGGGAGAACCACATGGTTTCCCATGACCATGTTCCTATCATGCAACCATTTAAAGGCCTCTATAAAGCTTAAAACCCAAAATCAAACAACCTAAGAATTCACCCAAAAAAATAATATCTCAGAAAAAATTAAAGAAGGGTTGAATGGATGAATTTTTATTTTAGGGACTATATTTCATATTGACTCTATTTCATTTTTTTGTCTTTTTATTTCTCTGGATTTAGGCCTTTATATATAATGTTATGTGATATTGGGAAGGCTATTGGTTGATGAGGTTTGGGAAAGGAGGCCTACGTTTTTGGAATTGTTTTCACCAATGATAATGGGATGTATATTGATATGAATGGTTATGTTAGGGTTGGAACTGGTATACATGGAATAGGATGAAACTAGTCTTGGCACTGTTTTCATGAAATATGACATACATAATTGTTTCTAATTTTGTTTAAGTGTCTAATGGCCATGTGATATGTTTATCTGCATTCCTTTACTCACTGAATGATGCATTTGGTTTTTCTTAGTTATGCATCACTTTTCATATTGATTGTAGTATTTATTCTATTAGTGTTTTGGTATTCTTAGAATGGTTTTTTAGGGCACTAGTACAAGGGCTTCAGAAAGTAGTTCTTTTTTTTGTAAATATGCTTTTTAGTGGTGGTTTTAACCACCGCTAAATATCGGTACTTTTATATTAGCAACAGTTTTAACCGATGCCAGGGTCTTAAATTTAGTGGTGGTTCTAACTGCCGCTACAGTGGCCCATCTTTCGCGCTTTTTTTCAAGGCTGTTATATTGTTTTTTGCGGCGGTTTGTCTGGGTAGGCCATTACTTTTTTTAGCAGCGGTTTTAACCGCCACTAAAAAAAGTAATCCCCAGCCCAGAAAATCCGCCGCAAAAATGCATCAACTATGATGGTTCCCATAAACCACCACTAAACTTCTTTAACCACCTCTAATAGTTTCTCGACGTGCAATTTAGCGGCAGTTTTTAGAAACCACCATAGAAGCATATAGCGATGGTTTAAACCACCACCATATCGAAAAATAACCACTACAAAATTGAAATTTTCCTGTAGTGTACCAATCTCAAGGAACAACATAACGATGATTATGAAATTTAAAAAATGTTATAATTTTATTGAAATTATGAAGGTGTGAAATGAATTGAATTTGAGAAAAATTAAAAAGTAGAGCATCAGTATCGAGTTGTGAAAGAGGGGAAAGGAGTTAAAGATGCGATAACTGGAGTGATGTTATTATGTAGTGTTAATAGTATCAATAAAGAAGATAAGTAGAGGTCTAAAATTTGTGTTTGAGTGGAATAAACATGATCAAACTATATACAAAAAAATTTCTTTCTTTATTAGTTACATTTCTTCAAGTACACAAATTCATATTCTAATTGATATATATACATTACACAATGTAGTACCTACATTGAAGGAAAAAAGTTATGTAGATCTTATGGTAACATTATAATATACTTTTTCCATTTTACTAAAAACTAAAATAATAAGACGATGATTAACACTTTATTATTCCTAGCATATTACATTTATTAGAATATTTTATGATGATGTTAATATTAGTCGTTATTGGGAAGATTCATAGATTATTTTAGATATTTTATAGCAAAAAAATCTTAGATATGCTACGGGAAAATTAAAACCTTAACCATATGATTTATATAAACACAACATAGACTAATTAACCAGGAATGATTTCTTTGGTTGTTGGAATTAGATTGAATTTATAGAATAATAAATTGACATTATTTTATATGATATTAATCATATTAAGCACTTTTATTTAGAATTCTTAATTTACAAAAAAAACATAGAAGTGAATAAAATCAAAAAAATGCCTTGAAACCACCATACCCCTATCACACATCAAGGGTGAAGTATTATTTACTTGAAAAAATGGCATGTATTACAAAATTATAGTAAGAAAATTAGTTATATGAAATAATGCAGAAATTATGTTTCTGTGTTTATATGTAGATTGATCACACAAAATAATGTGCCACTTCCATATCACAATCTGTGTTATGGAAGGAGGCATAAATAAATAAAAACGATAAATAGTACATAAAAACACACACAAACTATGAGAATCATGGGAAAGTATTACATAATAGAAAATTTACCTCTATTAAAATAGTATTACATAATAATGAATACATATTTTGCTATATTTTAATCTAGTTTAATCACTAGAATCATCATCTACAATAGATTATGAACAAGTGATTTTAGGGGATTTGATGAATCAGGAGAAATATTACTATGATAGAGGTATAGGTTTTGGAGTGTCACCATGTGAATACATTGGGAAAGAAAAAACACAGGAATATACAAACAAGGAAATGAAAGAAATGAGGAAGATTCTCGAAAAGAAATTGTTAGTTGGTAGATTAAAATAATTGACCCACTTTTTATAAGGGATCGATTAAAAGAATTATCACAGAAACTACTACACTACAAAGAGAAATACACATCTTGTTTTTAGGCTATACATTCCCCTTAAAACCAAAATTAGAAAAGCTAATTGTGTTTTTCATAAAAAATATACTACATGGTGAAATTGATTATAATTTATATCTATCAACACCCACTGATCACCTTTTTATGAGATGTATAATGTATAATATCCAATGTGATGTTCTACACAATAATAAACTTCTAAAAGACTATGTGAAAGTATTTATTTGTGTATATTATTATCTAAGTACTTACCTATCTTTTCCTTTTAACAACCATGATAGTCAAAGTAGCTATAGGAACTCTCATAGGATGATTTTTTAATCTAAAAAAATAAAATGAAATAGGTATACCATTTCTAATTTATTTAATATTTAAAAACATTTAAAATTAATAAAAAACGTAAAAAGTAATGAATGAAATGACCAAAGTGGAAAGAAAATGAAAAATATAATATTAGGTTAAGAAGGTCTATATGATCAAATTCGAGATTAAAAAAAACTTTTTTAAGGTTCATTTATCCCTTTAATTGATCTTCTACATTTATTAACATTAAAAACTCATACATATATAACATTATAAAATGGAGACATGACTAACATGGAATTTCAAGATAAAATGTATGGAGAGAACATTAATGTCATGATTCTTCTTAAATGTGTAGATGAAATTCTCAAGAATAAATTTTCAGGAGACTTGGTTTTGAATATATACATGAGGTACATTTTTATAATTTAATTATCCAGTAATTGGTGTATTGTTTTTAATATAATTTAATAATATTCATATTTTTATAGGATCATATATCAAACTCATGTAAAGTGAAAACATTTTGATTTTTTTGATTCTCATATCACTTCTACCAAATAAATATATATGAAGGAAAATAAAAATTATTGGAACATCACACTAAGTAGCTACAATGTTTGAAATGAAAACAAAAAATGACTTACTCTTCTTAATATATAAAATGCAGGGATAAACTCGACACTTTAATTATATAAAATATATTTTTCTTTTTTTACATTACTTATTCATTTTTAATATTTTAGGACTCTCTGGATTCTCTTTTCAATGAATTTGGATAGAATAAATATATATTTTGGGATATAATATCGGTATAACCAATAAATAGACCACACATGTAACCCCTATTGATTTTTTATACACTATATTAAATATAATACCAAAAATGTTAAATTATATATTTTATTTTATGTTTTAATAACAATTTTGTTATCCTCGTAAGGGTATAACCTAGAGGTTCCACCTTTTTGGGGTCTTATGGAGGTCTCATGTTCAATTATTCATGATTACTTTTTGGGTTTCAATATATATTTTTAGTATATTATCCCCACCAAACCATTGGTAATTATTTGTTATGATGGGAAAGTGTTTATATATTGTCAAAAACATGATATGAGGAATTTTAGTGAAAATAAGAAATAAATGGATATTTGTAACTTGATAATTATTAAGGTATATATAATATTCTTTCATTATTAAAACAAAAAACATATAAAATTACTCATAATTCTCAATGTTTCTGCATTGTTTGAAAAAAATTCTCATCAATCATGGATATTTCATTCATCAATTTTTAAATTATATTGTATCTGATATATAAACTAGCATCCCCAGAGAGGTATTTCCAAGAGTAATTACTATTTAATTTAAAATATTTATTATAAGTTAATATATCTTTATTTTTCTTGTACTAATAAGACTAATAATAGTTCATATATTTTTATGTGGAAATAAATTTGTTTAGGATTTTTTAAATAACTTATATAGTATCAAAAAATTTGTAGACATCATGAATAGGTGGTTTCCTATAACATATTTAATGTTTTTAATTTTCAAACATCATAAAAAACCTGTTTATATAAAACTTATTTATTTAATTCTATTATCAACAAATACAATTATTGGTAAAATTTATTTTATCTATATGGGATTAAAATCTTATTATATGACTATGAATATTTAATTCATTACATAATTCAAGGAAAATGTTGATTAAATAAGGGTACACTAATCATACTAACATTATATTTAACATAACTAGCTGATAGATTTTATCAACTCCAACCCATCCATAAATTCACTTGAGTTATTTTTTATGAACATATATACTTTTCACATAAATTACAGTATATGATGATAATTTCTTTGTCAAAGAAATACTTTCATATAAAAATAAATTCAAGTCCTTTGGTATGATGGTTGGAGTAGAAAAAACTACTATCTAGTTATTGTAAAATTTATCTTAGCATGATTTGTTTAGAGGAATCGATTTAAATATATAAATGAGGTACATAATCAAAATTTATTTTTCAATATATTGTTGTACTATTTGAATTACAATTTTAATGGAATGTTTTTTTATAATTTAATATTATAATTATGAAACTACTTTACAAGTGGATATTATTTTTCATTTTTTGTCCCCATCTTCATTCCTAAAATAGTATATATCTTCAATTTTTTATTATAGTTCCATGTGTTAAAAAATATATTTTAAATTTAAAAATAATATAGATTTTAGATGAAAACAGGTTTCACATACTCAAAATCAAGAAAACATGCATAAATTTCCATGATATTTTAGAAAATTTATCATTGATATATTTGTGTCTTTTAGGAAGTAACATTACTAGAATATAACAAATGGTACATCTTATATGACTGAAAGTACATGTTTTTAATTCCAAAGTAATATATTAATTTAAAACATGTGTCACATAGTTAAAATATTGAAAAAAATATTGTATTTTCATGATACTATATAAAATCGATCAATGTTTTATTTTTGAAATTTCATAATTTAACTCATATAAATATGAAATTTAGTGTGGTTGGTATGAATAAATGTGAATGATTTTAATTTTAATGTGACACTTTTTGTTCAAAATGTAAACCACATAGTAAAAACCTATCCAATATTATTATATTTTCATCATGCTATAGGAAAATATTCTATAATTTATTTAATGCATGAAGAAATTTATCACACATAAATAAAACATATGGCATGACTGATATGACTAAAATAGTTTGTTTTAAATTTGAAAGTTACATTTAGTTAAAACATTTGTCTCATATTTAAAACTGATAATATGTGCTTTAATTGTCATGATTATTTAAGAGAATTACCAGTTATTCATTTTATATAGAAATAAATTAATCGCACATCAATTCAACATGTACTATGGATTGTATGATTGAATGTGTTTTAATTAAATTAAAAAGTTTCATTTTAGTTCAAAAATGTTTCTTATAATCAAAACCAATCAAACACAACCATATTGTTTTGATACTTGAGGAAAATGACCAACGATTCATTTGTGACTTATAAGAATTAACCACACAAAAATATAACATTTGGTATGATAAATAAGATGGAATGTGAAAGTTGTTAATTTAAAAATGATATAAATTTTAGTTCATATCATGAATCACATAGTTCAAACTAAGAAATGTCACTGATATTGACATTAAATTTTAGTAAAATGATCAATGATTCACTTTTACATGTAGGAATTAATTTCCCATAAATTTAATAGGAAGTGGGGATGATATGATTAAAAGTTCATGTTTATAATTCAAAATTGATATTTTTAGTTGAAAAACCATTTCACGTCATCATAACAAACCAAACATAATCATATTATAAGGATAATTTAGAAAAACAATCAATGATTCATTTTTGATTGGTAAGAAATAGCCTCACATTAATCAAACATATGATATGGTTGTTATAAAAGGATGTTTGTGGTTTTAATTTTAAAAAGATATATATTTTATTAAAAATGTGCATCACACTATTGTAAGATACCATATTTTGAAATAGTTTAAAAATTATAAAATAATTATAATTTTTCATTTGATGGATAATCCAAATAATAAACTGAGTCTCGAAATAAAATTATGAGAGTTTGAACACTTAAAAGTGTTGATTTAGATAGGTTTTTAGGATTAAGAGGTGTCTCAAGAGCTCATTTTTGTTTTGGGAGCTCTGATCCTGAAAATCTCAGTTTTAGGAGAGAGAACCCTAGGTGCATGATTAGAAAATATTTAGTTGAAACCATGTAGCCAAACCATAACTCCTGATTTTATAGGGTCATGATTTTTTTAAACTATGAAAGTGATCCAACAAGAAATGTGGTTTTGTGTAGGATTATAGTGGGACACACATGGTTGGTGCACATTTTTTCTAACTGTGTGATACAACCATGTGGGATGAGTGTTCTTTGGATAATAGCACCACACAGTTGGTGCACAATTTGAAAACCGTGCGGCAGGGTGGTGCTTTTGGATAGTAGGTCTCCATGGTTAGTGTAAATTCTTCCTAACCATGAAACCTAACTATGAAACTATTAAAAAAGAGGATAATAACCATTTAACCCTTTGATCATTAAACGTTTTTAATCTATTTCCATCCACTTTCACTCTCCTCAAACTTCCACAAGATCCTCCTATTTATCCTCTTCCATGGGATTGTTCTCCCTAATTTCTGGTCTGAATAGAATGTTGTATGATGAATTTAAATCCTACCATTGAGTATATGAACCCAATTTTTTTCCTTTCATTTTTTCCCTTTACTACTTAATTTCTATCAATATGCAATCTAATATCCCTATTTTTAGGGCGTTTCTCCAGTTCTTCATTTTCTATCATTCCGGCTCAAATCAAAGGTCAAAAAATGGATGAGTGAATATTTCTTAGTATATGGTTCATGATCTATTGATTTTCCCTAAAAATATCGCATGTTTAATTTTTTCCCATTGTGCCTCACACTGGACCTTCATTATATTGCTACTAAATTGTGAAACTCCTTAAATAAATTATATAGACCATGAAATAGACCCATATGACACCTATTGACATTGTAGGAAGGTTGTGACATTAACTTGGATCACCCATTAGATGCATCCAATTATTTAAACTCATTTGTAAATTGGTTGTATTTAACTAAAAACCAATTTTTTTTTGGAGTGACTCCTATAAGAGTAATTAACAAAAAGATAATGAAGGAATTGACTGAATTACAATAGGTCATGTGTACTTAATTATTCTATCATCACTTGTGTGTGATATGATTAAGGAAATGTAATTACTATATAAATTACATGGATACTTAATTTACATATGTTAAATTAGAAGTTCATTCCTTGAATATGTAAAACCTTGGGACATGTTATAATTGTTGCTTACTAATGAAGAATTGATAATTGATTATGTTGTTGAAAAGGGAATGTGATTATTTGTATGTTATAATTTTTGTAGATATTGCCTCTTATTTGTGGAATATTTAATTGAAATAAATGATTTATTAAATGATTGAATGCTATCAATTGGACCTTTTTAATTATAAATGAATTAGTTTATAGAATTAATTTAATGTTGTTGTAAATGGAATAATGGATTGAATCATGATAATAGTAAACTATCATGTATATTTTCTCATGGATGATGCTTAATTATTCAAAGAAATGTGATTTTTTTTATTTCTAGTATTCCTTGAGTTATAATTAGGTTCTGATATGAAATTCCTTGGATGGGATCATGAGACACATTAAATTTATTGAATTATGAATGGTTAAGCGGTGTTGGACATGATTTTCCTCATATATTAATTGAAATTGTGGACATGATGCTTCTAATTATTTATTTAAATTATTGATATGGTGATACTCAATTTTTATTGAAATTAATAGACATGGATATCCTCATTATATATATAAATTATGGGACATAGAACAACTCATTATTTATTGAAAGTTGTTGGACATGGTAATCCATATAATAATTTCTTTTGAATTGGGGCACGAAATGCTCCAAACCCCCTTGGTTAGAATATTTGGATGATGCCCTTATTTAAAATATGAAACCTTATATTTTTATCTCTCTACATAAACACCCTGGATATATACCATGGTCCCCAAGTTGATTTAAATAATATGTAAAATGCTTGGGCAATTTGACTTAGGATGAAGTACGTATTTTTAGCTAGGTGCCCCATGTGGAACCTGATATTGAAATGTTTATTTATATATCATTTCCCTTCTCCTTTTATTTATTATACATGAACATTGTTACATTTTATATTCATATACTAGATTCTCATTAGACACCATTGGTGATGGACTACTAAGTTTTACT
Organism: Viscum album; assembly: GCA_963277665.1. Classification (NCBI taxonomy): domain Eukaryota; kingdom Viridiplantae; phylum Streptophyta; class Magnoliopsida; order Santalales; family Viscaceae; genus Viscum; species Viscum album. The sequence goes on along the minus strand of OY728131.1, from coordinate 1,263,667,318 downwards.
TACATCCTATTTTGGTCGCCAATTGGAACCTGGACAGATCTTCTAACTATAAGTTAGGACTTGGATCATGCCACTTTATTTTTGCTTTTCTATGGGCTAGGAAGTGACATGGGTGTAGAAACTTTGCATGTTATCATGCTACCTTCAAGATTTTTAGTATTTTATTTATTTATTATTTTTTATGTTTATCCCTACTATATGAATCTTCTATATATTTTATACCTTATATTTTTTTGGCATAACATATCCATACATGGTTTATTTTATTAGAAATTTCATGGTTTTCAATTTATTATTACCTTTTAGTTATTATTATTTCATGATTTCTCTCATTTATTTATGATTTAATTATATTTTTTAATGATCCATAGGGTATAGTCTACAAACTATACCACCTTTAGATGCTCATTTCTAGTCATCAACCTATGATATATGGGGAGTCATGCTTGAAGACTTTTTTTCCATAATGTCTGGTTATTATTTTTTTAGAGAACTAGTCCTGGACATGAAAAATTGGAAACCAAGGTTTAATTATTTTTTTATCTTGTATTACAGTTTCGGGATGGTATAAAGGAGAAAAGGAATCTTCTTCAACTTGGAATATAGCTCATATTTGGGACTGGCCAACCCTCACATGGAGGAAAGATCAAGTTCCCATGGATGGGATTATTGATTATAGTATTCACTATTATAGTTGATTTTAATTTCACCTGGGTGATCAATGTATTTTATCTAGTTATTAATTTATGATATATAATTATTGGATCATAATAGAAAGAGATGAGGTATTTTAATACATCATTTCATGCTCATAGTTCTCACATGTAATTAGCATGCTAATCTGTATACCATGTTCATGCATTTTCCTACTTATATGCCTGTATTATTTTCTAATGCGATAGCTTTATTGTATGTAGTTAGGGTTTAGGGTGGTTTAAATAAGGTGTCTACATAAACCAAAATGGTGTTGTCCTATATATCTTAATAGTGACATTAGATTTAATCATCTTTGATTTAATTAAATAAATGAAATGGTTTTTAAAATGGTTAATGAATTAACCTGAATAGAATATTTGAATGTCAATGAATACGATTTATTGTGAAAAATTAAAGTCAATTCTTATAGACATTGATAAAATGGGAATTATGATTATAACTTATGGTGAGGTTGTCTCAATAATTTGTGTATGACTACCCACAGAATCGAATCATTATATTATTGACTTGATCTCTATAGGTCAATCAAAATATTATATATTTGTATAATAATTTACATAAGTGTTAAAGTAATTGGAAGCTTTATTTCTTAGTCGGTTAAATTTCCTACTAAAATAGGATAGTTAAATGGTGTATCAATTACAACTTATAAAGTCCAGTACCTTTTTAACTTAGAAATGATAACCCACATGACTAAATCCAATAATTACAAAATTGACATAAGTAGGTTATTTTTTTCATGTCACATCTATGATATAAACCCATTAATGGGGTGTTAAATCTTTAATAAAATAACTGTGATTGGTTTTCACTTAAATTATATTCCAATTATCACTAATAGAGCATTAAATCCATAGATTTGGAATGATTTCTTGTATAACTATATCTATGTTTTTATGACATGACCCTTATAGGGAAATTATATTCTTCTTATTTCCTGGTACATAACCCCTTTGGGGTGCATTTATGTTAAATGTAATGGTTATTATATTCTTCTTATTTTTTAAATTTACTGTTATGAATCACTCATCAATTAAAATTTTAGTTGTAACCTAAACGATGTTTTCCTTTATACATTTTAGTCGAAATTAACTTCAATTGATCCATATTATGAGAAATTATGGATAAATAATGTCCTAAAAAGGGAATTATGAGACAAATTTAATAAATAGCCATGTGGAGAGCCATGGTGAGGTTTTGGAAAATGGTAAAATTGATTAAAATTGCTGAATTAAAACATTTTGGTTATTCTGGTAAATAATAACTCCCACATAAGTGATATCTTTAGATTTCAATTGAATTGCATTGAATGGGAACATGGACATTATCCTTTGGATTACATGGCCTTATTTTGTTGTTTTGTATCTAAAGGATAGGTAGTAGAGCCTGGTGACCTTATAGGTGTGAATATAGTTAAGAAGTTGATGCCTTATGATAAAATTAGGGGTTAGCACATTATGGTTTCCCCTTTGGAGATGGGAAATTTTTTGACTTTAGGGCCAAGTTTCTAGGAACAGTAAGTGATATTTGTCTGACCATTGAGTTGGTTAGGATGTTTTGAGGCATACAATCATTTGATGAATTATGGAACATGTTTACAATTGATTTTAAAAGGAAGTTCCGAGGGATATCTGAGCATGTTAGAAACTAGTGTGCCATGTAGCATAGTCATATTGGCCTTGTTGATGAATAAATCATCAGAGTGTGGTTCGGGTCTTGAACTTGGTAGTACAGTATATAAACCTGTGGTGTATAGAAATTTTTATCCATGCTAGTTTAAAATGGTAACAGGTTGGTGTAGAATGTTAATAAGTGGATGAGTGTGGGATAGGGATCCAGATTTTCAATTATGAATTTTGTGGGCATGGAAACATAGAGCTTTGGGTAAAAATTAAGGGAAGTGCACTATGATGAGGGATACAATGAAAATAAAATGGGTACCATGATATGGTTGTCCCATTGGTGAACCTCGACATGCATTGTTGAGAGACGCGATGTCATGGGTTGGTTAAGGCCAGTATAGCCTAGTTTATTGTGAGAATAGAATATATACACATCTATCGATGGATCATAGTGTGATCCTAGTTTAGATATGATCATTACCTATATCATGACATCATCCTGAGTTTTCTAAGAGAGTTTTAGTTATATTCTAATCTATCTTAACTTATCTTTTTTGGTTTGGAGAAAGGAATCCTTGGGAGGTTTTCTCGAGGATCATTTTAAAGTGATCTATATGATGGAGAGTACAACATTTTCCATTTGAGGGAGATTATCCTCATTGTGTTTTGAGATTCAATGAAATCCATAGGTTCTATTATTGGGTGATAGTGGAATTTGAGTTAGCATTTTGAGATGAGTATATACATAACCATACCAGTCATTATGTTTGATGATGGATGGTGCATGGGCTATAGTAATCAAAAATTCATTTTCTTGGTGCGATGAAAAATATTCTCCTAAGGTAGGGAGCGGGATGTCTATCGTTGGTGGGAGACCCTCATGTGAGAAAGGTTATAGGACCTTGAGACCATTTCATAAATGGTTGTTTTCAAATTCAAATTCCATTGGTTAAATATAAAAATAAACAAATTTATTTCTTAGTAACTTCCCGGTATAGGATAGAACAATGACTTTGATGGTGTTCGTGTGTGGGATTCGGGCCCAGGATGTCTTGTGATGATCCAAGGGTTTTGAATGGGGTATGTTCCAGTTCTTATTTTGTGGCATGATGATGGTTTTGGACCAGGGATTGTTCGATTTGGAGACATCACCATAAATCAGTTATGGACTTCTGTGATCATTCTTAGAACAATCTTAGTATGCCTTTGGATAAAGGCTTTCTAAATCTGGTTTTCACAATGGAACAACAGTTGAAGCTGATAATTTTAAAAATTAGTTAGATAGAGGCCGTTCAACTTGAGTTTCCTAAAATAGATGTATTTTTTTATTGGGGAACTATATTTGGAGTTCCATTAGGGTTGAGATGAGTGTAGTCTAAAGGTTTGAAGGATATTTTCAAGGAAAATATAGAATGACTAGGATAGCCTGGTTGATCAGAATTTGGATGTTTTGATCAAATATAGGACTTAGAGAAGTTTCCTTAAGTTTTCTTAGGTGGAGTATGTTGGGAAATATTTTGGGAGTGTCACTAAGATTTTGAGGATGTGTTTTAATATAAAATTTTGATAGTGAAGGCACCATGGATCATAATTAGCTATTAGAAGGTAGAACCTATGATGGGAAACTCTATAGTAAAATTGATAAAAGTGATGGTGTCATGATCATGTCTCATGTTTATATGGGATTTGGTAAGAACTATCATAGAATTTTGTTAGTAGCTATGAGCATTGGGTCTGATTTTAGTGGTTTTAAGTGTCGTATACTTAAAGTGAGTCTTGAATTGATGTTGGGAATTTCAAAATTGAACATGATCGTTTGAGTTGGAATTAATGAATTTATTTGGTCAGGTGATGTTCTTATTTTTCACTAAGGGTTCTTAGGGATGAGAATTTTTAAGGTGGGGGAGGTTATAGGATCCTATGTTTCAAACTAGTTGACAAATTCTAAAGGGATTTGAAACTTTGGTTTGGTTGATATGGAAAATCTTAAACCAAGACTTAGAATGAAACTACAAGATTTAAAACACCTAAAAGTTATATTTTTAGATGATCTTTAAGTAATTTGAGGTTTCTTATAATCTCATATGAGTTTTTGGAGCTTCGATCTTCAAAAGATCAGTTTTATGGGAAACAACCCAAGGTGCATGATTGGTGTACAACTGGTTCTAACCATGCCTCCAAACCATGAGGCTTGTTTTATATAGGGTAATAATTTGATTAAACCATTATAGGGATCCATTAAGTTGTACGGTTTAGTATAGGATCATAGTGGGACACACATGGTTAAAACATGATTTTCTAAACTATACGGGATGTATGTGATTTGAACAGTATCACCGCATAGTTTGTGGATGATTTTTAAACCCTGTGAGGAAACTGTGTGATTGGGATGTGCTCTGGGATATTATGTCCATATTTTTGGCACATAGTTTTCCTAATTGCGCAATTTAACTACAAACCTCTTAAAAATGGGGAAATAACCATTTTTCACCTCTGTTCATGAAATTATTTTCCCCCATTTTCTTTCTCTTCCACACCTATAAACCCTTTAGGTGCTCCTACTACTTCTACTTTTCTATGGGATAGATCTCCCTTACTCTTGGTCTAAATAAAATTTCATCATATGCATTAAAATCTCAATGGTGCGTCTAAAAATTTTATTTCATCCTTTCCTTGTTTTACTTTACCCTCTTAAATTCTTTTATTATAGATGTAATATTCCCTATTTTTAGGGATTTTATTATATTATTTATTTTCCCATTTTTTTATTGAATCAAAGTTCAATAATGGATGAGTGAATATTTCTTGGTAAAATTTAGATGTTCTATTTCATTTTCCTAAAAGTATCCCATTTTTATAAAGTTTTTTCATTATTCCAAATGTCATACCTTTGGTGCATTGATCCTAAATTGTGTAGCCCATTAAATTAATTTTCTATACCATGACCTTGGCCCTTGTTGGACGTGTTTACTATGTTGTAAGGTTGTGTCCTTGACTTGGTTCACTGCATTGATCATGTCCTATTTTTTACCCTAATTTTTCATTTCCTATATTTGACCAAAAACCAACTTTGATGTGTTTGAGGTGACTCATAAAATATGAATTGAATAAATGATAATTAAGGAATTGATTTAATTACAAAACGGAATGTGTAATTACTTGGTATTTCATCACCAGTTTGTAATATGAGTAAGAAAATGAAATTATTATATCGATGGAATGGATAATTTCTTTCCTTTTGTAAAATTAGAAGGTTGTTCCTTAAATACATAAATAAAACACCCTTGGGGTGTGTTAGATCTTTTTATTACTAACGATGCATTGATAATTTATTATAAAGATAAAATTGAGTGTTATTATTTATATATTATAATTTTTTTAGAGATTACCACATGTTTTTGGAAGTTATAATTGAAATAAATAATATTTCAAATGATTGATACCATCACTTGGACATTTTTCATTATAAATTAATTGGTTGATAGAATTAATTGAATTGTATTGTAAATGGAGTAATGGATTGAATCATGATAATAATAACCCATCATAGATATTTTATCATGGATGATGCTTAATTATTAAATGCAACATGATTATTTATTTTTGTATTACTTGAGAGGTATATGAGTTTTGATATGGAATTCCCTGGAAGGTCTCATGAAAAAATTTAAATTTAATGAATTTTGAATGGTTAAGTGGTGTTGGACATGGTTCTCCTCATTGATTAATTAAAATTGTGGACATGATGTACCTCATTATTTATTAAAACTGTTGACATAAAGCTCCTCAATATTTATTGAAATTAAATGAAATTGAGCTCATTATAATATATAGAAAGTACTGGACATAAATCTCCTTATTATTTATTTCATGTTGTTGGAAAAGATTCCCCTTATCATTATTTATTTGTAATTGGGGGACATGACACTCCATGCCCCCTTGCTTAGATGCTTAGAATGATGCCCTTTCTGAAAATATAAATCCTTTCACGGTTATATCTAGACACGGATACCTTGGTTATATACTAGGAGTATCAGTTTGATTTATATAAAACATAAAATTCTCTAACATTACAACTTATTTAAAAGCATGTATGGTTGGATAGGTGTCCCACAAGAAACCTAAGTTTGACAGGATTATTTACACTCATTAACCTACTGCCTTTACTTATTATTCTTGTACAATGTTAAATTTTATATTTTTGGATTGGAATTTCATTAGACACTATAAATGTTGGACTAATAAGTTTTTCTCACACCCTATTTGGGCCACCAATTGGTACCCTAAAAGATATCCTGACTACATTTTATGACTTGGCATGTGCCTCTTTATTGTTGCTTCACTATTGGATCTGATGTGGCCTAAGAATAATAACTGAGCATGTACTCTAGATACCTATCAAATTTCAAGTATTTTATTTATTTATTATTTTATCTGTCCATTCTTATTTTATATATATGATGTATATTTACTGCCTTATATTTTTGGGCATAACATGTTCATTAATGGTTGATTTTATCGGCACTTTCCTAGTCATCTTCTTGATATTGCTTTTAAATTATTATTATCTCCCATTACCTTTATTTTATTTATACTTACATTATATTTCTTAATTATGCAGAGTGTATAGTCTCCCCATTTTAATACCTTTAAAACCTCTTTACTAGTTGGAATCCTCTAGAATAAAGGGAGGCATGCTTGAGGCCTTGTCTTCAATCAGTCTTGTTACTGCTTATAGAGTGAACCAGGTTGGGACATGACATTGTAAAAATTGGGAAAACACAATTATTCTATCATGATAATGTACGAAAATTATAAATATTTTATTTTTGATATATATGAATTAATCACACATAAATTTAACATTTTGTGTGGTCAATATGACATAAGGTGTTGTGTGTTTTCAATTTAAAAGTTACATTTTATTTTAAAATGTATTCTACATACAAAAAAAAAAGAAAATGTGATCATATTTTTATAATACATTATAAAAACAATCAATTATTCATTTTGAAATATATAAATTAACCTCATGTATTTCTGACATGCAGTGTGTTCGATAAGATGTAATCTGTGTGTTTTCAATTTAAAAGTTACATTTTAGTTCAAAACATGGATCACTTACTGAAACAATTAGATTGTTGTGATAATTTTGAAACAATGTCAACGATTCATTTTTATGTATAAAAATCAACTGAATGATATTATATCATATAGTGTGTCCGGTATGAATGAAATTTACTATTTTAAATTTTAAAAGATATATATTTTATTTCAAAACGTGCATCGCAAACTAAAAATTAAAAGAACATGTTTGGTTTAATGTGATTATTTAGAAAAAATTATTAATTATTAATTTATTAAATTTATGAATTAACCTCCCAATAATATTACATGTGGAATAGTTCATATGGTGGAAATTTCATGTTTTTAATTTAAAAGAAACTTTTTAATTCAAAACATGTATCAAATAGTCAAAATCAAGAAAACACTCTCAAATTGTTGTGATTATTTAAAAAATGATCAATGATTAATTTTTATTAAATAATTACTAACCACATATCAATAAAACATTTTTTATGAATAGTTTGAATAAAGTGCATTTTTCTTATTTAAAAGGGATATATTAGTTCAAAACATGCATCACATAGTCAAAATTAATAAAAAAAACTCATATTGTTGTGATATTTTAGGTAAATGATCTCTAACTCATTTTTGACTTGTAGGAATTTTCCAAACATCAATATGACATGCAGTGTGTCTATTATGACTGAAAGTACATTTTTAATTTAAAAAAGACATATAAATTAGTTCAAAATGGGTGTCACATACTCAAAATTAATAAAACAATCTATAATTATAATGATATATAGAGAAGTGGTAAATTATTAATTTTTTACATGTACAAATTAAACTCACAATAATTGGACACATAGTTTGGATGGAATGACTGAAAGTGTGTGTTTTCAATTTAAAAGTGACTTTTTTGTTCAATACATAAGTCACATTGTCAAAAAAATTAAACATGCTTGGATTATTATAATACTTTAGGAAAGTAATTTTTTATTAATCTGTGGCATGTGGAAATTTATCACACATCTATATGACATATGGTGTGGTAAGTATTATCAAATGTGTGTATTTTCAATTTTAAAGCTTCATTTTTTTTCAAAACATTTTTCACATAATCAAAGATGATCAAACATGATTATATTTTCATGAAACTTTAATAAAATGGGACAATATTTATTTGTAACCTATAATAATTTACCTTATATCTATATATAAAATGGTGTGACTCTTATAATAGAATGTGTGTGTTTTCAATTAATTTTTTTTATTTTATTTATGGAATATTACTAAAATAACCATTTCTTTTATTATAGGAATATGATTCATTTCTAAAAAATTTTGTTAACCATTTGAGAAGGTATTTTACGAGTTATTTTTTTATATTAGATGTGATTTTTTCTAAGTTAATCGGACATCAATGTAATTGTATTGTATTAAAATGTTTTTTCATAAATCCCTTTGTATTGAAATACAAAAATGTTAATATCTAGTTTATTAAATGAAAATATTGAATTATTATAGATATTATTTTTTTGGTATTGGATATTTCATTATTATTTTTATATAACAATACATTGAAATAGTTGAAAGGGATTTTATCAATTCTAAAAGTAGCACTAATAAATTTGGTCTTTTATTAGTGATAAAACTAGCATTGATAAAAGTATACATTATTAATTATTTTTAGTGATGATATATATATTTATACTTTTTATAACCTGAATTATTATCAATTTAAATGTTTGGATAAGTTTCTTTTTTTGTAGTTTCGTAGCGACTCAGAAGATGGTGTCCTATGGATGAGTAGGAATGTGGTGCTGGTAGATGTTTTCAGCCCAATTGGTGTATCCGGAATGACTTTAGGTATAAGGGTAAGACATTTAACCTTTCTCAAACATGTTAAATATTATTGTTTTCATACACTACTTCACTACTTCTATGAAGGACACAAATTGATAGACCCTCATATTTGGTTTCATTACTGGTTAGTTTTACCCTCTAATTTCAACATGCCACTGCATCGCAAGGGTTCGTCCCTCCTCAGGTCAGAAATTATACATAGGTTTTACTTTTGGGAATGAAAAAATTAATATTGGTGGTATCATACATGATAATATTAGTTCAGTTATCATTGTATTTAACACCTTTTATGGGGAAGTTAATTCCCTAATCTCTGAGGCTGGAGCCTCATTTTATGGACATTCCATCTGTAATAATAAGAGTATCCCTTGTAAGTGGTTGAAGTTGATTCATATTTTATTATCTTGTTTATGAGAGGATTATATCCTAATCACTGGTCAGTGGTCTACATAATTAGAGTATATAATAAGTGCCTACCCCCTAATGTTATTATTTAACACATTTTTGTGAAGGTAAAATTGAATCTGAATTTTTTTATACCTTGAGAAGTGTTTCCAACCATCTAATAATTTTTTCTTGTTTAGGATATCTTTCTCAAAATTGTAAGACAGTTTTTATTATGGATGTATAAGTATATCACCACTTTAATCGACCATTAATCCCATAAGTTTCTTCTTGCCTTTTTGAATAAAAATATATCTTCAAGTCTGTCATTCTTTAAAATCTATTTCTCTAGTTGTGTGATTTAAACTAAGAAATCACTAATGTTTTATTAATTTATATATGTGGTATAGGACTTATACCCCTTATAATCGACATAAATAAACGTAAAATTATGATAAGACATCATTTAATCAAATATAAACACCTATTAATCCATAAAATACCAAGATACATATTTATTCAAGGAAAAAACAAAGATTCAAAAAAAAACTTGGGTGTCAACATAGACAACAAGAAATAATTTTACAATTCCTAAATTTCAGATAAACTATGTAAGATTATCCACAAACCCTTCTTCCATCATAGGAAAAAACTCCTCATTGAAATTGAGAGTTTCATCATCCCATAAAAAAACCTAAAAATATTGAAGAGCAATGCAAAATAATGGGAAGAAAAAAAATAAATATTACCTGGAACCAGAACTCAAGCCTTCCATGATGAAGAAGAATAAGTATTTAGAATAAATTTTGAGGGGAGAACCCCTACCTAGGTGTGTCAGCTATCAAGGGGGAGTAGAAAATGGGTTTCCACCTTATACATAATTATAACTAAATAACAACCAAAATAATAGCTTCAAAGGAAACACAAATGATAATACGAAAAACAACAATAATAAAGTCCATTATAAGATATTTATCACATGAATATAATAAATTATCACATATCAAACAAACAAATTTTAAAATCAAAATACATGTTAAAAAAACAAATGATTTTATTATTTCCTTGGAAAAAATATAAATCATTTAAAATAATACCCAGCACCTTCATAGTAGTTATAAAACCCCTCTTAATGAGTATTGAAATTACTAAAATATTAAAATACATACCTGAGGATTTTTTAAATTAAATTTAAAATGTAATATTTCACTAATTTTCATTAAAATTATCATTAAAATATTTTATTTCATAATTATTAAACAAGTTATTGTTATGATTCTCTATACCATAAGAACATTTCATCCTCATAAATCCTAGGAAAAATCATAAGAATAGTTACTTAAAAGCCTTATTTTGTAATCCTTTTACTTTAAGAGAGATACTCCCAAATACTAAAAATCAACTTACCAAGTTGAGAACCCTGATAAATTATAAAACCAACCACTTAATTTATTTAAAAACTTCCTTTCCATTTTTAGAATATCATTTGAAAACCATTATATAAATAAGATAAATTAAGCAATGAAAATAAATTCAAATAATAGATATAAGAGATATAACATCCACTATAAAATCTTAAATAACATAAAAGTTAATCCCTTAATCACCCTAATCTATTCTTGATCTCTATTCTATAAGTAATTCCCAAGGCTACATAGGATAAACTATGAACTTTATAAAATTTGAATACTTGACATTCCTATGGGGAATCATTCAAGAACAATAGAGTGAATGTATCAAAAATATACAAGTTAATTTTTTTGAAATTACTAGTTCACAATAAAAAAAGAGCAGAATAGAGTAACATCACATAAAAACTATTAACATTAATAAAAATGTAAAATTTATCAATTAATACCACCCAACATGAGTCAATAAAAAATGTTGAGGTGCTACTAACCTTAGGTGAAATTCCATAAATACCAAAGGATTGAAAAAAATGACTCGGTAATACAATTTCATTAGGAGATAATTTTTCATTAAACATTCAAAAAATATAAGTGAAAACAATATGGAAAAAACCATGATATTATATGATTTAGTAGTGTAACCCCAAAAACCCAAAATCTATTACAAATAAATAAATAAGAGGAGAATTATATTGTAAAATAAAATATCTATCAAAACCAAAAATGTCACCATAACACAATAATTCCAATGCAAAATCACTCCAAACATCCAACCTAAACATATGCATGCTCCACCCTCCATCACCAAGCCCATATAATCATGATGAACCACTAGAGAAATATGAAATCATATCCTTACCAGTGTCATGAAAAATATTGTGTTCATACACACCAATGTATATATGGAGGGTCTAAGTATACAACCTAGTAGGAAATACACCAAAAGAATCCCACATAGGCCACTGAGACCATAACAAGTTAGCATGATATAAAATAAGAAGGAATATGAAAATAATTTTCAAGATAATTTCATATAAAATCGGTAGTGTTATATAAAATAGTTTCATTGTAAGACTAATGTTATCCTTTTTTTTACCAAAAATCATAATCTACTTGAAATACCTATTACACACACACCCATGCATGCTGAATATCAGTCCCAATACTCATGATTTATGTCCCATATCATCACACGGTGATAACCTCCATGTGCCCCAAAGAAACTAGTGTCCATGTCGGAACCAACATGGTTCAATATAATGAAATCCTGAACATAGACTAATCCATGTATGCCAAAGTCTATCCAAAACATGTTTTCGTTATAAAAAATCTTTTAAGAATTTAAGAAAACACATTGGGTAAATATTTTTAAAACCTTACAATAAAATAACTTTAAACAATATTTTATCAAGGGGTTTTACAATAAAAAAATAAACATGATTTTTATAAATAAAAATCATTTGAGTTAATGGAAACCCATATCATTAATACACATTATTTCATGATTTATTACACAATGATACACATAATAAAATATAAAATATTCATATGACCGAGTGTCTTTGTCTAATTTTAAACATATAAAAATAACATGAAACATGGGTATATAGAAATTATTTAAATGCTCCAAAACATGCCTCTATATTCCATTGATCTTTTAACACTATAGAAGATAACATGGGGACATATATTAAAAATGGGTGACTACAAAGCCCAGTTTTTTAATAATCAAAGAATGAAATTATGAAAGTAATACATGTGAGTAAATAGGTATATCAAGGAGACATAAAAGGGTTAGAATCATAAACATGAACATAAAAGCATGATATAATGTGATAACATCTATAAAACATAGGAATGCGGGAACAACATAAAACATGTCACCATAAACATAAAACATGACCTCCTAAACACAAGATAAGGATTAATGTAGAGACATCATAACATTGTGTGCTTATTCTAGAAACCCATGAACCATATATGGTATCTCATGTCATATAAACATCAGCTAATTCATTTAGCGGCTATATAATTCCAGGCCCACCCATCACATTCATATAATTTATATATATTTGTGTACCACATAGATAATACAATATAAGAACATATTTCCTTACATTTAATCCATTGATAAATGAGTGTGGGTTACATACAATGAATTCACTAATCAATGAGATATAGGTATTTATAGGATAATAACCTTGAGTGGAAATGGGGATGAGTATTCACAATAAAAAATTTGGGCATGGAAAATCATAGGATAATTTCTACAGCATAATGGGTGTACATAAAGGTAAGTGGAAGGGTTAAATGTGAGTGAAAGGTGGTCTCTATTTACATGGTCATCATAAATGTAGTAAACATATGTGTAAAAATAAAAGAAAATATGAAAACTTGGAAATCAAAAGTCTTAATAAGAAGAAATTACTTGAATAAAAAGAAAAGGAAGAGAATCCCATACTTGAGAGGTTACTTCTAAAATGTTGGGAGGATATTCTTAAGAGTATAGAAACACATTTGGAAGGATTTAAAGAGGAATAAGGAGGGGAAATTCATGCTCAATGGGTTTTTAGGGAAGGTGAATGGTATGTTTGGTGGGTATTTATGGTAATTGAGAGGGGAATTCTTTATTAATTTCTAATCATATTTTTTGGCTCAATGAAAAAAATAAACAATACCACAAACCTTACCATGGTTTTTCCCATGGTTTCTACCAAATATAATTGGTTATTAAAATTTTATTAGGATAAGAACTGAAATCCTTAAATTAATATCATTTTTGATGTAAAAATGAGTCTTGTTTATAAATAATTATTTTTAAAACCTTAAAATATAATATAGGTTTTGGGGGATATGTTATAGGATTGAAAATTTAATCAAATAACATCAAAAACAAATTATTTTAAAAGGGAAATATTTTTTTGGATTCTTATTATAGTATTTATTAAATAGAATTTGGGCTATTATGATATCATAATACATATAATATATTTAAACCATATTTAAATTTTATATAAAAATTATATTGTCTCAGAAAATTATGATAACATCACCATTGGATAATTTTAGAATGAAAATTTAAAAAATAATATTTATTTTTCCAAAATAATTTTCTAAATGTGATAATTTACATTTTTGTATAAAACAATTTAATTACTAGAAATATAATTTTTTATTACGCTAACAATATTTGAACACTTATAAAAATTACGTTAGACTTCATTAAAAATATATTATCACTTTTATTTAAATATATATTATTTAGTAAGGAAATTTAATGAAATATTTTTTTAATTATTGAATTTATCAAAGAGTGTTTAAATTGTAACAAAATATTTCCCAAAAATATAATTTCAGTTTATTTATATGAAAATTTAATTTTTATCAAACTCATTATATAAAAATATATATAAATTAATAATGAAATGGAGAAAAATAATAATTATTTTATTATAAATAAAATATACATATTCTTACTATTATGGTGTAGATACATACACCAACATACGCCCTAAGGGTATGATGTGTGATGATGGTATATTCTTGGGGTGGTAAGAAAAATATGGTTTGGGATGTGATCTTGATAAAAATAAAATTATCCCATAAATAGTTTCACTCATGTTTCAGTTATTGAATATCATCTTGAACATTTTCAAGGAAAAATCCAAGTGATTCCATTTCCCTTAGATGCTGTGATAAATGGGATTCATAGGGTATAATCTAACTGGTCGAGGCCATCACTTCTTCCTTCCATGTCAATTACACATTATCATAACTTTTAATATATAATAATCATAATGTACAATATAGTATGTATATATTATCAATATTTATGATGATTAGTGGACTTTTAATTCTATAAAATAATAATAAATAAAATATAGTACATGTGTTTTCTATAATTGCATTACTTAATAATGAATTTCTTCATTTAGAAGGGAATTTCAGTTATAAAATTTTGGGTGGTTACATTATCTCACTTCAAAAATTTCCCCTTAAAATTTAATTTCATACACTAAAATTGAAAAGGGTATTTCTATTTCATCGCCTCTTCTAGTTTCATTGTTGCCTCTTTAAACTTGTTCTTATACCAAAATACTTATACTAGGTGGGTTATCTTATTTGATATAACTTTGTGGCTATGATATCTGTTTTTTTCCTCATATATAAGTTAATTCCAGAAATATACAACATCATAGTTTAGTATATGTGAGGGTCCTATTATGTAATTCTTCAAAAGGAATACATTGTACACATCATGTACTTGAGATAAGTTAGGTTGGAGTGTTAGCCAATATGCCACACCTACAATATGATAAAATATCCCAAAGGGCCCAATGTATCTTGGGAGAAGCTTTAATCTATTCCTAAACCTCATGAATTTATTCTATAGGAAGGAAATATTTATCTCCAACCTCAAAATATAGGTCACCCTGATTATTGTATGCATAGATTTTCAGATGACTTTGCATGTATTTAATATAATTCTGAATTGTATGAACCTTATCTATCATATCTTGGGTGAGATTAGGTCTTATCAGTTCCCCTTCCCAAAATCATTCTAACATGATGGAGTCTAACACCTCTTCCCATATAGATCCTCAAAAGGTTCCATTTGATTGCTAGAATACAAAATATTGTAATATAATAGTGCCACTATGGGAAGGTGTTTATCCAAAAATCTTTGGAAATCCATTTAACATGATCTCAACATACCCAATAGAGTTTTAATTTTTATTTTAGGATTATTCTACCTATGATTGTGATAAGAAGTTTTTAAACTCAACTATGTATCCAATGCTAGTTGAAGGCTTCTATAGAACATTGAGGTAAACCTCAGATCAGAATTAGATAGAATGTAGAGTGGTAGTCCATGAAGTCATACCACTTACCTTATGTATATATTAGTTATATGTTCAAAAGATAAATATTCATTAATACAAATGAAATATAATAACTTTTTATGGTGATCGACCACCACCCAAATGAAATTATTGCCTCCAGATATCATGGGGAGTCCTATGATGAAATCCATGGTTTTGTTATCCCATTTCCATAATGGTATGGGAAATGGTTTCATTTTAACCATATAATTTTTTAATTAATACTTTAATTGTTGGAATATTGGGAATCAAGATACAATTTATACAATCTCAATATTCATGTTAGTTTACCATATATTTTTCTTCATATCTCAATACATATTAGTTCTTCCTAGATGAATATAGAAAGATGAGTTGTATGAATCAACCAAAAGTTCCCTTTTTCATTTATGGTTTTTATGGGATAAATATCTGGGTTCTAAATATTATAAATCCATATTTTGAAAAGATAAACTCTAGAATATTTGTTCCCTTAATTTTAATATTATCATCATCTTTTGGTGCCTCCTTGATCCTCTAAATAATGGATGTTTGTGAAGTAATTTTATAAAGGTAAGACAAAGTTACTTTTATGATTCCCATTTACATTCTTTTCATGTCCAAAAATATTAGATCCCATTCAATCATCATCATTGATGGGTTTATATGATCCTTCCTACTAAAAGATTTTTCCACATTGTTTTCCCACCCAAGATGGTAATGGATTGAACATTCATAATATGTCATCTACTGTAACCAACTTATTTAGTGCATGTTGAGATAATTTTGTGTGAATATGTACTTGAGGTTGTTATAATCCATATAAATGTCACAATTTTACCCATAGATATAATGTCACTAAACATTCATTGAAAAATCACTGCATCCAATTCTAGATATTATGTTGTGTAGTTCTGCTTATGGATATTTAATTTTTGGGGGACATAGGCTATCACTTTGTCATAAAAAACCCAAGCCATTTTGGTTACATCACTGTAGATCAAAATTAATTACCAAATGGTGGGTAATATGAGCCTATGTTAAGTGATTATAATATTATTAATCTCTTTAAATATCTCATTTAATTAATTATTCTAGAAAAACTTCCCTCCCTTATAAGTTGGATTAGTTAGTGGGCTTAGAAATCATGACCAGTTTCTCACAAATTGATGATAGTACGCAGGTAATCCAAAGAAACTATCGATCATTGTCACATATTTTGGTTTGGTCCATCCTTCAATTTCCATTATCTTAAAATAATTCACAAATATCCTTTTTCTACTAATAACATACCTTGGTAATGTTACATTATCTATAAAAACGTCAATTTACTATATATCACATATAAATTTTTATTTCACAAGGTCTTCAGTAAAACATCCAAATTATCTTCTTGTTCATCCTTGTTTTTGGAATATATAATAATATATTTTATAAATACCACCAAATGTTTTTCAAGGTAATCTATAAAGACTCAATTCATTATGTTTATGAATATATACAAAGCATTAGTTAGTCCAAATGGAACTTCTATGAACTCATAGTTCCAGTAACTTTTGTGAAAATAATCTTGGTGATATCCAACTTCTATGCCTTTACTGGATAATACCCCATCTAAATATCCACATTAGAGAAGTACTGAGCTATAAATGGCTAATAGAACAAGTCAAAAATTCAGGGTAGATGATAATTGTTATTTATAAGTATCTTATTAAGCTCAATATAATCAATGCAGAGTCATATTGACCCATTATTCTTATAGAAAAAATAGTATCAACACTCCAAATAATAAAGAACATGGATGTATAAACCCTTTATCTAGATTCTCTAGTAGTTGATTCTTCAACTATTCAAGTTAAATAGTTTCCATTCTATATAGAGTCTTGGATATTATAAAATATCCGAATATAATTTTTATTGAGAACACAACCTCTTATCTTGGAGTATAACTAGTAAATTATTCAGTAAACACATTAGAATATTTATTTACAACATGAATTTTATCAAGGGTGATATTTTAATTAGTCTCAATCATTTGATAAATGTACAATTACTCATAAAATAATAAAAATCATACTTGAGGTAATGATTTCAAAGGAGGTATAACCTCCTCTTGCACTTGTATAAAACCATAGGGTGATTCATGATATAGAGGGAAACTTACTTATCATAGAAATTTATGTTAACTCTATGTAAGGAATGTTAATCTCTACCCAAAATAGCTTCTAATTATGATGAATAGAGTACTATAAGGTTTTATTCGAAATTCATCCCACAAATATTGATAGTGGAGAATTTATATGCTTGTGATGCAATAATTAACCCATTTACAATCTTCACCAATAACTCAACTTCCATGTTTTGAGGTGGTGTTAGAATAATTCTACTAAACATGTGTGATATGAAAGAATGCATAGAACCATAGTGACATAAGAAATTTTATTTTCATTAATAGTTAATAATCCTATCTTTAATAATTTTATTATGGTTTTAATCATTTACTTAATCCAAAATAGACTCAAGGATGAGAATTTTCAAACTACTAAGCATATAAAAGGGTAAATTATGAATATAAAAGTAATAACCTACAAATGACTTATATTACATAACCTATAAATTTATAGGATTCAAATTAATTTATCTATGACCTATTTTCTAACATTAAATTTCATAGGCATTTTTGATCCCTTTTGAATGTTTTGTAAAAAGAAACTGATTAACCAAAGAATATACCTTAGGAGTGTCTGAATAGTTGTGAAATCTTAAGATACATTTTCTTTCACCATGTTATGATCAATCTAATAACTAATTCAACCTTTGTGGGGTTATTATCCCTAGGTAATACTGTTTCACAATCAAATACATTTTATAGTATCCATATATGGATTTATTTTCTCAAAATACAAAGAACTATATAATTTTCCAAAATGTAGGGAAGTTTTATTGTGTTTAATATTATCCTTGTGGGTTTCACTAAGGTTTTCTAATATTAACTCCCAAATAACGAGAACATTATCTCATATTGACAATGAAAAATCATATCTTAATAAAATTTATTTTTTGATTTATTACATATAGAAACAGTTAATAAAATCCCATAAGACCATGGGGCCTAGTATCTCTGTGTATTTAAATACACAGAACAATAAATTGAAACATGGGAATAATAATATAATTTAAAATCTCCAAAACATGCCCTTATATTCCATTAATATTCTAATACTACATGAGATAACTTGGGGATGACCATAAGAAAGGGTTGAGATATAAAGCCCAATAAGGGAATAATTAGATCATAACATGTTGAATTCAATATTTTTGTGCTAATAGGAATATCAAGGTGACATAAAAGGGTGAAAATCATAAACATGAACATCGAATCATGATATAAGGTGATAATATTAAAGAATCATAAGAATATGGTAAAAATATAAAACATGACATCATAAACAAATGTCCTGGATAATATCCAAGACATCATATCATTTTGTGCTTAGGCTAACTACTTGTGCATCATAAATGGTATTTTTTTAGATAAAAACATTATCCAATTCACTAAAGAGCTATATAATTCTGGGCCCACCCATCACATTCATATACTGTATATGAATTTGTGTCATATATAAATCAAACTATATAAGAATGTATTTCATCACATTTAATATAATTATTAAGGAGTTTGGGTTAATTTAATTGAAGTAAACAATCAACGAGGCCTATATAAATCATGGTGAATACATTTGAGTGGAAACAAGGATGGGTATTTATCATATAAAATGTGGGTGTGGATATTTACAAGATAACTTCAGCATCAAAACAGTGTACATAAATATTCATAAAAGGATTTAATGAGAGTGAATTGTGGTCTCCCATTCCATGGAAATCATAAGGGTAGCAAAGGGATGTGTAAAACACATTACAATAATGAAAATTAGAAATCAAAAGGCTTAATATGAAGAAAGTATTTGAAAAAATAAGAGGAATAGAATCCCTTACTTGAGAGGTTTCTTGAAAAAGCATGGGAGGAGATTCTTAATTGATTTGGAACAACTTAAGAGTTATTTAGACAGGTTTATGTAGAGTAAAATCAGGATAAATGAGTTTTGAGTAAAGAGTAAAGGGTGGTTGTGTGGGTATTTATAGTAAAAGAGGGAAATTCTTCATTAATTTCTAAATATAGGTTTTGGAATCAATATAATAAAATAATAAAAACCCAAAAAAATCACATGGTTTCTTTCAAAGGGGAGTTGAATTCAATAATTAATTATGATAATTATCAAACTCCTTATATTAATACCATTTAGGATTTGGAAGTGATTCATGTTCATAAAGAGTGGTTTTTAAAATCTTAAAATATAATATAGGTTTTGGAGGACTCATTATAGGTTTGTAAAATTAATCTAATAAATTCAAAAACATGATATTTTTTATAAAAAATAATATTTTGGTCATGCAATCTCTTTATAGTATTTATTACACCACTTTTGGGCTATTATGATTATTATAATACAGATCGTATATTTATTTATTATTTAATTTTCATCCTAAAATTTGACAGTATCAAAAAATTATGAAATATTATCTATTAGATAATTTCAAATTTATGATTTTGGAAATTATTTTTCTTTAACTAAAATACTTTTCTAAATATGATAATTTATAATTTTTAATAAAAATCTTTATTTACTAGAAAATACTTGTTTTTACGATGATATTAACAATTGAACCTTATAAAAATTAAATTGAACTTAATTAAACTATGTTATTATTTATATTTTAAAAAATATTATTTAATAATAATATTTAATGAAAATAATATTTATTTCAAAATTCCGGAATTTATCAAAAATATTTTTTAATTGAAACTAAATATTTTCAAAAAATAAAATTTTGATTTCTTTGTAAAAAAGTCTAATTTTTATCAATCTCATTATATAATCATATATAAAAATTAATAATGAAATGGATGAATATAATAATTAAATTTTATTAAAAATAAATTATAAAAAACCATACTCCTAAGGACTAAATACATAAACCTTATTACACCATCATGCAACCTAAGAATAAGGTGTGCGATGATTGTACATTTTTGGGGTAGTTTAGAAAACAAGGTTTGGGACATGATCTCTATAAGCTTGAAATTATCTCATAAATAGATTCTATAATGTTTTAGTTATTGAATCATGATATGGGCTTGGTTGAGGTCAAATCAAAGTGATTCCATATCCCTCAGAAGCTCCAAAAAATGGGCTTCATTGGGTATAATCCTACTGGTCGAGGCCATAAATTCTACCATATGTGTATGTTAGACATTATCATAACCCTTAATATATAATAATCATAATTTTCTTCATATAATGACTATATTAATAATGTTTATGATTCATAATGGTCTTTTAATCCCATCAGACAATAAAAAATGAAATATTGTGCTTGTATTTTTTATAAATTCTCTACTTAAATATGAAATTTATTCACTCACAAGGGAATTTTATTTAAAACATTCTGGTTCATTATAGAGTTTTAGAAGAAGTGAAGGGAGAGAGAAGTCACCTATCTTTAATGGTATTCTATTTACAAAGAAACACACTACAATCTTTGTAGATCTGGATTCCTTTTCTCTTTCCTTGAATAGATCTAAAAGAAATCCCATAAAAACATGTTTCCAAACACTATATACATCCATCACATATCCAATACAAGATTTTAATAAGGGAATATGATAAGTTCACAATGTTTAAAGAAAATAAATATACATAACTTTAATTTCTAGAACTATCACACCATGATCCATTTAAATAGGCCTATAAAACAAAGTAGATCATCAAAATTTATTAGAGGATGTTTGAGGGTCAATATCCCAAAACATAGGATGAGGAATTAGGGTTTTGGTAGAGTTTTCAATTATGAAATACAATTATTGGATTTAATTATTTATTTCCTGGTTTTCCAAATCACGACACAACCATATGATTTCTATTGTCTACAAACTCCCAGACCATTTGGTTTGGATGTATAGATTTTAAAAAAATGAATAAACAATGTGAAATATATTGGTCCCATGTCACATGATTTCCTAGATAATCCTCTAACCATGAACCAAATTTGTGACTCCTACATGACTTCCTTATCTTGTTTCAAGATTACCTAGAGGATTCAAATAGTTTTTATTATGTATACATAAACCATGTACCTTTTAAAATCATTCGAAAAATATACTACATCTTCCAAAAACATCCTAAAACTAATATCATCCCAACCATAGTTGAAATAAACATAAAAGTGTAGCACATAACTTAAACCAAGGGTGTTAGATTCTCTCCACCATTGGGATTTTCATCCTCATAAAGATGGATATTAGTGGTGATTTGGAAGAGGTATAACAAGTACTCTAGCCAAAAGTCCTCTCATTCCCTAGTCTCCTTCAAAATATGACCATGATTCCATAATAACCATTATAAATGATTAAATTTACCATGAAATATCTTGTATTGTATATCCAGAATACATATTAGTGAATGGATAGATGTAGCATCCATCTTAAGATCAACATGATCCCTTCAAAACACATAGTCTGGGCCTGGATGCCAATTTTTTAGTTGATATGCATGAAACACATTATGAAAAAAAATTAACCATGGTAGTAAATCCAATTGATAAGCTAGATCTCAAATCCGTTCAAGTATCTTACAAGGTCCGACATACCAAGGAGAAAATATCTCCTATTTATCCAAACCATGATTCACCTTCCTTAATGATAAATTTGAGAAAAAATGTACCCCACTACAAATGATAATGATCGATGATGATGATAATCGTTATATTTTTTATGACTGTGGGTCATTTCAGTTATTTTCATAACCATATAAATCTTCTATATTATCCCAAGAACCATGATAGGTCTAATTAGTAAATTTTATCTTATCTCTACACAAAAAAGTGGAGTGATACATTAAAAAGAAAACAATTATTTGAATATATCCACATGTATGATGTACTAATAAATGTTGTTATATATGAACTACACTAAAGTTAAATGATCCTCCCATGAGACACCAAAATCCATAACCCAAGCTTTGAGGATGTCTTGTAATGTCTAGATTTTATGTTCATATTTTCCATCTGTTTGAGGATGACATGTCATTATCATGGTCAACTGGGTTACAATGGACTAATATACGAATCATTGAAACCGAGAGGAAATCCTCATGTCTCATCAAGATATTATCAAATTTGGTGAAATAAGCATATTTTCTACTTCCTAGATATAAATCTTTTCCAGGTCGACTACTTTATTATATTCCTTTATTATAATGAATTGGGTTGAATTTCATAGTCAATCTATAATCACCCACATGGAATAATGGATCCAAATAAATTTCGGTAAACCTGTGAAAATGTACATAATGATTTTCTCCCAATTCTATATCAGTACATGTAAGGATTACGACATACCAGTAAGTCTTTTATGTTTATCCTTAACCTGCTAACACATTATCCATTTCAAAACATATTCATCCACTCTTCATCTCATACCCAACCACTAAGAATGGGTCCTTTGTTACTTGTACTTCTTTTTTATGCCTGGATTAACAACCCATTTGGAATAGTGATAATAAAAAAGAATCTATTCATAATAGACAGAGGAACTACTATCTGATTTTAAGAATTCCATACCATGCTCCCATATTCCTTCCATCTATAAATGGTAACTCTACTACTGAGTTTCGACATCATGGTTAGACAATCAGAGTTAGATCATTTATCATCTTTGACCCGATCAACCATATTGGGAACAAGATACTCTAGGAAGGTAACAACAACATTATCCTACATAATAAAATACAGATTCATGTCAATAATCAGTATCATCAGCTACCAATAATCAGATGAATCTTTATCCAATAATAATATTAATTTTATTTTATATCATAATTTACTGAATTCCATTTACTTGTTTTATACACAAAATTAAAGTCTAACATCATAATATAATCTTTCCATCACCATTTCTTAAGGTTCAAATCACTTTGTGAAAAATATGTTTCAAGATTTTATAATAGGTAAACACAATAAACTTTTCACCAAAGAGAAAATGATGGAAATTTTTGAAATAATTAAATAATATAACTAGGTGTTGATCATGTTTCAAATAATTATTTTTTTCATGTGTGTATTTCATGAGCTATGAGCTATGATATAATATACTTGTATGAGAATAAACCCCAAACTTAATCTAGATGCATCAAAATATACCAAATAACCCGTCAATGGTTTATTAAAGTTAAGAATATGTGCTTAATTGTGTATGTCCTTAATCTCCTAAAAGTATTTTTGACACTCATAGATCCATTGGAAAAGAATAACATTACTTATTACAACTTTCATCAGAGTGTAAAGATGTGAAAAGTAAAAAAATGAAGGGATAATAATGAACATTTTTTTAATAAATCTTTGTATCTATAATAAATTATTGGGTGGTTTCCAAGATATAATTATGTAAATATTTTAAATATATATCAATACACATTTCTTAGTAAACACATTTCTAAAGAAGTATAATTATTTTATTCAAAAGTCACACTTAGAAAATTCATCAAAAACCTAGTGTTCATGTAATGTTATCAATACAATATCCTAGTGTTCTTCAGGGTCACTTTTATTCCATGAATACATTAGGAAATAATCAAAAAATATCATGATAAAGGATTCAAGGTAACTCTGAATGATAAAATTCATCAATTCCATTGAAATTTCTAGGCAATTAAGATACCAAAGGGCATAACAAGGTATTCATAATTTCCATAATGACTTATAAAACTAATCTTTATAATATAATCTTTATAAACTAGGAGTTGGTGATACCTTAATCATAAAAAAACTTTTATAACCATTTTCCTCACTTATATTTATTAAATATATCATTACTTCATGGAATAGAATATTTATTTTTTTATCATAACCTGATTTAGTTTACAATAGTCAATGAAAATATGAATATAACCATTTTACTTATTTACAAAGAGAACTGTAGAATAACAAGGTTATGTACTAGGTCTTATGAAACCTTTACTCTAAATATCATCCAAAATCAGTCTTCTATTATTTTAGTTAAATTTTTTCCATTCTATATGATGAAATTGAAATAGGATTGGTCTCTAGGAGAAGATCAATCGACATATAAACTTTAATTTCTAGTGTAAATTTTGAGAGATTTTCAGGGTAATCATCAAGATAATGATCTATGGTGGATGGAAAATATATTTTCTTGATTGTATTAATAGTTTCTGAAGTCATTTATATCAACTAATAAGAGATAGTCTCAACAATATGTACTAAATGTATTTTTTATAAGTATTTAGATCCCAATCTCATTTAAAGAGTCGTACCATTCCATTAGAAGATTCAAAACTAATTTTATAGGTGTAACAACTGATATGATCTTTAAAACATATTAATAATTCTATTCTTTGGAAGACTTGAAAGATTTAAATATCTTGAATAGAAAAATCCTATGAAAATTGGACCTTGTCAATCATTATAGAACATCCTGCACATTTTAATCTTCTATACTATTTTTTCCTGAAATGTTTCAGAATTTTCCTATTGCGGGACATCATTCAAACCTATAGGACCATGTAATTATAACATGAGAAGAAATAAAATAGAGAGATTCACCTGCATCAAACAAAACATATGTGGTAGTTGAGTTCTAAAGGATAGTACCTCACACAATCAAAGGACCATACTGTTCCTATGTGACTATTTAATACATGAAACAAAACTACTAACTAGGTCCTATTAAACCCTCTTTGTTTCCCAATAATAATGGAATTAGATATGGTTTCAAGGTGTTCATAGAATCACCTTGAATCGCTTGCTTCTAGGGGATATAACTATTCCATCATGAGTGTTTTTTTAGCAGAAGATGCTTAAGACATATTAGATTCTTCTCCACTAGTCAAATTTAGAGAACTTATACAATATCAGTTGAGGTGTCCCATCCTGCCAAAATTAAAATACTCATGAGGTGGTTCCATAAAATCTCACTTAATATCATCAAATAAAACTCACTAAATGCATTTAGGTTAAATATTGTAGCATGGTAGAAAGGATACTGATCTATTAGATTGGTTTTCTACCACTTCTATTCCTTGGGAGTAGGTCTCCCTATACCTCTTCAATCCAATAATAGAGTTCCAACTCATGACTTTATAGAAAACAGTTTTTTATCCACTATAATTCTCAGTGACATACTTTTCTACAACAACCACTCTTTTTATTATTTCTATATAAATATTGATAAAGAGTACAACGAATCTTGAATGAATATCTGGTCACAGCCCAACCTCAATGATGTGCACTTTCATACAATCACTCGTAGTGACCTATGATGAATAAAATTATCTTTATGAACTTAGCTGTATAATTTGTGAAAGACAAATTCTATTAATTGATATTAATAAAAATTCATCCCTATTATATTGAAGTTGTGTGTTTGTAATATTTTGTTACAAAATTCCTCAAAACCTTTCTAATTAATATCATGGCCCTGTTTAGTTTTAAAAACTATATCCTACATTTTCCTCATAAGTTACTTGAGAATGTATACTGTTAAATTTTCCTTGATATTGGCCAGTGTACCCAAAAAATTGAAGAATATATTTATTAGATAAATGATTTTCTCTGCATTATACTCTCACAAATCCCCTTGAATTATTAGTGGATTCTACTTTTGGAACTTAAATTATGGATTCTCATGGTGCGGTTACTGAATCTAAATTTCTTTATTAATACATTAGAAGGATTGAAATATAATTTGTAAAATATTTTGATTCACATATAATTTAGGTTGAACCAAATTTTTAGATGTGTTCTCTAGTTGATTTCATGACCATATAATTAGTGTTGTTATTTCTAAAACCATAGAATAGAAAAACACTTAAACACTATTTAAAAACCAAACTAAAGGCTTAGGATATTCAGAATTATAAAAACATAAAATACTTGAATATTCCAACAGTCATCAAATAAAACATGAATTATGTAGCCATAGTTTTAATTCTCTCAACCAATGTATGATACTCTATACTTATCGACTAAGTCCATGATGATGAAGTTCTAACACTCCTAAAGGTGTGTATGGACACCTTTTTTTACCCAAACCACCATATTAACTTTATGTTTAGTATAAAGAGGTAAGATATTTCTTTTTTATGCCCAAAATTTCATGTCCTAAATCATAATATCTATAGAAAAACCATTTTGGTAGAAGGACCATACCAAATTTATACCATTTTAAACATTCTACCCCTAAATCATTGTCTTGGTAAGACACGAAGGCCCTATTGACCTTAGATGACATCTTCCATACACTAATGGATGAAAATAAATTCCAAGGAAATAAATGATCATTATGGGATGATTTTACCAAAAACACACACAAAATTTAAGAGAAAAAATAAATAAAAATTCTATTATACTATTTTATTCATGAGTGTAAACCCTAAAAAGAAAAATCCACGAGTAATAGATAAATCAGAGTAATAATAGAAATAAAAATATAATATCTATCAAAAATAAAAAGGACCCTTGATGCAAGGCCTTCAACCCACCCAAGGATTTTGGTCTAGTAAGGATTACAGGCCACCTCAAGGACTACAGGCCACCTCAAGGCCTTCGGGGAACCACTAGGCCTTCGATATAGAAAAAAAATTGTGCTTAAATGGACCAAGAAGACTCTACAAGGAACAAGCTCCAGATGAGTATTAAGAGTAGGTGCATTCACCAAAGTAGATCTAATAGATTTGGAAGAATGATAGGGTATAAAAATTGTTATTTGGACTATCCTGTGCCAACATGGAAAGCCTAGTCGAATAGCCATGCGATGGTGGATACTCAACATCATGATGTAGATGCTGGTTTAGGGGCAGTTTCAAGTTGTTATAGTCTAGATGAATTCCTCTAAGACCTTTGGGTCATGTAATGTCTCAAATCCTATAGACCATGTAAGGGTAAACCCTTAAAAACTTAAAATAAGGATTATAAAAAAAGAATAAAAAAGAAATCATTCACATTATTCAGGCTTTTCTAGATAAATTTGAAATCTTCCCCTTACACATATCATAACAACCATTGACTTTATATACACTAAGGTATATATGTAGGGGTTATTATATAACCTTGTAGAAAATTTTATAGAATATTCCTAAATGTTTCACTATGATCAGAAGAAGTTAGAATGATATTATATAAAATAATTAGGAGTTCTAAAATTTTATCAAGAGTGCTTTATATAAATTAAAAAAAGGGAATATAAAACAATTTCATTATAATAGAAATGTTAACAGGTTTTTACCAAAACCACAGTAAACTTAGCATACCCTTCTCATAGAGAAACACACCCATTCATGTAGGATGATAGTCCCCTAACACATGATCAATGATCCACCCCATCACCAAATCATCACTTAGTAGTGAACTTCGTGTTCCCTAATAGAACTAGAAACCAATTGAAAATGAAAAAACCGTGTACAATGAAATAATGATCACTCTAAAATCCATTTATTCCAAAGTGGACCAAAAAAATTTTCATTAAAAAAAATTCTTTCAACAATTTTGGTAAACATATTTTTCAAATCTTTCTAAAATGATATAACAAATGATCATTAAACAATTATTCATCAAGGGGTTTTCCAACAAACCCATATGAAAGAGTTTTACAAATCCAAATCCTTTGAATTCTAAAAGAAATAGAGAGAGTGTGTGAGATAGATAGATAATCCAGCTACCACTAATAGATTTTTTTATGATGTAATGTACTATAATGTAAGTAGATATGGATACCATCCATCTTTCCATTATTGGATCCAAAATAAATACTATAAAAATGTTCACATACCCTATATACAACTATGACATATCCAATCTATGGTTCTTTCTAAGATATGATGAGGAGACTATGAATAAGAATTAAGATATGGAGGCTTACCTTAATTTTTTAGATCCAACACACTAAGATCTATTGAGATCAACCTCATGAAGGAAGAAAATCCGCAAAATCACATATTTGAAGGTTAAACATTGATATTTTAGAACAAGAGAGGAAATATGAGGGTTTTGGAGGAGTTTTTTAATTCTAAGATCCTATTTTAAAATTTAATTAATCTTGTTGAACGGTTAAGACACATGAATTTCTAGATCGCATGGAAACCATCTAGGTGCCACAGTCTCTAAACTCTTTAACCACATGGTTTTCATGAACAATATATTAAACCATGTATAATATATGTGAAATGATTCTGTATCATATAACATGGTTTTCTGGGGAATCCACAAGGTTTCCCCTAACCATGCACCACATGTGTCTTCTCCTATAGTTCCTCAATCAGAAAAACAATTACATGATTAATTCACATAGTTCCCCTTATACATATGCCAACCACACACCTTTTAAAATTCTCCCAAAACTCACCAAAATCACTTATAAACTTTTTTCGACTAAT
Organism: Viscum album; assembly: GCA_963277665.1. Classification (NCBI taxonomy): domain Eukaryota; kingdom Viridiplantae; phylum Streptophyta; class Magnoliopsida; order Santalales; family Viscaceae; genus Viscum; species Viscum album. The sequence continues at coordinate 1,263,637,883 of OY728131.1, read as the reverse complement.
TAAAACCCAAAAATAGTTTAAAAAACATAAAAAAATATATAATATACCTCAAATATAGGGTGTTATATGTAAGAAACATAACAAAACAACTCATAAAAGAAAAAATTCTAGGAATATTTCATTTAAATAAAAAACATGAACATAAAAGTAGAACCCTAAATAACAAAAATAAAATATCTAAATAAGAGGATATTCTAACAAACCATTTACACTAAATTATCACAAATCACTACAATGAGGGAATAAATAATTTTATCCATAAATTCTATTATCATCTGAGGCATGAAGAAGACAAAAAATCATTAGTACTCTATAACAGAGATCACAAAACATTTAATTCCACCATGATAATAGGTATTTAAACCCAAGAAACAAATCTTAACCCAACTATAAATGAATAATAAGTCCCTCATTAAGTAAGAAAAAATATTTGATATTGTTTTAAAATCTAATCACCTTAACCCAAAAATTGGTTTTAGAGGCATTAAGAAATTGTTTTAAGAAAAAAATGATATTAGGTACCTACAATAGTATAAATCATATATATCATCAAATGATTTGATTTAATACTTCATAAAATCTAAAAAGACACCCAAATCAAAATTTATGGATGTTTGAAGTTGAACACATATTTCTAAATTCTTGTAATACATTTAACATGTCTAATGAAAATACCTAATCCATAAATGAGTTTCCAAGATCAAAGGAGGCTCAAAAATAATGTTAACTATAACACCCCAAGATTTTATGGTATGTTTCTTATTAAATAATATAAATTTATTAGATGGATTATTGTATATGCTATGCTGAGTCTCTGCAAAACAAAAATTTATTATTACAGATAGTTATAACGTATCTGTTAAACTTAATTTTTCCACTTTTGTGATTTGAATTTCTAAAAATAGATATACATAGTTGCATTCAGTAAGATATCTAGAGTAACTTACCCTTATGAATAATAATGCAACCCTTATGAATATTAATGTACCCTTATGAATATTAATTTAACCCTTATGAATAGTAACATCACCCATTAATGTATAAATAAAATTCAGGCACCTTATAAATGAAAGTGAATATTTTAAAAATTAATAATTAAGAGTTGGAATTTTTGTGAGCAATAAATATTTAATTACAATTTTATAATAAATAAATTTATTTAAAAGAAAATTAAATTTCATAAAATGTATTCTTAAATCAAATTTTTTTTTCTTATGATTTTATGATAATATGATGAGACCTTATATAGTTTTTTCAATGTGTTATAAAATCTGTTATAGTTTTAGAATCTTCATTTTTCAAGAAAATAATGATTTTAATTAAGAAATATATTTATAATATTTATAAAATAATTTTCATAAAATGTATTTTATTCTTGAATTCTACACGTCGAAAAATTGTTAGTGTGAGTTTTTGGGGTTTTTCTGAAATACTTGAATTTTTGGTGAATAGTAAAATACATCAATTTACAGTATAATACATTATAAGATAAATACACTATTAAATTCAACATGAATGATTTAAGAAACCATAATTTCTAACTCAAATGCATTTATTACTATTTTTGGTCAAAAAATCAATGTGTTTTCTTTTATTGAGAAAAATAATAAAATAATGAATAAAATAATGAGAACTCACTCCTCTCCTCCACTATAAAAACAACCATAACCCCCTATTATTATAACTCCTCTAAGCCTTGAAATTTTTCAAAGTTCTACCCAAATACTCTTCTTTAGTCTCTCTCCATGTCCAGGAGCCCTTGGTCTTTCTAAAAGACAAAAACCCTTTCCCTTAAGGAGGTTATTTCAAGAGGTAAATAGTCTTCCTTTTTCATTTAATTTCATTTCAATTTATCTTATTTTATTACTCTCTCCAAAATTACTCTGTAGAAACTTAGTTTTTTCCAAATTAGACTTCGAAATATTTCAGAATATTATTCCAGAGTTAGGGGCTGAGACAGCGTGTAATTCCGAGGCCCGATGTTCCCAGAATTAATTTTATAAAAATATTAAATATATATTATATTACGCACACATGGTTTGTTAAAGAAAATAAGATAAATCTTAAAATATTGATTGTATTATAAATACGAGACCACATTTGGGTCTGAAACATGGTGTTTCCCCTAGTAGTGACATAAAATGAGTCTGCATGGGACGTTCGGATCCCTCGCTTGTTGGCTGGACATTTAAGTGATTAAATGAATTAATTTATTCAATTAATTACTTAAATACATTAACTTAATAAATGGTTATATATACATGACTATGAGTATTTGGACTCAATATTCTATTTTTTTCCAGTGATGACCTCTCCTCTCCTCTCCTCTTCATTGAATAACAGAGAACAACAAAGAACAAACGACGAATCCTTGGATCTAGACAGATCGAGATGCACCGAACACAACATATCCTCCTACTTCATCAATGAATATGTTATTCATCAACAATGAACTATACAATCTAGGAATGATTTTTATGTGGAGTTTTTAGTCCTTGAATTAAATTTTTATCATGTTTATAATTAGTTCTTAAATTTGCGCCATTGTTTCCTAACTCTGTGCGGCCCAAAGTACCAGATTTATTATTGTTTATCACATGTTCTAAAACCGATGCACCATTCTAAATCGCCAAACAATAATGCTTGGATGGTGATGAATAATACCCTATTTTTTGTGTCTCCATCCTCGATTCCTTTGCGATTTTCACTGTGGAATCCTTGTGGATCCCGATTCGACAATTTTTGGGTGACCTGAGCTTGATCGGGAACCCATAAATGAGATGAAATCATGGAACAACATTGGATTTGTAGGAGAGGCATAGATCTGGAAATGAGACAGTGTGGGGATGAAAAATGTGATGTTTTTGCGATAATTTGAGGAGGAAGAAAGCCGCAATGGATACTGGAAGATCCTGTCAAACCCTTGTTTTTGAACGAGGCCGATTAACAATGAATCGAAAAGAAATATCACATTTGTCTTCTAGATCCGATGTTTTGAAGAATATTTAGGTGACTCTGACAATAGATGGAGAATATTTGAAGCATGAATGAAGCATTGGGAGAAATAAGGAGATTTTGGAAAAAATCCTTACTATACACTGTGTTCAACAAACAACACACGACATGTAGCCCCACTCAACAATAGTGCTATAGTTAGGGAAGAGATATGGATGGAGTATCATGTACTCCCTTTGACATGTTGTGTACCACCTCCCCATATGAGATGAGCTATATGATGAATCACATGGCCATGCACACACCATGTGTCGAGCCCATGGACATGGATTGGTCACACGGGCGGCATCCCATGTGGACTAGCACACCATGCACAGAAGTACACAGACACAAAGTTTGAGTACATGGACACATCCAGCAGACATGGCCCGATCATCAGATAGGCAGGACACATTGTGTATTCCACCTAAATGGAATGCACTACAATAGGGGATCAGACCCGTGTCCATCCAGAGACACGACCAGAAAACAAAGAGGGGCCACCTCCCATGTGGGCACCCTCAAAAACAATGTATTCTTTCAGATCATTTTAGAAATATTAAATCATTCATATCTCCATAATTTGAACTTATATTTTGGCTTGTGAAATGCCTATCCTGAGTTTTTTTCACCTAGAACATGATGGTTCCATCAAAAGTAGATTTAGAGATATGATGTTGATTTTCTGTCTTGGTACGTGAAGATATGGAACCTAATAATGACATCGATCATAGAATATTACCAGAGTTGTTTCGGGCTGACCCTCCAGCTAGACTGGGTAGTGTAGTCCCTAATGAAAATACTGGTCTAACCCTCTAGCTGGGCTAGGTAGTGTAGTCCCCAATGAGGATACCGAGCTGACCCTCCAGCTGGGCTGGGTAGTGTAGTCCCTGATGATGATACCAGGATGATCCTCTAGCTTGTTTGGGTTGTGTAGTCCTCGACGATGATACCAAAATGACTCTCTAGTTGGGATGGGTAGTGTATACTCAGACAACAGATTTTAAGCTGACCCTCCAACTAGGACGGGCAGTGTAGTCCCTGATGATTCATAGAATCCCCTCAACTATGCAGTATAGTGGCGAGGCGTCACTACTTGAAAGTTATTATATACCAACAGTTTAAAACTATTGGTGAAGGATGAAAACCCATTTGTATAACCTATACCAATGGTTTTACAGACTGTAGGTTGCTAAGGCATGGGGATATCCATATACCAATAGTTATGGAATAACCGTTGGTATATGGCTTTAGAATGCACATTAATCCAATGATTTATCATATCCATTGGTTTAAAATTTTACCAATGGTTTAAATTTGCTTAGAAAGTATAAATATCATGTTTATTCTAACCATTTTAAAACTATTGGAATATACTTTTACCAATGGTTTTAGTAAACAATTGGTCAAGATTGAATTAATAGGTCTATACCAATGGTTTATAAATGGTTTCTATATAATTTTACCAATGGTTTTATCTAAACCATTGGTATGGGGTAGGTTTTCACACATATACCATTAGTTTTAAACTGTTGGTATAAACTTCATCCAATTCTAGTAGCAGGCAGTAGCCTGCCTCCTCCTGTGCAATTACCTGCAAGTATACACATACAAAATTCACCAATTACCTGCAAGTATAACACCAAATTAAATTCAAAATTCAATTCAAGTATAACACATAATTCAAAAGGTAATTAAATACATATAGAATTGAACTTAGATGTCAATTACCCTATGAAATATAGAATTTAGAATTGAATTCAATATTGAATACATATAGAATTGTATTATGAATTATGAATACAATACATACTGAATTAAAAACATAACTATGTATGTGTTTTATAGAAATATAAATACATACATGATTATGAATTATGTACAGTGTATTGCATTCTGAATTCAATACATAGAGAATTGAATTCATAATTTAGAAGGTAATTACCCTATGAAATTTCAATACATTGTACATAATTCAATGGTTTATGTTAGTGTTACTCATTACCACTGTGATAGGTGGGTGGATTTAATCAATGTCATGTGCTTGTCTAAGAAAAATTTTATGGTATTGAGAACTAGTAAAATACATTAGGATTGGACTAGGATTCATGATTCTTAGTTTCCCAATAGCCTGGAGTTGTCTCATTTAAATTAATTGGGAATCGTTTATAGACCTCTTTGAATCTCAATGGGATAGGTGGAACCATGTAAAAATGTTAATTAGGGAAGGTCTTACCCTCAGGTGAGGAATTTGAAATCAATGGAATTATAATAAATCCTATGGGTGGTGTGGTTTTATAGTGGGAAGTGGTATATGGCCTTGGTGACAAACTTTTGATAGTATGGGGTAAAAGAACGTTGGGATATCATGAAGTTTAGACCCAATTATAGTGTTTGGGATGAATATATGAGTATGAAATTAGAATATTCAATGGATGAAAATGATTGGGTGATGATAAAAATATATATTCGTTGGTGCTCAAAGATATTTGGTAACTGTAGTCAAATTGAGGTGATCACACCATAAACTGATAAAGTGTATGACCCATGGTTTAGAATAGATGTGGTAAACATTGATTTAGGCATGGTTGATAGATAAAACCAAATAATTATTGGGTTTTATGTTATTTCTTGAGCCACCATAGGTGATTCATGCTAGGTTAATAAATTTAGAATCATACTAGATGAAAATGCTAGAAATTTGATATGGATTGTGAACCATACCAATGGGGAATGAGACAAGGATGATCATATATTGATTTGTGTTAGTAAATGAATAGTTTTTCATTTATACCTTAGAGTAAGGTTCTTGGGATAGTTATCACATGATACTTCATGCATGTATATGGAATGCTGATCTTCATGGGTTATCAGAAATTTGAGTAAGACCATAATGTCAGATAAGAGGTGATGAATGTGTATATGGACCTGTATAGCTAACCCAACTTGTTAGTGATTGGAGGTTTGATTTTGGGGATGGATATGGAAAGGATGGGTTATGTATAATTCATTTAAAATACTAAAATTTAGGATTCATATGTGGTAATTGGATACGATCTATGTTCTAGGGTGACCATTGAGGTATAGATTTTAATTAATGGATATTTTATGGAACACGATTTAGATATACATGTTTCAAAAAAAATATAAAAATAGGTTAATTAATAGAGGTATTATATAGATTCTAAAATGAATCATGATAAACATTATAAAAGGAAATCATGTTTTAGGTTTTTAATATGACATTATTATTCATAGGATTGGGTGATTTTAGATGAATTCAGTGCGATTTAAGATTGAATAATACTTTTCACATGTAATTAGATATAAAAATGGATAAATGACTTCCAAAATTTCATTTTCAAAAATCTTGGATTCATAATGGGGATTTAATATGGACTTCTCATCGAAAAATTAGTTTAATGGCATTGTTTTTCTATATAAATCAATTATCCCTCATTTACAATCATGAGAAAATGATGATATTAGATTTTAGAAGATGGGATAGAGATTAAGATATTATTATACATTCTTCTCAAGGATTAGATGTTGTAGGGTTAATATTTTGTTACTACTCACCCCCTCTACCTGCACACCCCCTCCCCACCTACACAACCCCCACCTCACCCCCAATATACTCCCTCTACACATCCCCGCTTCCCCACCAGCACACCCCCTCCCCACCTTCACACCCCCACCCCCACATACACAACCCACCCCCTCCCCACCGCAGCCACAACATCTTCCCCCTACACAACCCCCCACCTGCACAGCCCCCCACCCACTTACATACCCCCTCCCCACCTGTATACACCCCCACCTGCATAGACCCCCACCCACTTGCACCACCCCTACCCACCTACACATCCCACCCCCATCCCCACCTACATAACCCCCACTCCCCACCTAACCCCTTGCAGCCCCTGCATATCCCCCTCCCCTTACACACCCCTCCCCCACCTAAACAGCCCCCACCCACCTGCACACCCCCTACCCACATGCACCCCCACCTACATACACACCACCTACCCACCTGCACACCCCATCCCACCTACATAGTCCACCCCCTCCCCACCTGCACAACCCCCAATCCCTCCTCACCCCTAGAAGCCTTTTCCTATACATCCCCCCTCCCCCTTGCACACCCCCTCCCCAACCTGCATACCCCCATCCACTTTCACACCCCTCCCCACCGGCAAACCCCATCCTCACCTACAAAACACACCCCAAACCCTCCCCACCTGCCTAAGAAATTTTAAAAATCACAAAACCATTAACATTTCTAAAAAACAATGTTCTTTTATTTAATAAAAATAGACATGTTGTTAACATTTTATAGGCTGAATCCTTCTTTAAATCGAAACATGTATTTTGAAATACAAATATTAATATAAAAAAAGAGTCATTAAATTCAAAACTCTTCTCCCAAACCAAACTCACATGTGTCAACCATAAAAAATCAGGAACAACTATTTCATAAAGTATTAAACATATACATGAAATATAGGTGATCTGTAACAAAATAATAAATGGGGACAACATGGTAGTCCATTTGGATAGCTCCTCATATCCTTATTTCTCCATTAAATACTCCATGATTAAGGTTGACTTTAGTGCTATGTATATGGAATTTTTAGGTATGATTCCTCCTCACCTCCCCCAATTTTACTCTCCCCCAACGCTCCTTTGATTCAGTGGTTGTCGATTTAATAACTATATGAACATTCCACCACAACATAGTCCAATAAATAAAAGAAGATTGGGATTTTTTGAAGATTGATAGTGGAAGCATGAAGATGATGAATACTCAAGGTTTATTAATTATTTAGATAGAGTAAATACCTAAAGTGACATATAGTGGTTTGATAGTGATGATATCATTCTCTATGGATAGATACAAAGGATTTTATAAGGTAATTTATAAATATATGGATCTATTTTCAAGTGAATGGACTAGGGCCTAAAGGCATAGTGGTGGGTAAAGATCCTAGCGGGACCTTTTAGACCTTGGGAATATTTTACAATAATATAAGATATGGGATTATCTCAGTGGATGTGATTTCTTGATTCCAATGTAAAACATTGATTTAAGAAATCCTATGGGTGATATAATCTAACCTAAAGGGGTTAGAATTATTGTGAGGTGAAATGATATATATTTAAATCTGTTGATACAATCATGGGTGAGATCTTTTGGTGATGTGACCAATATGAAGGTGACATATAAAAAATATAAAAGATTAATAAGGTCTTAGGGGGACAATATAGATTCTTGTGGGTAGGTTTTCATTGAGGGAAATGTGATAGTTAATAGGTTCAAATTTTATGATTGATAAATTAGTGGTAGGGTTTTGCAGAGATTTCCTGAGTGGTGTGTTGAGAAATGGGGTTTATATTTAAATAGAAACTATTTTGGTAGAAATGACTAGATCTAATTATGTGATATATTTTTCTATACAAAATTATTATGTACTGGATATTCTTACATGAATCTTGAAAATTACATATTTCACTCAAATTCACTCATAGAATCTCCATGTGATTTCAAACCAAACTCAAAAACACCTTATAGGATCACGAAACATTATACCATGATGTATTCATACAGAACAGATCAAGAAGATTCCTAATTTATCAGAAAATAGAAATATTTTTGGTAATAAATAACAAAACACAATGTATCAAGTACAACATGTTCTGAAAATGAGATTAGATCAAAAATGGAGTCCCATAATTTAAAGCATCAAAATACAATGATTTATAGAAAGATGATAAAGAAGTGGTATAATGAAAATGAATAAGCTCAAGCTCTTCATCCATAAGTATGAGTGTATGTAAAAAGATAATTGTGAAATATCTTTTATACCATGTAAAAAGAGAATTCATAAAATCAATACCTCCATATAAATTCATGTTTTATTATTTATAGATAATGAAATAAAGATAATGTGACCTACATAATCAAAAATATATCATGTCATAGAAAATCTTCAAACAAAAATTTTCAGGAATATCAGTAAAAAATGTAACAAATCAATATGTCCCTCATCACTATCACTATAATCACTCTCATCATCCACCTCATCCTCAACATTTTCCCCATCATCTTCCCCACCTTCATCCCCGCCTTCATCCCCATCCTCATCCTCAGCCTCCTCCTCACCCTCCTCCTCACCCCCGTACTCCGCCTCAACCTCCTCCTCACCCTCATCCTTGGCATCATCCTCATCCTCGGCCTATTCCTCACTATCCTTGGCCTATTTCAATGTGTGCGTATTTCTTTCATTTGAATACATCCAATGGAAAAAAATAGGTCCTTCAAGAAGTATCTCAGTAGGAATATGGACAGTAGGGTGCAACATGCATGTGAAAAATTATGGAGGAAATATTTTATCTAACTCACACAATATTAATGGTTTCTCTGCCAACATTTTATACAAGAAATAATTGGAAAACTTCTTAGCATAAAGATCTATAAACAAAAGGAACAACCAAATAACCAACACCCTTACATTATTGGAAAAAAGATGACGAATTTCTATTAGAATCAACTCATGAAGAAGGATGTGATAATCATGTGTCTTTAAAGATTTCATATTCAACTCTCTTCTATTGACCCATTTTTATATATTGCTTGAATATCCATTAGAGAGTTTAGTAGTATCTAGTAATTCTAGAAATTGATTTTTTTTACATGTTTTAACACATAAGAAGCAAATGGAACATTCAATTTATTTTCACTAATACCCACAAGATGCAATTATGGTCTAATTCCCCAATCCACCAAGTCACGCTGAGATTTTAAATCATCTTTTTTCTTTACCTTGACATTTATATGAATCAAAAGAAAAATTTTACAAATATTCTTTTCGATGCGAATTTAGTATAAGAAATGACGTAACAAATCAGTTAACCATTACAACAACTCAAATAAGATACAAATCTTCTACCAATTGTAATAAGTATCACTGTAAACATTCTTTCCCTTTTAAGATATATTTTGACCCTTCCTGAATGAAAAAATAAATTCTTTCAATTCATTAAGCACATCGGTTCTAGACATATGCTGAGTTGGATTGTCAGTCTCCATGGTATTGTCAAATCTTCAACGATTATTTCTATATGGATAGTTAATTGGAAATAATTGTTGAAGTCACATAAAACTAAAACTATGATGATATTTCAGTCTTATAGATTGAGTATTCTTCATACAAACATGACATGACAGTTTTCCCATCATGCTCCATCCATACATCATTGCACAAGAAGGAAAATCATTGATTTTCCATATAAGTGAAACAAACATATGAATTATAACTTTTAAACATGGATCATATGTCTGCACACCCACATCCCAAAGAAGTTTGAACTGTTTTATTAATGGTTCCATGTATACGTATATATCATTTTCAGAATCAGAAGGGCCATATATAAGTAAACTCATGAAATTGAAAGGTTTTTTCATACACAACCGTGGGGGAAGTTTATAAATGTGTATGAAAACTGAACATGTGTTGTGCGAAGTAAGAATCTAGCAAAATGGATTAAAAATGCGACATGACCTCATATTACACATGTAAGCTAAAAAATCTAGATATCTTCCATGAAAATCCATCTGTAGGGTAAACCAACTCTTTATTATTCCTTTTTTTCTCAGTATCATTCCATCACGTTTTTATTGAAATTTCATCAGAAATGAAAATATTATGGAGTCTAGGGATTAATAGAAAGTTCACAATTAATTTCTATTTCACACGAGATGGTGTTCCATCATCTTTTGGATTCCATCGGGATGTTCCATATTTTATACAATCATTTATTTCAGCAGTTTCCTCCCATAATAAGATGCGATCTTTTGGGAAAGTATGAATTTTTTTTTTCAGAAAATCAAATTTCTTCAACTAATTTTCATCCCATATAATGGTTTGAGGGAATATCTACATCATCTTGAAGTAAGTCCATCTAGAAGGTAAGAATGTAATTGATGGCAGTTTTATAAATCCAACACATGGTTTTCCTAAGAAACAATTGAATTTAAAATTCCAGCTTTTTCATTTTACTATATTGCCGATATACTAGAATTGTCACAACATCATTCAATTTTTTCACTCTGTCGACATCATCATTTTAATTGGATGCATCATGTATGAACATATCTACATCTTCTTGGGTTGACATCTTTTCCTTCTCATGATGAAGAATAAATGAAAACCGATCATATATAAAATTCTCAAATCCATTCCTCTCATTTGGATCATCAACATTTTGAGATTCCAATTTCTCTACATTGTTATACCACACACAATAGTTTATTTTAAAACCATATTTTTTTATATGATTGATAACTTCTATATAGCTCAACCAAGGTCTTCTAACATAATTATAACATGGGAAGTGTATGTGACCACTATCTGAAGCATTGTCAAATGAGAAATCTAAAAAGATCTCTATTTTTTTGAAAATTTATTGAGATCCAATCACTTCATACATCCAAATTCTATCCATTCTGTAAAAAAATTATAATCCGTCATTTTTTGGAAGAAATTAAATAAGATTGAAGTTTAATAGAAAATATTTTTAAGTAAATTAGAATTGTTTACAATATATAAAACCATAACTGACACAATATATAGATATATGTTGAAACATACAATTGGAAATTATAGTATTGTATAAACATCAATTTGAGATTGTGTAAGAGAAAAAAATGACACATAGTGGAATTAAAAAAATAGGAGGTTTAGTTCCAATATAGAACATATTCATCTCCATATGATAGTAACACACTACTAAGCACATTTATTTAAATAAATAAAATGAATCATAACATGGATCAAGTTTTACATGAAATAACCAGACACTAGGAAGTCCAGTATATGACTGGCATATATTGTAGTTATTTAAGGAAAAAATATATAAAAAGAAGGAACAAGGAGTATCAGAGTAAACCCTTTTAAAGAATAAGATATGTGATAAGTAAATATACATTAAACATAGGCACAACTCAAACGTAAAATGAAACATAGATGGTGAATAGTATATTGAGTTTTTGATGTAACTCAGTATTAGATCAACTTGGGTTGATGAATAATCTTTAAATATATACCTCATATAAGATTAAATGATCCAATGAATATTTCTCTTAGATTTGGTAATAAATCACATAAAACAAATTATTATGTGGATAATTAAGCAACATAGTACCCTCATATGTTCCATACACCCATTTCATTTGAGGATTTATCAAATTTATACTCAACTACTAAACAAGTATCCACTAAGGAACAATTATAATTAATTAATCATATTGATAAATTTTTCTTGGAAGTACTAAATGGTAAGATATTAATTAAATGGTGAGATATTCAATAATCATATTGACAATATTTTGGTGTAGCATGCAATCCAAGACATTAATGAATTTGAATTTATTCAAAAATAATAATAATTTTTTAAAACTCAAGAAGTTAAAAATACAATGAGTGTACACTCCCATATCACCTGATCACACCACTAAGATCATTCTCCAATGAGTCACATGTCATAAAACCTAGGCTCATTCAACTAAAAAGCAACCATGATTCTAATCCATGTTATGATTATCTAGAAAAAACTACCCTTGGGGATTCCTTCCCAACAATAATAGGGAATCACACTCATGCCCTGGATTACTAAATGATCACTAGTCACTCAATCATTACTACAAAACCACAAAGAACATGCACATGCTCTATCTATCCTAGATGCAACCATATCAGATCATAATCAACTATCTCATCAAAAACCACACCCAAAACCAATTGGTATAGGTATCTAATAAATCATTACCTCTTTATATAATCATGACTCCAAAATTACTTCAAATAATTTAAAATAAAAGGATAGATATAATTATAAATTTCTTTTCTTTTACCATCACAAGGGTATCAAAATAGTCAAGGTGAATCATTCCCATTATGAACCATCTTTTTATGATTACCTATAATACTTTATATAACTAAAAATCCATAAATTTTTTAAATGAACCCCCATGTGTTAAAATACATCCATTGTACCAATGTAATTTATTTACATCATTAGAAAACATCCCAAAATAATATCCACAGGTTCTTTCCTAAAAACACTATGGTTTGTGTAGGTATAATTATACTAAAAATTTATATAGGAAACCCATATAAAAATCATTATGGACACTTTATACAACTAAACCCTATGTCATTAGAAAATTCAATCATACATAATAATATAAATTCCATGTGAATCCCACATGCCATATATTATAAATGTACACAATCCTCTTTCCCGTATGGTCTAAGTGTCAAAACAAAAAATTACAATATCAAATAAGAACCTCATAAAAGTGTTGGTATAGAGCCTCTTTCCACTCATGTGTGTTCATGCAGGGATATCTACATCAATTGGTGAAAAATAAACTTAGATATTAGGGAGATCTTCTTTTATTTTAATCATGAATTTTTATTGGTTAGCGGTAAAATGAATTCATTGGTGGGACTATAGAGTAGGAGCATAGTGGTTCTCTATTATTATATTATTGATAGGTATTTAGTGTAACCACTTGGGTTTATAGTGGAGAATCCTCTGTTAGGATGACTAACTAATCATGGAAAGGGGTAGGAATTTGAGTCTGAACCTTTTAAACCATTGTACATTGGGATTTATCTATTTATGTTTCATATGATGTGAGTATGAGTTGATTAAATATTGAAAGGATCATGAAACTAACCAGTAAAATAATTTTAATTAAAAAAATCATAAGAATTTCACCTCTCATTCACCCTCATCTTAGTGTTACCAACCAACACGGGCTCTACACCAGGGATCTCATAACCGAGTGAAGTAGTAAATAATTAGAAAAGTTTTTTTAGGGAATTAAAATCCTTTTATTGTGGACCACACAAATAAGTACAAGTAGTTGGAATTTTAATCTAAATATAATTATAAGTAGTTAAAACATATACTAGAAATATATGATATATAAAAATTGAGATCATATTTAGCACATAGTTGTCTCCACAAATAATAATAAATGAACCTTCTTCCAAAAATTATTCTTCAAAAAGTAGTAGTTCTGAAAATATTCTTCACTATAATCTAATATTTAAAGAAAAAAATATTACCATAAAGTATTTTTCAATTTGATCACAAGATTAATTGTTCTATATATAATAGAAAGAATAATTATTACTATTACACTTGGGTTAATGAGATCCAAAAATCACTCCATGAAAGTAGTTAAACCATTGATGACTTTCACTTGAAATTAAATTAGAAATAATCATGGTCAAAATAATATAAATAGATATGAAATTTTTAAAAATCATTAAATAAAAATTTAAAAACATCACTAAAATTTTTATGATAATTACTCTAAATTAATTGTATTTTAATAGTTCTTAAAAATCTCCATAAACACCAAATTTCAAAATCCCACAATACTTATGAATTAAGTTGAAATTATAACATAACTTTTAGTATCAATTAGTATGAAATAACATGTAATGTAGTATTAACCTTCCCATAGTGGTTATCTATGAACGAATTATAGTGAGGGTATTGTCACCTTAATGTTAGAGTGTGATATTTCAAAGACAACATTTAAGGGTAGATTCATAATGCATGAGTATCTTTTCATTCCTATTAGGGTAAAAAATTCTATAGATTTATTTATGTCTTACTAAGAAAATAATTTCAATAAACCTTAAATTTAAAATAAACCACGGATAAAATAACTCATGATCATATTGACATTTTCAATACCAATCAAAATTATTCTGTAAAGATAAATCACAAAAAAACCACAATAGAAACAAAACCTAAAATGATATATGGATTGTGTTTTAAAAGGGGATCATAATACAAGTAAAAGAAAATAGATTTTAGTGAAATAAAATGAAAATAGTTAAAATAAATGGTGGTAGAATACATAACTCAGTTACAATGTACCAATTTGATGTGGAAGAACAAAAATTACTTTAATCAAAGATAGATTTCTAGTTAGGAAGTAGGGTTCTCATCCAGGATAAATCTTGTTTAGGGAAAAATTTCAGAGCTGGGTTATCAGGGAAGTGCACTTGGGAAGTAGGGTTGGAAGCCTAGATAGATCAATTCTAGAAAAAGTGGGCTTTCGAAGTAGGGTTCATAGGAGGGAGATATCTCAGATAGACCCTCAGGTAAAGATCAATTATGGATGGAGGAAGTGGACTTGGATGGTTCTGGAGATTTTATATCCCAATGGATTTAAACAACCATTGGGATATAGGGTATACCCCAATAGTTTCCACAAACCATTGGGATACCTATGCCGCATTGATTAATTCCCAATATTTGTATAAAATTGTTCAGAAAATAAACCTTACATTGGCCTATGCCAAAAGTTTCAATTAACCATTGGTATATGTTACTTTTCTCAATGGGGTTTTCAAACTATTAGGATATATACATTGGTATAGGTGGGATTTCCACCAGTGCATGGTTATAATTACCTAAGGACTCATGAGAAATAGGGGCACTTTCCCAACAGAGATTTGTCCTTGTGACATGACCTAAAACAATGAGGGTGAGTCAGTGCCACCCAAAGCGGATAGTATTGAGGTGTGATGATTTGAGCCCCATTAACTTGTGTCTCATGGGAAGACACAAGAGGTGCGAGGATTTGTAGATTTTTTTACCTTGGAACTATTGCCTACTCATATTCTTGGACTAATCTGTGAGATGGAGATCCCCTTACTCTCTCATTTGGGATTCTTGGAATGCACATTTATATAGTCGTCCTGTTATAGTACCCACTCCTTGGGTCTGGGTTACTCTCCTTCCAGGGGAGGCAAAGACATGTGGGGTATGCCACATGATTTTTGTGTCTATATTCTCATTTTTGGATGAGTATACTCTCCAGCTATAGGTAGAAAAGACTTGATGAGGAGTTTATCTACTCATCGTATTGAGCTCCTTCTGTTTGGATGAGTTTACTTTCACACTCTTATTGGGTTGAGCTACACTCTTTCAACTCCCTTTTACTGTACCTTGTTCTATTTACAACTTCTCTTTATTTATATCTCTTACTTCTCTGCCTTCCCTTTTTTGGGTTTTCTACTGGGTATGTATGTACTCACCCATACATGGTATTTTCCCAACATGTGTCATGTCTTTTGTAGAAGGTGGGCATGTCGATTGTCACTACAGAGGATCATAGAGACACTGGCTGTGAGGACTATGTATGACGGTCATAGTTGGGATACAATAGGTGGGGCCTCTTAGTGGATACTCTTTTTTAGTTGTCTTCAGGTTGGGACCAAATTATGGCTTGGGCATGTGTTTTTTCCCATTATATTTTTGTATTCACTACCTTACTCTTGTACCGTCTAGAGGTTTATGCATGTTCAGTTTAATTTAGAGGAGTTTTAAATTTTTATACCTTTCCTCAGATACCACTATGTCACAACCCGACCCAAGCCAGGGCTCGAGCCACAACTACCCCAAGACCACCTCCATAGGCGAGGGGTTGGAAACAAGTGTTGAAGGCACAAAAAACTCTAGGAGGCCTTTACCTACTAACTTATTCACATGCACACTCCACCGTCAACATGGAACCCATTAAGGCCCTATATAAGAGTCCTTTTAGGTCACCCTTGTGCTGGATGAAGATTGGAGAGTCATCTGTTTTGGGCCTAGAGTTGGTGTTGTCAATGATAGAGAAGGTGCAAGTCATCCGTGAGGGGATGAAGACGGCCCAGAGAAGACAGAATCCCTATACAGATCACAGTTGTAGGCCCTTGGAGTTCAAGTAGGGAGACCACGTCTTCTTGAGGGTCTCCCCACGATGTAGAATGTGAATGTTTGGTCGGGGGATCAATCTATCCCCAAGGTTCATCATGATTTTTGAAAACATGCATAGGATCGAAGAAATTGACTACCACCTCGCCTTAACCCCATAGCTAGAGATGGTGCATGGTGTCTTCCACGTGCCGCGACTGAGGAGATATGTGCATGACCCTACACATGTTATTGACTAGGTTGAGGTGGACATAGAGGATGGATCCACCTTTGTGAATCACTCGGTGGAAATAGATGACCGACCAGAGCGGACCCCATGTGGAAGATCCATCCATCTGGATCATATGTTATGGCAGTACGAAAACGTGATGGAGACTTCCAAGGAGTGGGAGAGCAAGATGTGAGATCAGTATCCCAAGTTTTTTTTAGTTTTTCATTTTAGGGATAAAAATAATAAAGGATAAGATGATTTTGAGACCTGTTTTTTTCTTAATCATACTTTGAAATATTTCTAAATATTATTCCAGAGTTAGGAACTAAGACTACATGAAATTCCAAGGCCCTGTGTGCCCAGAATTAAATTTATAAAAATATTTAATTTATTTTATATTATGAATGCACTATTAGTTAAAGAAAATGGGATAAATCTTAAACATTTGATCAAATCAAAAATCTAAGACCATGGTTGGGTTCAGAAATGCAGTGTTTCCCCTAGACACGACATAAAATTGAGTCAGTATGAGATGTTCAGATCCCTCACTCATTGGTGGGATGTTTAAGTTATTAAATGAATTAATTTATTCAGTTAATTACTTAAATCATTTAACCTACTAAATGGTTATATAAACATGACTATGAGGAGTTGGACTCATAACCATAGTTTATTCTAATGATGAACTCTCCTCTCCTATCCTCTTCGTTGAGGAACGATGAACAACGAAGAATGAATGATTAATCCTTGTATCTAGACAGATCGAGATTCAACAAACACAACATATCCTCCTCCTTCATCTATGAACACTTTCTTCATAATAAAATAATGATCAAATATAGGTAGGACACTTCTTTGGTGTTTTTGTTCCCTAGATTAAATTTTGAGAAGGTTAATAATTAGGTCTTCAATTTTCACCCTTGTTTACAAACTCTGCATGAGCCTAATACTAGATTTATTACTGTTTATCACATGTTCTGACCCTGGTGCCCCATTATTGAGCTCCATACAAGAACTCTTTTATATTGATGATTAAAACCTTGGTTTTGTTGGCTCCATCCCCTTTTTCTTCAAAATTATCACTAGGGAATCCCCATGGATCCCATTTCGACAATTTCCAAGACACCCGAACACGATTGGGCACCCGAAAATGAGGCGGAACCTTGGAATCAAAACAAATTTATGGGAGTGGCACAAATATAGAAATTTCATGATGTGAGTATGAATAATATGAAGGTTTATCAACAATCTAATAAAGAAAGAAGTTGCAACGTCGATTGGAAGATCTAGATAGACCCTCATTTTCGAATGAGGCTGATTTATGACAAATGGTGAAATAATCCCATGTTCTTTGACCAAATATAATGTTTTCAGAGTAGATTACGGTGATATTGATCAATAATATAACTAATTTTAAGTGAATATGGAGATTTGGGAGAAATTTAGTTATTTTGGAGAAAATCTAGGCTACATTCCATGTTCCATTAAGAACACATGCCATGTATCCTCCCTCAATGGTGGTGCTAGGGTTTGAGAAGTGATAAAGATGACACATTGTGTACTCTCTTTGACATGTCGTGTACCACCTCCCCATGTGAGATGAGTTGTGTGAAGGAGCACACAGATAGGTGCATGCCATGTGCTAAAAACACAGACATGGCTTGGTTATATGGGAATCATCCCACGTGGACCAGCACATCGTGTACCAAAGTACACATACATGGAGCCCGAGTATACAAACACAACCAGCAGACACAGTCCAGTCCCCGTATAGGCATGATACGTCATGTAGTAAATCTACATGGTTTGGACTACCACATGGTATAGGAAACATGTTCGTCCAGAGACACTGCCAAGAAACATAGAGGGGTTTCACGCCGTGCAAGAACCCTCACACGCCGTGTATTCTTTGAGCTCTTTTGAGAAATATTTAATCCTTTGCATATCCTTAGTTTGAACTCAGATTTTGGATCTTGAGGTGCCTATCATGATTGTTTTTCCACGTACAATGTGATGTTTCCCTCTAAAATAGATTTTCAGATATGATGTGGATTTTATGGGTTGGAACATGCAAAGACAACACTCGATGACAAGAGCGATCAAACATGATTAAAAGAGAAATTTCAGGTTGACCCTCCAACTGGGATGGTTAGTGTATCCCATGAAGATGATACTGGAAAGAACATACAATTGGGATGGGTAGTGTAGTCCCCGAAGATGATACCAGGATAAACCTCCAACTAGGTTGGGTAGTGTAGTACCCAATGATGATACGAGACTAACCCTCCAGCGAGGCTATCTAACGTAGCCCCTGGCGATGATACTAGGCTGACCCTCTAGCTGGACTGAGTTGTGTAGTCCCAGATGATGATTTCAGGCTGACCCTCCAGCTGGACTGGCTAGTGCAGTACCCAAAAAGATATTTTTGGATGAACCTCTAGCTGAGATGGGTAGTTTAGTCCCTAATGATTCAGAGAGGACCCTCAAATATGTGGCATAGTGGAGAGGTGTTTTTCGACTTACCTAAGGAATCATGAGAAATAGGGGGAAATTCCCCACTGAGATGTGTCCTTGTAACGTGACCAAAAAGTTTGCAGGTGAGTCAGTGCCTCTCAAAGCAGATAGTATTGAGGTTTAGTGATTTGATCCCCTTTGACTTGTGTCTCTTGGGAAGGAACATGAGGTGTTGGGATTTGTAGATGGTTTTACCTTGAAATTGTTGTCTTCTAGTCTTCTTGGGATGATATATGAGATGGAGATCCCTTTACTCTCTCATTTGGGATTCTTTTAATGAGAATATATATATACATCCTGTTACAGTACCCTCTCCTTGGGACTAGGTTCTCTCCGTCTAGAGGAGGTGAAGACATATGTGGTATTCCATGTGATTTCCATTTCTATCTTTTCATGGTTGGATAGGTCTACTCTCTAGTTATAAGTAGAGAATACTCTATAAGGACTTCATCTCCTTGACTTATTGAGATCCTTGTGTTTGGATGAGTCTACTTTCAAAATTTTATTTGGTTGAGCTGTACTCTTTCTACTCTCTTTTACTTTACCTTGTTCCATTTAATGCTTCTATTTGGTCGTATCTCTTACTAATCCCCCTTATCCTTTTTGGGGAATTCTATTGGGTATGTATATACTCACCTTGGTATGGGTTTTGCTCCACATTTGTTGTTTCTTTTGCTAACGGCTGATAGGTTGATTGTTACTACAGAGAAACATATGGATACAGGCTATATGGAGGACATATAGTGGTCATAGTTGGGATATAAGAGTTGGGATCTCTTAGTGAATACTCTTTTCTAGTTTTCTTCACGTTGGGACCATATTCTAGTTTGGGCATTTGTTTTTCCCCTTTACATTTCAGTGTTCACTACTGTACTCTCGTACCGTCTAAATGATCATGCATGTTCAATTTACATTATAGAAGTTTCCATGTTTTCTACCTTTAATTGTTAATTTTTAATTTTTTTATCTACGTTCATGAATATAGGTTCTTAGGAAAATGCCTCCCTTTGTTTTTTGGGCCTTCGACACTTGTCTTCAACCCCTGGCCTATGGAGGCGAGCTTGGGGCAGTTGTGGCTCGAGCACCGACTAGGGTTGGGTCGTGACATCATCTGTCTAATTGATCATGATAACTCTAGTATCACATATATATATATATATATATTATAATTATAAAATGTTAATTCAATAACCATTATTAATCTCTTTACTCTCTCACTTTCATTTTATAAATGAAATCATCGCCCGAGAGGTGCCAATTTACAACCTTTGTGGATGAAGAAGTTTCATTCTTCAAATTCTTCCTCAAAGAAATTCATGAAACTATTTTAAAGGTTGAGATAGATTTTAAAATTTATAATATAAACCTTTTTATGTTATTCAAGTAACATATTTACATAATACTAAATGACGATACAAAATGAATTTGTTATGATCAATAACCGCCGTAATAATCTAAACGATTATCACTAAATGAATTATCTAATGATTCATCAACATACCATGTTAAAAATGATATAAATAACCATTTACACTTATGTATTTTCATTAATAATATATAAATTCAATTATAGATAATAATATCCATTCAACATGAACTTATATACACATTCATAAGTATGTCGATCATGAAAAGCAATGAAACAAACGCTCTTGAGCGATAAATTTGTAACTTATAACACATACAAAATGCCATAAATAAACTTAATAAAATTATACTAAATAAAATATATGTATATAAGGTTCTTAATTAATTAATTAATGGATTTAATCTGATTATTCAAAACATTAAGGTCAAGTGAATAATACATTTAGGCATAAGGTAACACTTTTATTTTCGTGAGATTTCCATTTTTCACCAGTTATTTATTCTATGTGGTGTATGTATACTACCATTTGATATATAATATCATTATTATCTTTATATTCATTTTATTAAATGATTCATTTGATGATTATTAATTTTTTGTCATACAATTCGATTTATTACAATGTGGTAAGGTAATTTTTCTCAATTTTTATTTTATTGAAACTTACTTGGTATTGTGAACCTAATCATTCTTATGGGGTGTATATAATTCCCCTTTGAGATAATTTTTCATTTGAATTTATAATTCTATTAAATATCCACATTCTTGTATCATGTATATGATGATTTTCTTATCTGTATACCATTTTACATATGGTGTTTATTTTGAATGCTATTTTAACTGGGGAAATATTTATAAATCCATATACTCTACTCAATATGAACATAGAAAAGGAATATTTTTCTTTTATAAAGATTTTTTTATAATTTAAGTGTTGTGTAGTGCCCTCTATATCCTATTGATGCATCAAAATGTCTCATTAGACAAAACAGTTTGCGACAAAACCTTTGAGTTTGTTTCTAAAACATAATTAGTTGAGATTATACCCACAAAATTAAACTGTATTGATGGTATGATTGTTCATGTTCCAGATAAATGACATCCAAATAATAATCATTATATTTATTCATTATCCATTTATTAATTTCCATGAGGTTTTCACTATTACAAAATCTATGGATGCACTTTAATTCTCAGTTTATTGATGGTGTGTGTTTTTCAATTATTCACCATGATATGTTTATTATGTCTAATTTATTATGATTCAATTATTATTGTTTCATGATTACACTATATGTAACCCTTACCAATCATTTTAGCTCACCACTTTCATTTTTTCCTTCCCCAAGTTATAAAGAAGAGATAATTTATTGTTTTTTCAAGGTTAAAGTTTATTAGCTTCTGTTATGTGTTATATTTTGTTTTCTTTTCCCAATTTAAAATGGGTTCCATGTGTGTATATAGTTTCTTCAGGACTACTAAACTAATCAGTACTTAGGGATATGTATCCTTATAATCGTACTAATGTAATAAAATAATGCACTAGCTCCGGGCTTCTGGGGTCAGAGAGTTACAGTTGGCATTCGAGGTAGTTTAGTAGAAACTTTGGAAACTGGATTTATAAAACATATATTAGGGAGAACAACCCTAAGATAGACATTGGGGATCAGAATACAAGAAAATACTATAATTTTGGTAAGGTAGATATTATGTGGGTATTCATAGTAATACATTCTTGTCTAGATACTACAAGTGGATTTTGTTCTGAAATATATATTCCTAGGAGTAACAACTTCGACCAGGTGTTCCAGGCTTGAGTCGGGGTAACTCGATACACGACAATGAGCTTTTCTATGCACCCGATTTTAAACTCTCATGGCATATGCTTATAATAATTCACATTTTCATTACCAAACCTTATGAAGGATTTAAAAGTAAATAGAAATTGTGTATATGATTATAATATTAGCTATGAATAAATTTTTAATTTATGTTAAGTGCTTTTCTAGTTTGAAATTATGCACTGTGATTTATAACCTAATTTAGTGTATGCTATTGTTTAGTGATGGAACCTAATGGAATAAAGGTAATTAATACCCATGGAAAATTTAGGGATTACCCCATTGAGTAAGTCACCACAGTTAGTGTTGGTGATGTGTAGATCATGACAATATTAAGGAAATTACTCATCCTGGGATCAATAACCATGAAACACCTATGTTGGGTTTTTTCATGCGGTGGTAGCAACCATATTTTAGTGGGACTAATATTATAGTGGTAACTGAGAAGTGAATCAAATGTGACAACTGGGCCCCGATGACAGCACAACCACCCCGCCCTAACATGGTCGTCGGGTCCTTGCCCACCAGGTACCCCTAGTTGCCCCGCAGACACGTGGGGCCCACCCTAGTGTTGGTGATGTGTAGATCATGACAATATTAGGGAAATTACTCATCCTGGGATCAGTAACCATGAAACACCTCAAATGTGACAACTGGGCCTCGGTGACAGCACAGCCACCCCGCCCTAACATGGTCGTCGGGTCCTTGCCCACCAGGTACCCCTAGTTTCCCCGCAGACACGTGGGGCCCACCCTAGGGTCTACCCACATGCCTGAATGGGTTATTTGACTAATGACAGTCCCCACAGGCCAACACTTGTCCTTTCCAGTGTGCTTTGTCCTCACTCACACACACCCTGGGAAACTTCCCAGAAGGTCACCCATCCCGATCACTACTCCAGGCCAAGCACGCTTAACTATGGAGTTCTAACCAGGTAGGCTCTCGAAAAGGAAGGTGCACCTTGTTGACATGAGTCATGTCAATTAGTCATTTAACCCTTTATCATTTGGGGATGTTACAATCCCCCCCCCCCCTTTGGAGCACAACGCCCTCATTGTGGGCCCTACATCTCAACACAGGCAGTGCACCGCACTTAAGGCTGGGTTCCTCCTCTGATACCAAATGTGGCAAATGGGTCCCAGTGACAGCACAACCACCCCGCCCTAACATGGTCGTCGGGTCCTTGCCCACCAGGTACCCCTAGTTGCCCCGCAGACACGTGGGGCCCACCCTAGGGTCCACCCACATGCCTGAACGAGTTATCTGACTAATGACAGTCCCCACAGGCCAACACTTGTCATTTCCAGTGTGCTTTGTCCTCACTCACACACACCCTGGGAAACTTTCCAGAAGGTCACCCATCCTAATCACTACTCCAGGCCAAGCACGCTTAACTATGGAGTTCTAACTAGGTAGGCTCCCGAAAAGGAAGGTGCACCTTGTTGACATGAGTCATATCAATTAGTCATTTAACCCTTTATCATTTGGGGATGTTACAATAACATTATTATTATATTATTATTATTTTTAATTTTAATTTACAAAATTATAATATCCAAATCTTCCACGCACCAACATTGGCGCCTCCTCCATGCGGCATGCCCAAACCTCCTTTCCTTTATGGTTTTTATTATTATTTACTTTATTATTTCATCACTTAAATTTCTCTCTCCAATCCAATCTAATTTCTCCTTCAATCTTCTCACGCTCCAACCACATGCAGCGCCTCCAACCTATAACCCTAGCGACCAGCTTATTCGCACAGGGTGAGTCCGCCGGAACCGCCGCCGCGCCGGCATCCCGCGCCGCCGGTGAATTCCACGGGCCACCGGAGTTGCTCCGGTGGTCTGTTTTCAAATCTGACTGCGCCGACATTCACCTCGGGTCTCACACTTTACTGCGGAATCATCAAACCGCATCTGCGGCCTGTTCCGTCAATGCCCGTCGATCCGCCATCAATTAAACAATCTGCGGAGCCTTCAAATCACCGCAACGGTGCGACGCGACGACGCGGTGCTTCTTGGCCCATTCTTCATTGTTTCCACGCGGTGTCGTTGCACCGCGCCGCCTTTGCTCATGTCGCAACGAGTAAAACCAACAAAAGGGGGAGGAGGGTCAGCCGTGTTCGTGCGGTCCGAGACCCATAACCACCAACTACCCATGTGAGGATAAATGAGAGGTGGGGTCCACACGAGACCCTAACTCCTCACCTCCCCCTCAACCTCCCTCTGATAACAATTGTCACGACCCGTCCTCGAGGCCCGTGCTGTGACTACCCCAAGCCCACCTTCCATAGGCCAGGGGCTGGCGACTAGCACCAAGGGCATAAATCCTGATAATTGGGAAGACATTGCCTTTATAAAAGTAAACAAAACACCACAGAGTACAAGAAGAAGTAAAACTCTAAGTAAAACTGAAACAAGATGTGCTGAAAGTAAAGGGGCTGGAAATAAAATCCCTACTGTAAAGTACAAGGAAAAAGATAAAACAGCCCAAAGGTGACAAGCAGCTCCGGGATCGTCTACTAAGGATCCTACTTGAAGGGTAGGTACAGATAGCGCAGCTCCTGGATCGTCCACCATGGATCCTACCGGAAGGATAGGTACAGATAGCCTCCACAACGCTCTCTCCCATCAACATCCTCCGAGTGTCGTCTCGTCATAAAGTCCACCACCAGATACTGTCTCGTCATGAGGTACACCTCCGGGTACCGTCCATTCCTTGAACACTCGGCCTCTGTCTGTGCTGCCTGTTGTCTGCAACCAACACAACGAGGTGCGAGCATAGCCCGTGCAGGGGTGAGTATAACGATACTCAGTAGGGACCCCGAGACCCTCAAGGTCTCACTAAATCCAACAAGGATAACCAAAAAGAAGATCTCAACAGATAACCTCTACCTAGGTATATGCCCATACATATACCCAAGTTCATGTACCTTGAAGATATATTTCGGACATTAAGATGGAATGAAAATGAAAAGGTAGTACTGAAAGTACATTGTATCAAGGGTGATGCTGATCAATGGTGGTCCTTAATCTAGAATACCATAGAGGAAGATGAAATAGAAGATATTGAATGGAGAAATTTTAGGGAAGTATTCTTTGAAAAATATTTCCCTCATGATCAATGGATTGAAATGAATAGAAAATTCTTTAGCTTAAAATAAAGGTAAAAAACATTTTGAAGAGTATGAGGCTATATTCACAAGAATAGCCAGGTAAGATATAGATTATGTACCTGATTCGAAAGATAAGATAGTTCATTTCATTGAAGGTCTTAAGCCAAGTCTTCAACGGGCCTTGGCTTCTCAAAATTTTTTATCATATGATGAAATAGTATTAAGTTCTATTAAAACAGATAAGTAATTTTATTGATCCTATTTTTTCAAGGGAAATCAAGAGAACAAGAGGTCTTATTATAATCATGTAAATGTTGAATCTCAAAAGAATAAGAAGGGAATAAATAAATTACTATTAAGTGAGAACTATGGAAAGAACCATCATAGAAAATTCTTGAATGGCATGGGAGTTTGTTATAAGTGTGGAGAAAAGGGTCACTGATCTAATAAATTCAAGGGGAAGAGACAAATCAATGGTGTTCAATGATATAATTATAGGGAGATGCGACACTATGAAAATGATTACCCTAAAAGATAAGAAAAATTTCCTCAAAAAAGGACACTAGAGCAAGGGAAGACTTATGTGATCCCAAATTCAGAGGTTGAAGTTCCTAATGATGTGATGGAAGGTACTTTAATCATTTCCTTGAATTTATCCAATTCTTTATTTGATTCTAGATCATCACATTTTTTTTATATCTTTCCAGTTTTCCATGAAAATTAGATATTTTCAATTTGATTTAACAAAGGATTTGTTAGTAAAAACACCTAAGGGAAGTATCATTGCAACAAATATGTGTCGGTCAGTCCCCTTTACGACACATAAAATTACTTTAGTTACCGACCTTATCATCATCCCTATTGAATTTTACATAATTCTCAGTATGAACTAGATTTCAAATTATTATGCAAAAATATATTCCAAGAATAATATAGTCAATTTTTTTAGAATAATATATAATTCTTTATCTTTAGAGTAAAAAAACCATCATATTGATCTTACCCAGGTCCACCTTTAGTAGCTTTTCTAAATGAAATTCTTGGGGTGGAAGTGAAAGCATCATCTTTGGATCTTCAAATTGAATATGTAACTATTATTCAAGAATACATTGATGTATTTCTATAGGATTTATCTAGACATCCTCCAAAGTGATAAGTTGAGTTCTCTATTGATTTAATTCATGGTGCAAGATCTAAATCAAATATTCCATATAGAGTAGCCATTGTGGAATTAGTGGAACTAAATAAAAAACTATAGGAAATGAGTGATAAGGGATTTATTCACCCTAGTGTTTCCCCATGGGGATCCCATGTTCTATTTATTAAGAAGAAATATGGATTCATGAGGCTTTACATTTACTATAGAGAAATCAATGATATTACGAAAAATAACAAGTATCCTCTACATTGCATTTATGGTCTATTTGATCAACTTCATAGAGATCAATATTTTTTGAAGATTGAACTTCGATCTGGACATCATTAGTTGCATGTGAGGAAGGAAGATATTCTAAAGAAAAGATTTTGAACCAGGTATGGACATTACTAGTTGATAGTAATTCCATTTTTATTGACTAATGAACCCTCCATTTTCATGGATCTATTGAACAATGTTTTTAAAGAATATCGTGATGATTTTTTTGTGGTATTTATTGAGGATATCTTGATATATTCCAAAATATATGAAGTCAACGAGAACCAATTATGATTTTTTAAATAGACTCTTAGATGAAAAGAGTAATATGGGATGTTTAGTAAATTTTAATTCTAGCTTCAAACCATTTCTTTTCTTGTCTATATTGTCTTCAGGGATGAAATATTGATTGATCCTATGAAGACAAATGTAATCCAAGAATGGCCTACACCAATGAACATGACCTAGGTATGTAGTTTTATTAGATTAGCGAGTTACAATCATTATTTAATATAGAATTTTTCCTGATTGGATAACCTATTAACCAAGTTCACATGAAAATAATTTACGTTCGTATGGACAAAAGAATGTACAAAATGATTTGAAGAATTGAAAAGAAGATTGTTAAAAGCTCCAATTTTAAATCTTCCAACTAGAAATGATGGGTTTGTGATAAAAAGTTATGCATCAAAGAATGGAATGGGTGTCTCCTCATGAAAATGATAAATTTATTGCTTATTCATCAATTCAGTTGAAGAATCATGAGCAAAATTATCCAACTCATGATCTTGTGTTAGTAGCCATAATCTTTTCCCTAAAAATATAGAGACAATACCTCTGTGGTTAAATAAGTGAGATATATACGGATCACAATAGGTTGAAATATATTTTTACATATAAAGAACACAACATGAAGAAAAGGAGATAACTCGATTTACTCAATGATTAGGATTTTTCAATACACTACCACCCAGGAAATGAAAATAAGGTGTAAGATGCATTAAGTAAGAATAATCATGGACTTATAACCGAAATAAGGGTTGAGAGAGATCATAAATTCATGGATCTACTAAAGCTGGATATGTAAATTGTTAAAGAAGAGGAAAATCATTCCTTTTTAAAATTATTTATAAATCATATTTACTAGAGAAGATAAAAACCTCTCAATTTTATGATGAGAATCTAGAAAAGAAAATTAAATATATTAAGGATGGAAGATTGGAAGACTTTTTATTTGGGGATGGAGTTATAAAATCTAGAAAGAAGTTATGTGTTACATTAATACCTAAGATAAAAATGGAACTATTAGATGATCATCATAGCTCTAATTTCAATATACATCCTGGTAGCACCAAGATGTATAGATATCTGGAAGAACATTTTTGGTGGGATAACATGAAGTGAGAAATTGATGACTATGATTCAAGGTGTCTAGTTTGCCAACAAGTGATGGTTAAGAGACAAAATCCTAGAGGATTAATGCAACCTATACCTATTTTTATGTGGAAGTTGGATGAAATTATGATGGAATTTTTCACGATACTACAAAGGACCCCTATGAAGAATGATGAAATATGGGTAATTGTTGATCATATTACCAAATTAGAACATTTCTGTTTTATAAGAGAGGATTTACCACTTGATCACCTGGAAATACTTTATATTAATGAAGTTGTTATACTTAATGGTGAACCTCTATCAATTGTGTTTGATCGAGATCCCTGATTTACATCAAAATTTTGGAAAAGCATTTAAAAGGATTTGGATACTGAGCTTCATATGAGTACTTCTTATCACCCCCAAACTAACAGAAAGTTTGAAAGAACAATTCAAACATTGGAAGAAATGTTGATATCATTCTCACATAAATTTCAAGGTATGTGGGATCAGAATATACCTTTTTTGGGGTTTTCTTAAAATAATTGTTTCCATTATAGCATTCAAATCGTGCCATATAAATCATTATGTGGAAAGGTATTTTGAACTAAAGAATGTTGGGATGAAGTTGGTGAGAGGAAACTTATAGGCCAAGAACTTATTAAAGAGATAACAACAAAGGTAAATACAATTCAGGACCTTATTAAAGCATCCCAATGTAGGAAAAAGAGTTATGCTGAAAACCAAAGAATAGATTTGTAATTTCAAGTGGGAGATCATGTCTTTTTCTAATAGTATCTCTATAGAAGGGTGTATTGAGGTTTAGTAAGAAAGGGAAACTGAACCCTAGGTACATTTGACCATTTGAAATTTTGGAATGAATTTATGTTGTATATTGCTGTTTAGAAATTCCCCCAAGTCTATCCAAAATTCATGATGTGTTCTATGTGTCATTATTAAAGTAGTACATGCTAGAACCAACACATGTAATACCATATGAATAAATAGAACTTGAAAATGATTTTTCATACTGTGAAGAGACCATCGAGAT
Source organism: Viscum album (assembly GCA_963277665.1). NCBI lineage: Eukaryota > Viridiplantae > Streptophyta > Magnoliopsida > Santalales > Viscaceae > Viscum > Viscum album. The sequence continues at coordinate 1,263,608,203 of OY728131.1, read as the reverse complement.
TATCAACACTAGAGATCATGTATTTATAAATTAGACAACTTTACTAGTAAAAGTTCTTTGGAGAAACCAAAAAATGGATGAAGCAACATTGGAACCTGAGGATGTTATGAAGAGAAACCAACCACATATTTTTAGAGGTATATATACAAGTAAAATCTCGAGGATGAAATTTTTGAAGGAGGGAATAATATAACACACCATGATTTTATGGTGTGTTATTAAATAATCTCAATTCATTAGATATATTATAATTCATGCAACGCCGAGTCTCTATGAAACAAAATATTGTTATAGGAGATAGTTATAACCCAATCGTTAAACTTCATTTTTCCATGTCTATGATTTGAATTTCAAAAACTGAACATACATGGTTTCCTTTAGTAAGATATTTAGAGTCTAATAGGATCAAATTAATATTTGGAGAATAGTAACTTGCCCTTATAAATAGTAATGTTACCCTTATGAATAGTAATGTACCCTTATAAATAGTAATACGACTCTTATAAATAGTACTATCACCCATGAAAGTATCAATAAAATGTAGGCACCTTATAAATGAAAGTTAATATTTTAAAAAATAATAATTATGTGTTGGTATTATTGTGAGAAATAAATATTTAATTAAAATTTTATAATTAATAAATTTATGTAAAATAAAATTAATTTTCATAAAATTTATTCCTAAATCAATATTTTTCTATCCTCTGATTTTATGATAATCTAATGAGACCTTAGATATTTTTTCATGGTGTTATAAAATCAGTTATAATTTGAAAATCTGTATTTTTCATGTAAATAATGATTTTAATTAAAAATTAAATTTATAATATTTAGAAAATTATTTTCCTAAAATGGTGTTAATTTTTTCATTATGCATGTCTAAAAATGGTTGGGTTGAATTGTTGGGGTATTTTTGAAATACTTGGATTTTAGTGAGTAGTAAAATACGGTAATTTATGGTATAATACATTATAAGATAAATACACTATTCCTTACCTAATGGATGATGTAAGAAACCATTATTTCAAAATCACAATAACTATTTTCGATTTTTGGTCATAATAATCAATATTATTTCTTGTCTTGAGCAAAATAATAAAATAATGAATAAAATATTGAGAAATCACTCCTCTCTTCCACTATAAAAACCACCCTCACCCAACAATTCTCCCCACTTCTATAGGCCTTGAATTTTATCAATATTCTACCAAAATACTCTTCTGTGGTCCCTTCCCATGTCTAAGAGCCCTTGGTATTTCCAAAAGACCAAAACCCTTTCCCTTAAGGAGGCTCTCAAGGAGGTTATTTCAAGAGGTAAATCCTCTTCCTTTTTCATTTAATTTCATTTCAATTTATATTGTTTTCTTATTCTATCCTAGACTCCTTTATCCAATTGATCATTAAAACTCTAGTATCATATATATAATGTAATTATATCATGTTAATGTAATAACCATTATCAGTCTTCTTACTCCCCCTCTTTTATTTTAAAAACAAAATCATCATCTGAGAGGTGCCAATTTACAACCTTTGTGGACGATGAAGTTTCATCCTTCATATTATTCCTCAAATATAATCATGATAATAGTTTAATGTTTGAGACAGATTCTAAAATTTATAATATAACACTTTTTATGTTCTGGAATTAACGTATTTATATAATACTAAATGATAAAACAAAATGAGATCTTTATGATCAATAACGGTCGTAATAATCTAAACGATTATCATTAAATGACTTATCTAATGATTTATACTCATAAAATGTAATAAAAAGATATAAAAAAACATTTATACTTTTGGATGTTAATTAATAATATATAAATTTAAATATGGATAATTATATCCATTCCCCAATAACTTCTATACTCATACATAAGTATAACGATCGTGAAAACAAGGGAAACAAATGATTTCAAGCAAAATGTTTGTATCTTATAACTCATACAAAAGTCTATAAATGAACTTAACAAAATTTTAATAAATCCAATACATATATATAACTTTATGAATTAATTAATTAATTTATTTAATCTTATTATTAATTAAATTAATATCAAGTGAAGAACACATTCAGGCATAAGTTAAGGGGTTTCTCATCTCACTTTTTTTGGTGAGATTTCCATTTTTTGCCACTTATTTATTGTATTTGGTTTGTGTATACTAAAATTTTATATATAATATCATTATTCTCTTTATATTAATTGTATTAAATTATTCATTTGAAGATTATTAATTTTTGGTCATACGTTTTGATTGATTACAATGTGGTAAGGTACTTTTTCTCAATTTTTATTTCATTGAGACTTACATGGTATTGTGAACCTAATAATTATTATGTGGTGTATCTAATGACCCTTTGAGATCATTATTTATTTGAAATTATAATTACATTAAATTTCCATATTATTGTATCATGGATATGATTATTTTATTAGCCTTATACCATTTTACATACGGTGTTTATTTTGAATTCTATTTTAACTAGGGAAATATTGATGAATCCGTATACTATACTCAATACAGATATTGAAAAGGAATATTTTTCTTGTATAAATAATGGTTGGGAATTGCAGTGATGGGAGGGGACTGCTATAGCCCCTCAATGCATTGATGGGTCTCATGAGACAAAATGGTTTCCAATAAACCCTTTGAGTTTATTTCCAAAACATAATCAGACAGGTTTGTACCCGTAGACATAAACTGTCTCGATGATATAATGGTTCAAGTTCCATATACATGATGTAAAAATAATAATAATTCTATTTATTCATTAATCAGTCACTACTTTCCATGAGGTTTTTACTATGACAAAATCTATGGATGAACTTTTATTCTCAGTTTTTTGATGGTGTGTGTTTTTCAATTATTCACCATGCCATATTGATTATGTCTAATTGATTATGATTCAATTGTTATTGTTTCATGCTTACACTATGTGTAACCCTTAATGATCATTTTATCTCACCCATTTCATCAGTTTTCCTTCCCTATGTTATGAAGAGGAGATCATTTATTGAGTTTTGAAGGATGCAGTTTATTAGGTTATGTTATGTATTATATTTTGTTTTCTTTTCTGGATGTAAAATGGGTTTAATGTATGTATCTAGTTTCATAAAGACTACTAAATTGATCTATCATTTGGGGTATGATTTCTTTTCATCATGCCAATGTAATAAAATAATGCATTGGATCTAGGCATTTGGCGTCGGGGCATTACATTAACTCACATTTTTTTAAAATTATACATCTACTATGAATGATCTTCAGAGAATGAAAAAATCCATGAAATCCAATACCTTTCACTGAGACCTATTTATGGGAAGCATGGTTTTATGCAAGACTATACAAAAAACCATGAAACTCACTTACTCTAAAATTCATCCCTCTATAATCTTGCATAGTTTTATTAATATTTTTTTTCTTATAACCATGTAACTCTCTACCCCACCCATGCATTATTTTTATTAAACCACATGTAATGCTTGTGTCCATGGATCTAACTGATGTAATTTTTTGAAAACTATGCATATAAATAAAAATTATCGGTTTTTAAAAAAATTCTCAACATTAAATCCCAAAATGTCTATATTAATATTTCAATATCAATATATTATAAAAAATGATGAGATAAATCCATTTATGTAACAACTTTTCCCATATCACTTGTCTAAGATGGAGGGCTACACTGCCTTAAGCATGCCTCCCATATGCCAGAGTCTTCTAATGTAACAACCCATACTCTAGTAGCCAAGATCTAGTGCCTTACATTATCACATTATTATGGATACAGAAAATCACATAAAAAAGAACCTAATAGTTTAGTATTCTTGGTAAACTAGATACATATATGATCTCCATTTTACACTAGGAAATGAAAAGAAAACATAATATGTAACAAAATAAAATAAATTGAATCCTTGAAAATTCATTCAAAGATATCTTCTTTATGACCCAGGGAAAGAAAATAAAATAAGGATGAGACCAAATGATCATTAAGGGTTATGTACAATGAAATAAAGAATATATTAATGACTGTAATCAATATAGAAAGGTAAATGGACGAAACATGTTACAATTAAGAACATGAGAATAATATGGAAGGAATAAATGATGATAAAATAATTCCATATAAATAATCACATGATTTTGGAAATTGACCATGTATATTATAACTAATCAATTAATTACATAGAATAAAAATAATGATGGTGTTCATAATATCAGATGTCTTAAATATCAATATATATCCTCTGGATTAGTACTATTAATATCAATCCTCATTCTAGTTTATATCAGTGGGTATAAACCCGTCTAATTTGTTTCCTGACCTTTCACAAGACACAACTATGAAGCGATTTTATTATTTTCACGATTTTGGGTGCATTAATTTCATGGTATCATTATTAGTTCATTTTTTTGTAAAATTATGGATGTTCTTGTAAAATGGGATTAAAAATCTAGAAACGGAATTAAATAGTATTAATTAAATTACATAATTATAAATGGTCAGATATATCATTTTTCTTTCTTTTAAAATAATGATTCATTTAATAACTTGTTAATGATAAATGTTTAATTTATTTTGTCAATTTTTACGAACACCACGATCTAGTTTTGTTTTATTTACTATTATGAGTATATATAAGTTTTAGAACATTAAATAGGTTATAATAAACTTATTAAAAATTTATTTAACCATAATAATATTTTAGTGACCATCCATGAAGGTGTTAATGGTAAATGAACCAAATCGTTATTTATAGAGATTGTTAATCACCATAACATGGACAATGGTTTTGTTTCTTTGAATATGAGGAGGTAATTAAAGGGATGGATATAAGATATTCCATTATAAAAATAAAATTATTTCTATTATATGATTCTATTTTTATTATTCCTTGATGGATGAAAAAGATGAGGATAATTTAGAAGAATATAATAAAATAAGAGAGGTGTTTTGAGAAAATTATCCCTTGAATATCACATCCTTGGACGACCCCTTCAGGATCATGGTTTTTGTATTTTAGGGAGAAAATAAGAAATTGGACATGGTTATAGTGAGGAGTTATGGTTTTTTCAGATATTTTAGGAGCTTCAAGTCTTGTGAGTTGAAATGGTGTGGTATTTATACTTGAAGATAGGCCAGTTTAAGTGATTAAAATGATGATTATTTTATATTTAAAGTCAACCACATTGAGGATTCACTAATTTACAAAAATTTAGATGAAAATTAATATTTTATAGGAATTATTTTTTTTATAAATACATTTAAAACCACAAAATGTTGTAGTTTTTTTTAATTTAAGTCTTTAACATTTTAACTTTAACTCGTTTCATTTTTTACCTATACCACAATAAATAATTTTTTTTACCATTGTAAATTATGTGTACCTAAAAATGAAAATGAACATAAAAAAATTATAGCTTTTTATTCCAGATATGGTATCATTTTTACCAAATTAAATTCACATAATTGGTAAAATTACATTTAAAAACAATCCCATGGAGAAAACAAAAAACGAGTTTTAAAGTGAAAAGTTTTAAAGTTTGAAATGTTTTTATATCTAATTTCAACATGAAATTGATTACAATGACATATATTGGATTCAATGACATATAATAACAATAATTATACTTTAAATGAACATTAAAATACAATTTAACAATATAAATAAGTTAGAAGTAAATTAGTTTTCAATTAAAATTCAATATTTTTCACTATTCATCAAAAAACCGAAACATCTCCAAATAATTACAAAATTTTACCCAAAGATAATTTTTATACTCATATTTAAAAATGTAACATTATTATTTTAAATAAAATTTACAACATTTTCAAAATTTATATTTAAAACAGGTGCGCCATCAGAAGGTGACAAAACTGCCTTTTGAAATATATAGTTTTTTAGGTTTAAAATTGGATTCATTGTTATCTTAATACTATCAGAATTATTAGATGAATTTAAAAATAATTTATTGAATATATAATATATAATTTTCATTAATTTCTTTCTATAATATTGATTAATTTAATTTATTGTGATAAAAATCCATTGTGTTCTAAAAATAGTTTTTTATAAAAACACTTCTATTATGTTCAAATGTTTTACATTTTTATTTAAAATTACTTAGTAACCAAGGAATTAATTTTATAAAAATGTTTAAACTATATTTTCAGAATTTAATTAATATCATTCATTGACATCATTCTAATTAATAAGTTATAGCTATCACAATTAATTAATAATATTTAATAATTATTTAAGATTAGTGTTCTATGTAATGTAATATGGCGATGAAATTTAATTTATTTATGAAGATACATACCACAAAATCTTATGGTGTTAAATTCTGCCCTCCATCAATGACTTTCATCCTTTAAAATTTGAAATTTAACATTTAAAATAAATGGTTGATAATTGAAAATAAATTTTTTGGAAAATCCACATCCTAAATAGGGTTAATAAACCATTTTCCCATAATAAGAGGGAAAAGGAAATGAAAAGGTCACCAAAAAATTATTCTTTTAGATAGGATAAAATTAGTGTGAAGTGAAAACATGTAAATGGAAGAGAAATATAATAATCAATTTCTGATGGAGAATTGTAGATGGAATGGTCATTAAAAGTTTAATGACCCCAAAACCACAAACCATATAGGTCCAAAAAAGGTCATTGATATTATAAAAAATGATTGTAATAAGGTAAAATTTTATTTCAAAATCATTTGGGAAGATATAATTACTTTATTTCATATCATAAGTACAATATCACTCTTTTTTTGTGATTCTATCTATCTTTACTTCATTTCTTATACCACAAAAAGGATATTCAAGATGAATTTTTATCCATGTAGCACGTTTAAAAATTAATTCATAAGTCACTCCTTTTCCCTTCAAATATTTACCAAAATAAAACTGACTAGAACATGTTATCTAATATAATAAATAATACTTGAACCAAAAACAATAATACAAAAAGTTCCAAATTAATACATTCCATAAGTAGTTAATCTTAAGACCCATCCAAAATATGTCTGTTCAAATTCAAAGACTAAAAATTTAGAAGAAAGGTTACTAAGTTTATAAAACAGACTTAACATTAGATTCTCCAAACAACATAATATAACTCTTAATTTCACATACCAAATATATTAATACCTTTATCACCATAAAACCTTAATGAAAACATGCATGCTTCTAATAATAAAAAATCATATATTTGTTAAATCCAAACATATAGTATAACTAATAAATAAAATATAAAGCCTAAAATCACTTACCACTTTCATAGATATCCCATAAAAATATCTTTTTCATTATTATCTCAACATCAAGTATATATTAAGGGTTATCTTCTACAAATCATGTTTTCTCCAAAAGATCAACTTGTAAAAGAATAACCTCTCTTGGTATTATTCATCGCATGCTTCCATATCCTTAAGAAGAAGTACTGTAGTGAAATACTTATATATTTCATAATTATTTTGGTAAAAATATCATAAATAGAATAATTTTCTATAATATATCATGGATCAAATAACTTAGAATATTAATCACTCAATTTCGATTATAATAATAACATTAACATGACCTTGATTTCTTAGCTTCTTCTGAGGTATATTCCCATGATGCTTGGGGAATTTTTTTTCATAGTTCCCTATTTTTCTATAGTTGAAACATTGAATATAAATATTTTCTTTATTCCATTTGAATTATTTTTCTTGGTGATACTTTTCTACACACTTATAACAAAATCACAATCCTTTCAATCATTTCCCCTTATGATTCTTCCCACAGTTGTCGCATGTGGGAAAATTATTCTTTCCCGTCATTCATTTATCTATATTTTCCCCTTATTTACTCTTTTTTATCATGGTTCCATATGATTCTATAAGATATAGAAAATTTTACTTCTATATTGAAATAATACAAAACTATTTCATCATATGAATAAAAAATTTGAGAGAGCAACACCATTTGGAGAATTATCTTAATACTTCAAGATAAATGGTTAACCATGAATTAAATGTTGCATATGTAATCCATAATATACCTTTCTAACCTTGTAAAGGTATATTCATACTCTAAAACACTTTCTTCATCCTTTTTATTTAAACTAAGGAAATTTCTTTGTGTCTATTTTTTTCGCACGAGTGAAATATTTTTCAATGAATGTCTCCTTAAAATATTTCCATTTCATCAGTTATATTTCATCTTCCTCCCCTAGTATTCTAGGTCAATGAACACCATTTAGTTTTTTCTTCATTGATAAAATACACTAAAATTTTAACCATTTCCTTTTTATGAAATCTTAATGGTATAAATATCATTTCAAGGGACTTGATCCATTTCTCAACTACCACTATATTATTATTCCCACTAAAATATTGCGATTCATCCATATAAAACAATAAAAAATAGGTGTAGTATGATTATTAATCATGTACTAAGTATGTTTTTATAATATGGATATAACTTTCTAATTTAAAATACTAGTTATATTGGATTACTCAGTAGGGAAATATCTACCTTGTTCATGAGTATTAATACACTTCTTCCTTCCATGTGCCATTTTAAACAATGGAATATACTAGATTAGATCATAAAATTATTAAATTTACTATTATTATTATATATTATTTATAGAACATTAAATACATTATATTATACCTATTAACATCTTATTTAACCATAATAATAGTTTTATGACCATCCATGAAGGCTGTAATAAGAAAAAAAATCATTTTTTACGGAGATTGTTAATTGCCATAACTGGGACAATGATTTCATTTATTTGAATAATATGTGGTAATAAATGGGATTGAAATAATATATTCCATTAGAAATGTAAAATTATATTATTTACATGATTATATAATTATAATTACTTGATGGATAAAATATATGAGGGTAAAGTAGAAGAAGAAAATAAAATAATAGAGGTGTTTTGTGAAAATTACCTCTTGAATATCAAATCCTTAGACAAACCCCTGTGGAACATGGATATGGTATTTTGGTGAGAAAAATAAAACATGGAAGTTGGGAGGGTGAGTAGGAGATTTTTTAGAAGATATTTTATAATCTTCAAGGCTTGTGAGTAGAAAAGGGGTGGTGAGGGGTGATATTTATACTTGAGGAGAGGTGGGTTTAAGTGATTAAAAATAATTATTATGTCATATTTAAAGCCAAACATATTTAGGTGGAATTAATTTCAATGAATTTGGATGACATTTAATATTTTATAGGATTATTATGTTCAATAAATACCACAACCAACCATTAAATGTTTTATTTTCTAGGTATTTTAAGCCTTTACCTTTTTAATTATAACATGTTTTATTTTTCTACCTATACCATGGTAAATAAATTTATTACCATGGTATAAATTTTGTGCCAAAAAATAAAAATGACCTTAATACCTAATTAGGACTTTATTATTTAAAATATGTAATCCATTTTACCAAATTAAATTCACATAACTGAAAAAATTATATTTAAAATTAATCCCATAGATAAAATGAAAAAGCTGGTTTTTAATGGGAAAAGTTCAAATGTTTGAAAAGGTTTTCTATCCAATTTCTATGTTAAATTGATTACAATGAACTAAATTGATTTATTAGAGTTATAATTAAACTAATTATACTTAAAAAATTAAAATATAAATTAACTATATAGATAAATTAGATGAAAAGTAGTTTTAAATTAAAATTCAGTATTTTTCACTATTTATCAAAAATGAAACTTCTCCAAAAATACCAATATTTTACCATAAGATAATTTTGATTTTAAAATTTAAATAATTAAATTTATTTATTAAAATAAAACTTATAAAAGGTCCAAAATTTATATTTAAAATAGGTGGTCCGTCAAAAGGAGACAAAACTACCTTTAGTAATATAAAACATTTTATGCTTAAAATTGGATTTATTCTTTTCTTAAGACTATAAAACTTGTTGGATGAATTTCAAATTTTTTGTTGATTATATAAAATATAAGTTTTTTTGATACATTTCACTAATAGTGATTAATTTAATTTATTAAAATAAAACTCTATTATGGACATAAAATATTTTTTATAGAAACACAACCTTTATTTTTAATTGGTTATAATTTTTATTTCTAATTAACAAGTTGACAATGAATTCATTTTATAAATATGTGTAAACTATATTTTCTTAATTTAACTATCTCATTCATTCCCACCATTCCAAAGGCTAGGTTATAACTATAATAATTAAATAATTATATTTAATCATTTTTTAAGCTTAGTTTTCTTTATAATGTAAGCTATCGATGAAATGAATTCATTTAAGAAGATACATATTATAAAATATTAGGGTGTTATATCCAACTCATAGAGAGGGGATAAATCATAAAATTTAGAGAATATTACCATTATTTAGAGTAAATAATAGTGAATATAACTAAACATCTTATATAATAATAATAATAAGATTCATAATTAAAAAAAACAAGAATTAAGCTATTACAAATCTACTATACAGAAATCATAGAGTCATATTTCCCATTGGTCACCCACTAGACTGAGCACATTAAAATTAAATAAATAAAAGAATAAAATATACTAGTGGATCTACCAAAATCCATGAGCCTCACCTCATCCTTTATATAATATCTCGTTGATCTACCTCAACTCAGTCCACTATACCTCCAGTGCTTTGAATTGTAAATCAATACAAGGTTTACACATGTACCCTATTTCCCAAGAAGGGTATGAGAAATAAATCATAGTAGGGTCTCACATTATTCTCATATAATACACCATAATATACATGTATTCATGAGTAAAATAAATAAACAAGATGAACATGCATATATAAATTCTGCATAACATCATGTGTTAACCTGTGTACTATGATTCCATGAACATTAGGTCATGATGTACTAACTAGGACACCATGATACCCAAAAATTCCTATTTTACCCTAATAAAAAATCCAATTTCCGCATTCCACCAAACTTGTGACCTATCCCTTTCCTAAAGACTCAAGGAATAAAATTGTATAGAACCTCAACTCATACCTGAAGATGTAGGGTACATCGTTCACTAAGTATTGACCAATACCTAAAGGAATAAGGTAGGGTCATGTGTTCATGTACCAGGATAAACTTCTTACAAAAGGTGTTTTGACAAAAACCATCTCACATAAGGTGAGGATAACATCTAAGTCTAGTATACTGCCCTCTCACTAAGGTTATGGCCCATACCAAGTTCCCAGATCAGTCCCTCTCTTGGGGGGGGGGGGTCACCCAATATGAGGTAGAGAATACTTATTCTTGATCTTAAACTGATAGTATCCATATCAAATAATTAACAACATAAAACATAAATTCTCATAGCATATGTCTTAAAAGGATAGGTGGACCAATACCCTTTCACTCAGGGTACTCGCTTCCAATACCTTCTCATTTAGGGTAAATCAATACATCCATACCTCTACCTTTTCACTATGGGTATGGCTATATACATCCAACCAATTCCCCCATTACTCAGGGTATAGTCTACCACATCCTCCATCTATCGTTCACTCAGTACAGGGCCACAGACATCCTACGTCAACCACAAAAACTAAGGCACACAACCCATATCATAATATCACTATCTCATTACTAGGGTTCTATTCACTTGAGACCTAGATCCACACATCCACATATGTTGTATTCCTCCTATACCCCAAATATTCCCTCTTTAATACCATAGTATTCCTTTCTAGTCAATACCAAGTGTCATTTAACATGTCATTGTGTTTTCTCATCAGGTAGTATCCTTGGAATACTACCTTGAGCCCAATACTAACATCATCGAAACCCCTCTCATATCTTGGCCTTGCTAACCAAGGAACACCCCAAAGTATACCACTCTAAACACCTTGGAAACTTGATTCCACATAGTCAAACCATTCCCTCAACCCATACATGGGTCTTATCATTCCCCTTCCTTAAGAAAACTCTCAAACCCACATCAAATGGAAGAGAATTCATCCCACTCAATGTACAAGAAAAAATTCCACTCTTCTCTCAAAAGGGTTTCACCCATCATATGTGACACATAAGACCAACTCACTCATCACCACCAGGAAAAAACCTCTCATTACCACCCAAATAACAAAAATAAACTAACCTAGGATTCTCTAGACTCATCTTGAGTCCCCTAACCTACTTTATATTCATCATAAACTCAACTATAACCTTCTCTTCGGAGAGACACAGTCTCCAGGTGATCCCAATTTTTCCAAAGTGTAAGGGTTCACTTTTACCAACTCAAGGAGACTCAAAAATAACCTATCTATTTACCCTATATACTATGGGTACTTATCCATTCACCCAGTCTCATGAAAACATACTGGCATGCACATTTATTTATAAACAAGTATATGGTATAATATTATATTTACCACTATCTTCTATAAGGATGTTACCATCCACACTAATCTTTGTTAATCCTTCACCAATCCATCCATGACTCATCCCAGATCATACCTCTTCCCAAGATTATAAATAAATCCCAAACATCCAAATAATTAGGTACAAATTTTTATAATAAATAATTATACTTAATCCAAGGAGGTATATTCATAGAAAACTCAGTTGTAATCATAGCATCATTGAAACCATACAAAATATTTTTTCCTCATGTTTTTGAGTCCTCCTCCAAAAAAGTTGAGAAAAATAACCCTATAATTTATATTATTTCACAATGATCTAGTGATATATACATAAAAACCCTACTCAAAATCACATTAAATTAGAGGACTACAAAAAGAAATCCAAAAATGGAAGGTAGAGGAGAATAACACTCCCTAAACCACAAAGATATCACCACCCAAAACAAAACACTCAAGGGTATCAAGTGGGAGAATATAAGGATAAGATATGATCAAATATTCATCCCCCAAGATCTTACATGACCCAAAACCCATTTGGTATGATAGGTAAACTACTAGTCTACCTTAGTAAGAAAAAAAACCTAGGATCTGCATCGAGGTATGACCATGAGGCCTGTAGTGATATGACTCCATGTATGGCCCCATCGTGTCGTGTTCCTCTTAGGTATTGAAATGAAATTTCTAAAAACCTTATATTTTATGATATTTATCTATGAATAATTCTTATTTCATTTATAGATTTTTCTACACAAAACACTATGCCTAAATGAACCATGTTATACTATCAGAATAATATTATTTAATATGAAATTTATCATTTAGTCTTTGGACTGGTAGGTATGAATAGGGATAACTAAATTATGAAAAAATATTTTTTACATATGTATTTACTAAATTAATTGGTTATAAAATGGTTAGAAATTTATATAAATGAATTTTAATGTAAATATAGGCATTTTTCTGAAAAATTATAATTAGACATGCAACGTGTTTTTATTTAAATAAATTAGAATAATTAATATAAATGAATGATTTTAATTAAATGAAAATATAATATATTAAATATAATATTTTAATGATCATATAATCTTTTTCAAGGCAAGTTATAAAAATAAATACCATTTTATGCATTAAAAAGAGAATTCTATCAAAAACAGGCTTCCTTGCATTTTATGTGCTTATTTAAAAATAGAATTATTCAACTTATAGAAATAGAATCTTGAAAAATATATCACATATTTAAAATAATGTGGTTAATATTTTTTATATATTTATGTTTTATTTTTTGTTATTACGAATAGAAAACTTGGAAAATAATTGTCACCTCGATAAGGGTTAAATAGGTAAAATAAGATTAAAACTTAATGTTAAGGCTATAAATTTATAAAACACGTACATTTATCCTATTGGATGACTGTAATTCAACCATTATCATCCATGTATCAAATATATGGATACTTGGTTCAATTTTTTATTATGACCACTATATTATTTTAGGAAAATAATAAATGGAAAATATCACTCTCTTGAATTCAATATATCTAAATTTTGTTTCATAAGGATAAAAATAGTTTATATTTGGTTATTAATGTTTATTTGAAATATAATTTAAGAATATTTATCATATTAATTTATTTTTAGATTATTCTGATTAAATAATTACCTTTAAAACTTACACAAATCCAAAAAAATATTTATTCAATTAATAGAAAAATAAAATGATATATTTTTAAAATACGAAAGGTACTTTAATTTGGGTGAATTATTAAGTTCCATTAATTTTAAAGATAAATATAACACATTATTGATGTTTGAATGGTTTATATTTTAATTCCTTTACTATTATGTTGTTTTTAAAGTCAATATGAATGAATAGTTCCAAAAATGCCATTATTTTTATTTTATAATAAAAAATATTTTATTAAATGATTTAGAATTCATAATATTGTTCGAAGTAAGTAAATTAATAGGGGAGTGAATTGAGTTCCAAATAAAAATTTCTACTTAAAAAGGCTCTAAAACTAAATCAACAAAATTAATTAAAAATTATTTGTTAATCAAAATAATAGAATTATGTAAGTTTGATCTTTCAAATAATTTATGAAAGTGGGATTAATGCTCAGTTAAAATATTATTACAAATCAATTTAACATTTTAAATAAAATTAATTAATCAAAATATTTATATAAACATAAATTTAGAATAACTATCAAAGTTATGTTTTGTTACAGATTTTAAAAACTAATATATTTTTAACATTGAAATAAAGAAAAAAACATATAAATCACACAATAGAATATAAAAAATGGGTTTGACCTCAAGGTAATAATTAATCCTATACACTTTGAAATCACTTTATTCAATGTAGTTTATTATAAAAAAAGAATTCCCAAACTTAGATCAGGTTTTAAAATCAATAGAAAACAAGGATATCCTAGAAAAAATCCTCTTCCAAAGTTATGCATGGGATTGAGACAATAAAAAAGTCATGTATGGCCTCTTTCATAGTTTGCATGGGTATAAAAATAAATAAATTTGGAATATTTTTTCAAAGAAACTTTAGTTTGGTAAATGCGATAGTGTGTATAGATAAACAGAGTAATACAACACATTACACTACTATAAAGGCTATCTTTCCTAACACTTATATACCAACAGTTAAAAAGAACCGTTGGTATAGATGTCATTTACCAACGGTTTTAATAAACCATTAGTAAAGGTGTGGTTAGGGAGGGATTTCCCAATGGTTTTAAGAAACCGTTGGGAAATCCATGATTTTCCCAATAGTTTTTAATAACCGTTGGAAAATCTATTCTTTTCCCAACTGTTATTAAAAACCATTGGGAAACCCCTCCCCCTCTAAATTCACTCAAACAGAAACCCCCTGACTCCCAAAAGCACCCCATTTCCAGAAGCACATTCCCGACTCCCAGAAGCGCCCACCCAGGTGAACGTCTTCCATCGGATCAACTGCGACTCCCCCATTCAGGTTAGACTCCTTCAACCTCTTCTCATATTAGCTAAAGATATCCTTCTATTCTCAACATTTCTCCATTTATTTCACTGTTTAGAAATATCACATCGTTTTTCCCTATTTCTAGGGATTTTGGAAAATTTTATGATTCACCACTCCCTTCACGAATTGTGTACTCAAATCACTACATCAATGTACACATTTTCTAATTAATGTTTTCATTACACATATACATTTATAAGGTCATTGTCTCTTTCTTGTGTTCTAATTTTAATGATTCATAGTTCTTTTTTTAATCTCAATGCTCCAAATATTAAAACTTCATGTATATGAACTCATAAGAAATTGATTGTAATATTTATTCATAGTATTTTATGAAAATCACACCTTTCATTAAGATCAATTTAAACATGAAGATCTTATTCATCTTCATTTTTGTACACTGTGTGTGTTACATAACAAGTATGTATCATGTTTCTATCAAAATCATTATATATATAAAATGACACACTATTCACTTATCCTTTACACAATAGAACATATGGAGTATCTTCTTCAACTTTGTAAAATAGTATGTGGTCCCTAATTATTTTTCATAGAAGAAATAAGAAATATTTAATCGTATAATCCAATGTTCTTTATGAATAAAATATCTACAAAGGGAACTCTCGGTGGGACCTCTCCTCACATATAGTACTTCTTCCTTATTCATGAAACTAATTCACAGAAACACCTTTTAGATTTTTTCTCCAAAACCACAGAAAACCCTTTTAGATTTTTTAGTTGTCACTTTAATTTATTATATCATTATATTAAAATGTTATATAAATAGACTGGATAGTTATAGACCTCTCGGTGGTCACCTACATGAATTGTATCTCACACATTGTTCGAGATTCCATTGGGTACCTGGATAAACTACTTGATTATATGTTTAGATAAGGGGAATCACTATTTTATATATGCATGACTACTCACATGACATAGGATGGAGCATGTAGCAGATGATTGGGTTGTAGCTCAAGAAGGTAGGTCGAATTTTAGAATTTATTGAGCCTCTTAAATAGCACTACTTCCTACTGGTTGTAACTATGTTTTTCTTCTTGATACATGACATAAATTACCATCATTCAGTTTATGATTCTGTTATTAGTTGTTATTACTGATTTGGTTATTTTCATTCATTTCCAATATTTTTCCACTACTATCTATCTTCTACATTTTAACTAATAATATTAAAATTGTGCAACTTAGGTAACGAAGGAATAGTCTCCCCCAAACACACCAGAGGATCTCACTATTAGTCAATAACATTTGGAATTTTGGTAGATGTGTTTGAGTCCATTTGGCCATCTGGGTTTGGGTCACTAATGAGTGGCATCCTGGTTTGGGATGTCTCAATTCATGGATATCATTTTTATAGGTTTTTCTAATCAAATCCATACCTATAAGTATTGAAGGTCCCTCTCCAAAATCAATTGGGACATGATTCAATGAATACACCCTACCAACCTATGATCTATGTCCCAAAACCTAGGATCCTTTAATCCATGGTTAAGGTGAAACTTGATGAGACCATAACTACTTTTGATGTGATCCTCATCCTACTCCTCATCCTGATCTCCCTAAATAAGTTAAACTATAAAACTCATGTACTCCCAACAAGTCCCTTAAGGATTATGCATTCCTTGATCCACTTTGAATATCTTATTGGGAAATCCTTGAATATAGGCATTAAAAATTCTGTATCTTATTTTCTTATATACATTATATTTTGTTTTGTTTTTTAATATGATTCTCATATAGAGTAATGTGTCAGTTATGATTTTATATAAAGTAAACAATTTTCATTTACCTAAATATTTTTTTTTATTTAACTTCAATATTATTGAAATGCTTTGAAATGACTTATTGAATTTTTTTTACAAAATGGATAGAAGTTGGATGTATGAAACTGATCAGATTTCAACCGATTTTCAAAATAATTTGAACATATTTTTAGATTTTGTATTTGACAAGGCTTCAGATAGTGGTCGCATACACTGGACATGTTCTAATTGTGTTGGAATACCTTGGTTGAGTCATGAAGTAGTTAGCTATCATATAACCAAATATTGTTTCCAAAAAACTATTATGTGTGGTATCACAATGGAGAGAAAACTGAATCTGAAAATGTTGAAGATCCAAATGATAAGACTGAATTAGAGAGTTTGATATATGATCAGTTTCCATTTATTCAGCATCATGAGAAGGAAAGGATGTCCAGCCAATAGGATTTCGATAAAAGAACACATGATGAGTCCAATGAAAATGATGATGTTGATAGGGTGAAAAGATTGAATGATGCTGCGCCGACTCCAGTATATCGGCAATGTGGTAAAATGAAAAAGTTGGAATTTTTAATCTGATTGTTTCATGGGAAAACTATGTATGGGATTCCAAATACTGCAATCGATTACATTCTTACCTTCTTGAAGGACTTACTTCCAGATGATGCAGATATTCCCTTAAACCAGTATATGGAATTGAAGTTAGTTGATGAACATGGATTCTCAAAAAGAACTCATTCTTTCCTGAATGATTGCAGCTTATTTTCAGAGGCAGCTGCTGAAAGAAATGATTGTATCAAATTTGGAACCTCCCAATGGAAGCCAAAAGATGATGGTTCACCATCTCATATTCCACAAAAAGTAATATGGCACTTTCCATTGATCCCCAGATTATAGAACCTTTTCATATATGATGAAATATCAGTAAAAATGTGATGGAATGACACTGAGAGAAAAAAGAATAATGAAGAGCTGGTTCACCCTGCAGATGGATTTTCATGGTAGAGATTTGATGCTCGATATCCTGAATTTTCAACCGACGTGCGTAATGTGAGACTAGTTCTTTCATTTGATAGTTTTAATCCATTTGGGAAGATGCTTATTTCACATAACACATGACCAGTTTTCATATACATTTATAACCTTCCCCTATGGTTGTGTATGAAAAATCCTTACACTTTCTTGAGTATACTGATATCTGGCCTTTCTGATCCCAACAATGATATAGATGTATACATGCAACCTTTAATAAAATAGTTGAAACTTCTTTGAGATGTGGGGGTTCCCACATACGATGCATGTTTGAAAGACATATTTCAGATGCATGATGTTCTAATGTGGATGATCAATGATTTTCCTGCTTATGCAATGATGTCTGGATGGAGCACAAAAGGAAAATTATCATGTCCTATTTTTATAAAGAATACTCGATCGAGAAGACTGAAATATTGTTGTAGTTTTAGCTTTATGGGACATCGGCGATTCTTTCCAATGAATCATCCATATAGAAACAATCGTCTAAGATTTGATAATACCATGGAGACTGACGATCCACCTCAGTTTTTGTCTGGAACTGATGTGCTTAATGAATTGAAAGATTTCAGTTATTCATTTGGGAAGGGTGTAATGAAATCTAGAAAGATGGAAAATGTTTCCAATAATACCTGTTACAATTGGAAGAAGAAGAGTATATTATTTGAGTTGTCGTATTGGTCAACCAACTTGTTACGTCACTACTTAGAAGTAATTCACATTGAAAAGAATATATGTGAAATGTTGCTTTCGATTCTTCTAAATGTCTAGGGGAAGATAAAAGATGATTTACGATCTTGGCATGACTTGGTAGATTGGGGGATCATACCAGAATTGCATCTTGTCTATATTAGTGAAAATAAATGGAAAGTTCCATGTGCTTCTTATGTGATGACACCTGCTGAAAAAAATCAATTTCTGGATGTTCTAGAGACTATTAAAGTTCCTGATGGCTATTCAAGAAATATATCAAAATTGGTCAACAGAAAAGAGTTGAAGCTGAAATCTTTGAAGACTCATTATTATCACGTACTTTTGCATGAGTTGATTTCGATAGCAATTAATCATCTCTTGTACAATAATGTAAGAGTATCAGTTATTCGGTTTTTCTATTTGTTTAGAGATCTTTGTGCTAAGAAGTTTTCCAAATACTTCTTGTAAAAACTGTTGGTAGAGACACCATTAATTTTTTGTGAGTCAGATAAAATATTCCCTCCATCATTTTTTACATGCATGTTGCATCTGACTGTCCATCTTCTGACCAAAATACTTATTAGGGGACCCATTGCTTTCCGTTGGATTTATCCAACAGAAAGAATCATGTACACATTGAAATCATATGTTTGGAAAAAGAATTATCCCAAAGGTTCTATTGTGAACGGTTACATGGCTCAAGATTGTATGGATTTCTACTCAATGTATTTTTCTGATCTTACTACGATAATAAACAAACCAATTAGAAATGTAGAATAACAGTATGAGAAAATTGAACCTAGTTTTCCATCACTTCCTCAGACAAGAGGAATTCTGGGATCATATACATTGACGACATTAAGCCTTGAAGAGCGAGATATGGCACATCGCACAGTGTTGTTTAATTGTGATTTGTTCGATGATTATATAAAGTTAGTAAATTGTAAATGTATCTCTTATCTTATCTCTTATAATTTTAAATATTTGTTAAACTATTATTATTTTTATCTACAGGGAACATAAAGAATTGATATATAGAAAGCATCATTCTTTATCTTTGAGAAGGAAAGAGACTTTTCATAGAAAATGGTTTTCTGCTTTTTTGAAATTGAAGGTAAAAATATTTCTGTGATAACTAAATAAAAATAATATTTAATTAAGTTTACGATTTGTTTATATTTCAGGTATCGAGTTTTCTTACAGACTTTGTTTTTTAGGAATTAAGAGCTTTATATTTTGGTCCTAATACCATGGTTCATGCTTGTAAATGACTTGTGATCAATGGATACAAATTTGGTATCACTAAATGAGAAATAAACATGAGAACACAACATGATGGTGTTATGCTAATTGCCACAACAGACTGTTATGCCAATTCATTGGATAATAGACATCATTCTGAAAATGTAGCATATTATGGAGTCATGGATAAAATAATAATTTTGGATTATTACTCACATGGTCGATTCACAATGATGAAATGTCAATGTTTTGATTCAATGATGAGGAAAGGCACCTTTATTGATGATTGTGGATTTCGAGTTATTTACATGACTCCCATTCTTTCCACTGATGAATGATATGTATTGGCATCAATGGTAAAACATGTTTTTTATGTCAAAGATCATCATCATACAAAATTTGGTGTAATTATTGAAGTAAATCCCAGACATGTTTTTGATGATGGTGATGATGAAGCTGACACTATCCCTACTGAAATTGGAAGAAATCCGTTTATTACTTATGATGACTCCAATAGCTCAATTTTCAGAGTTGATTGTGAACCTGATGTTGTAGTGGGAAATATATAGAATCATACAGTCGTGTTCTCACCAACATGTTTCACCTACATCATTCAAAGTGTTTATCCTAGAACTTTCCTTCAAACTACATAAATCTTCTATTTCTTTATGTTTTTTTATCAGAATGGTTTTTCTATAATTTGTTTTTTGGGTTACACATTAGTTATCTGTTTCTAATTACTTCCATATTTGTTTTCATTACAGGAAATGACACCCATTGAAGAGAGACGGCGGAAAAAGATGATAGAAAATAATCGTCGCAAGACACAGATGGGTGTTCCTCCACTCATCCTTGTTGTGAGTATTTTATTTCAAATATATATATTTCGATAACTTATAATATCATGTGTTTACTTTTGCATTAAACTTTTTTCTCTAATCCACTCGCTATATGAGAGATATCCAACGAGGAGCCTGATATTGCTCCCAGTACAGAGGCTGGTGGTAGGAGGGGGTGGTTTCAGAGTTAGATGATCATCTGGTGGTCCTGGTACTAAGGACGGTGGTATGAGGGCTCATGGTGAGAGAGTTAGATGATCCACTGGTTGTACCCGATTGGACTATGCCCCTACCACAGACATATCTTCTATGCCCCATTTTGATCCTAGTGTGTCTTTAGGGACACACAGGATATTTAGGCCTCTGATTTTTACACTACCAGTTGGCCAGACGTTTGTGCCATCATCTTTTGCTTCTGGTTCATTATCTCCAAGATATTATATTCCGCCTTCTTTGACTCCTACTCCGACATAGTATGTGGCTGAAGAGTGTACACTGAGGGACAATACACTTGTACAGGATATTTTTTCAGCTTCTGCACATCCAGTGATGCCCATTGATCTGACTACCACAAGTATATTTATATAACTCTAACAATTTTTTATACCAAAATTTATTTTTATTATAAATTGTACTGATATTTTTTTTCTTTAATAACAGATTCATCTACTAATAGGAGGTGGGGGAGGGGGCGTACTCGCTTGTGTGCGGTATGGAACTGCCAGACACAGTTGATGGTTGAATAAAATGATTATGGACATATGATTGATAAATTTGGGCAGTAATGTCGGAGTTTTTTTGCGACACTAGCCAAATACTCCGACATCATTCCGGTCAGCCCTCTCTCTTGGAGACATCTGCCACATGAAGTCAAGGATAATGTGTGGGCACAAATATGGGTAAAAATCCATTAGATTTAATGTAGTATTTTTTGTATTTATAAGAATTAATCTATTGGGTGTCAACTTCATTTTAACTTCCCTGATGGAGAAGGTCCGCGACCAGCACGCTTAAAGGATCTAGGAGAGATTTGGAGAGCTTATAAACATGAGTTGTATGTTCGATGGTGTTATAGAGTGGGCACAAAGTTTAAGACATTACCTATCATGGATGAATTCCAAATAGAGCAATATCGCCAAATGATTACTCATTGGGCGACTGCCAAATTTAAGGTATTAATCCCATTTGAGGTATTTAAATGACAGTTTTCATATTTTTCATTAATATAATCTTATTTATTATTAAACAATATTTAGGAATCTTCTGAAAAAAATTGATTCAAAGCAATACCTCCACACTTTGGGGTACACTACTATGTTAGATCATGAGAGGAAACTAGTACAATATAGTTGTTTATAATTTTTCTTTAGGAATTTCCATTTTTATTATTTCCTAATTAAATTATATGATTTATTGAATATTTAATATATGATTATACTTTCACTTTATATTGTTTCAATGTCATTACAGAAGCACAAATTGAATATTTAAGGACGTATCCCTAAAGCAAAATTGTTTTGCTAGAGTATAAGGAAAAAAGATGGAACCGCGGTTAATGAACCGACACAAGAAAAGATTGTAAGTTTTAATTTGTTTATTTAAAAGTTTAATATCTATTTCGAAATTTAATAATCTATTAATATTTTTAACAGGCTGCTTTAGAGGCCCTTGATGCCTAGGAGCCTAACAATTTAGGGTCACACGATCATTTATATCAGGTTTTGGGAGATGAGCACTCTGGTCGAGTACACTACCAACCTGGTAGGAATATAGTTCCGATGAGGTATTGGTCCTCTCCAAGTATCCATTTTAGTACCACCAAGTTGGAACAGGTCAATGAGCATGCAAGACAGTCTAATAAAAGGGTCACAGAGTTGAAAGAATAGTTTCAAATGAGGGAGAAAGAATTTATGAAACTGATCAAAACTTTATCTTCGTCACTTCCACCAGAGGCCATCATGGCTTGTTAGAAATATATGTCATTGATGGGTGCATTATCCAATGCACAAGGTGAAATTTCTAGTGGTGGTTGAGATGATGATGTTCCTGGTGATGACGAGAATGCTGAAGAGGAAGAGGGCGAGGATGCGGATAAGGACAAGGGTGAGGATGGGGCCGAGGGTGAGGATGGGGTCGAGGATGAGCATGGGGATGATGACGAGGACTAAGATGATGACAGAGATGGCGGCGAGGATGAGGCTGATGATGACAGTGGTGATGGTGATCGTTATCAGGGGTAGATTGATCCATCACATTTTTGAATTCTGTATAACTCTTTATTTTTGAACCTGGTTTTTCACTATGCTATGGATTTTTTTTGAATTCAGTATAACTCTTTATTTTTGACCAAATATGGAAGCCTAATTATGTTATAATGGTTTATGGGGCTTCTGGGGCTTGTTCGGAGCTCGGAACCTCGGTCGACATAGAAAAACACTATGCCTCATGGTTAGTAAAAAATTTAAGTCCATCCCACAAGGTATCAACCAACTATAGAGGGCTATATATTAGAAGTAATGTGAATGATTTTCCCTAACCATGTACCAGGGGATGCACATCATGCACAATGTCCATAGTTTTAGTATAAGATATTATCACTATTGTTGCATGATTTACCTAAATAGCATACAAAAAACCAAGAAAACACATTCTTATTGTGTTGATACTTTAAGAAAATGATACATGAGTCATATGTGACATGTAAAAGTCAACCCTGCCTTAATCTGAGGCACAGTGTGGCCGGTATCACTTAAATTGTCACTCTTTTTTTTAAAATGGACACCCTTTTAAGTAAAAACAACTGGCATACGGAAAACTGACCAAATGTATTTGGATTTTATTTATACTTTAGGAAAACGATCCATGGGTCATATGTGACGTGTAAGACTCAACCCTGTATCAATCCAAGGTACGGTGTGGCTGGTACCACTCAAAGTGTATCACTTTTATTTGAAATGGACAACACTTTAAGTGAAAATAACAACTAGCATACAGAAAATGGACCAAACAGATTTGGATTACGTTGATACTTTATCACAATGATCCATGGGACATTTTTGACATGTAGGAGTCAACCCCGCATCAATCTGAGGCATGATGTGGCCGGTACCACACAAAGTCTCTCACTTTAATTTGAAATTGATCGGATTTTAAGTGAAAACAACAACTGACATACAGATATAGATCAAACACATTCGGATTGTGTTGATACTTTAGGACAACGATACATTGTTCATTTATGATAGTTACGAGTCAAATATGCCTCAATCCGAGACACGGTATGGCCGGTATCACTCATAGTGTCTCAATTTGATTTGAAATGAACAACATTTTAAGTGAAAACAACAACTGATATACAAAAAACATACAAAATGTATTTGGATTGTGTTGATACTTTAGGAAAATGATCTAATGGTCATTTGACACGTGTAAAAGACAACCCTGCCTCAATTCAAGGCACGGTGTGGCTGGTATCACTCTAAATGTCTCTCTTTTGTTTAAAATGAACACTATTTTAAGTAAAAACAACTGGCACATGGAAAACCAACCAAAAATATTTGGATTATCTTGATACTTTAACAAAACGCTCTATGGGTCATTTGTGAGGTGTATGAGGAGAAAAAACATCATTTGGATGTGCGGTTTGCATGACACGACTAAATATGTGTTTTTTAGGTATTTGGTGCGCTTGAAAAGCATGTGTGGGGTGGTTAAAACTAGCCGAACGACCTTATAATTCCATGAAATCTAACGAAAACAAAGGGTGGGTGAATTTTGAAATGCTTGGCCAGACGGCACGTCAATCAGAGGTGTTGTGTAACCATAGTGGCTGAAAATGCACTTTGCGTGTCGTAAATGGCCAAAACATGTGTTTTATGGTCAAATACATACCCAATGACATCATAATGACTTGAAATCACATTAAAACACCCTAATTATTATTCATGAGGTGTAAGAAAAGACGACACATCATTCAGATGCGTGGTTTTCATGGCACAACTTAATATGTGTTTTTTAGGTGTTTGGCGTGCTTGAAAAGCGTGCATGGGGTGGTCAAAACCGGCCGAACGACCTTGGAATGACATTAAATCAGACAAAAACTAAGGTTGGGAGATATTTGAAATGGTCGGCCATAAGACACATCAATCAGAGTTGTCGTGTGACCGTTGTAGAGACCCAAAGCTTGACATACATCGACATTACATTACTTTTGCGGAATACTTAATACATAACAAAAATAAACACCGAAGGACCGTAATAGTTTAGTGTCTTTGGAAACTTGGAACATAATCTTCTAATCTTGGTGAAAGATCTTCAACATCTCCCATAAAGATCTTCCATTTTTTTTCTTACCTAAAACCTTTCTTTATATCCTGGGGAAAAGAAAACATATCAAGGGTGAGCTCAAATTCCAAGTAAGGGTAAACATAGAGAACATAAAACAATCCATAATCATTTGATTGCAAAAACTTGAACATAAAATCTAAACATCAAAATCTTGAGCAAAGACATAAATCTTGGAAGTACGTAAGGCATATATCATAAAGGAACATCAATCATGATAAAATTGCATGGGAATAAAACATGTAATTGTGTCAACCATTAAGAACATGTTATGA
The DNA here is from genome assembly GCA_963277665.1 of Viscum album. Taxonomy (NCBI): domain Eukaryota; kingdom Viridiplantae; phylum Streptophyta; class Magnoliopsida; order Santalales; family Viscaceae; genus Viscum; species Viscum album. The sequence goes on along the minus strand of OY728131.1, from coordinate 1,263,582,564 downwards.
TTTCCATAGTAGCCAAGGCACTGCTGCCAAGACCATCTTAGTGGACAAATTCACTTTCTGAATCAAGTTCACTCCTCGTTCCAGTCCTGTAACACTAAACCGGATTAACTTACCGTTCCATCCATGTATATCTCATGAGATATAAATCTTTACCCAATGCATTGGAGGGAGATATAGGTCCCACCCATCTCATAATGAAATCATTCTTACTTATGCCACAAAATAAACATTAATCATTCATCATCACATAATCCATATAAAACAAATGGATATCATTAAATCATAAGAAAAGTAAAACCATGTAAATCATAGATACATTATACTTGAAACATAATCATACTAAATAATGTCATCTTATATGGAAAATAGTTTTGAAAAAACATTTGAAATGAATTCTTGAGGAAAATATCCTTTCTTCTTCAAAATCATTTTCTTTTCACAAAATGCTATGAAATATTAAAATAAAAGTATTTTGTTTAAAATATTCATAAAATTTTTTAGAGGAAAATTCATTGAAATAAGTCGTTATAAAACCGTAAAAATCCATTCACGCCGTATATGTTAAAAAAACATTCTCCTCGTACTTTTATCGAAATAGTCAAGGAGTTCCTCGTACGGTAAACAAAAGAAAGATTCATTCCATAACACAAAGTAAATGTCAAAGAGGGGTAAAAAATACATGAAATAATATTAAACACTTTATGAAAAACATTTTATGGGCATGGATGAAAAATCTAACCCTAGTAAATATGTACGTATAAGCAATCTCGGATAAAAATGAGATTTGCAAAATTATCCCTTACATTATGTTTGATATGCTTCGTATGTATCCGAACCTCCTGTATAATGATTTAAATAATGTCATTGACTTATTAAAGAATAATATTCATTGTTATGATATCATATATAGTTTACTTATGACTGTATATTATCCGTTCTTTTGTAAATTTGATGTAAAAGTTGCGATTTGGGTAAAATCGTTTCATTTATAGTAGGTGTTTCGACTTCTTGTTCTTGATATTATTACTTATATCCTGATTTACTTAATTCCAGAATGTAAAACATGATTTATATATAATATATATTCAGAATATACATATATATATATATGATAGATCGATAAATAGAATTAAATACACCGTTCAGGGAGACGGTAGGCTGTACGTACGCATGAACGCTGTTTTCGTTTCCTTATTGAATTGAATGAAATTAAGTAGATGACATACATATATATATACATAAATCCAGTATCATTATTATGTCATATATTTCATTATTATTCATTATATATACTTTATAATCATTCATGAATGGTTAACATGGAGAATGAATCTCATCGCGTCATGGAGATGGTAGTCCGTACGTACGCACGAGCAATGATATCATTCCCATGATCATGGAATTGTAATTAAGTGTATGTATAATATTTCAGAATCAATATAACTTTACAATAATCATATATAGTTATTTATTTACACCATTATACCCATCCAAGTAAGGTGGTGGTCGAAAACATATTACACCACGGTGTGGAGACGGTATTTTGTACGTACGCACGCGCGGTGATTTCATTTTCCGTAGGATGGATAGAAGGTGAAATAGGGTTTTTTCATATTTATAATGACATATCAATATATAATTAATACTGTTGTTATTACTTTATAGTGAGACAGCTAAAGAAGAATAAGTATAAGAAGAAAGAAACTTAAGAGAATCGGAAGAATAGATTACCTCTTCTTCGACGCACCTCTTTTAAGCTTCCTCTTAAATAAGTAGAGTTTGTCTTTTGAGAAGACCAGAACCTCCAGAATGTTTCTATGGAAGTGGAGAATAGAAATGGGCAGGGTTTAGATGAGCTTCAAGGCTCAAAAGGGTGTGAAGAGAAGAGGGAAGGGGTTCCCTTTTTATAAGGGAGGAGAGGGGAACCTTTGGAAAAACTTAAAATATTATTTTATTATAAAGTCATATTCGGTTTTTAATAGCTCCAAATTGATTTATTTAGAATCTAATGTGGGGATGGGTAGAAATAATCTCAACCAATATATTTTAGACAAGTTTAGGTTACTATTTTAACCTTATCATTTATATTTAACTCTAAGTTAAATAATTTAACTTTTACCGTGTCTTCTTGTTTTCGTACACTATATGGTTAATAAACTTAATATAACAAGACAAACAAACCCCAAGTTGTTCATTATTAATATATATAACCTTATCTAAGTCATTTGGCCGAACCTTATATTTTTAGGAATATAATAACAATTAATAATATAATATTTGTTTTAAAAACTATTTTATGTCAATTTTGACACGATTTGGTAATGGATTTTTGTGAAAATCATAAAAACATGATTAGTTCAAAAAATTTAATTAATTCAATACTAACATGTAATATTAACCTATAAAATTAGCATAATTCATAAAAAGTCTCAAATTAAATTTATTTGGGTATTTATAACATCAATTATTTTAATATTTCATTAATAAGGTAATTACTGCATCATCATTGTGTCACAAATAAATTAACTTATTTAATGTCTAAAAATTAAAAATAAAATACCATTAGTTAAGAAATATTTTTAGATTTCTAATGAATATTTATAGTCGAATTTATCTTATTTCTAACACTATAATAAAAATGTTTTAGTTATTAAACTTTGATTTTAACTATTTTAACTCTTCTTTAAATAAAATAATAATAAACATCCTAATCTAATCCAAGTGGACCTAAAGGGAAATATTTTATTCCTAAGGTTGTTTTTGGTCGAATTACACTTATCCAATAGAATTAGGACATGTGTTAGGGTAATAATAATATCAATTTTACCCTTAATTACCCTACTTACTTTTAACCATGGTAAATAAAAGTAAAAAGTTACTATTCACCAAAAAAATATTTTTATCTTATTGAACCACATTTTACTCCTTGATATTAACCGTGTCTCTCAGATTTTTGAAATTCCACTCACAGAAGCAGTAAAATTAAGTTTTATGTAAATTTGAAAAAGCTCCTAGGGGGTAGGTAGGTAAAAGATGGTGAAAAGTTCAATAAAATTTTTATATATCTAAAATTATTATAAAATGACTCCAATGAATTACATTGAACTTATATAGGTATTACGTATCAAATTTGACCTAAAATAAATTTAAATAAAATAAATTATTATTTAAATAAAAAGTCTGTTTTTAAATAGTAACCCAGTGTTTTCACTATTCATCAAAAATTGAAAGTTTTCAGAAAAATACCAAAAATTCACCCTAGGCTAATTTCGATATTCCGAATCCAAAAATGAAGTCCATTTTGAAAGATAAAATTTCAAAAAGTGGGTATTACTATTCATAACAGCTAGTTTATATAATATTGTAATAACATATCGTTGTTTAGTGAAACTTGATATTGCGTACAACACACGCTATCATGGAAGGTCGTGATTGCGTGTAAAGCAAGCCAAGTCAGGGATGCGTGTAGTGCAAGATCCTTTTGATGTAGCGTACAACACAAGACATCAATGAAATTAAAAGGAATATTTTTCATAAAATCTCGGGGTGTTAGAACCGCGGTGGCCGAAAACGCACTATGTGTGTCGTAAATGGCCAAAACATGCGTTTAACGGTCAAATGCATACCGAACGACATCATAATGACTTAAAATCACACAAAAACACCCTAATTTTTATTCTTGATGTGTACGAGGAGATGGCACATCATTCGGACGTGCGGTTTGTGCAGTATGACTAAATATGAGTTTTTTAGGTGTTTGGCGCGCTTGAAAAGCGTGCGTGGGGTGGTCAAAACTAGACGAAAGACCTAGAAATGCCATGAAATCAGACGACAACAATGGGTGGGTGAATTGTAAAATGGTCGGCCAGACGGCACGTCAATCGGAGGTGTCGTGTGACCGCGGTGGCTGGAAACGCACTCTGTGTGTTGTAAATGGCTAAAACATGTGTTTTATAATCAAATAAATACCCAACAACATTGGAATGATATTAAATCACACTAAAACACCCTAATTATTATTCTTGATGTGTACTAAAAGACGACACATCATTCGGACGCGCTGTTTATGCGACACGACTGAATATGTGTTTTTTAGGTGTTTGGCGCGCTTGAAAAGCGTAAGTGGGGTGGTCAAAACTATTCAAACGACCTCAGAATACCATGAAATCGGACGAAAAAAAGGGTGGGTGAACTGTGAAATTTTCTACTAGAATAAACATTCATCAGAGGTGTCATGTGATTGTGATGGCTGAAAATGAACTTCGCGTGTCGTAAATGGACAAAACATGCGTTTAACGATCAAATGCATGCCGAAAGATATCAATATAACTTAAAATCACACGAAAACACCCTAATTATTTTTCGTGAGGTGAATGAGGAGATGAAATGTTATTCGTACATACGGTTTGTGTGACACAACTGAATATGTGTTTTTTAGGTGTTTGGCGCGCTTGAAAAGCGTGTGTACGGTGGTCAAAACTGGCTGAACCACCTCGGAATGACATGAAATCAGACAAAAATAAAGGGTGGGTGAATTGTGAAATGGTTAGCCATACGACATTTCAATCATAGGTATCATGTGACCACGGTGGCCCAAAATGCACTCTGCATGTCGTAAATTGCCAAAACATGCATTTAATAGTCAAATGCATACCGAACGACATCGGAATGACTTGAAATCACAAGAAAAATCCCTAATTATTATTCGTGAGGTTTATGAGGAAAAAACATGTCATTTGGATGTGTGGTTTGCGTGACATGGCTGAATATGTGTTTTTAGGTGTTTCGTGCGCTTGAAAAGCGTGCGTGGGGTGGTCAAAACTGGCCGAACGACCTCAGAATACAATTAAATTAGACGACAACAAAGGGTGGGTGAATTTTGAAATGTTCAGCCAGAAGACACATCAATCAGAGATGTCATGTGACCACAATGGACAAAAATGCACTCTGCATGTCGTAAATGGCCAAAACATTTGTTTTACGGTCAAATACATACCGAATGATGTCAGAATGACTTGAAATCACACGAAAAACCCATAATTATTATTCGTGAGGTGTACGAAAAGACGACACATCATTCAGATTCGCAGTTTGTGCGGCATGGTAGAATATGTGTTTTTTAGGTGTTTGGTGCGCTTGAAAAACATGTGTGGGGTGGTCAAAACTGGCCGAACGACCTCGGAATACCATAAAATTGGACGACAAAAAAGAGTGGGTTAATTGTGAAATGGTTGGCCAAGCGACACATCAATCAGAGGTGTCGTGTGACCACGGTGGCTGAAAACACAATCCGGATAGCCCCCCCCCCCCACCCTAGACAGCCCCCAACCCAACGATCCATGGATCATTTTTGATGGGTACAAGTCAACCCCACCTCAATCTGAGGCACGGTGTGACTGTTATCACTCAAAGTGTCTCACTTTTGTTTGAAATTGACAACATTTAAAGTGAAAACAACAACTGGCATACAGAAAATCTTCACAAGGCTACACATAGATTCTTGAAATTAAGGAATAAAAAATAAAATATGGTCTATTGGTCATACATTATTAGAAGAAAATATTCACAAGGAATAGATTGAAACACAATGGGTCATAGTATATATAGAAAAACATGAATTATATTAGGAATGAGTCTCAACATCCCATCATGAAGATGCACCAACACTCATGTTCTAATTCTCAATCACGGGTCATTCATTCTATACAATAACATACAACAAATTAATATCATATAGTGATTTCATATGAAACCTATGAACACTCAAGCATACCATATAACATATTGGTCAACAAGGCTACACATAGATTCTTGAAAATTAAGTTTCAAAGTCTCATAAAAATACCCCATTGGCGAGGAATACTTATGGTGACACCATAACCTGATGGATCACCTGAATCCCATCCTCAAACAGTGGGTTATAAGACCAAACCAAAGTCCCTTTGGGAACCTAATACCAAAGACTTAATTGAATATTCATACCCACTACCCAATATGGGGATTCATCTCACATCACACGCAGGAGAGCAAGTTACAATTAGCCACATACCCCCTTATTCTAATTGAAAAGTCTATAAAAAAGTAGGATATTTTGGTAACCCATATCATATGTTGAGATTGGCCAATGTTTCCCACTAACACATCAGGAAACATTTATTCATCAATACATAATCCTTAGAGGAATATAAACATCCCATGTGATTCCTATAACTCATCCTAGGTATAAGCACATGACCACTACCATTGTCTATCTTATGGGTATCATGATCCTCCCCACTCTACCCATGTTTTTCTGTTGGTTTTAACATACTCAACCCAATACCATGACTAGACATCCCATGTGCTTCCTATAACATGTAGGTTTTTTCTCTTGTGTGTATTGGTGTTGTGGTTTTAGTGAGTAATGAATTCTAAATTTTGAATACTCTTATGTGTGTTGGTGTTGTGGTTTGAGTGAGGAATGAATTCAAAATTTGGAATACTCTTATGGGTGTTATTGCATTTCCTATAACATGTAGGCTTTTTCTCTTATGGGTTTTATTTCATTTGAATTTCTAAATTTCTAAATTTCTAAATTCTGAAATGAATTCTAAATTTAGAATACTTTGGATGGGGATTTTGTATTGGTGTTGTTGTAGGTCTGAGAGGGGGAGGTGTGTTGCTGTGTTGTTGTTTTGCTATAGGTCTAAAGAGGGGAGAGGGGCCTGCTACTGTGGAGTTGAGCAAATGTATACCAACGGTTTCAAAACCGATGGTATAGATTTTATAATATAACTATACCAACAGTTTTGTTATAATTGTTTGTATAGGTTTATACCAACAGTTATAACAAAACCGTTGGTATAGCCTTATGGATTTCTATATCCCCTCTATACCAATGGTTTTATAAACCGTTGGTATCTATTATACTTTAACACACATATGCCAACAGTTTGTAGAAAACCATTGGTATACCTTCTATTTTGACACTTATACCAACGGTTTTCACAGAACCGTTAGTATAGTCCTATTGTCACAGCTTGTCCATGGTTGAGGGAACCATTGGTATACTATATACCAACGGTTCTCAGGCCTTTACCAACATTTGTGATCCTTTGGTAAATTGTCAAATTTTAGAAGTGTTACTAAAAAGTAATCACAAAAAGATAGTGAAAATGAGTAGAGATAAAAAAAGATGTTGATTCTAAACCTAAATAGATTTTTATGTTCAAAGGACCTATAATTTTTCTTTGTGAGAATCTCAAATAGGTTCTTTAAAAGGTGTAGGAAAAAAAGTATTGTAGATTCAAGAAAAGACCTTATGTTTTCTATCTATAGATGTCCAGGGTCATTCCACACAAAGGTGTATTAGGATTAGTGATTGATTAAGTGTATGAATTTTTTTTAATTGTATATATACTCTCATGGTAGAGTTGTATTGATTAAATAACTCTCCAAGTCTAATTTTCCATTGAATAATAATAATAATATCTCATATCCTCATACAGATCACTAGATCCAGAAAGTATGACTTTGTATTAGATGAATCTATGGAGTGGTTTAGGAATAATGATTATTAAATACACATCATTAATTAATCATTTAATTCCTTAAACTATCCATTGGAAGAATTTAATTCGAATAAGAGAATCTAGAAAACAATGTTAGAACTTGGGTGGCTGATCTTTATTGGTTATAGATCTAGTCTAAGGGTAGATCTAGTCTAATAGTAGATCTGAGCTGATGGTAGATCTATCTAGAAGTATGTATTTTTTATGTTAGATTTAGTCTAGTGGTATATATACTCTAATAGAATATTTTTCTAATGGTCTATTGTCTCTGATGGTATATTTGTGAATGATAGATAATTCGAACTAGTGGTAGATCTGATCATTGATTGATATACTGAATTGGTGGTAGATATGATCAATAATAAATCTACCAAACTACTAGTATATTTCCTCAATAAAAGATGATATTTTTGTAGATGCAGTCCACTATTATATCAGATTTTACTAATGGTAGATATTTATGCCTAATGATAGATTATTTTAACTTACAATAGATCTGTACTTATCCAAGTTTCTCCACAAAATTATGTACTATCATAAGACATTAGGCTTATTAGAAATATAACAAATAATATTTTTTATCCTTAAAATAAATAGGTGTTAGTAATATCATCCATTTTGAGGATAAAAAATCAACTCATTTTATAACCATGTACATGAAAACATGAAAAATAAAGAATGTACTACTTAACATCTTAGTTAGTAATGTGAAGCACTGTAATAATTATATTCTTCCGATTCATAAAGTTCCAGTCATGAATAATCCCCCTTTTGGGATTACAAAAAATATAATAAAATAAAATAAAGACAGGGAAAGAAATTTTTCATTAGATTTAAATGTTAATAATTACATTTCATAAAGTAATAAAACTGAAAATACAGCCCCTCTTAAAGAGTAATCCTAATTATAACCACTATCAAATTGATGGGATGCAAAAACTACTGAATCTTTAATTTTCTAGTGATAATAGGTATAGAGGGAGAAGCTAAGGGTGAAGTGGCAGAATTAAGAAGCTCCTTGATCACTACTAGCCTAAGATGCTGAACCACCTAAATTGGAGACATGCCAAAAGGATTAAACTAGGGAGGTAGAGGTACTGTATAAGGTTTAGAGGTGAGGGATGAAATTTTAATATCTATAAGTTCTATCACTGCAGTCTTATAAGAATAAAAAAATGGCTTCATCAAGTTCATAGAATCTATAATTATGTTTCCACTTCTCTCCATTGTTGTGAAGAAATCATTCTTTTACCCCATAAAAAACTTGATAAATGGGGCTAGAACATTGATTTTATTCACATATTCCTTGAATTCCTAAATAAAGGATTAATCCTTAAATTATCAATAAGATATTTAAAATGATAATTGAGCTCGTGTTTGGAATAGATTCTAGAAATGTAGTACTTTATTTCCATAGTGATAGTCTCTCTATCACTTTGAGCTTAATTCAAATATTCCCTAACCAATTTATATATGTGTTGACCATATTTCCTGATCTTCCAAAGTTCCTCCAAATTAGATATAGGTATATCACCCTTGAAAACATTTAGATATTCTCTAAAGATATAATGGATCATCTTAGTATTAGCAAAAAGAGTTGTAGGAGGTGATACAGTAGAGGTTGAAGTAATAATTATAGGTAAGGACTTTAATATATCAGGAAAATATAACTATGGTATCAAGTTTTTATTTAATTTAATTTATAATGGATCTCACTTCATCAATTTGGTTAGTTAAACTCCTATTTTTAATATCCACTTCTTGAATTTTAACATTATCTTTGGTAGAATCTGAATGATAACTAACTCAAAAATATGTCTTATATATACTTCACTAATCTATGTTACTAAATGATACATGGATTTATGTAACCTTTTAATAACTAGAATCTGGATTACCCTCAAAGAATCAAAGTCGTCTTTTGATACAGACCCTAAAGGTATAAAAGATATAGGAACTATAAAAGGAATCTTCATCAAGATAGGTTGAGCAGCTTCTCCGTGATTTGGTTCAATTGAAGGCATATAAGTAGTAAAGGCTTTCAACTAAACTTCTTTTTTAAACCTCTCAATCTAATATCCATTAGAATATTTTCGAACTACTGAGATAGCATGTCCACCATGCTCTGGTGGAATGGTATGATAATCATCATTTCATCCATCTCTATTTTAATTTGAGTATTCAAGCCCATGTTATACAGATCTTGGGGACTTATCCCCCTTATATGGTGTTGAACTTCACCTTTACTAGGATTATTATCAGTAGGAGCTTCAAGATCAACTCCTTAACTTATAAAAGCTTGACCTTAAAAAATGGTTTGAACAAAACCATGAATATATTATTGATTTTCAAAAACCTACTAAATAGGGTTGGGTCAATTTACTTCTATTTAAAAAGAACCATTATCATCCTAGATATTAGAATTCTGATCCATATATCCATGGATATTATCATCATCATCTCCCTTACTATCATTAGATAAAATAACTACCCATTGTAATCTAGAAGAATAATATTTTTGAACTTCTACTTTATTTGAGACTTTATTCTCCAAGGTTCCATCTCATTATTTTAAAATAATTCCTATAATTGGATGGGAAATTAGTGGGATTCCAGATCCATAAGATATATTTCATCATTTAACAACATCTTGATCACATTATTATTCAATAGAGTCTAGAACCGATTATTCTTATTCTTGAATTTATTCTTCTTCAACATCTACATAAGAGGAATACAACACAACCTCATTTGTATGTAAGATAGGGTCAACCATATATCCTGGTCTTATAGGGTTCTGAATAGGATTTAAATTCTCATATAACTTCTCATTATCCAAAACCCATTTCTTTAACCACATATTCCAATTGACTATAATCCAGTTACAGGTAAACATTATTAAAAAAAACCACCACACTTGACAACTTATTCTTCTTATTTGGGTACTAAAACATTAACATAAAGCATGGATGATATGTTCTTTGGATAGATCAAATAATTTGTCTTGTAAGAATACCATATCATCTACCTCAAATGTACCAGTAAATATCTTCACATATTTATTTTTTCCTGTATTTTCATAAGAAATAAAATAATAACATCACATTACCTCATTATATTGAAACCCCCTTTCTTGGGACACAAAAAGGTTATGGATATATTTGAACGAATGTTTACCTTCTCTATTGAGTTCAGCAGTAATAGGCATTCTCAAAGTATAATTTCTAGTTAATTCCAGTAGTGCATCCCCATAAAAGAAAATCTCACAATCACTTGGTGTAGAAACCTGATAGTCATTAAAAATACCCTTATGAGAAACATGTAGTCATATTTCCCATTAAATTTATGTAAATAATATGGATTTACCATTAATCATATATTTTAAAAAATTATTTTTCTTTAGAAAAAATACTCGATAAAGTGATATAATTGGTGAACCAAACACAGAAAAAAATTTCATCCATTCATTGTAAACAATTCAATTCAACCCTAATCCTGAATCACATTTAATACCAAAAAAATTATTGAAATCAACTAATCAGTATATATCTCTTTTTGGGCAACAAAAACTCAAGATGGAGACTGTGGATTCTTCAGTTCGACTACTACAACAACACCCATGATTTCTCCTTACAATTTTTGAGAAGGATGAGATCCTTTAAGAGGGTTCACTTAGGTGTGTTTCCCTCACAAAATTGCATTGATTTGCTGAAATAATGACATGTCTAGAGGGTTTCAGGTTTAGATAGAAGGGAAGTCAAAAGGTTCGAAAGGGGGCACAATTGAGTGAGTGTTTGTAGATTCTAATTTAAGAAATATTTATCATTTAGGGATTTTAGATGTTAAAATGTAATAAAATATAAATAAATTAATAAATTAATAAATGAAAGGAAATAATAATTAAGATTATAATCACTAAATATAAGACCAATATATCTTTTAATTGTAGATCTCCAATATCAGATCTCGATAGGTGGATCTTGATCAGTGGATCTCGAATGGTGGATCTCGAATGGTGGATCTCAATTGGTGGATCTCGAATGGTGGATATAGAATGGTGGATATCAAATGGTGGATATTGAATGGTGAATTACTTAATGGTCTATTACCAATAGTTGATTACCAATAGGTGATTACCAATAGTTAATCTTTCAATGGTTGATCTTCCAATGGTCGATTACCCATGGTTGATCTTCCAACGATCGATCTTTCAACAGTCGATCTTCCAACAATCGATGACCAACTAAATTTTTCTAGGAAGGAAAATTTGAAATAAATATCTATATAAAGCTTATCATACCTAGATCATGTCTTATATAGCTTAATCACTTATAATTCAAGGGATTTGTAAATATATCATAATTCCAATGTTCCACTACAAAGAATTCAATAGTTATAATACCTTTCTAGAAATGATGTCTCAAAAAGTGATGTATCATATCAATATGTTTTTTATTCAAATGAGATACAAGATTTTTGGAAATACTTATCATACCTATTTTATCAAAATGTATAGGGAAATGTCAAAATTGATATCCGTAATCTTGTAAAGTGTGTTGCATTCATAGAATTTTTTCACAAAAAAATCATGTTGCTATATATCTATTATTGGTAATAGATAGTGAAACATATTTTTTTCTTTTTACTATACCAATAAACTAGTGACTTTCCCAAATGGTGACATTTTCTGTAACACCCTGAGATTTTATGAAAAATATTCTTTTTAATTTCATTAATGTCTTGTGTCGTACGCCACACGAAAAGGAGCTTGTACAACATGCATCCTTGACTTGCCTTGCATTACATTAAATCACGACCTTCCTCGATAGCGTGTGTAGTACGCAATACTGAGTTTCACTAAACGAGATATTATTATAATATTATTATGAACTAGCCGTTATGAGTAGTAATACCCACTTTTTGAAATTTTATAAATTTTATCTTTTAAAATGGAATTCAATTTTGGATTCTGAATATCAAAATTAGCTTAGGGTGAAATTTTGGTACTTTTTGGATAACTTTCATTTTCTGATGAATAGTGAAAATTACTAAATTTTAATTAAAAACAACCTTTTTAATAGAAATAATTAATAGTGATAAATTATTAATTTGAGTGGTTTTAAAGTATATTTAGAATTAATTTTTACAATTTAATACAATTTTGGTCATTGGATGTAATTTCACATTTGAACCAGACATAAACAAGTGTCAATCTTTTGATAGTTATTATCTCTTAAGAACACGCTATTTGTTTTGACGACGGGAATTAATTTTTAAATTAATTAATGCAACTAATATGTTTTGAATTTGGTAAAATAGACATCATTTTTGAGTTCATAATATCAAATATAGCTTTGGCCTAATTTTTGGTATTTTTCTGGAAACTTTCATTTTTTTGATGAATAGTGAAACCACTAAGTGGTAGTTAAAAAAAATGAATTTTTCATAAAACTTAATTTTACCGCTTCTGTGAGTGGAATTTTAAAAATCCGAGAGACATGGTTGATGTAAGTAAGTAAAATGTGGTTCAATGAGATGAAAATAATTTTTGGTGAATAGTAACTTTTTACTTGTTTTTTACCATGGTTAAAAGTAAATAGGGTAATTAAGGGTAAAAATGATATTATTATTACCCTAACACATGTACTAATTCTATTGGATAAGTGTAATTAGGCCAAAAACAACCATATGAATAAAATATGACCATTTAGGCCCACTTGGATTAGATTAGGACATTTATTATTAATTTATTTAAAGAAGGGTTAAAATAGTTAAAAATCAAAGTTTAATAAGTAAATAATTTTTAATATAGGGTTATACATAAGATAAATTAGACTATAAATATTCATTAGAAAGCTAAAAATATTTCCTACATAATTATATTTAATTTGTAATTTTTAAACATTAAATAATTTAATTTATTTATGACACAATGATGATGCAGTAATTATTTTATTAATGAAATATTGACATAATTGATGTTATAAATACCCAAATAAATGTAATTTGAGACTTTTTATGAATTACAATAATTTATATGTTAATATGAAATGTTAGTATTGATTTAATTCACTTGTTTCAAACTAATATTTCTGTTATGATTTTCACAAAAAATCAATTACCAAATAGTATCAAAATTGACATAAAATATTTTTTAAAACAAATATCATATTATTAATTGTTATTTTATTCCTAAAAATCTAAGGTTCAACCAAATGACTTAGATAAGGTTATATAGATTAATAATAAACAACTTGGGGTTCGTTTGGCTTGTTATAGTAAGTTTATTAACCTTATAGTGTAAGAAAACAAGAAGACACGGTAAAAGTAAAATTATTTAACTTAAAGTTAAATCTAAATGATAATGTTAAAATAGGAACATAAACTCGTCTAAATTCTATTGGATGAGAGGCTTTAGACCCATCCCCACCTTAACTTCGAAATAAATCAATTTGGAGCTATTTAAAACCGAATATGACTTTATAATAAAATAATATTTTTAGTTTTCCAAAGGTGCCCCTCTCCTCCCTTATAAAAGGGAACCTACTCCCTCTCTTCCTCACACCACTTTGAGCCTTCAAGCTCGGACAAACCCTGCCAATTTCTCCTCTCCACTTCCCTAGAAACATCCTAGAGTTCCTGGTCTTCTTGAAATACCAATTTTAGTTCCCTAAAAGGAGGTCTCAAAGAGGCGCTTCAAAGAAGAGGTAATGTCTGTTACCGATTCTTTCAACTTTATTTCTTCTTCCACTTCTTCTTCTTTAGTTGTTTCATTATGAAGTAATAAAATCAGTATCACTCATATACTGATATGTTATTATAAGTATGAAACAACCATATTTCACCATCTATTCATCCTACGGAAAACGAAATCACTGCGCGTGCGTACGTACGGAATACCGTCTCCACGCCGTGGTGTAATCTATTTTCCACCACCACCTTACTTGGTTGGGTATAATGGTGTAAATAATGACTATATATGATTATTTTAAAGTTATATTGATTATGAAATAGTATAAATACACTCAAATACAATTACATGATCATGGGAACGATATCATCGCTCGTGCGTACGTACAGAATACCGTCTCCACGATGTGATCTGACTCGTTCTACATGATCTTCATTTGCATAATGATTATATAAATGAATTGAATGAATAAATATGATATATATTAAACTAATACCATTCTGTAAATGAGGTATCTATAACCTAAAATAATAATAATAATTTATTCGACAAAACACTCATAAAAACAAAAAGCAATAAACACTCGAATAACAAGTAACAATGAAATATTACTAATAAGAAGCTAAGAATATGACCATATATGATATCATAACAATGAGTATGATTCTGGAATAATTCAATGACATTATTTAAATCATTATACATGAGTTTCGGACACTTACGAAGAAAATCGGACCTAAGGTAAGGGATAATTTTACAAATCTCATTTTTATCCGAGATTGCTTATTTGTAAGTATTTACTGGGGTTATATTTATCATCCATGTCAAAGTTTTATAAAAATGTTTTCATGTATGTTTAAAGTCCTTTTTACCCTTTTTGAATTTTTCCACGTGTTATGGAAGGAATATTTCTTTTATTTACATTACAAGGAACTTTTTGACTTTTCCGACAAAAGTACGAGGAGAATGTTATTTTTAACTTATACGACGTGAACGGATTTTTACGGTTTCATAATGCCTCATTTTCATGAAGATTCCTCTACAATATTGCATGATTATTTTCAACAAAACCCTTTTCTTGTAAAATTGCATGACATTTTGTGAAAAGAAAATGATTTTGAAGAAGAAAGTATATTTCCCTCCAGAATTCATTTCAAGTGTTTTTATTAAAACTATTTTCCATCTAAAATGAAATTATTTAATATGATTATGATTCAAGTATAATGTCTCCCTTATTTACATGGTTTGATTCTTCTTATGATGAAAAGATATCCATTTTTTATATGGATTATGTTATGATGGCATGATGTTTAAGAATCTCATTCTATTACATGGGTTATGCTATGATGTATGATTTATGATTTTGTGGCACACGAAAGAATGATTTCATTATGAGATGGGTGGGACCTATATCTCCCTCCAATTCATTGGGTAAAGATTTATATCTCATGAGATAGACATGGCTGGAATGGTAAGTTAATCTAGTTTTGTGTTACAGGACTGAAACGAGGAGTGAACTCGATTCAGAAAGGGACTTTGTCCACTAAGATAGTCTTGGCAGCAATGCCTTGGCTAATATAGAAATCATAACATGTGCTGAATGGTTGACACAATTACATGTTTTATTCCCATTATATTTTATCATGGTTGATGTTCTATTATGATATATGCCTTACTTACTTCCACGATTTATGTCTTTTCTCAAGATTTTGATGTTTAAATTTCATGTTCAAGTTTTTGCTTCCAAATGTTTATGGATTGTTTTATGTTATCTATGTTTGCCATTACTGAGCATTTGAGATCACCCTTTTTATGATTTATTTGCCCCAGGAAATAAAGAAAGGTTTTAGGTAAGGAAACAAAAAGGGGAAGATCGTTATGGGAGTTGTTGAAGATATTTCAACATGATTAGAAGTTTATATTCCGAGTTTCCAAAGACACTAAACTATTACGGTCCTTGTGTGTCTGTTTTTGTTATGTATTAAGTATTCCACAAAAGTAATGTAATGTCTATGTATGTCAAGCTTTGGGTCTCTACATTTTCTATAGGGTCCTTTTCAATATTACTTACTCCAACAAAAATAGACATACAAATAAATTACTAAATAAATTTTTTTTCCAGTAGGATAGAACAGTTTTAAATTGGTTTTATACTTGAGGTATTTCAAAATTATTTTAACAAAATGGAAATGATACTCTTTAGGATTTGTGTGTAAAAGGGAATTAATATATACATTGAACATAATATTTAGTCAACTATAATTTAAATATAAAATATTCCAATCATACCTCTAAAGTTTTTTTGATCAACAGATTTCCAAGTTTCATCAAGATCCATCTTACATGTTGTACTTATGGGAGTATCACTACTTTTTATGATTTCCAAACAAAAATATTTTAGGTCTCTGGTGTACTTACTTTGATTTAAAATATTTTTCCCTTTCTTTTAAAAAATTTTAAAACCATGAAAGATTTTAAGTTCTCATATCAAACTCATTTCAAATTCACATTGCATCATTTTCAAAAAAACTAGTACACATAGAATTTTTAGAAGATCCAATGATTATATCATCAACATAAACTTTTAAAAATAAAATATCATTTTATACTCTTTTTATAATTAATTTTTGATCATATATTCTTTTTGAAAAACCATTATAAATTATAAAAGAGATGATCCTATCATAGTAAGCTCTAGTAGATTATTTTAAGCCATATAAAGCTTTAGTTAATTTGAAACCCTGATTTGGAATATGGGGATTTTTAAATCTAAGAGTTTGTTTAAAAAACATCCTAAAAAATATAACCATTTATGAATTCACTCTTGACATCTATTTGATATAATTTAAAATCCCAATGTGTTACAAAGTAAATCAATATTCTATTAACATGAAGTCTTAGCACTGGTACAAAGCTTTACTCAAAGAAAATACCATCTTCTTGATTTTCTCCCGATGCTACCAAACTAGATTTATTCCAAATTATAGTGTATCACTCATCAACGTTGTTTCTAAACACCCATTTAGTGATAATGGTCAGATTTTCTTTAGGTCTATATACTAGTTTCTAAACTCTATTTCATTCAAATTTATTATGTTCATCTTGCATTTTCATCACCAAGAATTCATCATTAATAGTATAATCGATCTTCTTAGGTTCAAGAAGTGCCAAGAAAGCTTGATGTTGAACCAAATTTTCAAGAGAATATATAATTTGTGTTCTTATATCTATGTATCTAACGAAATCATCTAGGTAATGGTATCTCTGAGACTTAATATTTCTAGGAAAATAGGGATGGATATCTCATTGTCCTCAATAGGTTCTGGTTCTGGTTATTCCTAAAAAATGGAATATCTTTCTACTTGTTTCATAGAACTTTCAAATGGTTTAGAACTTATTGTCAAGTCCCATCCAAGTGGTTCCCATTCTGGGACTCCCCAAGCCCACCTCCAAAAGGTCGGGGGTGGGTTACTATCACCGAGTAGGAATATCACTAATATGATAGGCATCACCTATGTACCTGTACACACACACACATCTCCAAGCCTAGAAAATTTTGAAATGTAAAAACTATTAAGAACCAAATGAATGAATACCATTATATCCCAACTAGAGTACAATAGGATAAAAAATTGTAGTAAATTAAACTGGTATAGAATACAATCCCACCAAAATGAAGTCTAGAACCGCAATTACAACCTATAAGAAGAGGTATTAGGGCTTCTGTCTGTGGTCGTAGGAACACCTCGGCCTTCCTGATCTCACAAGGCCATGTCTAGTCCTAGTATTCTTAGGACTCTATCAATAGGTCATTCATCTTCACAAGACATGGAATGTGTTATCAAATCCCATGTAGGCGTGAGTATAATGATACTCAGTAGGACAACCAGAAACTACAAAGAAATACACAAAGGGAATATACTGTCAGCTCTACACAATAAATGTCTACAACAAATATAACAAGAATATCTAGATATAATCAATCCAAGATGTGCATTCTAGAGTTAAGTCACAACTACCACATACAAACACTAGGGAGTTAGTTTGAAGATTCTAGGAAGAACTCATCCCAGAGAAAACGCTCTTGAGTTTGATAGCATTGATGATGTTCGTTCGAGAAGTATTGTTAATTAGTAATTATCATGAGAGAGAGATATGATGACATATATGAACAAAATACAATAACATAGATGAGGATCATATCCAGGTTCATGGGGTGAAACCAACAACTCCATCTGGATTACCCTACTATGTATGGGATCTATGCCTGGTGAAGTTGGTCAAGTCAATCCAAGGACTCTACCTAGGGCATGAATAATGAATAAAGGATCCTTCTCCGAGCCTCTCGGGGGATTCCAAAAATCTCTATATAGAAATTTCTTATAAAGGGGTCATAGTCCTATTAGTAGTAAATGATTCATACATACTTTCAGGGAAATGATAAATGGAACATACCCTAATGAAACTTGTCCAAGAAACGGAGGACATAAGAATAAATCCGTGTATAAAGGTATACATGGCATGTAGTAGGGTCTAATGCGATGTCCCTTGACCTGAGGTATTTCTCGTATAAAACAACCCGTTTCATTTCAAATTGTATCATGTAGAAGATCGGTAAACAATGTATAGAAGAAGTCACATGCCATGTCCTTCCATCTAAGGTCCACCAGTGTACTCTAACCTTGTGCAAGTACACAGTGTCAACTCGTCTGTCTCTTCATATGTACTAGTACACAAGGTAGTCTGTGTACTTGGTGTAGGCCAAGTTGTGGGGTGGGGTACACACAGTGTAGGAAACCCATGTACTCTGCCTTGTGTCTGTGAATCTCCCAAGATACACACCACGTCTATGAGAAGGTCCTACACACTGTGTGACATTTAACTATCTCCTGAAACCCTAGCCACAACTCAATGGGGTCAACATGTAGTGAAACCCCATGTTACATGCCGTGTTCATCGGGATTTTCCAGAATGTTGGGTTGTTCCTCTACACAATTTGGATGATCTCTTGAGTTTCAATTCTATGGTCTGCTCTCCTTGAAACTCAAGATTATGGGTCATCCTATCACCCTAACACTGAATCGAGATGTTTTAGGCCTTGAATCAGGCCATAAAAAATATTAAATCCATTAGAATAAAAACACATGAAGAATGATATCTCCCGAATCACTTCAATCCACCCGTCATTGTCACCATCACACCTCTGCTAGGTCATCCCGGTGTTGGATCTTCAATTTTGGATCATTACGCCATTAAATGAAGGATAAAATATCATTTTTTTATAAACCCAAAAGAATAAAGAATGCACATAAAAAACATGGAAGATAATTTAACATGGGAAAAACTCGAGGAATGAACCTTGAATATTGTTTGTTCCAACCTCGATCCATTCCTATAAAAATGATAAAAAATCAAATCAATATAATAATCATACTTGTAAATACTTCAATTAAAACCCGTCCCACAAGAATGACCAAATTGTGGATCAACATGTTCATTGGTTGGTCCATGTTCATCATCGAATCTAAGAAAGAGGAAAAAATATCAAAACAACATGCCCTACCTAGGAATTGGATCACTTGCTATTACAGATTTATTACAGCTAGTGTGATCTATCAAGAATGGTGTTTTTCGATCTTCAATCTGCAATTCCATCATCGCCCACTGAGAGAAATATCCAGGGTTTCTCTTCATAGCCTCTAGGGAATTCCATGGTTATGAGCCTAACCCTAGATACCTGCCTAAATTATAACCTAAACAAAGACGTGTTGGTGCATCACTGCATTGATGAAATAGATAAAATTAAATAAATTCAATATTTATTTTATTCTTTAAAAACTCCAGAAACTATTTTTCATAGTCAACCCACACCGGCTGATGTTAAGTAACTCCTTGGGTAAAGATTCTGTTCTGAACACAATAGTGCCCTTAGATTTCTAATCCAAACACCCTTTTAGAAGTTATTCCATTTTTTAGGAAAAATGTATGCATGTGATCTTTAATATTTTATTACTATTCAAACATTTATTTCGAGCACATCGGGCCTCATAATTTCACATCATCTCAAAACATGGTATTGAAATAAATATATACAATATTCAATAATAATACACAAAATAATCAGGTACATTACATTCTCCCCACCTTGGGTCTTTATGTCCCCAAAAAGACAAAAAAAGGTGAATCAAATAGGTGAGAGTATTAAGCTCAAATTTTAGCCTCCCGATTCCAAGTGATCTCATAGAGATTTTTGTTCTTCCACCAGACATGAACTAAAGGAATCTATCATCCATGAAAGATCCTCTCCTACTGATCCTTGATCTCCTCTAGGTACTCTACAAAAGTCACTCCCTCATCGATGTTCCTTTCGCCCCAACCGATGATGTGTGATGAGTCATGCATGTACCTCCTTAGCTGCAAAATGTGGAAGAAATCATGTTACTGATCTAACTGTGGAGGTATAGCTAAATGGTGCACAACCTTGAAAACTCTACGTAGTATCTAGAAAGGGTCGATGAACCTCGGAGATAAGCTATCGCCCTGACCAAATATCTGTAATCCGTATTGAGGTGAAACCCGTAGGAATTCATGGTCTCCTTCCTCAAACTCCAAAGTCCTTTTCTAATTATCAACATAAGACTTATAATGGCTCTGTTCAGTCTTTATCTGCTCTTGGATGATCTTCACATTATCTATAGTAGCTCTCACCAACTCCAGGCCCATATGTGCCGACTCTCCAAGGCCATCCAAACAAAGTGGTGACCTGAAGGGTCACCTATTCAATGCCTCTAATGGTTCCATACCAATGGTGGAATGATACCGATTTTTGTACGTGAACTCCACCAGTTGCAGCTGACCCTCCCAACTATGGATGAAATCCAACATGAAATCTCATAACATGTCCTCTAGAAATTGAATGGTTGTCTCTGTCTAACCGTCTATCTATTGGTGAAACACTATGCTTAAGTGTAACTAGGTCCCAAACACCTTCTAAAATCTCTTCCATAACTCGGATGTAAAGTAAACATCATGATATGAAACACTCGTTGATGTAAATCCATTAATATAAACAATACCTTGAACATAGTGGTGTCCCAAGCTCTCTATTGAACTTTGATCTCAAATAGATTTAAAGTAGGCCATATTGGCGAGTCAATCAATGATCACCTAGATAGAATCCAGTCCCCTGGATGTAAGTGGCAAACCCATCATAAAGTCCATCAATATCTCATCCCACTTCCATTTTAGAACCACCGGGGGTTGAGCTAAACCCACTAGAACCTAGTGATCTGCCTTCACTTTCTAACAAGTTAGACATTAAGAAACGAGCTATGCAACTCCCATATTCATTCATGGACACCAAAACTAATGTCAGAGGTCCTGGTACATCTTTTCCACACCAAGATGTACCATAAAATGGGACTTATGGAACTCCCTCAATATCTCCTCCTGAAATTCCACTGGTATTATTGTACGTCCTCTGAGAAGGATGACATAATATCCACCTTTTTAATATCCATCAGGAGCATGCCTTGTGGATATATTAGCACATAGTGTCTTGCAGTCAATATCCTCAAGTTGTACCTTCATGACTCACTATAATTGTGGGGGCGGGGGTAAAAACCATCGACTAGAGGTAAACTACTCCATATCAATCCACTAAGGATAACTGTAATGATACCAACAACTTCAATGCATCATTAAAAAATTGTTAACTGGAACTCCTACTGATAGCATCAGGCACCATGTTCCACTTCCCAGGAGTATAGACAATCTCAATGTCAAAGTCTTAGAGGAAATCTTGCCACCACCTCTATCTCAAGTTTTAATCTTTATGAGATAAGATATACTTGAGACTCCTGCGATCAGAGTAGATGATAAACAGCTCACCCATTAGGTAGAGTCTCCACATATTTAATGAAAATATTACCCCTACTAACTGAATATAGTGGGTCAGATAGTTCTTCTCATGTGGTCTCAAATGGAACAAACCATAGGTAATCAGTACTTTCCTCTACATCAAGGAAAAACCATGCCTAGTCTCTGATTCATCATAGAACAATACATAATTTACACCCTCCTCCAGAAATCTAAAAATTGGAGTGCTTGTCAAACTCTTCATAAATCACTGAAAATCCTATTAGAACATCTCTTTACACATGAATGGATTTCCCTTTTATGTCAAAGCCTTCATTAGTGATGATACGTTAGAGAAATAAAGTATGAATATTTGGTAACAGCCTGCTAGCCTGAGGAAGCTCCATACCTGCATCACATTCTAAGGGGGCTCCCATGCTAGCACTTCCTTGACCTTGGCTGAGTCCACATCTACTCTATCCACTGAGATAACATGTCATATAAAGTGGACTACCTGAATCCATAACTAATACTTTGAGAGTTTCTGTTAAAGCTGGTGATCTTGAAGTACGCCTAGAACCATCCTTAGGTTTCTCACATTATCCTTCTCGGACACCAAGTACACAAGGATATCTTCTCTAAAGACTACAAAAAGCATGCCTATGTAAGGTTGAAGGATCTAGTTCATGATTCCCATGAACACTATTGGAGCTTTCTTTATGCCAAAGGGTATCACCAAGTACTCATAGTGAATGTAACGACATCTAAAGGCTATCTGTAGTATATCCTCGTCTCATACTCACAATTGGGGATAACCTAATATGAGGTCAACCTTTGAGAACCATCTCACCCCTCTCAACTAATCAAAAGGTCATCAATCCTTGATAGTGGATACTTGTTCTTCACATTCACCTGGTTTAAGTTCTATTAGTCTACACACAACCTCAAGCTCCCATCTACTTTTCTGGCAAACAAAACTGGGGCCTCCCAGGGTGAAACACTGGGTTTGACGAAACCCTTCTTCTAAAATTACTCCAACTATGCCCTCATCTTGAAAAGATCTGTTGTATCCATCCGATATGATAGAGCTGATATCAGTGTTATCCTAGGTTTTAAATCAATGTGTAAGTAAATCTATCAGTGGATAGGTAATCCTTGAACATCTTCAGAAAAAACAACCTCATACTCTTCCACTAATGAAAAAAATAGATGCTCATAACATCTTCTCAAGGTTCAGGCTATCCAACTAATGAGTAATAATATGCACCCTACTATGAATGAGTCCATTTTGTTCTTCATGGGTTTCCTTTTTACTAATAATGAAAAACATTGTTTCATCGCTACAGACACACCACATCCATCACCTAAAATAGTCAATCTAGACCTGAACTATGGATAACCAATGAATACCAAGAATGATGTCGTATAGACTCCACAATGACACCAAGAGGTTCCTACCAAAACTCTCACCTCCAAGGCTGAGGTTACACTTTTGGCAAAAAATATTGATCACTGAGTCTTCTCCAGTAGGTGTCTCCAAGCGTAAGGGTCGATTCAATGGTTCAGATAGAATTCATATGTATCGAACAAGATATGTGGTGTAATAAAATAACTAGAACCTATGTCTATTAGTAATAAAACTAAATTAGGAAAGACATAGAACATAACTAGAATCTATCCTAAAGCCCATGGGTTATATGCCTCAACCGCATGCAGCTATCCCAACCCCTATCCTCTAGATCCCTAAGCATTACATGGACCCCCTGGGGGTGGTGTTTGTAACATGTTGAAATGTCAACCACCTCCTGTTTCTCTCCCTGATCCTCTACCACATCCAACAACCTAATGATCTACCTGATCCTATCACTATAACTGACTCAGTGGTCCATACATTGTCTCCTAGTCAATAAAATGGCAATTTAGAAAATCTTAAGAGATATTTCCCCAATCATCACATGAATAGAATTGCCTCTCCCTAGGATCATTGGACCCACCATATAAGCATTAAACTTTAGATACTATATCATAGGATCTCCTCATGAAAAGTCTTCCATGTTTGGATCCTTGAGATAGATGTTGGCCACCTACTGCCAAGGTCTCTACACCTACTCATCCACTACTCACTATCACCAACTATATCTGCTCAGCCAAGAATCATTTGAACAACAAAGCTCACTCAAGCACCCAGACATAAGATGGAGATCATATAGGGATAACTCTTGATCATATATCTCTATGCAGACCTCACTTGAATGTATGAGACCTAAAGTACTAATCTATAACCATAACTAGAAATTACCTATAACGGTTGGAGAACATCGATGAATAATTAGCCACTATCATGCTACCCTACTGGAGCTAAAGAATCTCTTGTATACACACATATCTAAGCGTAATGGGTGAGAAATCTTCTCTAATGAGATGCTCAAACTCTGTACACGAAGGAGTCATCTCATAATGAGTATGGATAGCAAAACTTCACCATCTCCCTACTAATTTGTGGAGAAGTCTTGCCTACAGAACCATCATATGATCTGCTGGTATCCGAACTAGGAAGAAAACTCAGGTCACCGCCTTAAGAAAGTCCTAATCTGCCCGAGGGTTGGGATCACCTAGAAAACTGAGGGGTATCTGCCTCTAAAACTCACGGAGTACACTCATCCAACACTCGTCATCTACTGGTACTATGGGTACCACATGCAACTCCACAAGTGGCGGTATAGCAGGTGCACCACCTAGAGTTTACATATGGGGAACTAGTACCTATATCAAATCCTTATCACTGAGAGGGTCATCCTCAGGATCGAGCTGTTGAATCCTATATGGAATGCGTCTCGAGGGCATATTGTAAATAAAAAATATGTTCCATGATCAATGAGTATATCCAAAGAGATGAATCAAGAAGGACATGGAAACCTCAACCCATTATTATATGATTCTATACCATTATTTTACCTGCAACTAGTTTTCTCATGTACCGAGTTGAAAAAAAGGTTATTAGAGTCCTTGTGTATGGATACATCAGCCTCCCTCAACAACAAAAGAGTCCCTGGCCTGAAATCCAAACACAATACAATTAAAACTGGTGCCCCAAACCAATCTCAAAGAATCCTAGTCTTATTGTAGAACCAACCAGATATGATACTACTCTGTCATGCCCCGTACCATTGGGGCCCATTCCACGACTCCTGATACCGCCTTCATTAGGCCAGGGGTTAGTGACTAGAATTGAGAAGGCGTATCACTAACATGGAGGGCATTGACTATATACCTATACACACACACACACACACATATCCAAGCCCACAAAATGATGAAATGTAAAAACCACTAATAACCAATTGCATGCATTACACTATATCCCAACCAGTGTATGACAGGAAAGTAAAGTGCAGTAAAGTAAACTGGGTTATAATACAA
The DNA here is from genome assembly GCA_963277665.1 of Viscum album. Taxonomy (NCBI): domain Eukaryota; kingdom Viridiplantae; phylum Streptophyta; class Magnoliopsida; order Santalales; family Viscaceae; genus Viscum; species Viscum album. The sequence goes on along the minus strand of OY728131.1, from coordinate 1,263,557,046 downwards.
TCCCACCAAAAATAAGTCACTAACCAAAAGTCTAACCTATAGAAAGAGGTACTATGACTTTTTTCAATAGCCATTGGAACACCTCAACCAGCCTGACATCACAAGGAATAGTCAGTCCTAGTCTTACTAGGACTCTGTCAAAAGTTCTCTCCTTTGTATAGGACATGACAAATGAAGGTAAAGCCTGAGAAGGGGTGAGTATAACAATACTTAGTAGGACACCCCAAAACCACAAAGAAATAAAAAAAGAAAGATACAGTCATCTTTATATAGTATATGTCTATAACACATGTAACAAGAATATCCAAATATACTCAATCCAAGACACACAGTCTAGAGGTATGTCACAACTACCACAAACCAACACTAGGTATTCAGTCTGAAGATTCCACGAAGCACTCATCTTGGAGAGAACACTACCAAGTCTGATAGCACTGATGACGTCCTTCTGAGAAGTACTATTCGATTCTAACTGTCAAAAGAGAGACATTCACTGATAGATATGAAGAGAATATGATACTACAGATGAGGATCACATCCAAGGCCATGGGGTGATATGAGAAGCTCCATTTGGATTAACCTGATAAGTAGAGGATCAATTCAAGATGAATTTGGTCATCTAAATACAAAGGAATCTAACTAGAGAATAGAGAATGAATAGAGAATCCTTCTCTGGGCCTCTTGGGGGATCTTAAAAACTCTATTCAAGAGATCTTGCTAAAGGGATCATATTCCTATGAGTATAAAATGATTCATACGTACCTTCTGAGAAAATGATAAACGGAACAAACCCTAAATAAACTTGTCCAAGATATGAAGGATAAGAGAGTCAATCCATGTAGAAAGGTATACATAGAGTGTAGTAGAGTAATATGTCGTCCCCTTTAAACCTGGGTACTAACTATGTATAATGGACTCTGTCATTTCAAACAGTGTCATGTAGAAGATGGGCACACAATGTGTAGAAAAAGACACACGCAGTGTCCATCTATCTGGGGTCCACCTATGCACTATGACCATGTTCCATTACATGGTTTCAACCTATGTACTAATATAAGATCTTAAAGAATTTTCAACTAAAGAAAGCCCAAGGCAAGGGTTTTGTGTCTCACTTTTACTTCAATGTGAAATTTTTCATATTCACCACTTATTTATTTTGTGTGTTGAATATAATACTCCATTTGATATATTATATCATGAATATCTTTATCTTCATGGTGTTTAAAGTTTCATTTGATTTTGTTTCATTCATGGGGCATATGATTCATCTGATTACAAAATGGTAGTGGTTTATATAATTCATCTGATTACAAAATGGTAGTGGTTTATTTCACAATCTTATCATTACTCAAAATTGATTAAGTTTAAGTCTCTACAGTGGAATATTTCTTTTCCATTACCATGTTTTCTAAAAGGTTTTCAATTTTTTTACTATTATAAATTGATTGTTTAATGTTATTTTTACCCCTTTTTTAATTTTTACATAATGTTTTGAAAGGAATCTTCTTGTCGTTTTCCTAAATGGTATTTTATGATTTTTATTACAAAATTTTGAAAGTAATGTTTTTTATCCTATAAGTAATGAACATAATTTTACCTATATTATGATGCCTTAATGATTTAATGATTACTTTAAATTTTACAAGTTCATTTTCAAGGAAAATTATTACTTTATTAGATGAACATTATTTTGATTTTAAAAATTATTTTTGAAGTAAAAAAGGTAATTTTCCTCATGAAATATTCTTGTAATATCTTTAAAGTATTTGTATCTATGAAAAAAATACTTTGTTGAATTTTATATTGAGTATGTACATTAATGATACTATTCATCATATTTCTTTGGATGGGTTATGATTATTTTGACTGTAAAAATAATGAAAATTTTGTATCTTTTACTCAATATGTATATTTTTTATATATAAAACTGTTTATGAATTAAATTGATTATTTGATATATGGGGAATGTTTTGGACATGAATGAATGGGTGTGGAACATATATATAAAATCCACTCGATGCATCAGTAGTCTCATGGGAAATATATGTTAGAAAATCCTAATTGGTTTATACCCACTTGCTTTAAACTATCTTATAAAATGTCTTGAAATTAGAGATAAAGTCTTTAAAATATATTTAGTTTTATCCATTATTTTTAAATCATCTTGTAAAAGGTCTTGATAGTAGAGGTACCTCGATACATAATATCAAGGAATCCAATAATTAATCATTTCCTATATTAATAATTTTAGTTATTATTATGGTATTATCTATGGATTCAGATTGTGAAAAATATATTCTTTAAATGGAATGTGTGTTTAGTTATTTACTTTTCCATGTTTATTATTTTTCATTTATTATTGATTCATGAATGATTCCACTGTACTAAACCCTTACTGAGCATTTGAGCTCACCCAATTCTTATGATTTATTTTCCCATAGAATCCCTGAAGTTTACTATGATTTTTATTTAATGACATGATAGAGAGAATAATTTTATTTATGAAAAAAATTGCAATTTTAGTTTTAAAATGTATATATAAATCATGAATATATCTAGTTAACTAAGACAACTAAACTATTAGGTCTATAGGTATGAAATTCCTTAGATATTATTATAATGTAATAATTTTGGAACAGGTTCTGAGCTATTGGGGTGAAGGTCTTTATATTTCGTATCAGAGTAAGTTTATTATAATCCTTGAGAACTAGATTTTGGAAAAAAATTGAGAATACAACCCCATGAAAGAATTTGGAAATATATCCAAATAAACAAATTTTATGATTTAGAGATTATTTATTCACAAATTTTTAATTTATGTTATGTGTATCACTAGTTTTGATATTATGCATTATCTTTCATAATGTTATGGTATAATATAGTATATTTCATTGTTTTTAAATAACACCTAGAGGAAGGAAAGTGAAACATATCAATGCACCAAACATATGTTGGGATTTACCTCCTGGGAAAGATAATGAAGATAGAGATAGAGCTACAATAGGAGATGAACAAATAATAACTATATTGGGATAGTGGAATTAGGTTATGAGAAATAAGATTTATCATATAGAACTGTATACTAATCCGCAACGTGGTGTAACAACGGTGGATGGATTTATGTGTTAGAAACCTCCATCATTTAGTGAAACTATGGATACTTTTAGAGATGAGAAATGTATAAGTTCATTATAGAAGATAATTCTATATTTGGGATGTAATGAAATGATTAATGTTTTAATGGAAGTTTATGATTGCTCAGGGGATGCAGATAAATTGTGGTAATTGATTCAAAATAATTATTATACAGAAGAATTAAGATGCACGGAATGCAAGTATTTTATGGAAATTTTCTTTAAATAATATTTTCCTCGAGAAAAATGAGTGGATAGGGAGGTACAATTCTTAAGACTAAGATGAAAGAAATAGGAAAATGTATCTAATTGTGAATATAAATTTACAAGGTTATCTAAGAATGTTGTGGACAACAGACATAATCTAAAGAGTAATTTTGAATGTTTCTATTATGGGAATAAACCAATCCTTTGAATAGAACTAGTATTTTAAACATTTTCATCATATGAGTATATAATATCCTATTCTATAAAGATATAAAAAAATTATTCAAGTACTATGGGTTTGAAGGTAAATAAGAGAAGAAAAGGATGGTGGAGAAAAAATGGATAAGGGGAAGAAAATAAATAAATAATTTTCCACATGTGATTATTACAAAAAGAAACACCCTGGTACTTGATTTAAGGGAATAGAAGTTTGATAAAAACTTAGGGAGAAATGACACTGTGACCATGATTTCAAGGTAAATAAATAAGATTCATTTTTATAATGATTTAACTGTAAGGAAATTCATATGGATTTCCCAATCATTAAGGAATTATAGCTCAAAATAAGAAAAGGGACTAATGTCAATATTATGTGTTTACTATATTGAAAGTGGAATTATTAACATGTTTTGGTTTGGATTAAGGTATTAAGATGTAAAATTATTTTATCAATGATATTCTGGTCAAAATAATTGCAAGATATATTAGGTTTGTACTGTAGTCCTTCTTCTTTAGGATTGTGAGAATATGTTGGATGGCATTGATGACTAGGAAAAGTGTTTTAGAGGAATGTTGATCATTTGTAAAATACATGATTGATAGAATATGAACCTTAATATATTCATGATGCTGAGATAATAATTAAAAAATATTTTTATTGGATTTTATTGGTGACTATAAAAGTGTTTAGTGATTTGATGGTTTATGTTATCTTTACTGGGTATACTACATGTTTGAATTTAAGAAAAAAATCTTGGATTTTATTAGTACAAAAATAAATTTTTATGGATTAATGGTGATAAAGGTATTCATATATATAGTCTATTAAAAAAATATTAATTATATTTATTGGGTAAAATATGATGTTATGTTGATTTGGAGAATTTAGTGACCTTTTTTCAGACAAATGTGCTTTGGATGAGTCTTAAGGTTAACCAATTATGGAATTCATTAAGATGAAGTTTAAAAATAATTGTTTGAGGTTAAAGTATGACATTTTGTAACCATTTTTTTATTGGTAAATATTTAAATCATGAAGAATGACTTATTGTTATTCAAGAATTTTAAAAATTCATCTTTAATTTCCACATCTAGATGTAAGAAATGAAGTGGAGATATATTGAAGCACAACCAAAGGATTTAATTATGCTTATGAAATAAAAGTAAATCAAGTAATTTTGTTTTTTATTTGAGTGATTTATCTAAATAGTAAAATAATATCTAACTCTAGGAAAATGAATTAAAAAATGTTATCCTTTTACTTTTCATTTTTTGAAATCAATATACTTTTAACCGCTCACATATTTATGGGTTTTTTATTGTTGACTTTCTATTAAGCATGTTCTCTATCACTCTACATGAGTACATGATAGTTATATTTATCTTTTATTTCCATGTTTTCACATCCAAATATTGTTATCATATTCCAAATCCTATGTTTGCAGTGACCTTCATATTTCTCTTTCCCTTTTATAAAGCAGATGTTTCCTTAACCCTCTTTACAATGTGGATTTCCCACAAAATAATCACTACTGGAAATCGAGGCAATACCAACACATTGTTCCCAACGGTTTAGAAAACCCATTGGGAAAAAGAACCTATACCAATGGTTTTAGTAAACCATTGGCATAGGCTGTTATATGTTGGGTTTTCCCAACGGTTTAAGAAAACCGTTGGGAAAGAAAACTATTACCCACAGTTTTCATTAACCATTGGGAAAAATTATACCCAATTTAGGGCTCCCTTGAGACATTTCATCGTCGCACACCCCTCCCCTCCCCGACCTCGACCTCCTCCTGGCCTCTACCTCCGCCTCCCGGCCTCCGCCTCTGCCTCCCAGCCTCCGCCTCCACCTCCACCTCTCGACCCCCCTCCCTCTCCTCAGGCGACGTTCCCCTTCCCCTCTCGGCTCCTTCTCCGACGATGATGTCCCCCTCCCCTCTCAGATCCCGGTGACATTCCCCCTCCCCTCTCATCTCCATCTCTTGAAGACATCCTCCTCCCCTATTGGATCAATCTCCTCCTCCGATGTCCCCCGAACCCATCTCTAGTCGCACGCGAGACCCCCCATGGCCGAACACCCTGCTGGTCTTCCCCCTCTCTCGGCCCCTCTCCTCTTTCCAGGGTTTTTAATGGGTACTTCCAGGTAATAATTAGTCTTCTTTTTTAAAAAATGAGGCAATAAGAAATGCATTATTAGGTTCATAGTTAAGATAACCATTCATATTAATCGTGCATTTTCTAGAGTTTTGGGTAGTAACCTACTCACGGTGTCATGAATTATTGGGTAAATTATAATTTTTTTCAAAATAGAGTCTTCTAGAAATGTAGGTTTAGATTCATATGTTGCATTCCATTAATTTGAATAGCACATTCAATAAAAAGTTGATGATTTTTTAAAAACCTCATATTTTCCTCTATAGACTCTTATTAGACCTTATATTATGTTGGATTTTGTTTATTAATCATGATATATATGTGATGAGGTAGTATCATCATTAAGATGTGCAATGATGTGGGTTAATTTGAGGTGAGTGATGCTATATGAGATTTTATGGGTTATTGTGAGGATTTTCTTTCCCTTTAATTGATTGGTTCATAAAACATAAGTTGGTGCTGCATATATTATGTAATTGGAATTGGTAAAGTAAAATGTTGGTCTCAGATTTCCGAGTTGGTTATTTAGATGGTATTCTCTATCAAGAGTGGGTATATATCTATTGACTATCGTTTTATTTTCCAATTGACTAATGTATTTATTAAACTGACCATTCAATACACATTTCCTACAATACGGAAGCACAAAAAAAATCATAGATAGACACTACACACCACAAGACACCCATGGGAGACACCCCTTGACATCTATAGATAGTTAAGGGGCCATTAACTTAGGAGCTAAAGTCGATTGGAAATCAAGCCTTAAGAAATTCCCATTGCTGGTAGAAAAGATACCAACACCTTTATTCTTAGTATAGTATAATGAAATGGTTTACACCCTCATGACCAAGTAGACCATCTAGTTCATGGACTGGTGCCCAACCAGGTTCAAGAGTAGGATCAACTACTAAACATTGATTGTGGTCCCTCTGAGGTTTTTCCCATAGTGAAGAGGGTTATGTGCACAATCCTCAACTCAACTAATGTATCATAGATGAATATTCAATGGCTAAGTGTACTAGTATGGTGTTTCCAACAACATGCTATATAAAGAACATAATGAAAAATGAAGAGATTATTAAATGGAACTATTTCCCCTTTCTTGCACGAACATGATTTGACCCATGGGGCGGTGTGGTTCTTATATATTGGGCAGTGACATGTATAGTCATAGGATAAAAGTATGTTTTTGTTTAGTTTTTATTTTATTTTCTTTATAACATTAGACACTTAGGTATTTTACTTCCTTCTACGGATGGAGGGTAGTGATTCTATCCTGACTAGTTGATGTAGATCACTTGTATACTGTAATACCATGAGGTGTGAGTGTGAGGAAACATTGGAAGATAGAGGAGCCTTGGGGTCTTCCATGAGATGGAATTGTTTTTCTAAAACATTGTGTGTGAACATTTCTAGAGTATGTTGGAGTAATAAAATAACCCCGAGTGTTTTAATGAGATAACATAAATAACCCAAAGTGTCTCCATACATCATATCATCCTCACATGGGTTGGCCACTCACTGAATCCTATCAAACCTATCCTAGTCTATCCTCTCAGTCACATAGCCTAGACTCATCTCTCGAGGATTATCCCATGCCTCGATGCACATCTCATCATCCAACTAAAAAAAGAGGATTATTCACATTATGATTGTCCTAGTCACAAAAGTGCACCATGTCGAACCCATCTACATTATATTATTAATAATCCAGTCAAGAACCTCATCAAAATCATGTATTATAATCCAGCCCCACTAACCAGGTTCCATCCTAAGCTAAATCACACCAAGCCTCTTGGCATTATAATTCCAATCTGTCCAACAATACCCAATACCCACACCAGCATCTCATCCTTCATATCTTTAGTTGAACTCTTTAATCATTAAATGGAGTAAAACCTTTCATAATACATTTTATATACTTATAGGGACCATCCCACTCTAATAACCTACCAAGATTCCAATCCATCCTCATAAGTATTTCCTCATCAAACGCTAGATGTACAATTGCCACACCTATCACTACAAGGCCCAATCCTCTTAGGAATATTTTACTTAATATAAATCCTCATCGTTAGTGGAATCAATCACATTAAAGTGCATAAATGTCAACTGAACCCTACATTCCAAGAATTATTCATGTGGAAATCCCCATGGAAAGATGATAAGAACTAAAACCATAAATAATAATGCCAAATACGTGCATCATTTTTAAATAAATATCTCAAGTGTAAACCTAAAAACCCAGAATAATAAGACCTCATACCTTGTATCAAACAAAACCAAACTAAGTTGAAACTTGGGACAAATTGATTATATACCATTAATAAGAAGAGTAATTGTTAATTAATTGGAATGTACTATTTTATTGTATCATTTTGAAACACTGATATGTTTCCCCTTTGCTTGTAGGAACATGATTTGACCCATGGGGCACTATGGTACTTATATATTAGGCGGTGACAGGTATAGTCACAGGAGACAGGTATGTTTTAGTTTAGTTTTTATTTTATTTTCTTTATCGCATTGGTCACTTAGATCTTTGACTGCTTTCTATGGATAGAGGGTAGTTATATTCTGCGAAGGGTTCCAGAAGGAGTTCAGATTGATTCAGTCCACCAGATTTGATCTAAGGTAAGATTATATGGTTACTACTTGTCTCGCACCTCATGTATTTGGGGCTTTAGTGTTTTCCTTCCATATTATGTTTTCGGTAGGGCTTTGGATCATTTAGTGTTGGTTTGGGTGGATTTGGTTCTCTGTTGCCAATCTATGTAAGGATTTAATTACATTGGTTGGTTTCTCACTGGTTATGTAGCATCCTTCATATGTTTTAAGGTTCTTAATATCTTTTGGGTAGTGTGTTGATCCCTACCCATTGGTTTCAAGTCGCCAAGTCAAGGGCGACTTGCCTGCGTGTGCATAGGTAAGTAAGTATATGTATGTGGGTTCCCCCGTTATGTGTATAGTCACCCATGGAAGTGATTATGAACGTATGGGGTTAGGTGTTCCCATGTATATATATATATATAAATGCATACGTAGGTGAGTGGAGACTGATATATGCATATAAGGATATGGGTAAGGATCCCCTTGCACATGCTCATGGCCATGCAGGTGTGTGCATAGGGGATCGGTGTCCTTGCATGTGTGTGAAGGTGAGTATACCCAGTGGAGGAGAAACAACATTTAGTTAGAAAGATCAAAGATCTTAAGTGGATGACTTGGTTCCACCTTGAGGTAGATTCCATCTCATAGCCTCTTTAATTTAATAATGATTTAAATTGAATTTAGATTTTTCCATAATTCTGCTTAATTATATTGAATTGCATATCTTGAATAAGTTTTTTTAATATAATTGTTTCATTTTATAAATAAAGTCATGTTATTATAATAAAACCCCTCCAATGGAGGTGCGCTGTCTGTTGAAAACTCACTTTGATAGTTTAGGGTGTATGATTCTTTTCTGTCGTTTCATTTCCCTTTAGGCATTGCATCATTGTACCGCTCACTACAACCTTCCGACGATCCCTTTTTATAACATATTAAATATTTGATTTGTTCTATCATGTCCGTTGTGACCTTATCTTATGGAGAAACCCATTTTGGGTGTTTACCTGGCCTCTTGGCCACCCCTTTGGGTGTTTACCCGAGCCTATATATCTAAAAACACTGATGGTGTCATTGTTTAATACCTGTCAGGCTTATGGTGCTCCCCACCATAAGCTTCATCTTAACACTATTTTGGGATGTTGCCCCGCCTCCTCCCTCTCTCTTCGCTCCTGGCCGGAAGATGCTGCCCCATGAATGTCACTGGACCGGGCCAACACGCCGCGGCCAGGCCGTGGTAATGTCGTGATTTGGCCCTGCTCCAGGAAGATACCTCACGGTGATTCGCAGTCCTGTCGGAATTCAATGTATGATACCTAGATAGAGTTTTAGATACATTACCCACCCATAGTTAATGGGGAGGGAGGCGATGGCCGGAATGTTGCGCCGCCTCCTCCCGGTCCCTTTACTCTTGGCCGGAAGATGCAGCCCCACGAATGTCATTGTATCGGGCCAACATGTCGCGGTCATGCTGCGGTCACGCCATGGTCACGCTACTATCACGCTGTAGTCACGTTGCGGTCATGCTGCGGTCCCTCCACGATCACATCGTGGTCATGCTGCGGTCACGCCATGGTAATGCCGTGATTTGGCCCTGCTCTAGGACGACACCCCGCAACAGTTCGCAATCCGGTTAGAACTCAATGTATGATACCTAGATAGAGTTTTAGATACATTACCCACCTTACTTTATAGACCCCAGATAGCCCCCCCCCCCTCCTCCCTGGACCCCAGACAGCCCCCCCCCCCAGACAACCCCCCACCCTCCTCCCTGGACCCCGGATAGCCCCCTGGACAGCCCCCTAGACAGCACCCCCACCATCCTCCCTAGACCCTGGACAGCCCCCCGGACAGCCCCCCCAACCCTCCTCTCTGGACCCCAGATCCCAATCTGTGCTCTCTTCAAGATTCACCCTAAATCCCAACAGAAAAGAGGGTTTTAGAGCTTCAGAAGAAGATGAGAGAAGAGTGAAAACCCTAATCAAAAAGAGGAAGAAAGGAGAGGATTAGACTCATCCGGATTTTCAATCCACACTTGACAGCACTCAAAATTCCCAAGTGACATGTACGAGTCAACCCCACCTCAAACTGAGGCATGGTGTGGCCGGTACCACTCAAAGTGCCTCACTTTTATTTGAAATGGACAACATTTTAAATGAAAACAACAACTGACATATGGAAAACTGACTAAACGGGTTATTATTGTGTTGATAATTTAGAACAATCTCTCATGAGTCATTTGTGATGTGTACGAGTCAACCCCGCCTCAATCTGGGGCATGGTGTGACCGATACCACTCAAAGTGTTTCACTTTTATTTGAAATGGACAACATTTTAAGTGAAAACAAAAACTGACATATGAAAAACCAAAAAAACGTAATCATATTCTATTGATACTTTAGTAAAATGATCCATGGGTCATTTGTGATGTGTATGAGTCAACACCGCCTCAATCTGAGGCACGGTGTGGCTGGTACCACTCAAAGTGTCTCACTTTTATTTGAAATGGACAGTATTTTAAGTGAAAACAAAAACTGGCATACAGAAAACTAACCAAACATAATCGGATTCTATTGATACTTTCAGACAATGATACATGGGTCATTTTTGACGTGTACAAGTAAACCCTTCCTCAATATGAAGCACGATGTGGCCGGTATCACTCGAATTGTTTCACTTTTATTTGAAATGGACAACATTTTAAGTGAAAACAACAACTGGCATACGAAAAATGACCAAATGCATTTAGATTGTGTTGATACTTCAATACAATGATCCATGGGTCATTTTTGATGTGTACAAGCCAACCTTACCTCAATCTGAGGCGTGGTGTGGCCAACACCATTCAAAGTGTCTCACTTTTCTTTGAAATGGACAACATTTTAAGTGAAAACAACAACTGGAAAATGTAAAACCGACCAAACGCATTTGGATTCTATTGATACTTCAGTAAAAGGATACATGGGTCATTTGTGACATGTATGAGTCAACCTATCCTCAATACGAGGCACAATGTGGTCGGTACAACTCAAAGTGTATTTCTTTTGTTTAAATGGATACTCTTTTAAGTAAAAACAACTGGCATACAGAAAACTGACCAGACACATTCAGATTGTGTTGATACTTTAGGAAAATAATACATGGGTCTTTTTTGACGTGTACGAGTCAACCCTTCCTCAATCCGAGGTGCGGTGTGGCCGGAACCACTCAATGTGTCTCTATTTTGTTTCAAGAGGATGTCATTTTAAGTGAATACCACAACTAACAGAAGGAAAACTGACCAAAGGCATTCAGATTCTATTGAAATTTTAGGAAAATGATCCATGGGTCATATTGATGTGTAAGAGTCAACCCTACCTCAATCCGAGGGTCGGTGTGTCCGGAACCACTCAAACTATCTCACTTTAATTTGAAATGGACAGGATTTTAAGTGAAAATAACAATTGATATATGGAAAACTGACCAAACGCAATCAGATTGTGTTGATACTTTAGGAAAATGATAAATGGGTCATTTTTTATGTGTACGATTCAACCCTGTCTCAATATAAGGTGTGGTGTGGCCGACACCACTCAAAATGTCTCTCTTTTGTTTAAAATGGACATCATTTTAAGTGAAAACAACAACTGACAAACGGAAAATCGACCAAACACATTAGGATTCTGTTGAAACTTTAGTAAAACGATCCATGGGTCATTTTTGATGTGTATGAGTCAACCTCGTCTCAATCTGAGGTGCGGTGTGGCCGACACCAATCAAAGTGTCTCACTTTTCTTTGAAATGGACTACATTTTAGGTAAAAAAACAACTAACATACAGATTGCTGACCAAATGCATTCTAATTATATTTATACTTTAGGGAAAATATACATGGGTCATTTTTGATGTGTAAGAGTCAACCCTGCCACAATTTGAGGCACGGTGTGGCCAGTACCAATCAAAGTGTCTTTGTTTTGTTTAAAATGGGTACGCTTTTAAGTAAAAACAATTAGCATATGTAAAACTATCCAAACACATTCATATTGTGTTGATACTTTATTAAAAATATCCATGGGACATTTATGACGTGTATGAGTCAACCTCTCCTCAATATGAGGTGTGGTGTGGCTGGGACCACTCAAAGTGTCTCTCTTTTGTTTCAAAAGGACATCATTTTAAGTGAATACAACAACTAACATATGGAATACTGACCAAAGGCTTTCGGATTCTGTTTAAACTTTAGGAAAATGATCCATGGGTCATATGTGACGTGTACGAGTAAACATCACCTCAATCCAAAGGCCGATGTGGCCGGCACCACTGAAACTATCTCACTTTTATTTGAAATGGATGGGATTTGAAAACAACAATTGGCATACGGAAAAACAACCATACACAATCGGATTGTGTTGATACTTTATTAAAACAATCCATGGGTCATTTAGAATGTTTAAGAGTCAACCCCACCTCGATCCGAGGTGCAGTGTGGCCGACACCACTCAAAATGTCTCTCTTTTGTTTAAAATGGACATTATTTTAAATGAAAACAAAAACTGACATATTAAAAACTGACCAAACACATTCATATTTGGTTTAAACTTTAGGAAAATTATCCATGGGTCATTTTTCACATGTACGTGTCAACCCCGCCTCAATTTGAGGCGTGGTGTGGCCGGAACAACTCAAAGTGTCTCACTTTCCTTTGAAATGGACAACATTTTAAGTGAAAACAACAACTGACACACGGAAAACCAACAAAACACATTCGGACTCTGTTGATACTTTATTAAAAGGTTACATGGTTCATTTTTGACTTTTAAGAGTTAACCTCGCCTCAATCCGAGTCACGGTGTGGCCGGTACCACACAAAGTGTCTTTCTTTTGTTTAAAATGGATACACTTTTAAGTAAAAACAACTGGCATACGTAAAACCGACCAAAACTATTTTAATTGTGTTCATACTTTAGGAAAACAATCTATGGGTCATTTTTGACATCTAAGAGTCAACCTCACCTCAATCTGAGGTGTGGTGTGGCCAGAAAAACTCAAAGTGTCTCTCTTTTGTTTTAAAAGGACATCATTTTAAGTGAATACAACAATTGACATACGGAAAACCGACCAAAAGAATTATAATTCTGTTGAAACATTAGGAAAACGATCCATGGGTCATATTTGATGTGTAAAAATCAACCTTGATTCAATCCAAGGGCTGGTGTGGCCGACACCACTCAAACTGTCTCAGTTTTATTTGAAATGGACAGGATTTTAAGTGAAAACAACAACTAGCATACGGAAAACCGACCAAACGGAATCAGATTGTGTTGATACTTTAGGAAAATGATACATGGGTAATTTTTGACATTTAAGAGTCAACCCCACCTCAATCTGAGGTGCGGTGTAGCCGACACCACTCAAAATTTCTCTCTTTTGTTTAAAATGGACATCATTTTAAGTGAAAACAACAACTGACATACGGAAAACCGACCAAACACATTCTGATTCTATTGAAATTTAGGACAATGATCCATAAGTCATATGTGACTTGTATGAGTCAACCCTTCTTCAATCCTAAGCATGGTGTGGCCGGCACCACTCAAAGTCTCTCTTTTGTTTAAAATGAACATCATTTTAATTGAAAACAACAATTGACATATGGAAAGCCGACCAGATGCATTCAGATTCTATTGAAAATTTAGGAAAAAGATCTATGGGTCATATGTGACATGTATGAGTCAACCCCGCCTCAATTAGAGGCGCGGTGTGTCCGACACCACTCAAAGCGTCTCTCTTTTGTTTAAAATGGACATCATTTTAAGTGAAAACAACAACTAACATACATAAAACTGACCAAACGCATTCAGATTCTGTTGAAACTTTAAGACAACGATACATGGGTCATATGTAACATTTAAGAGTCAACCCCACCTCAATCCAAGGCACAGTTTGGCTGATATAACTCTAACTATCTCTCTTTTGTTTAAAATGGACATCATTTTTAGTAAAACAACTGGAATACGGAAAACTGACCAAACGTATTCAGGTTGTGTTGATACTTTATCAAAATGATCCATGGGTCGTATGTGACTTGTATGAGTCAACCCCGCCTCAATCTGACTCACGGTGTGGCCAAAACCACTCAAAGTGTCTCACTTTTATTTGAAATGGAAAACATCTTAAGTGAAAACAACAACTGGCATACGGAAAACTGACTAAATGCATTCAGATTCTGTTGATACTTTATGATAAAGATTCATGAGTCATTTGAGACATGTACGAGTCAACACTGCCTCAATCCGGGGCATGGTGTGGCTAGTATCACTCCAAGTGTATGTCTTTTTTTTAAAATGGACATCATTTTATGTAAAAACAACTGGTATACGGAAAACTGACCAAACATATTTGGAATTCTGTATGCAACATAATTCATTTTGTATGTGTTATTGATTCATAATTCATAATTCATTACATAATTCATTCTTCATGTATTCAATTGAGAATTCAATTATGAATTCTGTATTGTATAGGGTAATTGGGTTCATATACATGATTATAATTAGGGTACATTCCATGGTTATAAGAGTATCCTATTTTTATGTGATTTTGTGTGCTATAGCAGGTGTTTTTTTGCTGTTAAGAGTGTATGTAGGTGTATTTAGTTGAGTGTGCAATGGTTTTGTTGCTGTTAAGATTGTATGCAGAAGTGGAGGAGATTTTAGGTGGCTGGTCTGCCAAATTTTGGTATTACACTATACCAACAGTTTACTAAAACTGTTGGTATAGTGTTGTACATATTTTTACCAAATACTCTTATATACCAATGGTTATTTAAACTATTGGGAAACTAGGATTACACAACCAGTATTTCCAATGGTTTTCAAACCATTGGGAATACTCATCTATCCCAACGGTTATTTAAATCGTTGGTAAACTCTAGGATTACACTACCTTTCCCAACGGTTATACTAAAATCGTTGGTGATGGGCTATCCCTACGCCTTACTTGCAAACGGTTTTCCAAATCGTTGGTATATAGTATACCAATGGTTTGGAAACCTTTACCAATAGTTTCAAACCATTGGTAAAGCCTTAGTTTCCAGTAGTGAATTTTCAAGTATTAACCTTTTATTTTTGAAGTGAAATTTAAAAATACGAGGATGGAATTTATTTAATTAGGGGAGAATAAAACCCATCTTTATTTTATTGTATGTCTCTTTTTAAATTTAATCTCTTTGATAGCATATGTTGTATGCAACACCCAACTTAAATGAAAAATGAAATATTATTATGTGATCATTATAACCTAGCCATTAAATTTGATGGAACGAATAGTATTAACAAAATTAAAAAATATATATATTATATATTTAATATTTTTTCTAGAAATTAATCTAATATACTTGATAGTAATAATATTAGAACAAATCCAATTTTTAGCATAAAGAACTATATTTTTATACCGAGAGTTTTTTTGCCTTTTAAAGGTGTATTTATTTTAAAAATAAATTTTACAACATTTATAAAATATATTTTAAAAATTAAACTTCATTTTAAAAATAGTTATTTCAAAATAATGTTATAGTGAATTTTTGGTATTTTTCTGAAAAGATTGATTTTCTATTGAATGGTGAAAAATACAGATTTTTATAAAACTGTCAATTTCATTTTATGAAAGTATTATTAGGATTTGAATTTGATATCAATGGAAATTAAGAACTATTTAGTTACAAATAACCTAATACATTTCATTTTAATCATCCTTATACCTTATTTTTGTATAGGAACATTTATGGGCTTAATAATTCATTTTTCAATAAAACTATTTTTCGTTGTGTATTGTAAAATTAATTTTTAATTAAATTCACCAACTTCTATTTTTTTAATTTTGAAAAAAAATTATTCCATATTATAAATCAGTAGTTCAAAATTATGTAAATATGTTTTTTTTGGACAATATGAATATAAAACTTAGTAATTTTAATTTCTATGATTAAGGGTAAGTCAGGTAATTATGGGTAAAAATAATATGATAAGGGTTATAAAATTAACCTAAAACATTTTCCCAATTTATTTTATGTGTAAGTTTCAACCATAATCATCCTTGTTTCAAATTATGACATTTTTTCTCTATGTAGTTGACATTAGTTCTCTTATAGAGTTTTATTTAAAATTAAATCAAAATGTTCACACTATGGTTTTTAATAAGTATAACATTTTTAATTTATGGTTTTCCAAAAATATATGTTTGACCATAAATATTCATAAGAAATATAATAAATTTATCTTCATCATGGAAATTTATTTTTAATTTTAAAGGTAAAAATAATTACCTTAAAGTCTTGCACAATAATGGTGCAATAATTATATAATTAATGGAAAAATCAACAAAAGGATTTTAGTTAAAATGATAAGAACAATTGAATTACACAAAAACATGGATATATTTTATTATAAGATTAAAATGTTTCCATATTCATTCATGTTTTGGATTTATTACCAAATTTTTCCATTAGGAAGTGGTTATGACCCTTATAAAATCTTATGTAATTAAAAATCAAACAAGTGATACTATTTTTTTCAATTAGTATAATATTTATAATATGTTTTTATCTAGAAAATCTATTCAACTATAAATATTATTTGGAATGTTATATTATTTATCTACATAGTATTATATTTTTTAATCATTTGTGAATAAATAATTACCTAAAATAATTATGCATGGATGAAGATGTAATTATCCAATTAATGGAAAAGTTAAATAAATTATATTAAAAATATTAAAATTTGTGTAATTTAAATTAATTAAGGTGATACATGAATTTTATAGATTAATATGACATATTAGGGATGTAATAAAAGTCTTTGTTGATGATATCTAGTTATCTTGATATTCCTAATATCATAGTAATGAATTGTATTAAATTTGAGAGTAATGATATTTTATGAATATAATATTTTATTAAATTATTTAAAAATCATAAAAATATTAAATTAGAACACTGGGGATAATATATGGTCTAAAATTTCATCTCATGTACATTTATTATCCCTTTTTAATATTTTTCTTCTAGAATTGTCTTATTATATTTTAATTTTTCAAGGAATTCCAAAAGTTCCCCTCTCCTCAATTATAAAAGAGGACCTCCTCCCTAACTTATTAAGACCACTTTGAGCATTATATATCAACCAAAACATACCAATTTCTCTTCTAAAATTATTTATTTATTTTATTGAGGTTATGTTCCTTCTAAAATACATACCCTAGGTCCTTAAAGAGAAGTTATAAAGGAGGTCTGTCGAAGAAGAGGTAATTGTCATTACTGGATCTTTCAAGTTTATTTTTTATTATACTTACTCTTCACAAGTTTTTTCCATGATAAATAAATAAATAAATTATCATCTATATTTTGATAATTTATTATGATAATTGTACAGCCATATTTCACCTTTTATCCATCCTATGAAAATTGAAATCACCATATGTGCGTATGTATGACTTTCTGTCTCCACACTGTGGTATAATTTTTTTTTCATCAACAATTTAATTTGATTGGTATGATTATAGAAATAATATATATATATATATGTGATAATTATGAAATGATATTTATTTTTGAAAAACTAATTTACCATCTGTTTCATTACCCTTCCACCTTTAAGGGAATGATATCATTGCTCCTCCAAACATACGACTTACTGTCTCCACAGCGCGATGTGATTCATATTACTTGTTCACCATTTAATAATGATAATAAAAGTGTATATAATGAATATATATTATATCTAATACTTTAATAACATTATTTAGATATAGTAACTATATCCTATGTGTATGATTTGGGACCTACACAAGAGAACATGCACATGAAAATGAAGTTGTTAACACCCGAAAGAAGGGTAATAACAAAATATTATTAAAAAATAGGTGATAATATGATATAATATAATCATAAATTATATAATAAATATGAATATGGTACTATTATAAATTAATAACTTTCTTTAAATTATTATATGGTAGCTTAAAATGCGTTCAACTAAAGGAAAGCACAAGGTAAGGTTTCTCATCTAACTTTTACTTATCTGAGACATATATCATTTCCACCTATTATTTATTTTGTGTGGTGAATATAATTACACATTCGATATATTATATCATTAATATATTTTTCTTCATGTTTAATAAAATTTCGTTTGAGTTTATTTCGTTTGTGGGTCATAAAATTCAATTGATTACAAAGTGGAAATTGTTTATTTCACGATCCCATCATTATTTGTGATTGTTTAAGTTTAAGTATATACTAAATAATATTTATATTAAATTATCATGTTTTATAAATGGTTTAAAATTTTTTTTTACTATTATACAATGATGGTTTAAAGTAATTTTTACCTCTTTTTGACTTTTCAAAAAAAATATGGAATTTTATTATCATTTTTCAATATGTTATTTTGTGTTTTTATTAAAAAAGTTTAAAAAAAAATTATTAAATTATATGGAATTAATATAATTTATCCCCTATCTTGATACCTTAATTATTTTAATAATCCTTCATAAATTTTTTAAGGTGATTTTTTAAAAAAATTATTTCATTATAACATGTGTAGTTTTTAGATTTTAAAAATTAATTTCAAAGTAAAAATGAATTTTTTTTATTAAAATATACCTTTAATCTCATTATAGTTTTCTATCGATAGAAACAACCTTTTTTAATATTATATTTCGGATTTAATTTAATGATACCATGAATCATATTTATTTGGATGGTTTATGATTATTTTGACTGGGGAAATAATGATAAATCTTTATCTCTTTTACTCAATAGTGGTATTTGTTGATAAAGCCCAATGTTTACAAATTAAATTGATTATTCTATATATGATGATTTATTTAGGCATGCAATAACGGGTGGGGAATATATATATAGAAAATACCCTTGATGCATTAGTAGTCTCATGAGAAAATTCAGTTTGCAAAACCTAATTTTTTTTTGTACCTAGTAGTTTTAAACTATCGTGTTGAAGGTCTTGACTATAGATATAAAAGGTGGCCAAATATAATCGGTTTATACACAGTAGTGTTAAACCATTTTGTGAAAGGTATTGAAAAGAGAGGTACCTTGATGACTGAGATCATAGAGTACAATAATTAAGCATTTTTACATTAATAATTTTAGTTATTATAATGGTATTAACTGTGGATTAAGATTGTGAAAAATTTATTGGTTAAATTTCATGTGTGTGCAGTTATATACCTTGCCATGTTGATTATGTTTCATTTATTATTGATTCATGAAAGAATTTATTATACTTATACCTTATTGTACATTTGATCTCACCCCATTATTATGTATTATTTAACCAAGAATCAATGAACTGTACTCTGATTGTTATGTAAGAATATTCTAGAGGTAATAAATTTAATCTCAAAAAAATATATTGTAATTTGAGTTGTCATATGTATGTGAAAGTCATGTACGTATCTAGTTTACCAATAATACTACACTCTTCGTTCCATCAGGATGTTATTCCTTATATCTTATTCTAATATAATGAAGTAGGCCCTTGATCTAGGCTATTGGGGTTAGGTTCTTTATATTATTTATCCTCTATCACAATCCAAATTTCAAATCCCATACTTTAAGGATGAATTTTAATTTTAATCTTCTAATGGGAACAATTAGTTACATTAAAATAAGGTGGTTTATTATTGGTATCTACCTCTTGTATTTTATTATCTATAAAGGATTAAATTTAGAATTAACATAAATTTAATATCTTTACAATACAACCAAATCACAATTAAAAATATATTTGAAAAGCCCTCGGATACCATATGTTAGGAAGAGTGAGTTACTCAAGAGGGGTTGGATTGAGTTCGTAATAAATTTTTTTGTTTAAAAAGTATTAAAAACTAAATTTCCCAAATTAATTAGAAACTCAAAGTTAATCAAAATATTATAATTATATAAGCTTGATATTTTAAATAGTTTCTCAATGTTGTATTAATGCCTTTTTAAAATAATAATTTAAATCACTTTAACTTTTGAAATCAAATTACGTAATCAAACACTTTATATAATGAAAAATTAAGAATAATTATCAAAGTAATGTTTTGTTAAATATTTTGAAAATAGGTTTAGTTTTAACTTTTAAATGAAGAAAAAATAATAATAAATCACACACTGGAATATGAAAAAGGGGTTCAATATCAAGTTGAGACTTAAACCCTCCACTTGGAAATCACCTAATACCAAGAAGAATATTATAAAAATAAAAAATCCACAACCTAGACTGAGTTTTAAAATCAATTATACACAAGGATATCTAGGAACAAGTCTTTTTCCATAGTTATATGTGGGATATAAATAATAAATAGGTACCATACCATCTCTTCCACAGTTGTTATGGATAACTAACAAAGAAATTTGGAAGAGTATGTCAAGAACACTTCAGTTTTCTACAGGAGAAGTTTTTTATTTTTAAATAGAGTAACACGACTCACTACTCAAAATTAAATCACAAATAGAGAGAGAAAATGAGTAGAGATAAGAAAATATGATGCTACTTGATCTGAATAGCTCAGATGCACAAAGTTCCCAAAATTTTTCTTTTTTAGAAACATGAATATGTTATTCAAAAAGTGTAGGAAAATAATGTCTTGTAAAGTTTGTAAAAATATTTTTTTATCTTTATATAGATGTTTAGGGTCCTTTCACAAAATGGTGTTTTAGGATTTTTTTTGATTCAACATATAAAGGTTTTTTTCAACTGGATATTCCATATATCATTGATCTGATACTCATGAGAGAGTTATAAAGAATATATAACTCTCCAAGTCAAGTTATCCATTGAATAATAACAATAAAAAAATTAGTATCCTTGTATTGAACACTAAATTAGTAAAGTATGACTATTTCGTCAAAGTATCCATAGAGTGGTTTATGAATAATGATTCTTAAATCCATATCATAATGTTAACATTTAAATCCTCGAACTAGTCATAGAAGGAATTTAGTTGGAATAAGAGAATATGGACAATAACTATATCACTTTGGTGGTTGATATTTATAGATGGTAGATCTACTCTACTGGTAGATCTCTTCTAACTATAGAACTAGTATAATGTCAGATCATTCTTAATGATATATCTATTTAGTTGTAGATCAGTCGAGTGATAGATATAGTTTGGTAGTAGTTCTCATCTATTGGTAAATCCATCCGGTAGTAGATTATCTCTGATGGTAAACCATTCTATGGTAGATCATCTAAACTAGCTGTATATCTTGTTAGTGTTAGATCTTATAAACTGGTTGCAACTTTGATCAGCAATAGATCTTATTAATAGGTGGTAAATTTCCTCAAAATTAGATGCTCCAGTGGTTGATGTAGTTCATCGGTATATTTTATTGTACTAACTATTGATCTTAATAGTTAATGATAGATTTTTTGAACTAACATTAGATCTTTACTTAGCCATGTCTCTCCACAAAATGAGGTACAACCATAAATCATTAAGTATATTAGTAATTTAATAATCAAGATTTGTGATCATTAAAATTAAGAGGTTCCTAGACAAAAAATTCATATACTCATACAAATAAATAAGATATGTTTCAAAATATCAACCATGGTCCACTTATGGGTTATGTTTCCTTTTATGGTAACATTTATGACAACTAAAGATTAGAAAACATTGTTTACATGGTAGTTTCCAAAAATGTTTAACATGGGTAATAACTAAGAGATAAGGGTGAAAAATAATTAAAATTAGTCTAAATTTTATTCCATGAGAGGGTTTAGATTTATCATTTTTTTAACTTGTAATTATTCCAATTTCGATCCATTTTCCTATTTAAATTAATTTATATTAATTTAATACTTTAAGTAATTCAAATATTTCCCCTCCCATCACATATAAAAGGGGGCCTTCTATCCTTCATTATTCAAAATGTTTGAGCATTATATATTAGAATATCCCTACTTTAATATCTTCCTCGATTTCTTAACCACGTTATATATCTTTTGGTTATTATAAAATACCAACCTTTCATGTATTATAGTGTAATCCAATATAAGTTTTTCAATGAAGAGGTATAACTCTTAATCGAGTGTTCTCAATTTTATTTTTTATATTAATACTTTAAATATATAATATAAATTATAAAATAATGAATTACATATCTTTAATATATATAATTACTATTACAATGATTTAACAAACATTTTTCACCTCCTTCCAATTCGTCTAAAAAAGATAGTGTCGCTCATGTGTATGTGTAAACTACTGTATCCACGAAGTGATGCGATTTGTTTTTATTTTTTGATTTAAATGAATGGTAAGAAAGATTAATTCATTGAATATAAATGACATATATATGACATAATAATGATTACTTAAAGTTGAATTATTGTTTACATTTCTTTTAATCCATTCATCAAAAAATAGAAACAACCTTCATGGACACGTACAACCTACCGTGTCCATAAATGGAGTTATTCATTATATATATATATATATATATATATCACGTATACAAATAACTAAATAGATATATAATGAATATATATGGTATTTATATAATTAATTATTTTGTATAGATGATAGAACCATGACCAAATTTAATGGACCAGAACTGTAGAACCAAAACTTCTATAAAACATGAAATATCTAACACATGAAAAAGTTGATCTTAAAAATAATTATTAATAAATTGTTATTAAAATATTATAATGGGAAACTAAATGATATTATAATTATATAAATTATTCTATTATATAAATATAATAAATTAAATTTTGTTATACATTAGGTTAGACTGATTTCGATGCAAGTGGAACTTGTTGTAATGGATTTATGTTACAATTTCACTATTTACTGGGACTGTTTTTGATTTAGTTTCCAATAATGAAATTCCATGATCTATATCTTGATAATACCATGAATATTTTTATCCTCTGGTTAATTATTGAGATTACATGATTCCATTCATTTTCTTCTCTTTATGTAATTAAGAGATCTATAAAATGTTTTTAAGGAAAATCGATTTTAATTTTTTATTCAGTTCAAAATTCATTTTCTTCAATGTACACATTTTCTAAAAAATGTTTTATGATTTTATTACTAATAATAAATTATTTTTAAATTAATTTTAAACAATTTTATTATTTCAAAAAATATTTTAAAATGAATCTTCTTGTCGTTTTCTTGATGAGGCAATTTTATTTTTTTACCAAAAATGTAAATGTATCTTTGATTATTTTTATGTGGTGTGAATGAAATTTACCACTATCATAAACAATAAATGATTTTATATATTACTTTTAAATTTTTCAAGTATATTTTTAAATAAAAACTTTTCCATAATATGTTGGTGATGCTTATATTTTAAATTAGTGATTCCAAAATGGAAAGGGTATTTTCCTCAAGAAATATTTCAAGTGATCTTTTAATGGAATCTTCCAGTAAGATAACATCTATTGTTGTTACGTATGATTTAATAAGGATTTTATCCAAGGATACCATTATTATTATTTATATTTTTGGTTAATATTATGATAATAAAATGTGTAAATTGTTATGAAACCTATTTCTTTTCCATGAGTTTTGCTATGATGAAATAATGAAATGTTTATGAAAACCATTTCATTTCCATGGGTTATGAAATGATGAATGTTTTTATGATCTTATGGAAAACATATATATGATATTAATTATGTTGTGGGTGGGGCTGAAAGTATTTATCCCTCTAATTTATTAGGTATTGATGGATATCTCATGAGATACTGAGGGATGGAATGAGGGGTGAACCCAGTTCAGTAAGAGACTTTTTCCACTATAATAGTCTTGGGAGTGAAATTTTATTATGGATATTATGGAACATGGAGTAAACCCAAAACACAATGATAGTATTGGAAGTGATCCTTGACTGAACAAATGTGTTTATATTGTCATGTGTATCACATAAACTTTTGGCGCATGCTAATGTTATTCTCCCATGGAACACATTCTTTGATTTCTTTTGGATTCATTTCTTATGAAATACCAAGATTTATATGAAAATTAATTATTATGATCAATGATATACATGTAATGGTTTTCGAATGTTAAACCCAAGTTCACATACACTTATTTTCATGTTATTTTTAAGTTATCATTACTATTTTCTTTTTTTACCCTTACTGAGCAATTGAGAACACCCTTTCTTATGTTTCCTATCCCCGGGTTATGAAAAAAAAATTTAAGCATGATATATCTAATAAGGGTTATAGTTATAAAGGACATAGTGGGAGATTATGTAGATATCTTATGAATTTTTTTTATGTATCCATGTTTACAAAGACATTAAACTTATATTATTATGGTATAGATGACAATGTTATGTATGGAATATTTATCTAATAAGATGTAATATTTATATATGTAAAGTATGGGTTTATATAATTTTCATCATTAAAAGGTTAAGTTCCATTTTAAATTTAAAATGAGAGAAATTTAGTGAAAACTTAGGGGATAAGTTTAAGTATAGGATAACTTCATAAAGTTTTGTAAATTATCAATAATGACTTAGGCTAAACATTATTTTTCCCATATTGAATATAATGTGTCTCAATTTATACATCCTATAAATTATTTTTCATTATTATGTGGTTTCCCACTATGATTATTATTTCTCACACTAGAATTTTTATTTTTAGTCAATAGATAGAACTTGAAGGAACTATGTTAATGCTGAATGTGATAGACAATGAAATGGTTATCCTCCCGAGAAACCAAAAATTATTGGACCTATAATAAAAATTATTATTTCCATGATTATTAAAAAAAATTAATCGATAAACTATGATGAGCTTACAAATAAGAAAATTTGGTAATAATATTATATTGAGTACTGTATAAAGAAACATCCACATTCTTTTAATTAGTCTATAGATCAAATGGTTGATGGGGAATGTATCAGTACCCTTGAAAATATATTTTCCATTATCTAGTGTTTAGAACATGAAAATGTTATTTATCTGTTTATCATTTAGAATAATAAGAATATTAATGATGCATTAATATCAAGAACATGAGGCAATCAGAAGAAATTAACTCCCTAAAATTTTATGAGTTTATGAGAATATTTTCAAATAATTAATTTCCGAATATTCTTCATATGAACTTGGAGAAGGAATTTCCTCAGATAAAGTAGAAGGATAATGAATCTTTTAATACATAAGGGAAAAGTTTTTCATGACTTGTGAGGTATGCTTATAATATTATCATTCAACCTAAAAGTAGTATTTATTGATTATTTAATGTCTTAAAACCATGTCTCCTAAGGGCATTAACTATAAGATAATTTAGTGTCTATGAAGATATTTATTTATTTACTAAATATTTTTAGATGGAGATATCTATTTTCAATCAATATCATTGTTTTGATAAGAAAAGAAACATCAATTTTAGAGGAAATTATAAAAACCAAAGAAATAATAATACTACATTTATATTATGCTCAAAGTGTGGAAGGAAACATGAAGGAAATTCCCTTAATGGGACCACTAAATGTTTTAACTATGGAAATGAATTTCATCAAGAAATCAAATACCTATGTGATGGGAATAAAATTTATCTAACGAGGCGGAAAAATAATCATAGAATGAAAAACCCACACTCCACTATTTCAAATGAAATAATTATGATAATTTATCAAACTAGTCCTTAAATCCAATGGTTATTAATGATGATCAATGTCAACAAACTCTTGAATCCTAGATACAATAAGAAATATCATGTGATCATTATTGCTAATACTAATAATGAAGCAGTGAAAGGTACACTTACCATCCACTCTAGCACTACTAGTATATTATTTGATTTTTGTTCTGCCCTCTCTTTTATATATGAAGAAAATTTTAAGGGTATCACAACACCCCCTCAGTAATTAGATGTTGAATTAAAAGTTTAATCTCATAATGGTTTGAAAATAACATTCAAGTATATGATTCTTATATGATTGTAGTTTGTGGGAATGTGATTCTTAAAAATCTCATCATTCTACCTATTATTAAATTTGATGTTATATTAGGCATGGATTGGTTTTCATTATATAAATACCACATAAATTTTTGTAGAAGTTAAGTCACATTTTATATTACAAACCAATCTATTGTATTTTGTCATTGTGATGAAAAATATAAAATTCTAATGGGAATTACATCCATTATATGGGTCTTGAATCATATTCAAAATGGGATTTTATTTTAGATGGTTGATTAGAATCCCTACATCAAAGATAATTCCATTGTATAAGATTTTGCATATATTTTTCTAGAATAATTTTATTTTCTTACTCAAAATCATGAAGATGAGCTTCCAACAGAACTCATAAATTGTGCTAAATATATTTCAAAGACTTCATATAGAATGGAACCTATTGAGTTGTAGGAATCAAAGAGGTAAATCCAAAATAATCATGATATGGGTTTCATTCATCCAAGTGAATCTCTTAAGGGTACACATATAATTTTTTTAGAAGGAAATATGGATCTATGAAACTTCTTATTAATTTTTAGAAACTAAAAAAATCACAATCGATAATAAGTATCCTATGCCTTATATTGATGATTTTTTCGATAAATTATGTGGAGATAGATACTTTTCAAAGATTTCTCTTTGATGTGGATACTATTAGTTGAGGATAAAAAGTGAATTAATACCCAATATACCATTTTGTAGGAGGTATGGTCACTATGAAATTGAAATGATACAATTTTGTCTTATTAATTCCCCACTATATTCATGTATTTAATGAATAGAGTCTTTCGATATTAGCTTAATTAATTTTTGGCTGTCTTTATATATGATATTTTTATATATTTTATGGGAAAAGAAGGTAATGATGAAAACTAGAGTATTATATTCTATCCTTAAAGAAGGAAAAACTCTATGAAAAATTTATATAGTGTGAATTTTTTTCTATAGAGAGATTCATTTTTTTGGGTTATATAAGCTTAAGAGAGGGTATATCGATGGATCCATAAAAGATGAATGTTATAAAACATTTTCATAGAAAAACCAGTCTAACTAACATCTATTTTTTTCATGGTTTATATAGATATTATCATTTCTTTATAGAGAACTTTACCTTGATATATATTACACTAACCATGTTAAATTGAGATGGAACCAACTTCCTCTACGAATATGAATGTGAATGAAATCTCAAGGAACAAAATAGAAGTTTGGTTAGTACCACTAGGATCACACTACTCTACAGTGGAGAAGGGTTTGTGGTATATAGTGATTTATCAAAGAAAGGACTATGATGTATTCTCATGAATAATGATATGGTGATTTCTTATTACTCACCACAATTTAAGGTTTATAATGAAAATTACCCAACCCATGATTTGGAGTTAGCCACACTAATTCATGAATTATCAATATGAATGCATTATATTTATAGAGAAAGGTGTGATATAAATACTGATCATAAAATTTTAAATTATATATTCACACTAGAAAGAGTTCAATATGTTCCATAGAGGATGTTAGATTATGTATGATGAGGATATCAAATGATCCAATATTTTGGGATTTTCAAAAGATGGAATTGGAAATATTGAATGAATTGGAGAAATATTATATTCCTAAAAATAATTTTCAACCATATATCCATGTAAGGATTACAAAGGATTAGAAGGTAGATATAAAACATCAATATAAGGTGAGAAATGTTATCGAGTTCAAATATGATTATTATAGAATGATAAGGTTTAGGCGCCATGTACATGTTTCATCCATACCATATAGAAATAAATTGATATAGGATGAATATAATAGTTCAACATTATTAATTAATCCTAGAAGTGTGAAGATATATCAAGATATTAAGGTGTAATTTTGGTAGGAAAACATGAAAATAGACACTAAAAATCATGTATCCTGGTTCTTGGAATGTTTGTAAGTTAAGGTTGAGAAATGGAATTCTATGTGGTTGTTACAACCATTAGTCATACCATAATGTAAATGATAAAACATCACCATGGATATCATTGTTAGACTCCCTAAAACATCTAAAGGTTATAATTATGTTTTGGTTAGAATCAATTTTCTTATGAAGTTAGAACACTTCATTTCTATAAGATAATATTTATCTCTTGATTAGATTTACCAAATATACTTATATAATTGGTAAGGTTTCATGGAGTACCACATTATATAGTATCTAATTGGGATATATGGTTTAAATCAATATTATGACGAATTATTTAACAGGATCTAGATCTAGAGTTCTATTTTAGCACTTATTATCATCCTCATATAGTTGGTTAAAATGAGAGTACTCTTTAATCCTATGAAAATATGTTGATACCTTGTTCTATGTATTTCAAAGTTGGTTGGGATCAACACTATCCTTTAGTCAAGTTTTCTTACAAAAATATATTTCTCTTGAGCATTAAATTAACTGTTTATGAAGCTCTCTGTAAAATAATGTGTATAAATCCATGATTCTGGGTTGAAGTTGGAGAAAGAAAGCTATTGGGACATGAAGTAGATAAGGAAATGGTAGTGAGTGTTATATCCATTCAACAAAATGTCACGGTAGTTCAGAGTTGATATAAAAGATGTGCTAAAAATTATCACTAAAATATGTAAATTTTCATTTATGGGGTGGTATTACAATGAATTTAACTTAAGAAGAAGGTTTTGTGATTTTAAAAATATGATAAATCTAAACCCTAGGTATATTATACCCTAAAATATTATTTATTGACTAGGAATTATAGCATATTATTAGTCAGTTCCACTGAACCTCCCTCAAGTTTATGTTGTGTTCCCTCCATCTCTTTAGAGAAAGTATATACTTGATCATTCAAATGTGATAAAATAATATTTTTTACCAATAGTGAATAAAATTTTCCATGAAGAAAAAAAATTAGAAATATTGGATTACAGAGGGAAAGTTCTACTGAACAATACTACTCACCTAGTCATGGTTCTCTAGAGGAATCATAAATTTGAAGAAGCTACTTGGGAACCAATGTTGTACTGAAATTGAGATAAACAAATTTTTATATATATAAGCGTAAAATAATTTGAAGTGAAAATTTCATTTTAAGAGGGGTATAATGTAATACCATAATAATTTATTATATTTCTCTTTGAATAAGTTCGATTTATTTGATAGATTTACCTATATGCAACACTGAGTTTAAGCAAACTGCATTATACTATTGAAATATTATTATTTAATGGGCTATTTATCACCTATTTATAGGATTGGTGGGTATTAAAAGGGATACACAAATTATGAGAATATATATATATATATATATATTCATTAGTAATAAAATGGTTAGATAAGAAAATAAAAGAATTTGAAGGTAAATAGAGATGTTTTTTTCTGATTTTGTTTATTCGCACAATGTCTTTTTATTTAAACTTATAAAAATAATTTCTACTATTAAATTATTTTAATTAAATTTAAAAATAATATATTCAATCAAATATTTTAATACTCATCTAATGTTCTTCCGTGATTGGATAGGAATAAATCCATTTTTATGCTTAAAAAGACATTTTTCTCAAAAATGGTATTCATTACCTTTTACAAACATATTTAAAAATGTATTGAAATTACTTATATTAATTGAATATTTAAAATGGATCCCATATTTGGAATTAGGATGCTCAAATTTGGTGAATATGACCCTTTTATTTTTAGTCATTTTGAATAGAAAAAATTACTAAATATTTATCACCTTGGTAAGTATAAAACAGGTAAAACATGGTTAAAACACGAGGATAAGGATTAAAATTTTATATAACACTAGAAATTATCCAATTATATTTTTTAGTTCACCCATTATAATTCATGTGTAAAAATAATGGCCACTTGGTGCCGTTTTTCTTTCATTATGGATTTTATATTATTTTATGAAAATAATAAAAACAAAATTCGACTCTCTTGACATTAATATCTATTTTTTATATGGTTAAAATGATGTTACGTTTTGTTATAGATATATTATTTTAAATATAGTTTAATTTATTCATCATATAAACTTATTTTTAATTTTTAGAAATAGAATAATTAATTTAAATTCGTACGCATCATTGAGATAATATTTATTCAGTTAATATAAAAAATAAATTGTTTGATATTAAAAATATCAAAAGTAAGAAAATTGGGGAAAATTATTATGTTTCAATAATTTTATATATAAATATAAAATATTAGGGATATTTTAATGGTTTATAATTTAATTCATTTTCGGTCATGTTGTTTTCAATATCAAAGTAAATGAATAGTTCCAAAATTGTCATGAACGATATTTTAGAATGAGAAATATTATATTAAATGATTTATAAATTAAAAAAATCCAATTCTAATCCCAATTAATTAGATGCGTTCAAAACTATAAAAAAAATAGTCCATTTATGGATTAATTTTTCCTTTTACTGTATTATTATTGACCCTTAAAGAGTAGAAAAGTTTGCTACTACGATAACTGGAAAAAAGTTTTAACGGTGGTTTAAACTACTGAAAAATAAACAAAACATATCTATATTTTATTATATGGGAGTATTTATATTCATAATCATATTATCTATTAATTCTATAAATTTGTGTCAAATTTTCCCCCAAAAAAATTCTATTAATGTAATCCTTTAAGTTATTCAAAGAGTTCCCCACCCCTCACTTTTAAAAGGGCACCCCATATCCTTTATTATTCCCAACATATGATCCATATAACTTGTCCATTCCCAACCATAATGCCTTATTATATTTATTCCCCAAATCATATGTCTTTATTTCTTTCATAAATACCATCCTTTCAAGTGTTAAGTTGTAATCCAAAAGTAGTTTCTCAATGAAGTGTTATAACTGTAAACCGAGCATTTTTAATTTAATTTATTATTATTCCACCTATAATTAGTTGGTATACATTATAAAATAATAAATTTAATATGTTAAATATAATTAATATTTATTATGATGATGGAACTACCATTATCCACCTCTATCCAATCCATTGGAAAATGATAACGTCGCTTGTGTGTATATGTGGAGTACATCATCCAAAGAGGAATGCAATTTATTTTAATTTCTGATTTAAATGAATGATAATAAAGATAAATTTAATTAATATATATTATATATATTATATAATAGTTATTATTTAAAGGATAATAATTTTTTACCTTTCTTTCCTTCAACTTGTTGGAAAATGGAAATATCATTCATTCGTATGTACGAGCCATGGTCTCCATGAACTATGTAATTTGTTTTTCTATTTATACATGTTATAGATAACAATAAATTTATATATAATTAATATTTAATATATTTATATCATTATTAACATTTTTTGTGATAATAGAATTATGATCAAAGTACAAGGGCCAAAACCTTATTACCAAACCTTCCTAGACAAATGAAATAATTAACACCTAAAAATGACACTTTTAATAATGAATTATTAATAAATTAGAGTTTAAATGTTATAAGTAGATAATATATGATATTATAATTATGTAAATGAATCAATAATATAATAATAATAAATTTTAATTTATTATATAGAAGTCTAAATTGATTTTGAAGCAAGTGTAAGTTGAGGTACGAGATTTATATTATAATCTAATTATTTTTCTAGATTATTTATGATTAAGTTTCCAATGATTAAATTATAGGATCTATATATCAATAATACCATTCATTTTTTTATCCTTTGTTTATTCCTATAAATTAAATTTTTTTGATTTATTTTCCTCCCTTTAAGTTCTCAAGATACTTAAGGAAAGTTTTTTAAGGGAAACAAATTTTATTTCTCTCTTCAGTTGAAAATAATTTTTCTTCCTTGTCCATGTTTTCTATTTTTTCAAGAATGTTTTTAATATTATATAATGACTATTTAATTTCACTTTATCCCATGTTTTAAATTCTGAAAAATGTTTGAAAAGTGACCTTTTTTTATTAATGAATATTTTGTTTATTTTTAATGAAAATGTAAAGGGAATAATAGTTTTAACATATATGACATGAACATAATTTCCCCCTATATTGATCTCTTAATGATTTGAATAATTATTTAAAATTTTAAAAGGTTTTTTTAAAAAAAATATTAAATAATTTGTTTAAAAAAAATTATTTTCTAAAGAAGTGATTTTAAAATGAAATGTGTATTTACCTTAACAAGTATTTCAAGTGAAATTTTAAAGGCATTTTCAAATAATATAACACCCTTTGATGTTACCAATTATTTTCTATGAATATGATCAAAGGATTTCATCCTTTTTATTTATCTGGATAATTAACGATTATGATAGTGAAATGTTTATGAAACCCATTTCTTTTTCACATGTTATGATATGAGGAAATGAATATATTATTATGAAACAAAATTAATTTCCATGGGTTATGAAATGATGAATGTTTTATGATATTATAGAACACATATATATTATTTTCCTTATTTTATGGTTGGGTATATAATTTTATATCCCTTCAGTGAATTATGGTATGATTTTTATTTCATGATAAAATAAGGATAAAAATTTGGAGTGAACCTAGTTCATTAAGGGACACTATCCACTATGATAGTCTTATGAGTGAACCTTGACTATGGATATGATGAAATAGATAGTTAAACAAATCCACTATGATATTATTAGAAATTATATTAGAACAAGAAATGATTTTCTATGCTTATTAATATGCCTAAAACACACATCATATGCCAATGTTATACTTTCATTGCACATGTTCTCTAATAACTTTATGATTGATGTATTATGAACTACCAAAAATTATTCCATGAT
Source organism: Viscum album (assembly GCA_963277665.1). Taxonomy (NCBI): domain Eukaryota; kingdom Viridiplantae; phylum Streptophyta; class Magnoliopsida; order Santalales; family Viscaceae; genus Viscum; species Viscum album. The sequence goes on along the minus strand of OY728131.1, from coordinate 1,263,523,921 downwards.
TCATGATTATTATTTATGATATAGATGGTATGTTTTAAAATGTTATGATCTTGTTCTCATACCCCTTATCCTCATGTTTTGTTTAAGTTACCATTGATATGTCCATTATTTACACTTATTGGGCATCTGATCTCATTGTTTTTTATATTTCCATTCCCCAGAAAATGAAAAAATGTTTTAATAATTACATGTATAATAAGGGTAAAAATTATTAATAACTTGTTGAGATATGGAATAAATCTATTATGAACATATTTTTTATATATCCTTTTCACTAAATATGGTAAACCTATATGATTATTTCATGGATCATAATTTTACATAGAGAATATTCATCTAATAAAGTGTAATATTTATATATGGAAGGTGTGGGTTGCTATAACTGGCCCAAAAAGTGGGTACCACCTTTTCCAATCACCATCATGACATGACCCCTATGGGTAACAATGTGATATTACTCACACAATTATGTCATAATCCCCAAAAGGAATGGCATAGCCTCTCATAGTGAGATACCCCATGGTATTTGGAACTATCCCACTCATTATATTTCATTGTGGCATGACTAAGTGGTTTTAGTGAAATCATCTATCTACATCCAAGAATAAATAAAGAGTGGGGGTCACCTAACACCCCTCTGATGGTCACCAAATAACTGGAACCACCTCTTGGACCTCGATCTATATCTAAAAACATCTTCTTATGATTTACCAATACTCAAAATTCTCATCAGAGTTTCAATTCACAAAACATCCCTATATCCAAGACCAAAATTAAAATTCCTCCAAAAAAATGACCCAAAAATCCATGGATCACTACAAAATACCCATCATAATTACTATTGTCCTTATGAATCCGTGATTATCCTCCAACCATAAATTTTAATACACCACATTCTCAAATCCACTGTTAAATCACCACATTTTATCCTATAAATTTAAATTGTCTTCCACTATGCAACTTTAGACACCATACCTCACTATTAATAAAATGTGGAGTCACTATCTAATCACCATCGCCAAAATCAAGATTGATGACAACCACTATTATCTATCCCAAGACACAAAATCTTCATCCAATGGGTCATCCCCAAGATTATGGTTCTTCTCACTATAATACTACTCACAATGGATAATTACAATACATGGAAAAACCCACTATAAGAATCGCATATCAAAAAAACACACTCTTATCTATCCAATAATAAACTTGATGTATTTTCAACTACACCTCACCCAATTCCATTAAAAACACTAGTTAGTCCTTCTCTGGAAAACTTCACATAATAAAATTTGGTTGTACCCACCAAGGCACTTCCCTGTCACCTAATCATGATGTTATAAATTCTTGAGGCATCATGTTACCATCCAAGTACCCTCACCAAGTTCCAAACCAGACATTTTGTGTTATTCCATAGTTGGGTTCTCAAAGAACAAAACTAGTTATCATACTCTATCCATGAGTGCTGACACACCTATGATCCAACTCACTCTCAGATCATATCTAATTATAGAATGACAACTATTTAGAAACCAAGACTCCATATGACAGTGTATATGAATCATAAATATTTTATTTTCTAATGAAGATATCAAAATCAGATATATTAACCATTAGCATCCTGGTTCTATATCTATCACCAACCTACTAGTCTCACTACACCCACAACCCATCCAACACGAGGGTCATTCCTCAGTGACTAGTAAGATACTCCCCACTATGGGAAAATCCTTATGTTCACACTCCTAAACCAAAATTATCCATCTTGACAAAATACATTGTAGCCATTGCATAATATAATGATCAAATATGATTGTTCCACTCCCACCTGATCACTAATGCAAAACACCAACCACCAACTATTCCTAATTCACCACGAATATTGCATCACACATCCACAAAAATCTAAAAAAATGATTGTCACTCCCTCCAATAGCCAATGGTGTACTACCCACTATAATACTTCCCTTACACTGATTCTCAAGTGCAATTCCCAAAAAGTTCTAACATCACATGTGTGTCACTCCATCAAAGCCAATCTTAGTCCTATAATCAAACCTTGACACCACTTATTCTCATAAAGAACCTCAATACCTATACCTATAGTAATTCCATCAAATCCATCAGTTCTTGACCCACACACGACCACTTACTAATCAGAAACCCAATGGGAAACTGATATGACTAGCACACACTTTCTCTCATACACCAATAATTTTCCTTGAAAATATATTCAATCACTCACTCCCCTCTTCCTAAGGAAAATAAAATATATAAATAACCCAATCATTATTCCTTACCCACTATTTAACATGGTTAAATAAAAAACCAATGGGTGTAAATTCCTATAAAACCTAATTTCACTACCTGGCCCATTCTCCCATGAGTCAAATCCCATTGAACTAAGGCTCGTGTGCCAAAACCACTCACCAAAATCTTCATCCATGTAAGTCTCATAAAGAAATAAAAATCCATTAGATTGGTTTTAACCATATAAGGAATATCACTCACTCTAACAAAATATCATGATCACCCACCAAATGGGAATCGCTCCAAAACAATGAGGTGTTTATATATCACTCCGCTTCACTATATGAAAATGCATCTAGAATAATTAGAGCCATGAATATAACACTTCCAAAAATAGCGTCTGACCTTGATACCAATGAAACTCAAAGAGTTTCATATCTTGAAAGCCCAAGGAATTTCACATTCCCTTCCATATCCCCAGCATCGGTGTCCACATAATCATATAGTTCAGTTAAGTAAACATACCACCAAGAATCTATATAGGAAAACACTATATAGTTTTTTTTGAAATTTTAAGCAATTATAACCTGTGAAAATATCCCAAAAATGGGTCCATCAAAATGACAAATGATTCTTGTACCAACCCATTTTGAGATACAATGCATCCCTTCCACAAGGAATTTCATTCTTTTCATCATACAATGTCTCATCGCAAGTTAAACATAAACTATCATCATAGAAAATACCATGTTTTAATTTTTTATAATTCCACTAATATGTAATGTGGGAAAACACTCTAAATGTTGTTTTTTAGACACTAAATAACTAAAGCAACTCTAATTTGTGAAATAAATCACATACAAGAATTCTTATTTTTATATTTATAATTATATATATATATATATATTATGTGTTTGGAGGTATAATTACATTCAAAAACACGCACACACAACACATACATATAAGAATGGAATTCCCTAGCCCCCATAAGGGGATATCCAACCCCTCAAGCCTTATTTTATTTAGTACATGGTCCATAGGATTAGTGGTCATGAATCCTATTACATGGCCGAAAAGCCCAGTGCATCTTCATACAAACATCATCCTACTTGTGTCACCAGCCCTACATCATCACCTACCTGTAACTTGCCTATGTCACTACCTACATTCATCATCATCTACGTCACCACCTTCAAGTACTATAATAGTACATTCTCCCCATAGGGCTTGAACCCTGGATCTCCTAGATACCATGAAGGAGCCTTTACCACTTGGGTACAAGTTTATTAGCTACAAGCACACTTATTTTATGTGAATAAAACATGTTAAATATTATGCAACTAGACATGATTCTTATATATTCCCAAGATACAAACAATAAAAATAAAAACCTCTAATAAAATCGTTATAAAGAATAAAAATCTTAACCATATAGTTTAAATCCAAGAAGAGTAATCTTGTAACCCTTGTAACCCAGAATTCCCACCAGAAAAGGTATTCATGATGCACTAATTTGATTTCCACGACATACTATGACACAACCCTATACTCTATCAACCATACCATAAATAATAAGACAAATAAACCTTGATACCATTTTGTAATACCCCATCCCAAATCAGTAGTCGAATATGAAGGGAAACAAGGCCTCAAGTATTATTTCCTATATTAAAGAGGTTTCTGACAAGTAGTGTGGGACTAAATCATTAATTGGTAATACTATACCCTCACATAAGGGTACAAAAAAGTAAAAATAATAATAAATTAGACCCAATAATAATCAGATTATGAATAATCCAATAAACAATACCCTTAATATAGAAAATCTACTTTATGAAAACAAAACAACCATACATCCCATTGATATCCCACAACAGAATTCATATAAAATAATAATAAAATTAGTAAATTAAATTTGATGATATAATTTCATCCCTAAGCCTCACCTTATCCAATCTCTAATACCTTATTGAGATACCCTATCTTTATCCACTACACATATGGTACTCTAACTTATAAATAGACATAAGGTCTATATACACTCTTGAGTAAGTATATGGAGTGTGAGAAATGCATATCAGCAGGGTCTCACCTGTTGGACAAAATACAACACATCATATAAATTTATAAAAATGTAAAGGAAATAACATAGATTAACACACATACACACAAGTACCATGGAATGTCATGCAATAACTATGCCAACATTATTCCATGCACATAAAGTCATCATGTTCTCAACGGGCCACCAATGAACTCGATTATACTTTCTTAGACCTAATTTAGGATAAAATCACCTTGTAACATCGAACCCATAACCTAGACCATAATAAAACACACATTGTATGTTATTTTACTAATCCTAAACCCTCACCTAAATATATTGGGTATGGTTTTTACCATGTCTCAATAACTAACTAGAGACACATTGTAGGGTCCTATGTCCAAGTCATGTTTTTTATTTCTTACTCATGGTGGTCATGAAAACAACTTACCACTTAAGGTGAGGCTGACACTAAAGTCTCACCAACAACCCTATCATTTAGAGTAGGGAATATATGATGTTCCAAGAATATTCCATCTCTCAAGGAAGGACAACCAATATGTATGCTAACAAGTCCCTCACACTAAATATAGATAGTGTATTACATCCACTGACCTCTCACTCAAGAAGGGGTCACAACCTGACGACTCTATTTTCCTAGGGTGGGTCTCAGAAACATAGGTGGATTAATGACCTTTCTCTTAGGGTGACCCATTCCAATAACTTCTTTCTCCAGGTTGGGATATACTTCTACACCACTATTTTCTCAATGAGGGAAGAGTTCTATACACATCTATAGCTTCCCTCCAACTCATTGTAGGGTCTAACACATCCTACACCACCATATCACATATGATGGGGTCATAGATGGGTCACATTTTTAATATAAAATAGGACACACAATCCATTAGAAAATCTAACCATCTCTTCATAAGAGAACTAGTCACTTGAGACCAAGCTCTATAAATTGACATACCTCATCATAAAACATACCCTTCAGGTTGATATTCTCAAGAACATCTATAATACCCTTATATTTTATGAAATATTTTTTTAAAATGAATTTTATTTCTTCATTAGCTTGGGTTACACGCAACCCCAAGTTTAAATGACCAGAATATACCATTAAAATATTTTTATCTAACAATTATAACCTAGCCATTGGATAGGTGTGTATGAAATGGAATAACTAAATTTTGAAAACCAAATCTTTTACACATTTATAACATAAATTCATTAGTTATCAATAGATTATAAATAAAAATAAAAATTAATTTAATGAAAAATAAATATTTTTTCTAAAAAAACTATTTTATGTGCACAATGTATTTTCAAATTAATAAATAAAATTAACCACTTAATTATTTTATTGAAATGTTTATATAGGATATTCAATAATATTTTTTAACATTCATTTAAAATTTTTCTAGGTGTGAGATAAGAATAAACAAGGTTTTAGGCTTAAAAATGTATTTTTTCTATAAAATGGCTTTCGTCCCATGTTGCATGCTTATTTTAAATTATATTTATACCAATTATATGTATTTAAAATTATAAAATAGATTAAATATTTAGTATAAATAGGTTCAAATTTGGGAAATATTCTCTTTTTATATTTGGTGAATATTAATAGTAACCGTGGTAAAATTTATCACCTCGGTAATGGGTAAATTCAGTTAATCTAGGTTAAAGTTAAGTAGAAAGGACACCAATTTTCATGATATTTATAATTAAATGATTTTAATTCTACCATTTTTACCTTATTTTTAAAATTTAGTTTTTTAATGGACACTTTTCCATGAAAATGACTTATATATTATTTAAAACCTAGAAATTTACAAAATATCACTATCTTAGTTTTAAATATTTCTTATGTGTACACATATGGGAAAAAAGTTATTAATGAATATAATTCTATGTTATAAGTTTAATGAAATTATTTCCTTGATATAAATTTTTTTTAATTTTTATTAATAAAATAATAACCTAAAATTATTATACAACAACGATGAAATATTTCTTTAATTAATAAAATAAATATAAAATGATTTTAAAAATATGAAAACTAACCAAATTTTAGTTATTTAATGTTTAAAACGAATTATATATAAATATATTGAAATATAAGGGATTTTTCAAAGAGTTATATTCTAATTTCCTCTTTTTATTGATGCATTTAATGTCAAGTTAAATGAATAGTGTTAAAAATGACATTGATGGTATTTTATAATAATTAATATTTTATTAAATGATATAAAATTCATAAAAATATTACATTTATCCAAATTAATGTGAAATGTTTTCAAAAATAAACACTAGACCATTTATGTATCATTTATAATTTTATAGTATCATCATTAACCTTTAAAGGGTATAAAACATTAATATTGGGATATTTTTCAAAAGGGATAAAAAGGGTCAAAAAAGAAAGGGTAAACATGTGACCAAACATATCCAAATTTATCATATTAGAGTATTTGGAATAATAATAAACTTTCATTCAAATGTTGTTAATTTTGATCCATTTGGACATCAAAATTAATTTATATTAATTTAATATTTTAAGAAATTCTAGGAGTAACCCTTCCCTTACTTATAAAAGGCCATCCATACTTTCTATTATTCACACCAAACTGATCCATATATCTCAAAAAAATATCTAAAAATATATCTTATAAAATTAAAGATTAAAATTATAGGGGATTTGGTCTTCTAAAAAGAGAAACCATAGTTCCCTTAAGAGGATATATAATGGAGTCATTTCAAAGAAGAGTTAATCGCCTCAACCGATCACTTTCTATTTATTATTTCTTTTTTAAACTATAAATCTATTATATTATTAATGAAATAATAAAATAAGTATCCTAAATATACAAAAATGTATTTATTATTATGAAACCACATTTATTGAACATCATTCCATCATGTTGGAAGTGAAAGTATTGTTCGTGCATACATACGACTTACAATCTCTATGTAGCATTACTATTTAGATTCCATAAAAGTATTTCATGGATGGTTATTATGATATATTTAATGTTTAAATATTATATTTATTACATATTATTATTCTAGAAGGATTATATAATATCTACCATCTTACCTTCAAAACCTTTGTAGAATGGTAATGTTGATCATGCATATGTATGGACTACCACATCCACAAAGCGATGCGATTCATTTTTCATTTCTATTTTAATTAGATGGTAATAAGGATGGATTTAATGAATATATATTACATATATTATATAATAATTTTTATTTAATTTTTATTTATTATTTACCTTTCTTTCATTTCATCTTTCAAAAAAATGAAAATAATGTTCAGGTGTACGTATGACCTGCCGTCACCATGGACAGTGTAATTCATTTTTCTATATCTATATTTTATAAATGATTATAAATATAATATATATATATATAAGATATTATATTTATTTAAATGATTCATATATAAGATTATAATAAATTTAAATTTATTATATAGGAGGTCAAACTTCATTCGAATGAAGTTGAACTCAAGGTAAGAGATTTATGTTTCATTTTTATTTTCCCAAGACACATGTTGTATTCACCACTGGTTTTTTATGTGGTGTAAATACTACCCATGGATTTATTTTATGATTAATAATATATCATTTATAGGAATTTTAATATCCATATAGGGTTATTTATTTCATAGGGAAAAAAACCCAAAAGTTACTAAAGTGGTATGGATCTTTTGTTATAATCTCATCATTTTTCAGTATTGTTTATGATTATGCTTTTGATGATGAATTATTATGATTTAAATCTCAATAAACTCATTAAATTTATTATATTGTATTTATTTATTAAAAATACATGTTTTTTTATTCATTTTCCTCACATTATGTACCCATGATTCTGAAAATACTTTATAAGTAAAACCATATCTATTTATCCCTTTAGTTCAAAAAAAAATTTCATCCAATTTGATGTATTCAAAAAATGTTCTAAATAATGTTTCTATTATTCTACTATGATTTTATAAAATCAATTTTACCCATGTTTGGTTTTTAAAATTTTTTTAAAAAGGAATCTTCCTATCATTTTCTAAATGTGGTACTTTTTGACATTTTCTACAAAAATATGAAAGGAATGTTTTCTTTTAACTTAATTGGAATGAAGAGAACTTCATACCATCATGAAAACTTATGTTTTTTAAGCATCCATAACATATTGACACGTTTTCTTTCAAATAAAAGTTTTCTATATTATTTTTGAAATATATTTATTTTAAAAATTATTTTTAAAATGGAGATGTTATTTTCCTCAAGAAATATTTCAATGATTTTTAAAAGATTTTTTATATATAATAACATATTTTGATGTTAATTATTCTTTACTAGGGATATTATCTAATGATATAATTATTGTTCTTTCTCTATATGTTTAATGTTTGTGCTAATGAGATGTTTAAGAAACCTAATTATTGTTCATGGGTTATGTTATAATGATTTTATGAGATGTTTACGAAACCCATTTTATTTTAATATGTTATTTTTTGATGATATGATGAATGTTTTATGATGTAATGACCCGCTCATTCCCATTGTCTTGAGAGCACAATGAGTCATTACGTGGCCTTAAGAGACATCCCCAAGACGCTAAAGGCTGGTAATAAATGAAAATGGGTTTCAGATATTAGTGGGAAACGATTTACCCTTTATGAATTAAACCAATACACCAACAACCAATAACCAAACCATTACCTAAATGATTCGTGAACAAAATAAATACAACTAAACAACTTCTTGTATCTCAAATCCACATCAAAGTGTAAAAAAATGAAAGACTAATTCAGTATCAAAGTAAACAGTGGATAAACAACTCAAGACTCTCAAGTGACTACAAAACTGTAAGAACTCGGTTCTTATCCTTGAGGTACAGGTTTCTTCTTTTCCTTTTCCTTAAGTGATTTTGAGAAAACAAGGTAAATGTTAGAAAAATACAAAATTTATGGGTACACATTGTGTACTTTTGAACACACACCATGTAATTTGGCTGTGTGGGATGAGAATACAGGGCATGTAGGCTTGTCGGTGATTAATGGTGTAAAAACTAACTACACGCCTTGTACTTAGTAATAAACGCCATGTAATCAGTCGGTAGGAGAACAATGAGTCGGTGGGAAGTAGCCTCCAGAGGAATGATAGTACACACCATGTACTTAGTAATACACGATGTGTAATCAGTCGGCATATGAATAGTGTGGTAGCGGAAAGTAGCCACCAGTGGAACAGTTAAAAAGAATAATACACACCATGTACTTGGAAATTACATGCCATGTAGTCATGTTTTTTCTTTAAAAACATGTAGTAGCCTCCTCATTCAATAGTGGAGGCAGAGGACTCATAAGGAGCAGCGAGATAAGAGGCGGAGACTTGGAGGAGCTCCTGATCGCACACCGAGACTCTGATTCTTCCGTTGTCGATCTAGTTTAAACTATGCGGGTAAGGTCTTCCCTATTCTTGAATATTTCCTTCCAATTGTTTCCCTAAGGGAAGTTATTTAGGTTTTAACGAGTAATCTTTTATCTCAGATCTACGTCGTTCTTGGTTGTTTTAGGAGGCGCCTTTCATGTATATCGATCAGAGGATATCGAGGAAGGTGGTCTTGTGTTTAATCCCAACTGTCGAGTTGATTTTGTGTACCATTTTTTCATGCGCCCATGTTTGGGGTGTTGCATGGCTGAGACTTTGACTGTTGAGATACCTATAATTTCAGTGGTAATCAAATGAATAAGTATAAACTATTATTTGAGATCGTTTCTTTGATCTAGGGCCACCTCGAGGGTGTTTTTCCCTTGTTTAGCCATTAGTCTAGGATACCCATGGGTATGCCATGATTATAGCATGTTTTGAGTTTTCTTGAGAGGAAACATATATAAATTGCTTGCTTATGCATTTGGATTCACCCAGTTACATTCTTTTCCTATGGAATTCTTGAGGGCAGTGTTTTGTTCAGCCTGAGAGCAAGGTTTTGTTTAGCTCGAGGGCAATGTTTCTTATGCCTGAGGGCAGTGTTTTGTTCAGCATGAGGGTAAGGTTTTATTTAGCATGAGGAACCGTTTTTTATGCCTGAGGGAAGTGTTTTGTTTATCCTGAGGGAAATGTTTTTTTAGCCTGAGGGAAATGTTTCTTATACCTGTGGGAAGTATCTTCCATGCTTGAGGGTGATATCTTGTATGCCTGAGGGCAATATTAGTTATGCCTAAGGGCAGTCACCTGAGGGTTTTGTTTCTATTTGCCTGAGGGTAATGATTTACATGTCTGAGGACAATGTTTACATTGAATATTCACTATGGTGATTTCTTATGTTGTACCTTCCAACCTAAAGAAAAGGCCTGGTATTATTATTATCTTTTAATTGTTAGATAGCCTGTTGTGGTTTCTGTTGTGTTATTGGTATAAGAGACTGTCAGTCGAGGTTGAGTCTCAAAAAACTCATAATTCAATTATATTTAATTGTTAAATAATTATTAAAATGGAAATGTAATTGGTTGGAATGGTTACTTTTGAGTACTTCCTAGTTTACTGCATTTCATTATTGCACACTAATGTTGCACATTTTCACTGACAGTTGGGCACGGGCCTTTGGTGGTTGCCTATTGGGATTTATTTCTCACACCCTATTTGGGTCATGTCTTGGGCCTAAAAGGATTATATTGCTGTAGGTGTAAATAAGAGAAAGGGTCCCTATACTAGTACATGATTATTCTAGAGGAGTAGGAGAGAATGGGACTGAGAATAGGCTTGCGATGCTGCTTCATTCCTGTTTCACTGCTTTGGTTTTGTTTTGCTATACTTTGTACCTTGTGTTGTATTGTATTAGATTGCAGTGTATCCTATTTTGGTTGCTTTCTTATAATTATAGACATGTTGCATCATCATATATATGATTGTTGGTTATCTTTTACATCAGTTCTGTTGTCCATTTCAGGTCTATGTTGTTTACTACTCATGCTTTTGTATGTTTATATTTGTTTTCCACTACGCTACACTTTGAAAAATAAGGGCATAGTTTCCCCACTATCAGTCCTAGGCCCTAGCTGCTAGTTGGAAGCCTCTGGCATTTGCCGAAATGCGCTTGAGGTCATGCGACCAACCGGGTTCGGGGCACCTGCTGTGTGGCACCTGGATCTGGGACGTTACAAAGTGGTATTAGAGGGATTTTATTTTCTCTGAGTTATATTATTATTTGGTGTCAATGGAACGAGATATATTGTTAAGGGATTCGGTAATAAACTGTGTCCGGGAGTAGCTAACTCGTGTACAGGTAAAGGCTGGATTGCCTCGAATAAAATTGTGATTTTATGTTTAAGATTATTATAATTGATTTGATTTACACTATTGGGTGATGCAATTGTGGTGTGCGGTTTATATTTTTATAGTTGGGTTCTATTTAGTTGAAACCTTATGAGATGAGGGTATGACATCTCATGCATCATTTAGGAACATGTTAGAATCACATGTCATGCATAGTTTCCATGCCATGTAGGTTCATTAGAAATTGAATGATGTTGTGATAGATGTTGCGCTAGAAAATTTGTGATGTTGTGATAGGTACCTTGATAGATACGCTTGTTGTTTATAGGGTATTGGTACATGTTACAGTTGGGTTTATGGATGCTAAACTTTGGTTCCTGAGAAGTATGGGCTCTCTTGGACCAGAATTTGGCGGATCATGATCCTGCCTTTTGTTGCGTTTTGTACTATAATGTGAAAGTTCAGGTGCTAAACTTTAGTTCGTGGGGGAGTATGGTCCCCCACATATCGGAATTTGGCATACTGATGCTTGAAATTAAATAAAAGGGGCTCCAGAGTAGTTTTTGAGGTTTACTATTCGGAAACCCGGACAACAAGGCATGTGGTTCTATAAACACATTCCAGTACTCTTCTGTTCAGGAAGAAATGAAAAAAAATTAAGTACATGTCATGTACTTATAAGTACCTACCATGTAGTATAAGGCTGTGTAACCCACCATGTGAGAGGGAACTCTGGTCTTCCAGATTTTACCGAGGAACATGCCGTGTACCGGTTGTACACACTATGTCATCGTGACCCTGTGTCTGCCCGTGTGACTAACAACATGGATGAATAAATCTTAGCTTATACACATCATGTCAATTCTGAACACGCCGTGTAGTGTAATCATGGGATCCGGATGTGTAGCTAACAACACAGTTCGATGTAATCTTTTCAAGTACACACCATGTCCTTCTTGAATACATTGTGTAGTGTGAGCCATGTATCCGACCATATCAAGAACAACATAGATCGGTGGAGCTCATCTAGTACACGTCATGTACCTGTGTGACACGCCATGTAGTTTTGACTGGTGAGAGACCATGTGGACTTGTCCATGTGGCTGGGGAAACAGGTTGGTGTACACACCGTGTGTGGGTGTAACACGCCGTGTACCTAGGTTTGAGACATGCCCAGGCCAATATTAGAACACGACCAAGTAAGGGCTTAAGAGTACATGTCATGTAGACTTTATACACGCCGTGTAGTCTCTTTTTTCTAGTTCTTTTGGATATTTCCCCTTTTCGTAGGCACTCTTAAATGGAAAAAAGAAACCTCGATAGTAAATTAAACTATGACATATGTTTGACCTTGTAGAGTCATGTCATCGTTGTAGAGAGCCTTGGGCTATGTGTTTCTTCTTCTTCTGATATCAAGACACTAGACACTCTGTTGGAAATTAGAATAGAAAGTGTGAATCAGTGCAAGGAGTGCCCCTAGAGGATGGTGGGTGTCTCTTTTTAGGGGACCTCTATGTCGTAGAGATGACGGGCTATGATGTCATTCTCAGGATGGACTGGTTCGTACCCATTCAAGCCTTTGTAGATTGCTATCATCACAGGGTGAGTTTCACGTCACTAGAGGGCAGAGAGTTTCTATAAAAGGGAGAATGGGATGTCCCAGCGAGATGAGATAGAACCAAGCATCGTGGGTGAGGTGGAGTGATAGCCCAGATTACGAGTTTATATCTGGATGACTAGGGAACTTGTCAGAAGGATTTCCCTCCAGTGGTTAATTGTTTTAGAGATGTCTTCCTGGATGACTTTTTTGGTATACCTTCGGAGCGAGAGGTGGATTTCTCTATTAAGATTGTTCCAGGAGTGGTATTGGTGTCCATTTCTCCTTATAGGATGGCTACACCAGATTTGCAGGAGATCAAGAAGCAGTTGGAGGAGTTGCAGGCAAAGGGTTTCACCCAACCCAATACTTCTCCTTGGGGTTTTCCTGTCCTGTTTTCGAAGAAGGAGGATGGTACCCTCAGACTCTATGTGGATTATGGGAATCTGAAACAGTTGAAAGTTAAGAACCGATATCCCTTATTGAGGATAGATGATCTCTTTGAACAGCTTCGAGGAGTCCATCTGTTCTCGAAGATTGACTTGAGATCCGGATATCATCAGTTTCACGTTAGACCATCAGACACACTGCTTACGGTCTTTCATAGTAGATATGGTCTATAAGAGTAATTGGTCATGATGTTCGTACTCACAAACACACCATCAATTTTCATGGATTTGATGAATTGTGTGTTCCACCCATATCTAGATTCTTTCGTGTTAGTCTTCGTGGACTATATCTTGGTATACTCACACACTCGACATGACCATGCCACACATCTTGAGATCATTTTGAGTACGCTGAGAGAGCATCAGTTATATTCTAAGCCCTCAAAGTGCCTCTTTTGGATGGACCAGATTCACTTCCTACATCATATTATCTTAGAGGCTGGAGTTGCGGTAGACCCAGAGAAAGTGAGAGCAGTAGTTTATTGAGAGCAACCTAAGAATGTGTTTGAAATATGGAGTTTCTTAGGGCTGGTTGGTTACTACATGAGCTTTATACAGGACTTCTTCCACTTAGCAGTGTCATTGATAGGTTTGAATAAGAAGGTTATGAAGTTTGTTTGGTCAGAATCTTGTGAGACAGCCTTTTAGGAGTTGAAGGGAAGGTTGACATGAGCACCAGTCCTAATACTTCTAGATCAAGGGAAGAGCTATACAGTTTACTATGATGCATCAGGTATTGGGCTGGGAGCAATGTTGATGCAGGGCAATCGAGTATTTGCGTACGAGTCTTGGCAGTTGAGGCCACATGAGAGGAATTACCAAACACATGATCTCGAGTTGGCTATAGTTGTTCATGCGTTACGTAGTTGGAGACATTATCTCTTGGGAGAACATTTTGTGGTGTTTACGGACCACATAAGTCTTAAATACATCGTTACCCAGCATGACCTAAATTTGAGACAATGAAGGTGGGTTGAATACCTTCTATCCTTCAACTTTGAGCTTGCCTATACACCTGGTAAGGGTAACACAGTAGTCAATGCACTGAGTAGGAGGACTTAGATACAGGCAGTGTGGGAGGCCAGTGGTGAGTGGCATCTTATGGATTTGTTCTATGAGATACATTTGGTGGTGCCCAATAGTTAGGGGTGAACCTGTCTTTCATCCTTAGTTGTGACTTCTACCCTCCTAGATAGAGTGAGGATGAGAAAGCTATCAGATTCAGAAGGCCTAGTTCTACAAGAGTCATGGAAAGAGAGGACCCTCCTCCTTGTTGGGCAATAGGTGATGGCGAGGTATTGTGTATCCATGGACGAGTGTGGGTTCTAGGGGATATACGCAAAGAGTTGATGCGGGAATTTTATGGTTCATCTTGGGCAGTGCATCTTGGTGTTACTAAAATGTACCGTGACTTGAGATGTCAGTATTGGTGGTCGGGTATGAAAAGATAAGTAGATGGTTTTTTTATGAGATGTTCCACCTATCCGCAGGTGAAGGCGGAGCAACAAAGGCCAGTCGGACTGTTACAACAGTTGCCCATTCCGAAGTGGAAATGGGATAATGTCATGATGGACTTCGTGATTGGGTTTCTGAGGTCACCTCAAGGCAATCATGTCGTATGGGTTGTTGTGGATAGGCTTACGAAGGTAGATCTCTTTTTACCAATCAAGGAGACCTTCGGTGTTGATGAGTTTGGGAAGTTGTATATCATAGAGGTGGTACGTCTTCATGGAGTCCCTCATTATATCATTTCAGATAGGGATGCCCATTATACATCTCATTTCTGGAAGAGTTTTCAGAGGACACTTGGTACACAGGTGCTTTTGATCACAACTTACCACCCTCAGACCGATGTCCAGTTAGAGTGTACAATACAGGTGCAATAGGACATCCTACGTGCATGCGTCCTGGATTTTGGGGGCTCTTGGGAGAAGCACATACCCCTGGTCAAGTTTTCCTACAATAATAGTTTTCGGGAAATTATTGAGATGGAACCTTATGAGGCTTTATATGGTAGGTTATTCCGATCAACCTTGTGCTGGTTGGAGGCAGGTGAGGAAGCATTATTGGGACCATATCTTGTGCAGGAGACTTCAGAGAAGGTCCAGTTGATTTAAAAGTGGATGGCTACTGCACAGTCTCGTCAAAAATCTTATATAGATCACCGCAAATGACCTTTGGAGTTCGTGGTCGGGGATCAGGTTTTCTTGCGTGTTTCACCGAGTTTGGGACACAAGGAGGTCAGGAGACAGGGTAAACTTTCACCGAGGTATTTAGGGCCGTTTGAGATTCTGGGGAGAGTCGGGCCGATTGCCTATCGGTTGCAGTTACTACAGAGGTACCGGGCCATGCATGATGTCTTCCACGTATCTCAATTATGCCATTATCACTCAGACCCATCTCACATTTTTCATCCCGAGAAGTTTTAACTTCAAGTTGATGTATCCTTTGAGGAGCATCCAATTCGTATTGTTGATAGGAGCATGAAGGTTCTCTGAGGTTGGTCAGTTCCTCTCATACGGGTGCTATGGCAGCATGTCTGAGTGCAGGACAAAACCTGGGAGCAGGAAACTGACGTACGTGCGCAGTGGCCAGATTTGTTCTAAGCTTTATCTTCACCACCATTATAAGGGAAATTTGGGAACGAATTTCTTTAAGGGGGAAAGTTTGTAAGAACCCGGTTCTTATACTTGAGGTATGGGTTTCTTATTTTTTTTCCTTAAGTGTTTTTGAAAAAACAAGGGAAATGTGGAAAAAATCATAAATTTATGGGTACATGTCGTGTACTTTTGTACACATTCCATGTACTTTGACTATGTGGGATGAGAATACAGGGTGTGTAGGATTGTCGGTGATTAAGGGTGTAAAAAATAACTACACGCCAAGTACTTAGTAATACACGTCGTATAATCAGTCGGCAGATAAATAGTGAGGCGGTGGGAAGTAGCCACCAAAGGAATGATAGTACACACTGTGTACTTAGTAATACACACCGTGTAATCAATCAGTAGATGAACAGTATGGCAGCGGAAAGTAGCTGCTAGTGGAACAGTTAAAAAGAATAGTTCACACCATGTACTTGATAAGTACACACCTTATAGTCATGTTTTTTCATTAAAAACAGGCAGTAGATTCCTCATTCTATAGAGGAGGCAGAGGACTCACCAGGAGCAGTGGTATATGAGGCCGAGACTTGCAGGATCTTCCAATCACTCACCGAGACTCGGATTCTTCCGTCGTCGATCTTGTTTGAACCACACAGGTAAGGTCTTCCGTCTTCTTGAATCTTTCATTCCAATTATTTTCTTAAGGGAAGTTATTTAGGTCTGAATAGGTAATTTTTTATCTTACATCTATGTCATTATTGGTTTTTTCGGGAGGCGCCTTTCACGTATATCAATCAGAAGAGATCGTAGTAGGTGGTCTTGTGTTTAATTCCAACTGTCGAGTTGATTTTTTGTACCGTTGTGCCACGTGCCCATGTTCGGGGTGTCACATGGCAGAGACTTTGACTATTGAGATACCTAGAATTGCATAGGTAATATAATAAATAATTATAAATTGTTATTTGAGATCGTTGCATTGATCTAGGGCCTCCCCAAGGGTGTGTTTCCCTTTTTTAGTCGTTTGACCAGGATACCTGTGGGTATGCCATGATTATAGCATGTTTTGAGTTTTCTTGAGAGGAAACATATATAAATTGCTTACTTATGCATTGGGCTGAGCCGAGTTACTTGCTTTTCCAATGGAATGCTTGAGGGAATTTTTTGTTCAGCTTGAGGGCAAACTTTTGTTTAGCCTGAGGGCAACGTTTCTTATGCCTGAGGGAAGTGTTTTGTTCAGCCTGAGGGGAAGGTTTCGTTTAGCCTGAGGGAATCGTTTCTTATACCTAAGGGCAGTGTTTTCTTTAGCCTGAGGGCAATGTTTTGTTTAGCCTGAGGGCAACGTTTCTTATGTATGTGGGAAGTAGCTTCTGTGCCTGAGGGAGACATCTCGTATGCCTAAGGGAAATATTCGTTATGCCTGAGGGCAGTCACCTGAGGGTAAGTATTTTCATGTCTTAGAAAATATTTTACTTTGAATATTCACTATGGTGATTTCTAATGTTGTACCTACCAAACTAAATCAAAGGCTTGGTATTATTATTATCTTTTACTTGTTAGATAGCCTGTTGTGGTTTCTGTTGTGGCACTGGTATAGGAGATTGTCGGTCGAGGCCGAGTCTCGGAAAACTCATAATTCAATTATATTGAATTGTTAAATAATTATTAAAATTGAAATTTAATTGGTACGAATGGTTACTTTTGAGTACATCCTAGTTTACTGCATTTCATTATTGCACACTGTTGTTGCACATTTCCACTGATAGTTGGGCACGGGCCTTTGGTGGTTGCCTACTGGGATTTATTTCTTTCACCATGTTTGGGTCATGTCTTGGGCCCAAACAGATTATATTGTTGTAGGTTTAGATAAGGTAAAGGGTCCCTACACAGGTACATGATTGTGGTAGAGGAGTATGAGAGAATGGGACCGAGCTTAGGCTTGCGATGTTGTTGTGTTCCTGTTGGACTTCTTTGGTTTTGTTTTGATGTACATTGTACCTTGTGATGTATTATATTATATTGTAGTGTATCCAGTTTTGGATGCTTTCATAGAATTAGAGACATGTTGTATCATCATATATATGAATGTTTGTTATCTTTTACTTCAGTTCCGTTGTCTATTTCTGGTCTATATTGTTTACTGCTTCCGCTTTTGTATGTTTATATTTATTTTCCGCTGCGCTACACTTTAATAAATGAGGGCATAGTTTCCCCACTATCAGTCCTAGGCCCTCGCTGCTAGTCGGAAACCTCTGGCGTTTGTGTTGATGAGATGTTTAGGAAGCCTAATTATTGTTCATGGGTTATGTTATAGTGAATTTATGAGATGTTTATGAAATCCATTTTCTTTTAATATGTTATTTTTTGATGATATGATGAATATTTTATTATGTAATGACCTGCTCATTCCCATTGTCTTGAGAGCACAACGAATCATTACATGGCCTTAAGAGACATCCCCAAAATCCCAATGGCTGGTAATAAATGGCAAAGGGTTTCAGATACAAGTGGGGGACGATTTACCCTTTAAGAATTAAACCAATACACCAAAAACAAATAACCAAACCATTCCCTAAATGATGAATGAACAAAAGAAAGTCAACTAAACAACTTCATGTATCTTAAAACCACATCAAAGTGTAAAACAACAAAAGAATAATTCAGTATCAAAGTAAATAGTGGATAAACAACTCAAGACTCTCAAGTGACTACAAAACCCCTTGTTCCACAAGCTCTAAGAACCCCAATCACCAAATAGCCCAGTCGTCATGAAGTAGTACTAAGAATATAGGAAACGTTACCTTTTCCCCTATCCTGAAAGATAGTATCTGCAAAATCCCCAAAGTGAGAAAAAGGGGTGAGTATAAAAACTCAATAGTTTTTCCCAATTGAATTCCCTATTCACACCACTAGGATAGAAAAGTTAGTCACATTTATATATAACTTTTTGTATAATTTGTTTTTACAAAAATAGTTTGTAACCAAATATAAACAAGTTACAAAAACCATTTTCTGCCAAGTGAGAACAAAATAAAAAGAAACCAATTTCCAAAAAGTTATTTTTACATAAAAATTATTAATTGAAATCCTTAAAACTAATTCTTCTTATCATTTGGAATACCCATTCCATAGTTCACAACACACCCACACGTGCATTCTTCGTTTGACAGTTCCATAATCATGAGTGTTCTCTCGTCCAATTACCTTGTGTCCCAATGAACCATGTCCCCAATCCAACATTATATCCCTTGTACCAAAATGGTACTCATCCCTTTTTAAGGGCCCATTAAGCATGAACTCACACCAACACCATTTATGCCAAATATTTCCATTACCAAAATTGCCCACTTCAATAAAACAGAACTTTTATTGAAAACGAAAGCACAACCAATTTCAAGAAACATTTAATTTCAATAAAACCATCTCTTTTTTTGAAAACATAAAATACCAATTATGTGCCAACAATCCAAGAAAATATCATTTTTAAAATCCAAATTTTAAAATCATGAACGAAAGCACTCATTCAAAATCCTCAATTTTCCAGATTTAACCACCATTAATCAAGAAGGTTTCCAAAAAGTTTTAAATAACCAAATCACAATACATTCAACACCACACATACAATTTGAAAGTAATCCAGAAAGTTCTACTAAGTGGATTGGATAAATAATCCTCCTACCTCAAAGGTTTTAATGAAAACCACAACGAACGAAGAACACACAAGAAAACCGGGTCGGTTCTCCAGGAAACCACATTAGATATATTCTCCTAGAAAGATCAAGAAAAAATTTCATCATATTTGGCATCCAAACACCTAGATCTACCCATAATGGGAGTATATATAAGAAATTAATAGAATAGGAGAATTATATCTATTTAGATCTATGAAACTGATCGAGAATAATGAAGAACGATCACATACCTCAAGAATCTATCCTCAATTCACCAAGGAAAGAATTCAGATCTCCTAAGGATCTATGGGAGAACCTTCTATGGATTTAGTAGAAGAAAAATACCAAGTTATGGAATATTAGGAGAAAAAAAGAGTCACTTTGAGGAACAAATTTGTGAGATCCACTTTTTAGGATCTCACTTAAACCATCTTCACAGTTAGTTCGCACGGTTAGACAAACCATGCGCTAATCGTGTGTTAGATACTGCCTTGGTGGACCCTCACAAAACTTCCTCACGCCGACTCCATAAACATGCTCCAACAGTATGGGAGACACTACATCAAGAGGACCTATTACTCATGGTTTGTTCACACGGTTAGACAAATCGTGTTTCACCAGTGCGACTTCCATTTTGCCTCAAAACTACTTCCAAAGTTATCCCAACTCTTCCATTTATCACCCTTAAAATTTATAACCATGAAAGTCATAAATTAAGGGTTAAATAACAGAAAATGAGGGTACAAAATTCTTCCCACCATTGGTATTTCTATCCTTGGAATGTAGAAAACCCTCACAGATATAAAAGAGTTCCAGCCATTGCTCTTTCATATCCTTCTTGTCAACCCAAGTCTCTTCATGAATCTGACCATACTGCCATAAAACCCGCACTAGACCGATGATTTTCCATGCAAGACATTTTATCACCTATCCAAAATCCATACCAGGATATTTATCAATGAAGTATCTAGCTCAAGGTCAATGTGATCCCATTTGATCACATGGTTAAGATCAGGCTGATGCATTTTCAACTGAGATACATGAAACACATTATGCACTGAATTGAATCGTGGTGGTAATTCCAACTGATATGACACCTCTTTGACCCGTTCCAGTATATATAAAGGGCCAATGTATCTCAGAAATAAGTTTCCCTACTTCCCAAAATGACAATGTCCTATCCTTGGAGATATCTTCAAGAAGACATGATCACCCACATCGAACAACAAAGGTCTTCGATGGTGATCTGCATATGATTTCTAATGACTTCGAGAAATCTCCATCCTCTTTATAATCTATTAGATATTATTATTTGTTTCTTGGATAGGTCTTGGCCCAACTATTTAAGTTTCACCAATTTCCACCCAACACAGTGGAGAACGGTAAGGACACCATTACAATGCTTTAAATGGATCCATATGTATCAAGGCCTCATAGCTATTATTATATGAAAACTCAACTAAGGGTATATGCTCCTCCCATGAGCCACCAAAATCCATTACAAAATCCCTCAACATGTCTTCCAATGTCTATATCATCCTTTCATTCTAGCCGTTTATATGAGGATGATACGCCGTGCTCATAGTCAATTGATTCCCAAGAGATTTTTGTTCGGATTTCCAAAAATGAGATGTGAACCTTGAATCTCTATCTGAGTCTATTGACAATAGTACTCCATGCCTCTTTAACACTCCATGGATATAGATTTTAGATAGATCCTCCACTATATGAGTTTCACGAATTGGAATGAAATGGGTCGACATGGTAAGTCGATCAACTATCACCCATATGGAATCGTGTTTCTGAACCGTTCTTGGAAGAACTATAACAAAATACATTATTATTGGCTCCCATTTCCACATTGAGATAGGTAAGGACTACAACATACCTACTAGTATATGATGATCTGCTTTAACTTGCTGACAAGCTAAGCATCACGAGATGAACTCATCCACCTTTCTTTTCATGTTGCTCTACCAAAATTGTGCCTTTAATGCCTTATACATCTTCTTTGTACATGGATGTACATCCAATCTCAAATGGTGTTAATCATGAAGGAGTTGTTTTTGAAAAGCCATAATTACAACCATTCGATCTCTAAAGCACAAAACTGAACTCCCATTAACAACTTCTATCTCTTCATGATCAACAGAAACACCTTTTTTAGAAATCACATGGCCAAGAAAGCGTACCTCTTATATCCAAAAATCACACTTTGATAATTTGGAATACAAACAGTGATCTATCAAGTTTAGTAACACTATTTTTAGGTGATCTTCATGGTCAACCCTTGTCTTTGAATACAAAAATATGTCATCCACAAACACCACAACAAAAGAATCAAGATATCTTTAAAATATCTGATCCATCAAATCCATGAAGACTACTGGTGAATTCGTAAGACCAAAAGGCATGACTACATATTCATAGTGGCCATATCTAATTCTGAAAGCTACCTTCAGAATATCCTCCTTTCAAACTCACAATTGGTGATATCCTGATCACAAGTCAATCTTGGAGAACCATTGATATCCCCTTAATTGATCGAAACGATCATCAATGTGTGGAAGTGGATATCTATTATTTATCTTAACTTGGTTAAGATTATGATAATCAAAACACAACCAATTATTTTCATCTTCTTTCTTCATGAACAAGTCTGGTGCTGCCCACGGAGACATCCTTGGTCGAATGAAACCCTTGATTTTCAGATCCTCCAACTGTACTTTCAATTTCCTTAACTTTGTTGGTTCCATCCTATAAGACGGAAGGGAAATTGGACTGGTTCCCAGAAGGATATAAATAACAAACTCCACTTCCTTTATAGGTGGTAACCTTGATATGTTCTAGGGAAATATGTCTATAAATTGATCCAATACAGCTGGAAAATTAATTTCCTTGATCTCTTCCATTGATTCCAAATTCAACACCTTCAACTAGTAAGAGATCATTCCCACCATCGGTGCCAACATTCTCTTTTCACCTTTCTTTACCATCCTCTCTCCTTTAAAGAGATGCTTGATGCCTTCCTTAGTTTTGAAACTAACTATTCTCCTATAAAAGTTGATGTCATACATAAACATTGTCAACTAATCTATAACTAGGATTAAATAATATACATCCATGTCCAAAATCAATATTTTCCATTTCAGCTCAGCTTTATCAACATTTATAACACATGCTCTACACATAAAGACAAGACATTCTATTTCACTGAGAGGTGTTTTCAGTTTTAAAATAGAAGGCATCATTTGAAACATTAAACATAGAAAATCAACAGAACAAGAAGAAATGAAAGAATTCAATGCACCTGTATCGAAGAAAACTTTCACAAGGATAGAATTAAGAAAATATTACCTCTCACTTTAGATGGTCCAACTCGATCATCAAAAATCAACTGCTTAGCTCCATACAATTGTTTTTTCACCTCACTATTCTCTTTGTTTCCTTACAGATATTTCCCTAGTTGAGGAGTCATGGTATTCTTATAATCACCATGGTTAGCTTTGCTCTACTGATGAGGCTGCTTTTTCTATCCTTGCTCTGTCGAATCATATGATGCTTGCGACACTAGAGAAGTGTCTCGAGCACCTGACCTTGGAGCACTGCGACAATAGAGATGAAGGTGCCCTATATTATTGTGGTTATGGAATGATCTAGGTTGTGTCATACACCATCACTTTATGTGGTCAAGAAAACCACATTGAAAGCAACCTTCTTTTATCTGGGGTCGTGGAAGAAGGTTCATTGATCTTTCCGTAAGATTCTGATTTCCACTCTCACCTTGGAAATAGGTGTCTCTTTTCCACTTACTCCCAGCACTTGAGTTCCCACCATTTTTAGTGGGTATCATCATACCTCCTCCTGAAGATCCCAAGATATCACATTCATCCACAGTCACTCTGCTTACCATCTCTGCATTATCTGTAATAAAGAGTACTATAATCTTTGATCGAATCTTCTACCGTATCCCTGATTCAAATTTATGTGACTTCACGGATTCACTTGCCGCAAGTTCAGGTGAAAAGTTCACTAAATTCATGAATTTAGCCACATACTCTGTGACAGAGAGACTCTCTTGTTTCAGGCTGAAACATTTCATTGTTTTCTAGATATTGAATGTGTGAGGATATAATTTTTTTTAAACCATTCTTCAAAATCCTTTCATGTAAGGCCTTCATCAAATTTAGAATGCACTGCTAAATCCCATCACTATCATGAAATATCCTTGAGAATATATGTCACCAGCTTGACCTTTAGCTCCACCGGTGTGCCATTGAAATCGAAGATATGATTAAACCTATATATCCACACCTCTTCCTTTTCATGTTCGGCATCACCCCAGAAGTTAGGTGGATTCTGCTTCATGAACTGGATGGTATAGTCCATATGCCTCGGATCATTCCTCTGGTTCCCCATATCCACTTCTTGAAAAGCATGGAAAATACTCTAAACCAACTTTTGGTTCACACATGGTTTAGGTGAAACCACATTCTCCATAGCTTCTTCTGGTTGGTTTCGATGACACCGACTAGGTTCCATTTTCTAAACCAACAATAAACTCATTTAATCTCACTCTCTAGAAACTGATGGAATAGAATTTTAAATTATACCACATCAACTATCACAACATTTTTTCTAAATAAGAATTTTTCCCGGTTTAACCATTTTTTAAAACATTCATTCATGCTTTTGGAAAATTAAACCATTTTCAAAATACCATACACATTCTCTTTTTCAAAATCCTTCATTTAAAAAAAATTTGCACTTTTTCAAAAATCAACACTTTTTCATAACATGAATCATTCCTCTAAATGATTTATGCACTCCTAGAGGGTATTCATTTTTATACAATGCATTTCATGATCATCTAATTAGATAAACCCCTAAAAATGAGATTCTTATATGCTAAAAGTCTCTCTAAACACTTATGTACCCATCTCCCTGGTAAATTTAAGTTCAACATAAAAGGGTTAGCTATGACCTTTTATGATATACATTTCATGTTCTGAAAATCATACTCCTATCTAAGATTTCAACCCAAATAATAGACAAGAAGGAATTTCAACTCTAAGACCAAGAACATTGATGACCACTTGTTATAAAAGGACCGAACAAGCTGATAAATTTTGTACGACAAAGGAAGGACCAGACTGATACCATTTGTAATGACCTACTCATTCTCATTGGCTTGAGAGAACAATGAATCATTACTTGGCCTTAAGAGACATCCCCAAGATTCCAAAGGCTGGCAATAAATTCCAAAAGGTTTCAAATACAACTAGGGGAATATTTTACTTTTAATAAATAAACCAATACACCAACAACCCATAACCAAACCACTCACTAAATGATGCATGGACAAAAGAAAGACAACTAAACCACTTTAGGTATCTCAAAACCACATCAAAGTGTGTAACAATGGAAGACTATCCAATATCAAAGTAAAGAGCAGATAAATGACTCAAGACTCTCAAGTGACTACAAAACTCCATTCTCCACAAGCTCCAATATCCACAGTCACTGAATATCCCAATCATCATGAGGTAGTGCTAAAAAAGTGGGAAATGTTACCTTTTCCCCTATACCAGAATATAGCATCTGCAATAACACCAAAGTGCAAAAGCAGGGGTGAGTATAAAAACTCAGTAGATTTTTCCCAATGAATTTCTACTCATGCCACTAGGATAGAAAAGTTAGTCACATTTATATTAAATAGTTTATATAAAACAATTTACCAAAACAGCTTATAAATAAATATAAACAAGTTCCAAAAACCGTTTCCAACCAAGTGAGAACAAAAACATAAAAAATAAAATTTACAGTAAGTTATTTTTCAATAAAAATAACTAATTCAAATATTTAAAACCAAATCTTCTTATAATTTGGAAAACCCATTCCATAGTTCACAACACACCCACACCTGCATGCTTCGTTTGACAGTTCCATACTCATGAGCGGTCTATCATCCAATTACCATGTGTCCTAATGACACACACCCCCGATCCAGGGTCATGTCCATTTTACCCAAATGTTACTTGTCCCTTGTTAAGGGACCGTTAAGCATTAACTCACACCAACACCATTTATGGAAAATATGTCCATTACCAAAATATTCCACTTCAATAAAACTAAACTTTTATTGAAAACCAAAGAACAACCAATTTCAAGCAACATTTCATTTCAATAAAACCTTCCCTTTTATTGAAAACATATAATCCCATTTATGTGACAACAATAAAAAAAATCAACATTTTAAAATCCACATTTTAAAATCAAGAACCAATACACTCATTCCAAATCCCCAATTTTCTAGATTTCACAACCATCACTCAAGAAGGTTTCCAACAAGTTTTCATAAACCAAATCACAATCAATTCAACACCACACATACAATTTTAAAGTAATCAAATAATTTCTACTATTTGGAGTCAAGAAATAATCCTCCTACCTCAATGATTTTTGACAAAAACAACAACAAACGAAGAACGCACAAGAAAACTGGGTCGAATCTCCAAGAACACTCCTTAGATCTATTCTCTTAGAAAGATAAAGACCAACTATCATCATATTTGGAATCCGCACAACTATATATACCCATAAAAGGTGTAAATATAATAAATAAAGAGAATAGGAGAAGTATATTTGAGTTGATCTAAGAAACCAATCAAGAACAATGAAGAACGATCACATACCCCAAGAATCTTGCTTCGATTCACCAAGGAAAGCCTTCAGATCACCTCCAGATTTATGGGAGAACCTTCTATGTCTTTAGGAAAATAAAAATTCCAAGTAATGGATACTTAAAATAAAAAAATGAGTCACTTAGAAGAAAAAATGTGTGAGATACACTTTTTTAGGATCCCACTTAAACCATCTGCACAGTTAGTTTGCATTGTTAGACAAATTGTGCACCAAGCGTGCGTTAGCTACTACCTAGGTGGACCCTCGGATATATTCCTCACATGGTATCCCTAACCATGCTCTAACTGTATTGGAGCCACTACCTCAAGAGGACCAATTACACACATTTTGGCCGCACGGTTAGACAAATTGTGCACTGCCCGTGCGACTTCCATTTTGCCTCAAAACTACTTCCAAAGATCTCCCAAATCAATCATTTATCACCCTTAAACTTTATAACCATGAAAATCTTCAAGTAAGGGTTTCATACCAGAAACCGAGGGTAATAAATATGATATTGAATAACAAATATGTATGGTTTTCATTATGTGATAGTGGTTATGTTGTAAATAAGGACAATGGTTATGTTATAAACAAGGATTATGGTTAGGTTATAACCATAGATGGTGGTAACATTATAACCAAGAATTCTAGTTATGTTATAACCAATGATGGTGGTTATATTATAACCAAGTATGGTGGTCACATTATAACAAAGGATGATAGTTATGCAATAACCCATAATGGGTGGCACCTATATCTCCATCCAGTGCTTTTGTTAAATATTGATATCTCATTAGATAAATAAGACTGGATTGGGAGAGTGATCCCTATTTAGTAAGGTAATTTTCCCACTATGATAGTATTGTGAATGAAACTTGGTTACTATGATGATTTGGGGAGTGAACTTAGTCTACTATGATAGTACTATAAATGATACCTGAATACAAAGTAAATGATTTTATATTCTTATGTGTATTCAAAAAAATTATGTCTTGTGCTTATGATATTCTTTAATGGATCATTTTATTTGATTAAATTATGATTCATGTCTTATAAATTTCTATGTTTTATTCCATGACTCAAAATTATGATTTAGGATATATTGGGTATGATTTTCAAATGTTATGATCTTTTTTCTTATACCCTTATATTCATGTAATGTCCAAGTGATCATCGACAACTCCCTTGTTTACCATTGCTAAGCATATGAGCTAACCCTTTCTTATGTTTAATTTTCCCTATTTATGAAAAAAGGATTTTAGAAGTGACATGACTAATAAGTGTACATGTTAAGAATTACTTAATGTGAGACACTTATGAAGCAGTTTTTTATGTGTCCATTTTTTCAATTGTAGTATACCTATATGATTTTTGTGTGGATAGTTCTCATATTTACTGAATATTCATATAATAATATGTAATGACTATGTATGAAATGTATTGGTTGTTATAGTTGGTATCATTGAATGTTTTAGTTAACCACTAAAAACTAGGATGAGAAAACTTTAGGGAGAACCTTGGGTATAAGTCTAAGTATATGATAAAATCTAAATGTTTTGGTAATGATATTGAATGACATAGGCTAATACTAAGATTTCATAGATGAAGTTTTCTCGATCAAGACACTATATAGGTCGTTATTCATTATTATGTGGTTCTACACTATGATTATTATTTCTCATGCTACAAATTTTCGTTTTAATCAATGGATGGAAATCAATGGAATTGTTTTAATGATGAATGTACTAGACAATTTAGTGATTTTCCTCTTGAGTAACCAAATGGAATATGATTTGGGATGAAAAATCTCATTTCTATTCTTATGCAAATATTTCAAGCTATGAATCATAATTAAATTTAAAATGAGAAAATAATGGAACAAAATTATGTTGAGTTATTAAAGAGGAAACTTCCACCTTATTTTAGGGGTTCTAATAATCCAATAATTTCAGAAAAATGGATCAGTAAAACGGATTTTTTTTTCATTCTCCAGTATTTGGAACATGAAAAGTTCATTTTTTTTCATTCAGTCATTTGGAATGTGACATGAAATAATAGTGGAATCTTATCATAAATGTGAGAAAATAGGAAGAAACTAACTCCTTATAGTGGGATTAGTTCAATAACCTATTTTACAATAAGTATTTTCCTCACATTCTTCATATGAAAAATGAGAAGGAACTCCCTGATCTAAAATAGAAGAATGATGAATCTATTGGTACCCATGGGAAAATTTTTCAAGACCTGTGAGGTATGCTTCTAGTATAATCCTCCAGCCAGAATGTATGGTTGATCGATTCTTTAGCTTCCTAAAACCATGTCTTCAAAGGTAATTATGCATAAGGGACTTCAGTATATTATAAGAAATCATACAATGTTCCATCAAGGTAGATATGAAGACGATATTTACCCATTAATCTCATGGATTTGATAAAAAAATAATGATTGAATCCTAAGGAAATTCTAAAAACCATAGAGAGAGAATAAGATGAGTCTTCATTTATACTAATAGTGTGGAAAGAAACATAGAGGATATTTTCATAAGGTATATGGTAAATATTTCATTTTTGGAAAGGAATTTCATTAGGCAATCAAATTCCAAAGTTATGGGAATATGTGATAGAATGAAGTGAATAGAGTGAAATATCCACAGAATACACATTTTACACTCTAATGCTATAATAATAGGAGTTTGGATATTATGTTAATAAATTCCATAGTCTAATGGATAAAAATGATAATATTCCACAACAACATTTTAAGTCAAAGAAAAAATTGAATTCTCTTGAAATCAAAACAATTGAAATGAATCATTATGATTAGAGAACATTTATCCTCCACTATAGGGTTGGGGATTTCATGTTAATGTTTTTATGAATACACCCAATCACAATTTTATTGTTTATCATTTAGTGAAATTCAATGTTATTATGTGTATTGATGCACTATATATAGATATATTATAGAATAAAGAAATAACATTTGATATTTTGAATTAAGTTATGATCATCAATTGCTACAATAATAAACTCAAAATTTCAATGGAACTATTTTTAGTAAAGAAAGGATCTTATTTTAGGAATAAAAGGTTAATGTTATTTGGTAAGAATATTTTTTTTATTAAGACTTCATATTCGTAAATTATTTGGGTATATACATTTTTTTATAAGACTTTATGAGTGATTAGAATTATTTCAAGATAATTGATAAGTTTTTCATGGAAGGATATACAATAAAATCATTCCAATCATTGGGATTCAATTTCTATCAATCATATTCTGAATGAAACATAAGGTTAAAATTTTTTTGGAATGAATTAAATTGAACCATGTATGTAATTAGATAACTTTCTCTTTCAATTCTATTTTGGGTAAATATTTAGAGGCAGAACAAATGATTTACAAATCTTATGATTCTTTAAATGTTAATTTTAGTTCTTTAGGAATAGAAAAAATTAATCTTGATTAGTTATTTCCTGGAGGAAGATATGAAGTATAAATTGATAAAAAAGATTTATATTGGATAAATATATCTATAGGGATTTGAGCTAGTTATAGAAATAATGTTATGATGATAATCATTAGGGTGACCTAGAATTTGTAGTTGGTGAGAAGTTTAGTCTATGAATCTATCCAAGGAATATGGTTATGAGATTATAAAATAAGGTAAATCTGAGACCTAGTTATATTTACCCTTTATAGATTCTTTATCGAGTAATTACATTAGCTTATTGGTTGGCACTTCTGTTTCCGTCGGATTTTGGGGATGACCTCCTTTGATGGGAGGTTCAAACATTTCGATCGGTTTCTAACGGTTTTGTTCGTAGAACTGGAAACATCCAATGATTCCACATCCATTCGGACCTACTTTCCAATGGTAGGTGCTCATTAGTTTATGGACTGATGAGGCTTATGAATTTGCATTGGTTGAGAGCATGGGAGGTCGGACTCATCACACCTTTTTGAGGTGAATTATTGTCTACTCCAGGACTCTCTTTATAGATTTAAGTTATGTTCGTGAATCTTTATTACATTACCAAATATAAAATGAGTTTTTCTTTAGATCTAACAATCAATGATCGATATGTAGGAAATTTAGAGAATCTTTTATATGTATTCAAGGTTCTTCACTGATAAAGAATCATTTGTATTTGTTAAAGATTCTTAGTCAATGGTATCCTTTGATACGTAAAAGTATCTTGGTCCTTATGATGACCATAGTGGTTTTAAAGCCACTCAGTGGGGAACTTGAAGTTTATTGTCATTCATAAGGACATGAATTATTTCAGAGTTGGGATTGAACCTACAGATGGGCTACCTACGTATCCTTTGTTTATAAAAGGAATCAGAACCCACGTAGTTGGAGTAAGGGAGTATGATGTTTATGATTGATGGCTCATAGAAAGATGTCATAATTACTTTTACACTCTAAGCTCACGTGAGTCATGCTCGGTGTGAGAAACAAGAGGTATTGGTAAAAAAAATAGACAATTGTGCCATAAAAGATGCAATCATAAGAAATAATGTGGGGCTTATGTATGTATGACTGCCCAGATAAATGAAGGTTAGAATTTACTTTAGGGAAGAAATCCAGGAACAGGGTCTATAAAGGTATATGTGCTTCATGGAGATTTTGAATACTCTAACATGGGGCTTACTCCTGAAAAGGAGGCCCAAATTAGGAGAGGACTTATGATTGGGTTTTACTCCTAAAAAGGAATCCCAGATCAATGGTAAATTAGGACTGGTTAAGAGAAATTAAGACTGGGGCTTACTCCTGAAAAGGAGGCCCAGGTTAAGAGATTTAAAAAATTAAGGGACTTGGGGCTTACTCCTGAAGAGGATGCCCATATTTGAGACTGGGGCTTACTCTTGAAAAGGAGGCCCAGGTTAAGAGAATTATGGTTGGGGCTTACTCCTAAGGAGAATGCCCATATTTGAGACTGGGGATTACTCCTGAAAAGGAGGCCTAGGTTAAGAGAATTATGGTTGGGGCTTACTCCTAAAGAGGATGCCCATATTTGAGACTAGGGCTTACTCTTGAAAAGGATGCCCAGGTTAAGAGAATTATGGTTGGGGCTTATTCTTAAAGAGGACGCCCATATTTGAGACTGGGGCTTACTCCTGAAAAGGAGGCCTAGGTTAAGAGAATTATGGTTGGGGCTTACTCCTAAGGAGGATGCCCATATTTGAGACGGGGGCTTACTCCTGAAAAGGAGGCCCAGGTTAAGAGAATTATGGTTGGGGCTTACTCCTAAGGAGGATGCCCAGATTTGAGAATTATGACTGGGGCTTATTCCTGAAAAGGAGGCCCATGTTAAGGGGTTCTCTCATCTTAAAGGATGAGGTTGAATGAATGAAATCTCAATTTTTTAGTGACATAAAGATGTGTAAATCACTAGGTTTTGAGAGATATTCCACAGAGTTCCTTTCAGATAATTAATCCAAATCAAGAAATCATGCCATAAATGGCTTTGAAGAGTGTCTTGAAGATTGAATCTTGAATATGAGAGGTGGAATGGCTTAAGAGGGGTGAAATGGGCAAAAAGGGCACCAAAAAGGTAGGGGTGCACAAGTCCTGGTAGGCACATAGGTACTGCGTGGGCGCGCAAGTCCTGGTCACGCAGGTATACCTGCACGACACATGGGTACTTGCGTGATGGTTAACCAGAAAAGTAATACTTGAGTGACTCTTGGTTAAAGCCTTTAGAATCCTATTGAGGTTCTTCCAGAAGAGGGGTGCACAAGTTCTATTGAAAGAGTAAGGCGGCGTGCAAGTGTGGCCTTTTCCCTTAAGGGCTGGCCACTCAGGCGCGCAAGTGTTGAGGAGTTTCAACACTTAGTCCTTCCTCCCCCTCTTTAGATCTTCTGTTCTAGGTAAGAAATTACCTAAGAAGTGTTTCGGAAGCTTTGAGAAGAGACTAGGGCACCGGGAGCTCAAATCTGAGTTTTTGGAAAAAATCCTCCTCAAATGGGGGCCCACAGGGTCTATTTATAGGCAGGAGAAGACCCCGAGCAGTTATCACTTAGGTCGTGCAAGTCACTTGCGCAACCATCATGCATCGCGCAAGTGGACATGCGCGACTATGAGGTAACTTGCGCGACCTATGGGCAATGTTCTCCTTGTTCATCCCTTTGTCAATTTTTTAGATATTTTCTTCAAAGGATGAATCAATTTGTGCTAATTTATTTCCCTTTCCATTCGTTTAGACAATGTGACAAAAAAGGAGTGTCAACAAAAGTCCCCCCTCAGAGTTGGATCCGAAAGAAATGAGGATTTAACTTTGAGGAAAACAAAGACATCCAAAGGAAAGGTGGTGCGTAAGTGTTCAGTGCGCAACACTGGGCGCACAGGTTTGAGTCACGCAGGGCTGGAGCGCACTGGGTGTAGGCGCATTGATAGGCTGCCTGGCCTATAAATACACGGTCCTTGGCCGCACATAGCATCTGATTCCGAATTCTCGAGCTCTCACCGCGCAAGTCATCTTTGCCGCGCAAGTCTCTTCTTTCTACTGTTTCCTCGCCGACGCGCTACTGTCAAGGTAATAGGACTTGCGCGGTGGCACATGCACGATAAAAACTTGTGCGACAAAACCATACTTGTGTGCCTTAATGCCTTAGCCATTTTTTCAAATTTCTTCACAAAGTTTATGAAAAATCAATCCATTTAAGAGTTAATTTATTCAACTCTTGTGCAGAATCAATGGCTCTTAGAACCGGAATAGTTGATGAACTGGCTAGCAATCAGATAGATGATATGATGAACATCATTGGCCATGATTACTATGATATCTGCGACAACACTCTCCCAGATTTGGCTAAGTACTTGAAGAAATATCATCCTAATTTCCCACAGAGCATCTACCTGCCTTTATATGGTCATGGTCATCTGCAAGGAGTCAATGTTCTAGATGCAAAGAACTATATGCCTGAAATGCAGCTGCACTGCTACTCCTCTATTTCGGTTATACTGTGCATTAAGAGCAACAAAAATGGTGTGAACTTTTAAATTCTTCCTCCATGTCATTTCCTTGCAGATATGAAAATAGAAAACCCATGGGCTGAAATGTTTTCCACTGTCGATTGGTGGAGAGAAGACAAACATGGCATTAGAGCAATATCTGAAAAGAGTACTCCCTCCAAATGGCTCTTTACATCCAATGCTTCATTCTCAAATCCATGTATCCATCTTCCAATTCTCTTGGACAGAAACAGAGTCACTGTTTGATCAGCAAATTTTTTTTCTCAAACCGCACTCAAGAACAACCTTTTACAATTGTTCCAAGAAGAGCTGGTATCACTACATCTCTTATTGTATCTAGTTGAATAAATGAATTCCAGGTGGTTGTTGATGAAGCTCGGGATGCCGTAAATCAAATGAAGAGTTATGTTGAAATCCTCTTGTAATTCTTGAAAAAGAGAAGAGACTCCAGTCTGTGGATTTCCTTCTAACTCTTGTGCATCAATGAATATCACTTTCACCTTCAATCATTTGTACCTACATTCTTTTTCTATATGCTTTAGATTTTACCAAAGCCAAAGGGCCTGGCAAGCATAGTTTTATTTTTACTAGGATTAATGTAAATAACCCTACAAACTTGAACCTTTTAATTGCTCAATATTACCTAAATCATAAAAAATGTATATTTAGTGAGCTGGGAACTTGACTTTTATTCAGAGTTCCTTTGTCTTTTGTGGGCAATTTAAAGTCATGCACGTTGGACATAAAAAGGCTAATGTTTAAGGTTAAAATAGCTTTGACCGAATAAATTATAATTGACTCAATTCTTTGACAATTCATCTGAAAACATAGTACCATACTCAAGTATGAGGGAAAAATATGTAAACTATGACTTAAGAATATTTTAATCTGAGGAATGATATGAAAAATATCTAAAAGGAATTAGAAGAAGTAGTTACCAAGAATGAAGTTACCATTATTTAACAAACCCGTTAGGGGGTTGAATTATGCAGGGCCACCTAAGGGCATTGGCTGCATAGTCAAATAAATAGTATCTTTTGGCTAATAAGTCTGTTATGTAGACTGTTTATGCAAGGCCGCCTATGGTCATGTGCTGTATAGTCAGGAAAAAGAAATCTCAGAAATTTACTTTCCTAGTGCTAAAAGCCAGTGAAAGTTTATGGAGATTCAAATCTTCCAAAGTATAGAGTTTGTTGTATGGAAAGAGGTACTTGAATATGGAGAAGATATTTCCAAACAAGATTATCGAAGAACTGGATGAATATCACTCCTATGAAGGTCTAACCCAAACGTAGGGATGGAGAATATAAACCATAGACTTGAAAACTTTCAGATCATGAAAAAGGATATGGGACAAATATGTTAAGGATGGTTGTTTTTGCAGATCCTTACTTAATTTCATTTAAGACAAATAAGGAAAAAGAGGCATTATTCCCAAGAATGAAGTTACCACTATCCGAAAAACCCGTTAGGAGGTTGAATTATGCAGGGCCACCTAAGGGCATTGGCTGCATAGTCAAATAAATAGTATCTTTTGGCTAACAAGTCTGTTATGTAGACTGTTTATGGAAGGCCGCCTATGGGCACATGCTGCATAGTCAGGCAAAAGAATTCTCAGAAGTTTGACATTTTTGTGACCTAGAAGTCATGAAAAGGGTTTATAAAGATCTGAAAATATTTAAGGTTAGGATTATGACACATAAGGATGGGTATTGTTCAATTTATACAGAGATACACAGATCAATGCTAACCATAATCATGTTGTGGTTGGGTCCTGAATTGAAATGTTGGACTTCACTACGTATCCCATAAGGTGGGAATCAAGCTCATACGTAGTTCTTAAATTACAATTTAACGTCGTGTGGGACAAAAGGGTTATAGATCTTAGTTTAGGGTCATAGAGCTTGGACCATTGTAAGAAATACACAGTGTGTGTTTTCATGGGGACTTTTCAGCCAAGGGACTGAAAGTGGAATTTGGGGTTGGGCCCAAAGACTTGGGGATGGATTTTAGGGACACTCAAACATTCCTACATATCCCATAAGGATGGGAATCAATCCCATATAGTTCTAGAAATACCCTTTATACAAATTTGGTTCGTACATGTGAAGGGTGAAAGGGGACTTTAGCACAATGATGGTTTAACCCAAGATAAAAGGTTTGGGCGTTGCCATGTATGCACGTAGTCTTTGAAATGAAACATGATTGAAAAATCAATGTAAATAATGGTTCCCTCCCATGTGAGGGTATTAAAGAATATTTTAGTTTATTGTCATACTGGACAAAAGTGTTGTATAGTTTAACGTCGTATAGCAAGGACGAAAGTGAACCAATGTAAAGATAATGATTCTAAGGGCGGTTTCATGAATTAACATCGTATGAGATGAAGATGAACCGACGTGAAGAGATTGGTTTTGGGATTGAACCTTGGGAGGTTGCCTACATACCCAGCCTAGAAGGCAAGGATCAAATTCTGTGTAGTTAAATTAAAGAATGAATTAATGATCAAGTTGTTCTTGGGGACAATGACCTAAAAAATGATGTTGTAGGGACTTACACATGGTTAGTGGCCCAAAGAGAGTGTTATGGTTGAGGTTTTCTCTAATCTCACGTGAGTCATACTCAGTGTGAGAAACAAGAGGTAACAACAACCTTAACGATGCATAGTTTAATGTCATGTAGGAAATATAAAGGGACTATGCAGTTTAAAGTCTTGCAGTTTATGACTATTGGTGCTGCACAGTTTATTGTCATGTAGTAGGGACAAAGTATAGTTTATTGTCATGTAGGACGTATCACGGGCTTTCTGTACAGTTTAGCGTCATGTAGTTAGGACGATGGGGACAATATAGTTTAACGTCATGTTGGACGAAAGGGGGACTGTGCAGTTTAATTTCATGCAGTGAGGACAAAAGAGTACACTATTTAACGTCATGTTGGACGCATTGGGGATTTTTTCCACAGTTTAGCATCATGTTGGATGAAAGTACGAATAGTTTAAGGTCATATGCATGGACCATGGATGGTGCAGTTTAATGTCATGTTAGACAAAAGTGTAGTTTAAGGTCATACATGACCTTTGATGATTATTTTAACGTCTTTTCGAACGTAAGGTACTTCTATATAGTTTAGCGTCATGTAGTTAGGACATCATATTTTAACATCTTGCTGGACGTAAGGGACTCGCAAATAGTTTAGGGTCATATGCATGGACCGTTGATGATGCAGTTTAAGGTCATACTAGATCATTGATGTAGTTTAAGGTCATACAGGACCTAGTTGTAGTTTAAGGTCATACTGGACCATTTAGGGAACTTTTTCATAGTTTAACGTCATGTGGGATGAAAGTAATACAAATAGTTTATGGTCATATGTATGGACCATTGCTGTATATTTTAACGTCATATAGCAAGGATGAAAGAGGGACTTTGTAGTTTAATGTCATGCAGCGAGGACAAATTAGGGAATTTTTTTTCATAGTTTAACGTCGTGTGGGACGAAATTAATACAAATAGTTTAAGGTCATATGTATAGACCGTTGTTGTATAGTTTAACGTTATAGATCAAGGATGATAAAGGTTTTGTGTTTATACAAAATACTTCTTAAAAAATCTGGCATTGGTTGGAGTAGTGATGAGTTCTCCATCCATCGAGATTAATGAATAAGCTCAATTGGAGTAGACCCTATGTATTGAATAAGGTACTTCCCATTTTGGCTCAAGATTGGGAGGTTTATTTCCTGGTATCATTGGAGTTCTGAGAACTAATACCAATTCTCCCTGAGTGAATGAATGAAGATGAACTTTTTTGTTAAAAGCTCGTGCTATTTGATTCTGATAGACTTCCAAGTGGTGAAAAGTGCACAATATTTTGTCATCTAACAGTTCCAATTCATTCAATCGCTTTTGAGATTGTTCATCTGTAGATGATTGATCACAAATGGAAACTCTGAGTGAGGGTAGTTGAACTTCAATGGGAAAGATGGCTTCCGTTCCATATACCAATGAATATGGAGTTGACCGAGTTGCAGTGTGGGTGGTAGTCTGATAAGCCCATAAAGCATGAAAGAGTTTATCAGGCCATGACCTCTTATATTTATCCACCATCTTTTGCAGTATATTTGAAAGAGTCTTGTTAAAGGCTTCTATCTGGCCGTTGGCCGCTGCATGATACTGAGATGAGTGGTTGGATTTGATGTTGTATTTTTGATACAACTTCTTCACCTCGGATGAACAGAAGTTGGTGCCATTGTCCGTCAATATGGTATGAGGGACACCAAATCTGGTAATGATGTTAGACTTGATGAAGTTAACAATGCATTTATAACTGACTTCATTGAGAGGTATTTCCTCTTCCCATTTGGAAAAGAAGTCAGTAGCAGTAAGAATGTACTTAAACTTCTTGGTCTTAGCCGAAGGGTAAGGTCCCACCACATCCATTACCCATGTGGCAAATGGCCATGAGTATTTAGCTGTATGAAGCAACTCTGGAGGTTGATGAATGAAGTTGGCATGTACTTGGCATGAATGACACTTCTTTGTGAAATCGACCCAATCTCGTATCATTGAAGGCCAAAAGTATCCAAGCCTTCGAATCTGATCAAACAGTCTATGTCCAGACTGGTGGGCACCACAGACTCCTGCATTCACTTCTTTCATGACAGCCATTGTCTCTTCACCATCAATGCATCTGAAGAGAACTCCATCAAAACCACATTTGTAGAGAATTTTCTTTAGGTGATCTGAGCTATCATAAAGAGTAAAATTGACCACACGTCGCCGGATTTGTTCTTTCTCAGCTCTATCAGGTGGAAGTGTTCCATTTTGAAGGTATTCCCTAATAGGTGACATCCATTCTATAGTATGACCATATGGTTCAGGAATGGGACAAATTTTAT
Organism: Viscum album; assembly: GCA_963277665.1. NCBI lineage: Eukaryota > Viridiplantae > Streptophyta > Magnoliopsida > Santalales > Viscaceae > Viscum > Viscum album. The sequence continues at coordinate 1,263,485,453 of OY728131.1, read as the reverse complement.
TAATTTCCTCTGTTCTGATTCGAACATAGGATGAAATTGCACGGCGGTGGGCAATACTGATGGTTGTCTCGTCCTGATTTGGATCTGCCAGAGCTGTGGCTATATTAGCTGGTGCATCATCTTGAGCATTTTGTGATCTTGGGACATAAGAAAATGTCGGTTCCAAAGGGAATTCCGCCATTAACTCTCTGAAGTAATCATACAAAGGGATTAGTTCTTCTTTTCTGATGGCATAATCCCCCATTGACTTGTTTGATTACCAGGTCTGAATCACCTTTCACCTTTAAGTGATTCACTTGTGCTTGAATTGCTAATTCCAAGCCTACGATGAGAGCTTGGTATTCTGCTTCATTATTGGTACCACCTTCCCACAATAAGAAGGAATAAGGTAACACTGCCTTTTCTAGAGAAATGAGCACAATTCCTAAGCCAACTTTGTTGAATTTAGGATTTTCCATTTTCCTCCCTGTTGGACTTCTAGAAGCACCATCAAAATAAATTTCCCATGCCTAAGGACTTTCTTGAATAGAGAAGACTTCCTCATCAGGGAGTTCAATATCTGAATATGTGTCTTCCACTAAAGGGTGTTTAGCCAGGAAATCAGCCAGAGCTTGGCCCTTTATCGCCTTTTGAGACACATACTGAATGTCGAATTGCTGCAAAATAACTGCCCACCTTGCCAGACATTCTGTAAGTATTGGACGACTAAGGATAAATTTGAGCGGTTTATTGCGAGATACCAATTGGACCTTGTGATGTTGCAGGTAGTGTCTCAACTTCTGAACTGCAAAGATTAATGTCAGGCACCACTTCTCAATACTTGAATACTGGGTTTCTTCTTCAAGTATGGTTCGACTGAGATAGTAGAGGCTGTTTTCATTCCCAGCATCATTCTTTTGAGCAATAAAGGCACCCAATGATCACTTTAGAGCTATCATGTAGAGGATAAGTGGTCTTCCTTAAACAGGTGGCATGAGTACCGGTGGACTCAAGAGGTATTTCTTGAGAATATTGAATTCTTCTTGACATTATTCAGTCCACTGCTAATTGACTCCATTCTTAATCAATTTGGTGAAGGGTAAACTTTTGACTACTAAATTGGAGGTGAAACGCTGAATATAGGCTAAGTGTCCTTGAAGTCCTCTTAATTCATTCAAATTTTGAGGAGTTGACATACCAAGGATTGACTTGATCTTCTCAGGATCGAATTCAATACCATGATGGCGTACAACAAAGCTGAGAAATTTTCATGAGGTTACCCCAAAAGCACATTTTAAGGGGTTCATCTTCAAATTATGTTGTCAAAGCTTGTGGAATATGACTTCCAAATCAGCCAAGTGATTAGAACGTTGTTTGGATTTAACTACCAAATCGTCTACATAGAATTCAACAAACTTCCCTAAGAAGGGTTTGAAGATACGATGCATGGCACGCTGATAAGTTGCACCTGCATTTTTTAAGCCAAAGGGCATTACCCGGTAGCAAAACAAACCCTGAGGGGATCTGAAGGCTGTAGATTCCTCGTCTTCTAGGGCCATTTGGATCTGATTATATCTGGAATATCCATCCATGAAGCAAAGTGCTTCATAGCTAGCTATTTCATCAATTAAAAGTTCTGTAATCAGAACTGGGAAATCATCCTTAGGACAATGCCGATTAAGATCTCTGAAATCGATGAAAACTATAATTTGTCTGTTCTTCTTCTTTACAAGGACAATATTAGCCAACCATTTGGGATATTGAACTTCTCTGATGAAGTTAGCTTTGATAATATTATCCACTTCAGCTTCAATTTTGGAAGCATAAGTTGGGTGTGTTCTTCTCGCGACTTGCTTAAATCCTTGATGTTCTTCTGGTAAACCCAAATGATGAGTAGAAACATCAGGATCAAGCCCAAGCATTTTTGTATAGTTCCAGCCAAATATGTCAATATTTTTCTTTAGAAAAGAAATATACATCTCTTTCTCTTCAAGAGTCATGGGCGCACTGATTAAAGTGGGGCGTGGATCTTCTTTTGTACCTAGATTTATTTCTCTGAGTTCTTCCACAGTGGTAGAGATACCCTCTTCAAATGCTGGAGGAGCATCTTTGAGATTTTCCTCTTCTTCTTCATCATGTATTATTTCTTCCGTTTCTACTTGCATAGTAGATGATAATGTAGAATTTTCATGATCCGAAGAGATGTCAAAATTTGCATATCTTGAAGAAGAAACTTCCATTTCCGACCAGATTGATGATGAAGGGTCTTCTTTGGGTAATAAAGAGGAGATGATGGATTGAGAATCGACATCATTGTTCACCTCCGATGTTGCTATAACTTCTTCTGGCCTAATTGGCGAAGCATTGACTTGTTGGATTTCAGCGGATGAAATGAAGACATCACCATTTGTGCTTTCATCACTGCTTGGTAGATTACCAATTTCTCCCATGTTGTCTGGATCGATTGTCGTAATTGACATTATGGATCTTTCCATAAGAGTATTTTGATTTGGGTCTATCTTGTCAATTTGACTGATAGGAAACACATAATCTGTACTCACATGTGTAAATGGATTTACTGGAATTTTCTCCAAACCATAGGGAGCATTAAATTTGGTAATCTCCTTTGTTGTGGATTTCTCCCTTCCCTTCATGTGATAGAATTCTTCCTCAATGTATTGAGACTCACGTGTCTTGAACGAGGCCTTATCACCATACAATGTCCCAACTTCACCATTGAAACAATATTTGAGACATTAATAGTATGATGAAGGGATAGCCACATGTTGATGAAGCCAGGGTCTTCCAAGAAAGATGTTGAAGGCTGAGTCTTGATCAACAACCATGAAATATGAATTGGATAAAAGATCTCCAAACTGAGTTCTGAGTGTAACTTCACCCAGTGGTTCTTGTTCATTTTTATCATATCCTTGTAACATCATGGTAGAAGGAGATAAATCAGATTCTGTGAGGCCTAATCGACGAAGTGTACGAATGGGCATGAGGTTGACTCCTGAACCATTGTCAATGAAAGTTCTTCGGACATCTACGCCATTAACCTTGCCAGACAAGTACAATGGTCTAATATGTCCATGCACAACATCATATTCATATTCATCAGTAAAAGATATTATTGCATGGAATTCTGTAGGATTATTCTCTATGTGATAGACTTCAACTGTAGCAATTTCAGTTTCAAACTTCTGAGGACTTGACAAAGCCTCGATGAGTGCTTCCTGAAGATCTTTTGACAGATTCAGAGAATCCAGAATTGATAACTTGGATAGTAAATTGTCCAAGTGTTTCAATATATCATACTTTTGATCTAGAGGTCTGCATTTCCCAATAGGAATATGTGGTTTAGCAGGTACCTTGGAAGCAGATGCTTTGGAAGTTGATGCATCTTGTATCGGGATAGGAGTTGGCAATATTCCTGGTTTTGGAAGATTAGACTAATTAGATCCATTTACTTGCTAAGAGGAAGAAGATGGAACCTTCAATAGGTATTCCAAAATAACTGTGCCAGGACTGAATTTACTATTGGTAGAAGAACTTGTTTGTTCTTTCTGTGCTCGCTGAAGGACTCTACCACGAGTTTCTGATGCGTACACAGTTCTAGCAGGGGTAGAATTGGAATAGTGGATTCTGAAATATCCACGTCTTCCCCTGTATTCTGAGCCCCTAGAACTTCCTCTGATTCCCCTGTTTGATACAGGGAATTTAGGCTCATTGAAATTGAAACTACGACTGGCATATGGATCTCTTAATTGAATCATATTAACATAACCAAAGATTAACTCTTCGTCTGATGAAGACTCTGCCTGATTAGCCTGTTTAGGCTATGCCGTTTGGTGGGGCGGTGCCCGTGGCTTTGAAGTATATGGCATGAAGTCCGCCAAAGTCAAAGACAACTTAGTCTTTGACACGTACTCATCTTCTTCTGATTCTTTTTCTTTCTATGAATCATGTTGTTTCTTTGAGGACATTCCCTCTGATGAAGAGGGTTTTGCCGCAACATTCATGGCAGAAGACACAATTGGTTTCTTTAATTGTGTTTGCAAAATAGCATGAGTTAGATTGATTGTCTTTCTGAACATCCAATCATCATACTTCTGTGCATTTTTGCTTTTGACTTCTTGTCATTCGCCTTTCTCCTCTGGAAATATAGCAGTAACACATGCTACCTGAGCTGAAGAACCTTTCAGTTTGACTTGTCCCAAGTCGACCATCTTTTGCAGGAGGTCTTTGATGACAAAACACTCATGGATGGGATTCCCCAACATTTGATGAAAAGGGAAATAATTGGGCCGGTCTTAATCTCCTTTATTGTTTGGTCTCTTGGGCATTGGCAATTGAACCAAATTGTTTTCCAGAGCCGAAATGAAAAAACCAGGAACTTGTTCATTTCGGAAAGAGTATGTTTTGATCTTCAGATCCTCAAATTGTTTTCGTCTTTGATCTCTTTGATCGTCTGGATGAAACAGCCTCTGTTGTTGGCGCTCAGAAGGTGGAGCCCTTTGAGAAGATGCAGGTTTTGAGGTAGAAATAGGTACAGATGCTTATTTAAGCATAATTGTAGTAGTGTCTCCTTTACCCATTCTCCTTCCTGGAGCTGATGGAATTACATGAGATTTAGCCTTAGCCTGTATAAGGGAATCTTCAATCTGCTAAGTGATTGAAGTAAGGTCTCAAAACCCTCCTGTGTATTTCACAGGGATTAACGGTGTGTGTAATTCGTCATGCAGATTTGCCACACAGATTGGTAACAATTATTCTTGAGGGAGTGCTAAACTCAAGGAATATGTTAATCCCTTCCATCAAGCAATGAAATTAGAGACCCTTTCATTCTCCCTTTGCTTACAGTTTGTAAGATCAAAAACTGTTGTCTTTGGCAAATTTGAGTTGAACTAAAGGAGGAATTTTTGGCAAAGATTCTCCCATCCGGTAATTGACCGGGATTGCAAGCTTGTATACCAGAAAAAAGCTAGTCCTTGCAAGGTTCACACGAAGTATCTGAGTTTCACTACTTCTTGCTACTCCGGAGTTCCCATCATAGGATCACAACAAGACATGTAATGCGTCAAATGCTATTCAGGATCGCGTGATCCATTGAAAATAGGGAATACAGGGTTCCCAAAACTGGATGGAGGAGAGATTGAATCTACCCATTCAGGGTAAACATTCTTTTCTGTTTGAACTTGCACACATTTCCCTTCCATATTTTCTAACCGAGATGTTAATGACTCAATAGTAGTTATTAACTTTTGATAAACATCTGATTGAACTTGGACTTGGGTAGGTGCAATGACTGGAGCTTGGATAGATGTGGCGATTGGTGCTGCAACTGATGGTAGCACTACCAACTGTTGTTGCACTTGACCCGTAGGATTAGACCTGTGAGGGTGTACTGATAGAGGAGGATATTAATGATCCATCTTAGTATCTGCAACAAATTCTTTTGGCTGACTGACTCCAGCATGCTTAAGAAGAAGACTACTCTGAAGTATTTCTGCATTCAACCTTCTTAATTCCTTCATTTCTTCCTCCTGTTGTGAAAACCTTTGCTCTAGTGAGAGTGATTGACCTTCTCCAGAGGAAGGATATGTAACCTGGTTCTTTCCCTTCCCTTTGTTGGATCCTTTTCGGAGAGGGGGAAGTGGGTTACTCGAAGGATTACCTAGGTTCGGAGTAATCCTTTGACTTCTTCTATGCACACCTTCTTCATTTTTGTCAGTGCGTATATCTTATTGAGCATGAACCTCTTCATCTGAGTCCCCTGAGTGAGCCTCATCTGGTGGATTAGCAACAACAGCATTGATGAAATTGATTGATGCATAACTCATCACATCCCTTATATCAGTATTTCTGTGATATTGTCTTCTTCCATGTCTTTGATGAGACATTGCCTTTTGTTGATTCGATTCCTCAGGAACTTCTTGACAAACTAAAATTTGGAGGGAATATCCTGATAATTTGGCTCTTCGTTCCTCTTGAGGCTTCTTCCCCAATCGATAAAAAAACCAACTTTCTCAGAGGAGGAGATTGATGATTTGAAAAATTCCCCAGTCCAGTGGATTGGGTTTGTTCCTTCTCAACTCCTCGAATCTTATTCATTGATTCCGAGGGTTGGTTTAAAAGAGTCTCCGGTCTAGCGAGCTGGGGTGGCTCTTGACATGCTATGTCTGAGACTTTATTAAAAGCTCTCCTGATCTTGCGAACCTTAGTCCGGAAATTAGCCGGATGCATTAACTTGTATCCACTTTTATCACCCGGTTCAAAAGACCGTTGGATGATTTCTGACCCTTCTGTCACTTGGTGACGTGCTTGCTCCAAGCGAGAGGCCTGTTCAATATTCTCGTTTGCTTGATGCAAGAGTAATTCAACAACTTGTTCTCTGTATTCTTGATTTTGAGAGAAACTAGTTGAAGCCTATTCTTGGGCAAGCTTTTGATTACAAACAAAGCCCATTGACTGTGGCCGGCCATGGGCAATAACATTGCATGATACCATTTTCGGCGGGCTTTGTTGATTGGAGAGCACCGTGAAATGCAGTGCTCCATGAACACCCCATCCTCTGACATGAATACCAGATGGGGCATTGGAAATTAACTGACACAATCTTCTTAATGCGCCAAAGCATGAACGTTTAAGGGCTCTCTACTGCTTTTCAGCCTTCGGATATCGAGAGACTGATAGAGACGCCAAATCAATCTAACACTGTAACCCTTCTATTATCTTAAGATGATTTTCATATTCATCATAAGATAATACTTTCTTTTTCAACCGACAAAGAGTTTTCCATATGTTGAGACGAATATCATGAATTTCATCTTCCGTCAACATTTCTGTAATGTCATACTGAGAATCAGCCAGAGGCCAAAACATGACTGGCACGTCACCTTTCGCCAGTTAATTTCTCATGTTCAACATTTCCTCTTTATCATTTGATGAAGATTCTTCTACCTGATTTGACAAGAGTTGGTGTTTCCTTGTTGCTTCATTGGATTCAACAGGATTGGTAGAGAAATCATTGATCAAACTAGAAGATGCATGACTTAGGGGTGGTTCGGAGAATGACCTACACCCTGGGATATCTTTTGATTGAGAAAGTATTTCACCTACTAGTGATGAAGCTTCAGACATGAATGGTTTTGCATTTGTAAGTGCCTCAAGATAAGAGGGCTTTCTCGTCACTACATTGTCCACTGGAGCATTTTTTGGGTAATGAGAATCACTACTGTGGAGAGGACTTTCCCAGTGAAATTCATCATCATGGGGAGGACCACCATAATGGGTTACAACAAAAGATGAGATCTCTTGCTCCTTGGTCTTCTGACCACACAGAGGGTTCCTGTGGCTCTCATCTGAAGATGAAACTTCGAGTTCGACCGAATTGTCATGAAGGAAGCCTTCATGAGGAAGTTTCTGTTGAAGACCTTCGGAATTAATGTTCCCACTATTGGGAAATGAGGGAGTAGAATCTTTAATTTCAACAGATAATTGTCTGAGGGCTTCAAGAACTCCAGCATCGAATAAGGCCTTGTTAGAGATTGGCTCTTGATCTCCGGACTGTTCTGGGTGGGTTTTTTTCTTAGACGCCTTCTTACTCACCATGGAAACCACTTGCTGATGAAAGTGGCTGCTCTGAGTAGGTGTATATGACTGATCAGGAAAGATGGCCAGGTTAGGCTGACGATCACCACTCAAATCAGGTGTATGTGACTGACTTGGTTGTCCGTATGATATGGGGGAGTATGCCCCACAACCCTCTTGGACTGAAACAGATGTGTGTGTCTGTTCCGGAGTGAATTGTTGTTGTGTCACTCCACTGGTAGGGATAGATTTATGTGTCTTTCCCTGAGAGTTCGCTGAAGTTATTATAATATCCTGGCAGGCATCCAGAATATGAGCAGGGATTTGCTTCTTCTCTTTCACCATTGATAGAATATGCTTGGTGACTTCAGCTGCCAGAACGGGAATATACGTCCATTCCGGGCTTGGAGTAGGTGTATGTGCCTGCTCCTGTCCTCCTTTTCCTGTCAGTGAATCCTGACCGTACTCAAGTGTGGGGGCAGAGAGTTGAGTCTGCCTCCTATTTGTTGTCGGGGCTTTCCGACTAACTTCTCCGAATGCTACCAAGTGAGACTGTTGGTAGGCATGATTAGTATTAGCAGGTGTATGTGCCTGCTGATTACACTTCACCGAAGGTAGTTGACGAGATCCATCATATGTAGTCAGACAAGCCTACTGACTAGTTGATGATGTATAAACAGGTGTATGTTCATGCCTATAATACTCCGCCAGAATTGCCTGGCGGGATTGGCGTGATGCTACCAGACGAGTCTGCTGGATAGCAGAATTAAAACGGGAAGGTGTGTGTGCCTTCTCATTGCTTGCCACCAAGTTAGGTTGGTGGACTTCTTTGGAGATGGCAGAGATGAGAACCTGCTCACTGTTAATTGGACTTCACCTCTGGTGATTCGTCTTGCCTGCTCGGGTTTGAGGAACCTGAGCCAAATGCCTGGATTCGGTACCCTCATCATGTTGAGGGTGCACTGTTGCACGAGTCTAGCGGTGATTGTTGGTGGAAGACCTCAGGAAGGACTCCTGTATGTTTGAATTAAGGCCCTGAGGGACCTTCTATTTCACCTCCCCATAATAAGGGAGCGAATGGTGATTGCGTTCTGGGGATAACGACCTGAAACGGTTGGAGATGGTAGTCAGCACCACCTGCTTCTTGATCACTAGTCGCCGTTGTCCGGACGACCGATATGAGTTGTTTACTTGGAGGGCTTGTCAAGCAGCCTCCAGAGTTGGGATGGTACCGTGTTGACGGTACTCCTTAACCAGCGTGTTTGATACCCAGCGTTGAAGACGCTGAGTAGGTGATATCGTCCTTAGAGCTGATGACGATCCAGTAGGAGTAGCAGTAGTGGAATTTGCAGCAGTAGTATTCACAAGTGTGAACTTGAGAGCAGCCATTCTAGAAATGCAGAAGATCTTGGAAAAGAGTGCCAGTTTGATATAACAGATGTAATCAAGATAAATTCAGCCACTACGTCTTTTGGATGAGCACATATTTCAATGATTGTTTTTTTTGCCCTCTTATTGAGTTTTAAATAGGGGCCAAACAAATAGGTAAAACATCATTTTAACTTGGTTAAGGATTCACGTCAGGTTTACGATTTTTGTTTCCCTCAGATTTCAGGGATGACCTCCTTTGATGGGAGGTTCAAACATTCTGATCGGTTTCTAATGGGTTTTTTTCGTAGAACCGGAAACATCCAATGATTCAACATCCATTCGGACATACTTTCAAAAGGTAGGTGCTCATTAGTTTATGGACTGATCAGGCTTAGGAATTTGCATTGGTCGAGAGGATGGGAGGTCGGACTCATCACACCTTTTTTAGGGGAATTATTGTCTACTCCGGGAGTCTCTTTATAGATTTAAGTTATGTTCGTGAATCCTTATTACATTACCAAATATAAAATGATTTTTCGTTTAGATCTGATAATCAATGATCGATATATAGGAAATTTAGAGAATCTTTTATATTTATTCGAGGTTCTTCACTGATAAAGAATCATCTGTATTTGTTAGAGATTCTTAGTCAATGGTATCCTTTGATATGTAAAAGTATCTTGGTCCTTATGATGACCATACTGGTTTTAAAGCCACTCAGTGGGGCACTTGAAGTTTATTGTCATTCAGAAGGACATGAATTATTTCAGAGTTGGGATCGAACCTGTAGATGGGCTACCAACGTATCCTTTATTTATAAAAGGAATCAGAACCCACGTAGTTCGAGTAAGGGAGTATGATGTTTATGATTGATGGCTCAAAGAAAGATTTCATAATTACTTTTACACTCTAATCTCACGTGAGTCATGCTCGGTGTGAGAAACAAGTGGTATTGGTAAAAAAAATTAGACAATTGTGCCATGAAAGATGTAATCATAAGAAATAATGTGGGGCTTATGTATGTATGACTGCCCAGATAAATGAAGGTTATGATTTACTTTAGGGAAGAAATCCAGGAACAGGGTCCATAAAGGTATATGTGCTTCATGGAGATTTTGAATACTCTAACTTGGGGCTTACTCCTGAAAAGGAGTCCCAAATTAGGAGAGGACTTGTGATTGGGTTTTACTCCTGAAAGGGAATACCAAATCAAAGGTAAATTAGGACTGGTTACTAGAAATTAAGATTGGGGCTTACTCCTGAAAAGGAGGCCCACGTTAAGAGATTTGAAAAATTAAGGGACTTGGGGCTTACTCCTGAAGAGGATGCCCATATTTGAGACTGAGGCTTACTCCTGAAAAGGAGGCCCAGGTTAAGAGAATTATGGTTGGGGCTTACTCCTAAGGAAGATTCCCATATTTGAGACTGGGGATTACTCCTGGAAAGGAGGCCCATGTTAAGAGAATTATGGTTGGAGCTTACTCCTAAGGAGGATTCCCATATTTGAGACTGGGGCTTACTCCTGAAAAGGAGGCCCAGGTTAAGAGAATTATGGTTAGGGCTTACTCCTAAGGAGGATGCCCATATTTGAGACTGGGGCTTACTCTTGAAAAGGAGGCCCAGGTTAAGAGAATTATGGTTGGGGCTTACTCTTAAGGAGGATGCCCAGATTTGAGAATTATGACTAGGGCTTATTCCTGAAAAGGAGGCCCAGGTTAAGGGGTTCACTCATCTTAAAGGATGAGGTTAAATGAATGAAATCTCAATTTTTTAGTGACATAAAGATGTGTAAATCAATAGGTTTTGAGAGATATTCCACATAGTTCCTTTCAGATAAGGAATCCAAATCAAGAAATCATGCAATAAATGGCTTTGAAGAGTGTCTTGAAGATTGAATCTTGAATAGGAGAGGTGGAATGGATTAAGAGGGGTGAAATGGGAAATAAGGGCACCAAAAAGGCAGGGGCACGTAAGTCATGGAAGGCCTGTAGGTACTGCGTGGGCGCGCAAGTCCTGGTCGTGCAGGTATACCTGCGCGACAAATGGGTACTTGCGCGACGGTTAACCAGCAGAGTAATACTTGAGCGACTCTTGGTTAAAGCCTTTAAAATCCTCTTGAGGTTCTTCCAGAAGAGGGGTGCGCAGGTTCTATTGAAGGAGTAAGGCAGCGCGCAAGTGTGGCCTTTTCCCTTAAGGGTTGGCCACTCTGGCGCACAAGTGTTGATGAGTTTCAACACTTTGGCCTTCCTCCCCCTCTTTAGATCTTCCATTCTAGGTAAGAAATTACCTTAGAAGTGTTTCGGAAGCTTTGAGACAAGACTAGGGCGTCGGGAGCTCAAATCTGAGTTTCTGGAAAAAATCCTCCTCAAATGGGGGTCCCACAGGGTCTATTTATAAGCAGGAGAAGACCCCGGGTGGTTATCATTTAGGTCGTGCAAGTCACTTGTGTGACCATCATGCGTCGCGCAAGTGTACTTGCACGACTATGAGGGAACTTGCGTGACCTATGGGCAATGTTCTCCTTGTTCATCCCTTTGTCAATTTTTTTGATATTTTCTTCAAAGGATGAATCAATTTGTGTTAAGTTATTTCTCTTTCCATTCGTTTAGACAATGTGACAAAAAAGGAGTGTCAACAACTTCCAATAAATTTCTCTTAAGTTCATGATGTGTTTCTTGTATCTTTTTTGATGTAGTATATACCTGATCCATCACATGTACTAAAATATGAGGTTTTACCCCTAGAAAAATATATTTCTTATGAGGAATAACCAGTAAAAATATTCTATAAAAGAGATAAAGTGCTATATAACAAGACTACTAACCTAGTGAAATTTTACTAGAGAAATCAGAAATCTGAATAACCTATATGGGAATATGTAGATGTAAAAAAACAAAGATTTACATTTTTTTGGAGTGATGAATTTTGATGAAAAATATCATTTTATATGGTGTAGAATGTAATGCCTAGATATTTTAAGAAATAGTTTTTCAAAATAAATTTGATTTCTTTGGTAGCTTGTGTTATATGCAACACTATGTTTAAACAAATTGCGGTATAGTAAGAAAATATTATTATATGATAGTTATTCCATAGATGTTGGATTAATGGTTTTGAGTAAGACTATATAAAATATTAAAAACACAAGGTTTACACATTTATAACATAAATTCATTATTTATCAATTGATTATGAATTAAAATAAAAATCCTTTTATATAAAAGGAAATATTTCTTCAGAAAATCTTTTTTATGCACGCAATGTATTTTTAACTTAATAAATTAATTTAATTACTATTGGTGTATTATTTTAATTAAATTTATATATTATATATCAAATAAAATGTTTTAAAATTAATTCATTATTTTTTTAGGCATGGGATTAGTGTAAACTAATATTTATGCTTAAAATGTTTTTTTATAAAAAGCAAGTTTTTGTATGTTGTGCACTTATTTTAAACCTAATTACTTTTAATTAATGTAATTTTATTTGATAATTTTTTACCATTTTTGGAATCAAGGGGTTCAGATTCAGAAATTAGACCCCTTTTAGTTTGGTTAATATGAATAGTAACCATGGTAAAAATTTTCACCTTTGTTACTACTACATCAGGTTAATCTATGTTAAAATTAAATAAAAATGCCATAATTTTTTCATCCTAATTATTATTGGATGAATTGAATTATACCCTTATCACCTTAGTCTCTAAATTTTTCTTCTTAATATGCACTTTTCTATAAATATGAGTTATAAAATATTTAAAGCCAAGAATGATACAAAATGTCACTCTCTTGGTATTAAATATCTCTTATGTGTCCAAATAGGGAAAAAATCATGTTATGAATGAATTTCAGTGTATATTTTGAGATTAGTGAAATTTTTTTCTGGATTTTTTTTAAAATTATATAAAATATATAATAAACTAAAATTCTTATGAAACACTGATACTATATTTCTCTAGATAATAGAAAAATTTATTGAAAATTTTCAAAAATATTAAAATTAATATAATTTGAGTGAGTTAATGCATATAATGTTTTTTATAATCAATATCAAATATTATAAGGAGTGAAATAATTATATTCAAATTATCCCATTTTATGGATGCACTTAAAGTCAAATGAAATGAATCGTCTTAAAAATAAAATTAATGATATTTTATAATAAATAATATTTTATTAAATGATATAAAATCCATAAAAATGTTAGGTTTAAAAACATGAGTTGGGTATGGTTTTAAAAATTAACCATGGCCTATTTATGTTTTTTTTCATTTTATAGTAACATAATTAACCCATAAAGTGTAAAAACATTAATATTATAATAAATTTCAAAAGGTTTAATAAGGTGTTAACAAAAGATAAGGGTAAAAATGTGATACAAACATGTCTGAATCTTATTTATATGATTATTTAGACTAATTATAATATTTTATTTTAATATTATCAATTTTGGATCCATTTTTACATAAAAAATAATTTATATTAATTTAATATTTTAATAAATTCCAAGAATTCCCCTCCCCTCAATTACTAAAGGGAATCCCTCTTTTCTTTTACTCACACCATATTGAGACTTATAGCTAAACCAATATCCACCAAGTTCTATTTTCCACATCCTAACCACATTATATAAGGTTTTTATTACAAAAATACTAACCTTATAGCCCTTAAGTGAAGATCTAAAGGAGCCGTTATAAAAAAGAGTTAATCTCCGTAACCAGAAAGTTTCCTTTTAATTATTCCCTTTATTCTTATAAATCTGTTATACTATTAATATAATAAAAACATAAGTATCCTAAATATAATTAAATGTAATTATGATTACTAAAGAACAATATTCACCCACTTTTCATCAAGTGGGAAGTGGAAGTATCACTCTTGCGTACATATGGCTTACTATCTTTACGTAGGGATACAATTGGTTTTCCATCAAGATATTTCATAGATGGTTATTATGATGAGTTTAATGTTTATATGTGATATTTATGAAATAAATATACATGTGTGATGATAATATCATATCCATATTCTTAACTTCTAAACCGTTGGAAATCGATAATCTTGAGCGTGCAAACGTGTGCACTACCACTTCCACAAAGTGATGCGATTCATTTTTCAATTATATTATACTTGGATAGTAATGAGGATATATTTAAGGAATATAAATGATATATATGAAATAATAATGATTCTATAATGGTGAATTATTATTTAACTTTTTTTCATTCCATTCATAACAAAATGAATATAGAATTCAACTATACGTATGGGCTATAGTCTCCATGAATATTGTAATTAATTTTTCTATCACCATCATTTATGAATGATTATAATTAAGTATATAATTGATATATTTGATATAATATGTTTTTAAATTATTATATTTATAAAAAACTTTAAATTTATTATATTTGAGGTTATAGTGCCTTCAAATCAATTGCAATTCAAGGTAAGGGATTCTCATCTCACATTTATTTCCATGGGACACATGCCATATTCACCATTTGTCACTTTTTTGTGGTTTATATACTTAGGTCTAATATTTTTGTGGGATTTAAATATAAATTTAACTTTCTTTCTTTCATGGGGCTTATAATCCTAGTGTTACCAAAGTAGTAAAGGTTTCTATTTTTCATTCTCATTTTTGTCAGGATTGTTTATGATTAAGTTTAAGATGATTAATTAATAAAATAAAACTCATAATAAACTCATTAATTTTATTCTACAATGGTTATTTGTTTAAAATTAAAATTTTCATTTCATTTTTCTCACATTAATTATTTAATGGACTAAAAATATTTTTTTAAGGAAAATCTTATTTACTTCTCTCTTTGGTTAATTTTTTTCCCATATCTATGATTTCTAAAAAAATTAAAAAGGGTTTTTAATATTCCATTATGATTTTTTATATTAAATTTTATCCATGATTTAATTTTTATAATAATTTTTTAAAATAATCTTCCTATCATTTTTCAAATGAGGTACTTTTGTAGTTTTTTCCCAAAAAATGTGAAAGAAATGTCTTCTTTTAACTTTTATGACGTGAACATAATTTAAAGAAGAAAAAAACAATGAAGGTTTTGAATATTCATTTATATTTTTCTAAGTTTCTTTTAATGAAAATGTTTTCCATAATATTTTGGAAATATTTTTATTTCAAAATTTATTCTCAAAATAGAAAGGTTGTTTTCATCAAAAATATTTGAGTGATATTTTAAAGTAATTTTCATATATGATAACATCCATTTATATTAATCATAAATTACTAGTATATTATCCAAGGGTACAATTTATAGTATTTATCTTGATGGTTAATGTTTATGTTTATGATATATTTATGGAACCCATTTTTTCCATGGTTTATGGTATAGGGAATTGATGAAATGTTTATGAAATCTTTTTTCTTTTCATTGGTTTATGATGTTATGATATGATGAATGTTTTATCATCTTATGTAATACATATGATTTTTTTCATTATGTTATAGTGGTTATGTTATAACCATGGTTTATGGTAACATTATAACAATGGATATTGTTTACGTTTTAACTTAGAAAAGTGGTTGTGTTATAAATAAGGAAAATGGTAACATTATAACCAAGTATGGTGGTTATGTTTTAAATAAGGATGGTGTTTATGTTATAACTAAGGATGGTGGATACATTATAACCAATTATGGAGGGAACCCTATAACCATGGAGGGGTGGGACCTATCTCTCCCTCAAATGAATTTGGTAAATATTGATATCTCATGTTATAAACATGACTATAATGGAGAGTGAAACCTATTCAGTAAGGGACTTTATCAATAATGATATTCATGGGAGTGATCCTTGAAAACTATTATGGTTTGGGGAGTGAAACCATTACACTATTATAGTATTTACAATGACAGTTGACTACAACAAAATTATTTTCTTGGATTATGTGTATGAACCAAAATCACTTATTATGCCAATGTTATACTATAATGGATCATGTTATTTGATTCCTTTATGATTAATATCTAATGAACTACCACATTTTATGAATTGACTCAAGATTAGGATCTATGATATATAGGGTATGATTTAAAATGTTATTTTCATGTTATTATACCCTTAAGTTTTTGTTATTCTCAAGTGATCATTAATACCTCATTTTTACCCTTATTGATTATTTGATATATCTTTTTCTTATGTTTACTTTCACTAGGTTATAAATAAGGATATATAAATGTTGTGTATAATAAGGGTTATAGTGATAAAGAAAATAATGTGAGACTCTTATTAACCAGTTGTTGAAGTTTCCATCTTTCCAAAGATATTAGACCAATACGATTCTTGTGTGGATCTTTATGATATGTAATGAATATTCATATAATAAGATTCAATATATATATATATATATGAAAATTTGGGGTTGTTATAAAATAGTTTTTTATACTTATCGATAATAATATTTATCCAACACCCAATGAATTTTACACATCCTATGGGATCATTTTAAGTTATCCTCAAGACTAGTCAAAACCTAATTGAGATCCTTTACACAAACTGACGCTAGAAACTAGATTTCAACACATTTTCCCTACTATAAACCCTTTGGAAAGCTAATTACAATTATTCAACACATTCCCTCATCCAATTATGGGTTACTATCATCAATCACACACATGAGGACTGTCAAACCCACATCAAGACCAAGAGAACTAGCCTAGCTCTTGGTATACACCAAGAGTACACTTCAACCTCAAGAGGGTGACACACATCAACTGTGATATGTACACACATCTCACTTTTCCCCATTAGTCATAAGCCTCTTATGACTATCCTATGACACTAATAAAACCTTCCAAAATCATGAATAATATTAATCCCTATGGATAAACTGAGGTCTAATATAAACTCAACCATAATCTTCACCCCTTAGAGACATAATAACTTGGAAATCCCAATTTACCCAAAGTGAAAAGTTGTACTTTTCCTAACATATGGATTATCAAATAAACCCTATATCTTTAACTTATATTCTCCCAATCCTTTTTTATTCCCAAAATCGCATGATAACATGCATGCATTAACACTCTTGAATAAAAAATAATGTGGTTATATATTATAGAGACCACCTACCTCCATAATTGATTTACCATCCATGCTAAA
The DNA here is from genome assembly GCA_963277665.1 of Viscum album. Taxonomy (NCBI): domain Eukaryota; kingdom Viridiplantae; phylum Streptophyta; class Magnoliopsida; order Santalales; family Viscaceae; genus Viscum; species Viscum album. The sequence continues at coordinate 1,263,468,367 of OY728131.1, read as the reverse complement.
CTCCAATCATCTTATACGAAGCCATATATGCCACGAAGAATCTCGTACCACCACCTAATCTTCAAATATATGTCACAACATCCAAATAATTAATTTTAAAATTTTATAATTAATTATTAAACTCAATATAAAGAGTCAAATTCACTAAAAAACTGAGTATGAATTTATGAATAACCATGATGGGGGGATAACTGGTACTTTACCATTCTTCCCCTATAAAAACAAAAAAACAATACATGCACTCTTCCATGGCATAACCATGATGGTCATGATACAACCCCTCTATTTATAGACCCATTACGGTGAAACTCTCATGGGTTGTGTTGTGACCACCGTAGATAGAGTGTCTACACATCACCCAACCACTATTGTGAAGTGACCCATATGGGTTAAAAAATAATGTACCTCACCTAGGAGGGGGAAATACCCCTATGTTGAAGCCTCCCCTCTCAAGACGCGATGTCCCATGATATATCCAGTATCACCCTTCACTAATGTTCACCATGGTGTTACCATGGAGTCATAACATGACCAGTTGTTAGCATCCAAAAATATTCAAAAGGAAGGGATCCCTCAACCATACTTCAACTCTCATATATGTTCCCCAAAAACCTATTGGTCCTTGATCCACATCAAAAAATATCTACTTGAGATATAAAAATGCTCAGAATTCTAATCTAACTCGAAATTCATGAAACTTACACTTCTCCCGGTCCAAAAATTAAAACTCATTTAAAAATAATGATTAAATATCTGTGGGTTATTATAATTGAAACCCAAAATGATCTATCCTTTAAATATTAAGAAAAAAAACATATTATCCTTTAAAATACCAACCAACACTACCACAAAAATAGGTTTTCACAGCGTTACCCTTTAACATCTCTAAAAAAGTGATGATAAAGGGGGTGACTTTATCATTAATAAAAAAAGTGCAGATAAAGTTGTACTTTTAACAGTACTAAAAACAACATTGTTAAAAGTACCCATTTACCAGTGCTTTTTTAGCACTGTTAAAGGGGACCCCTTTATGAGCTCTTTTTTGGTAGCACTCCTAAAGGGTGGTCTTTATCAGTGCTTTTTTACTAGCACTAATAAAGGGTATATTTAAAACAATACATTTAATTAAAAATACAATATAAATATATTTATATATTTATATTGATATAAATATAATATATATTTATTAAATATATTTTAGAAAAGTATAAATAGACATTTACATTTAATATATAAGATATGTATTGAAAATGGATTATAAAATATTGTAAATAATAATATTAATCATTAATTTTCTAATTATAATTGAGTAATGGTCATTTAATAACAATTTAAAGACACAAAAAATAAAAAAATTAATAAAAGATCTAAAATAAGTTAAAAACATAACTCAAACTTAAAAAGACCATAACTTTTGATCCGAGTATCTGTTTGAGCTCTAAAAAATATCAAATAGAAGCCTGCGGTGAGCTCAATGCATTAGAGACATAGGGTAACCTTATGTTCAATTTTTCAAGGCCAAAAAGGCTTAGAAAACTGCTAAAACTGATTTTTTAGTCTAGATACCCAAATTTTTTAAAATTTGATAGAATTTAAACCTTGTTTTAGGGGGTCATTTTTTTCATTTTTTAGTGGGGAATGAATTTATTTTGAGTGATTACATTTATATTGATATCATGGCTTTGAAATTTTATCATTTTTTCACAATGTACTATTATTTATAATTTAATACATAAAAAAATATAAATATTTTTTTATATATTCACACATAAAAAATTTAATTTTATAAATAAATAATTAAACTTATTTATGTATAAAATATATTTCTCGATATTTAAGATTTATCTAAATAGAAAATTAATATCTATTTTATTTAAAATATAAATATATGAATATTTATATACCTATATAATGTGTGTGTGTGTGTGTTTGTGTGTGTCGGTATTAACAAACTGATATATATTAATATACAAAAAAATATAAGGATAATAAAATATAACTAAATATATATAAATAGATATATATTAATATATATTAATATACAAATAAATATATAGATATATAAATATTTAAATATAACTATACATGTATATAAATCTATATATGTTAATATAAATATATATTAATATATGAATAAATATATATATTAATATAAAAATAAATATATATATATATATATAAATATATATATATAATTAAATGGACATAATAGAAATATAGAGGAGTGTTAAAGGTTCCAGGCGCACAGTGGGAGGTCTCAAGTTCGAATCCTAGGGGAGGTAGGGGCACACATGATGATGTAGGGATGTGCTAGCACTGTTAAGGTGGAGGTGGGATTTGGTGGTTGGGTTGGGGTGTGTAGGGGTGGTAGGGGTATGCGGGCGGGTGGGGGTGATTTATAGTGTTGTTGATAGGGGGGGTCAAGTGCTATTAAAACCCCCCTCTGAGTTGCATAATTTTTTCTAATTTTTTTAAATTTTTTTAAAGTTTTATCAATGCTTTTAAAAAAGTTCCGATAAAAGGGGTATTTATCAGCACAATTTTTAGCACTATAATAGGGGAACCTTTTTATCAATACCTCGATTAACAATGCTTTTTTATCAATATAAATGTCCTTTTATAGTGCTTTTAAAGTCCATATCTACAGTAGTACAAGACCAGTTATTTAATAGCCAAAACCATAATCCATTTTTCAAATCCATAAAATTGCATCCCAACCATCTATTCAATGATTATAAAACATTATCCAAGACTTGATGACAACAACATAGTCTAATAGATCCATATTTCTATCCTTTCACTTGAAACCTCACTCATTCCCCACTTCTATAAAAAAAATTTACCAAAAAGTGGATAAAACAAAGATAACCTTGAAACCAAAAATCCCATATACCTATCTCCATACTAATTATCTATACATAATACTTTGAACCATCCTTATCATTCCAAATTGATAACCATTCTCCTTAAAAATTATTCAAAAAATCCATATGAAAAACAATACACCAAAAAATGGTTTTAAATTGATTTCAAGATAAATAGGGGATCTAAAAAAAATAACTCAATAAATTTAAATTATTTTAATGGAGAATCCACCCAAATATGACCAAAAAAATAAATATATTATATTTCAACTGAGAAAAAAAATTAAAACAAATAAATCTTAAATCACATAATTAAATGAGTTAGAAAAGATAAAATCATAGAAGTACCTTTTTACTAAATAAAAATTATATCTTCCAAATAAAAAATTGAATTTAATTAAAAAGTTTTAGAATGACATAATTTTTAATTTAAATTAATTGTACCAAAATCCCATGATCAAATGAAAAAATACTTTATTTAAACCAAATCGATCCCAATCCACTATAATGAATTCAATTAAAAAAAATTAAACAATAGTATAACTTAAACAATAATTTTAACAAAATCATACCACTACCAAAAAACTTAAAACTAATCAAATAACATCAAAATAAACTAATATAATTTATATAAGACATAAAAAGTATATTTTTAATTTAAATAAGTAAAATAAAACTCAATAGAACCAATATAACCCAAATCATCAAAATTTAAAATTATAACTTGAAGCACACACATATACATGTGTATTGACTTTTAAAATAAATTTAAACCTTTTTTAACTCCTCTAGTTCATTTATGACCAAAATAAAAAAAATAAAAAAACTATTAAAAATCTATTTTCAAAAACCGTTACTATATTATGAAACTCACAATACATACAACTTATATTATCTTTAAATTAAATCTCAAACACATTATAAAATACTTCTAACCAAATATTATTCATTTCTCATCATCCAACACACAAAAGATCGCTTAAAAATTAATTTATATATTTTTTTTAAATCAAAGCATGACCCTTAATATTATCTGAAGATGAATAAAATGGTCAAATACATAGAAAAAACAACTGTAAATTGAAAGAAAAATTTCATTAATATATATTATATTATTTATGAAACAATAACATTTTCAATCAAATATGATCCTTAATTAATCAAAAACATTCTCAAAATGTTATGAATTCACAATAAACTAGAATAATTTAAATATTGTGATTAACATTAGAATATATTATCGATTTTATTTAAAATAAGTGGATTCACATATACAATTACACTTTATATTAGAAAAATGTTTTTAAAACTTTTTAAGATACTCATTAGAAATAATAAATCTTAAAAACTACATAAAATTTTTAAAATGAAAAATATATTTATCACAAAAAATCATGGACTATAACTGATATCTAAATATTAAACTTTCTTGCACATAAAATATACAAAATAAAATCAATGAATAATTTATATTATTAAATCTCATTTGTACTTCAAAAAAATAAAAAGTGTTCTAAATTTTGAAAACCAAATTTTCCCACCTATGAAACAAAGGTTTTGAAGGTTCTATACTGAAATAAATTTTACCAAACAAAGGTTTCGCAGGTTCTATATTGAAATAAATTTTACCACAAAGCCATTGTAAACTAGGTCATTATCATGAAAAAATATTTATTCAAAGTTATATGATAATTCAATAACTATTAATTTGGTTATAGGTTTTTCTAATTCTCTAAGAACCTAGTAATAATCTCAAACAATCATAATAAAAACAACTATCCAATCAATTTGAAATAAACATGAATCCTCCAAAATATATAAAATAATTATGAACATACAAAAAATATGTAAATGCCTATATGATTTCTGATAAACTGAATTCCCATATTTTACCAATAATGTTTTAAGGTACCTTTATAATGTGATAAAATAAAAACAATCAAAATTAGAACCCTATCAAAGTTATCTTGAAGACACTCTCACTCATACTTCCCAGTGGTATTATAAGGATCATTACTAAATATGTTATCTAGATAATTTTGGTAATATATCACTTGAATTCCAACACCACTATCTCCATGCTTACTAAGGACTCAACCACCCAAATTTGATTTGATGCCATTTGAAATGAACTATATTACATTTAACCCAAACCTAAGATGGATTTCCACTGATCTCAGATGCATTCCCCCCTAATAACCATAGGTTTTTTACAAGAGGTGATGGATATAATTACACTATAGGGGAATAGTTTTTCTTCAGTTCAAGTAATCCATAATTTTAATTTATACTTACTTTTAAAATAAAACATTGTTAAAAATAAATCATTATATTATCATGTTTTATAAAACAAAATTGAATAAATTAAATATAATTATTTATATTGAAATAGTAAAAAATTTAATACAGTAGGAATAAATGGATTATATCTACTAAGGATCACGGTTGACCCATCTTTAATCTCTATAATTTATTTTGTTCCCCCTAATAACCAAAACCATGAATAAAACCATCATTTACCAAAAATCAAAAACATGATAATGCATCTATATATAAACTAAAATTTATATGACTGGGTAAGTATATAAAAACCCAATATGACTCCAAAAAGGTTTATATAATAATTATATAAAAGTTTAAACAAATCATTCTAGTTTGAAATACATATATGAAAGTACCCTTTTATTTTTAATAAAAATAAATAACCAGAAATATAATTAATTTACTCTCTACTAGGAAACTATTATATATGTAATAGAAAATTTACATTTCAAATAAATATATACAAGCCTATGTCTTTAAAAATATGGAATAAAATTATAATAAATTTGATATTGAAGAATCATATGAGACTACCTATGGGTCTATGGAAGGGAGACCTAGGATCTTCATTGTAATCAAGTCCATACCAATCTATATACATATCCAATAGTTTAAAACATGCTAGTTAGAGAGGAATTATGTTCTATGAAAAGTAATGGATATCTCAGATGGAATATTATATTACATATTAGCATAAAATTAAACCATTTATAGTTGTATGTTAAGTAGTTGAGAATAAGATATGGTGAGTGACCTCATAACCAAACTTTAGTACTTGTACTAGGAACCCTCTTAAGTTCCCAAAGTAAGGGGCTAAAGTTTTCCAAAACCATTCATTTATTTATTCTTGGTTACTAAGGGATTTTTTGGAGTTCTTTGTTATAGGCATGTGGTTAAATGAAATAAGAAGCTTCTAGAGTTATAGGTTTCTACAAGAAGAGTTTTTTCAGGGTATGGAATCTTACATCACATTGAGTTTATATAATTGGGGATGTAATGTACCGAAAATTCCATGTAATTTTTTTTAAATTTTATGGGATTTTTTTAAGACTAGATTCTTTTAAAGGAACCTGATTCTGAGGCCCAGTGAGCCTGGAATTGCATTTTGAACATTTTTAGTTCATTTGAATAAACGTGTGAGAGGGTTTTTCTAACTTGAAAACCAGTTCTTGGATCAAAAAATCGAGGGAACCATTGAACTCAGAATGTTGAGATTTTGATAGAAAGGACCTAAGTTTGACTGGTGAGGGTCGACCAAAAAAGTTAATTTTTGGACTTTTTAGAAGAGAAATAAAATAAACTAAAAAGTTATTTTATTTTTTTCCTCACCGTTGAGTGGTGCCACACCAACATTGTGGTACAGAGATGAGGTGACAATGAACCCCTATAATGAGAAGATTAATTAATGTGAAACAAATATGATGTTTCATTAATGAAATAGTGTAAAAACACAGCAACCCAGTGTAACAGAAACTATGCAATGCGCTTCTCTTTTAATGAGATAACAGGTTGGAGAATCAGAACGTGGAATTTATATAATGGATAGAGAATGTTTTTATCTCCAACTAAGAATGATGACAAACCCATAGTGACATCGAAACACCTAAAATAATGAGACTATTTTGTGACTAACGCCAATGGCTTCGAAGAATGAAATGTGGATTCCCGTAGACGGATTTCCCCAACGATAAACTCGATCATAGGTAGGGGTTTACCTTGTGTAATTGGAGATTCCACATAATTCATTCTAAAACAATGAATGTGGATTAACCCACAATTAGGCTGATCCTCATATGGATTTTTCTTATAGGAGGGTGTTTTTTTGGGCTTTTCATTGGGATGAATTTTGTTATAACTTCAATCTCTCTACCCTTATTTTAAACCTCTAATGCAGAGGGTGCAGGCTGAAAAGAACAAGGACTGAGCCCCTCCACCTCATGATTTCTTGTGCATTCTTCCTGGACAAAACTCCATGTTGACAACAAAGAGTTTTCAAAGCCCTATCAGGGAAAGTGGCACCCCAGGGAGGATAGATCCAAAGACGGCCTGAAGAATGGACTACCGAAGTGGACTCAGTGGTTCGTGGAAGGCTCTACCGGCAGCAGTTATGTGCGGGTGGCGGCACGCCACAGCGGCGTGCCAAGGGAGATGCCATGGCTAGATCAGGCTGTGACGGTGCAGTAGCAGCCACCAGCAGTGGCCCGCACCTTGCGGTCCATGGTCCCTCACCGGCACGCAGTCGAGTGACTATGTGTGAGACCACCAGGGGAGGCTGGATTTAGATGGCTATGGGATGCAAAATTTGAACACCTCACTGGGTGTCTGGGTTGGGGAGCCCGGCCCACTATGTGGTCCAGACCAGGGGGCACGAATCGGACCTCAGTGCGGCCTGGGATGGGTTAATCTATCCCATTGTCGTGGGCTGGGCTGGTGACATAACAACGATCCGTTGGGCGGCCTGGGCTGGGAACATATCGACCCGTTGGTTGCAGGCTGTGCCAGATGAGACCAGGTCACTGAGCGACCCAGCGGGCTGGACCCGCAACCGAATCGGGTCGGGTCTAGTAAAGCCAAATGGGCCTAGTTGGCCCAGACCCAAACTGGGTCTAGTCTATCTAATTTATTCGGGCCATTCAAAGACCCCAGGCCGAGTTGGTCGGGACAATCCGACTAGGTTGGATCAGGCCCATATGCAACTGGTTCCTTTTTACTAAAGGGACAAAAATTTACTAACCGGGCGTCTGATTGATGAGCCATTGGTGGCGTTGGAACCCTTGAGATGAGATAGTTCTATTGGAATACTCTAAAAAGGTTTTCATGGATTTTGAAATGTGATGAATGGATTGAGGAGTAGTTTATCCCAGAATCTAGCACACCATATGCGGGAATCCTGCAACTGACTGAGACCCAAAGACTACTAACAAGAGACCTTGTGTGGATCAGCTACGATGGCCTAGTGGGAAGAAACTCTATTTGAACCAGTAGGGACATGGTGGGGAGCAACTTTGTGTGACCTAGTAGACCCATTATACTGATCAGGGATGAGTACCTCAGTATGATCACCAAGGAGGGAAGTGACTCTGTGTGACCCGACAAACCCACATTGGGGAGCAACTCTGTGTAACCCAGCATTCCCATAGTACTAATTAGGGATGACTGCCACAATAGTCCAGGACTTTTGGGAAGTGACTCTGTGTGACCCTGCAGGCCCTTGGTGGGGAGCAGCTCTGTGTAATCTAGCATACCCACATGACTCATTAGGGATGTACACCACACCAGCCCAAGGTGTTCAGTATTGCGACTGATGGTCTTTCTTTATATTCTATAGATTATACCTGGTGTGAGTTGTCCTTCTTTGTGATCATGCTTTGTGGTTTGCTTCGTAGATTGTTTGTGGTCTTTCTTTTTTGTCTTGGTGTCTCTACTAAATATTTTGTTACTCAACCCAGCATGGTCTTCACCTGCATGTGTTTTGTTTGGTGCATACGATAGACGACTTGGCAGAGGACTTGGTGGCCCGAGACCATGCAGTGCCCAGTGAGATCAGGATGTCATGACGTGCTTCTACAACTTTTGGAATCTAATCTATACTTACCCATCAGGTGGGGTTTTTAGCGGAAGGCTTGCCACTAATCTTGTACTTGTTCTTGTTGCAACTATATTTTGTTGGGTTTGTATTATGGCCCATTAACTTTCAATTGTACCTTTACACTTAGTGGTTGTTTAGTATCATGCATGTTCTCTTTTCTAGTTTTCTTGGGACGTATTTCTATGAGTGTGTGTATAGGTACTTAGGAAAATTCCTCCCACTTATAGGTTGACACTGTCAGTGCTAGTTGCTAACCAATGGTTTTCGAGAGGTGGGCTTGGGGAAGTCACGACACAGGTCCTGGGGGACAGGTCATGACAAATTGGTATCAGAGGTGGTCAAATCTATATCAAAGACTAAGAATATGTTGTTTTGTTTTTGGGAAAATATGATAAATGTTTGGAGTTTAATTTTCAGATTTGGGGATTCCAGTGTTGGTGTGGCGGCCGACGTATCCATACATTGGGATCTTGGATTTTTCTTTTCATCACTATACATAAAAACATTGGTTTCATGCTTCATATAAGAATTGGTTGTTTCCTCATGTTCATCTTGAATTAGATCTAGATAACCATGTATAATATATTGATTGTGGTACATCTTGATCTGTTTTAGGATGCCTCTATGAAGACAACCATCTAGGGTTCTGATATGTGGCCGTGAGGAGCACCCACCTAGTGAGGAGGTGTCGGTTCAGGGAGTAGTTCTAGAGATAGCCCCGTTCGGTGGTGCACCAGTGTTTCCACCACCCGTTGATCAGAAGTTATAGCCGGAATTACTAGTTGAGGTCGTATATAGACTCAGTGCCTTGCACGAGTTCTAGAGATAGAGACCTCCTAGGTTCAGGGAAGGGATAGACCCTCAATCCACTTAGGACTAGATGGAGGTGGTGACCTGGGTCTTCCACTTAGTGAGTATTCCACTTGATAAGATGGTGATGTTAACCTCAAGCCTTCTCCATAGCTTTATAGGGAGATGGTTGATTTTGAATATTGAGACCCACTATGAGGCAAACCTCTCTTAGGATGACTTCAAGATGCTTTTATGAGGGGAGTTCTTTCCTTTTACCTTAATCTCAGTGTGAATACAAGAGCTTCTTTATCTACAATAGGGAATAATGTTTCTGGATGAATACTATGTGAGGTTTACAGACCTCTCCCTGTACTCTAAGAATATGTTATGTGGCCCTTTCTTTAGGTCCTAGAACTTTGAGAATGGAATTCAATAGAAGATCAGGGTGTTGATGATTTCCCTCAGCATCCCCACTTAGGATGGAGTGCTAGTGGGATCCCTTTTTTCGGAGAGCTTCCTAGAAGAGTAGGCATCAACAGATGGAGCCACCAGTAGACACTAGGCATAAGAGTCGTTATTGGTGAGAAGTAGAAAAAATACACAGGGTCCCAAGTGGGGTATTTCTTTCAAGGGATGACCCCAGGACTCAGGGTTGGTAGTGCGGGGATCCTATAGTAGAGGGAGTCAACAAAGAGCTAGGTTTCACTTCACATGCAGTGGGTAGAGACGCATGGCTTGTGACTTCCTGAACCGCTACACAGATGATTAACAAATGGTTGAGGGATCATCAAGGGAGAGGTAGAGGTTCAGGCGAGGAGGTCCATAGGGAAGAGGATGTAGCAGAGGATCAGGTCGAGCAACAGGCGGTGGGTGATGGTTTGAGGTACTACCTCTACCCCCAGGTGGTCCACCATGGCCTCAGGGAATAGGTGGACAGAGGCGAGCTCAGATTCAAGAAGTGGAGGCCCAAAACAATAGTTCTCTAAAGATGAATAGAGGTATGATATGTGTCTTATCCACATTAGATTTACTTCTTATGGGAATAAGTATTAGTCACTCTTTCCTTACCACAGACCTCGTTTGAGGCTCAAAGATTTTGAAGGATCCGTTGGCTCGATCCTTACGATTAGAGACTCTTAAAGGAGGGTATTCTATGATTACAGATTTTTGCCGGAAGTGTGAGATTACTCTTGGATGTGAGAACTTTGGTTGGGACCTCCTAGTATAGGCGTTGAGGCCTTACGACATCATATTAGGTATAGAATAGTTATCCACAATTTATGCTCAGATTGAAAATATTAGGCATGGAGTGTGGTGTGTTCGTGAATGTGGGACTAGGTTTTCCTTCACTGGGGAGATGGGGACTCTTGATGTGTATGATAGACTTTCTTGGAGAATGGTATAGCTGATAATTAACCAATTGGATAGCCTCACTCTTAGTGTGGTGGATGAGAAGAGTCTGAGATTTCCTATGGTGGTGGAAAAGTATGAAGACGTTTTTCCTAAGGATGTTTCAAGGCTACCTCCTCGTCATAAGGTAGAATTCTTCATCGATCTTTAACCCGAGATGACACTGATATCTATGCCAACATATCGAATGCCTCTTGTAGAGATTTGTGAGTTGAGGGTAAAGCTAGAGGAATTTTAGGATAAGGGATTTGTGAGGCCCATCGTTTTACCATGGGCAGCCCCAATGTTGTTTTCCAAGAAGGTTGAAGAAATATTTAGGCTATGTGTAGACTACCGATTCCGGAACTAGTTGATTGTGAGTAACACATATACACTATCAAGAATTGATGACCTCTTCGACCAGCTGCAGGGAGAGAGGTTTTTCTCAAAGATAGAACATAGATCAGGCTATCACTAGCTTTGGGTACTGGATGGGGATATACCAGAGACAACCTTCAGATTCTTGTATGGCCACTATAAGTTCTTGGTGATTACATTCAACATGACCAATGCCTTAGAAGTGTTTATAGGACTCATGAATAGGGTCTTCCAGCCTTACCTTGATCATCCTGTGGTGGTCTTCATTGTTGATATCTTGGTGTACTCAGCATCATGAGAGGATCACGCTACACACTTGTGGATAGTCCTAGATACACTCTGAGAGAACCATATTTATGAGAATCTCTCATATTTCCATTTTTTGATTTGGGAAGTCCACTTTCTCAGACACATCATCTCTGAGGCTGGAGTAACAGTGGATCCGGTGATGATAGAGGCGGTGATTTCTTGGGAGACACCCATGAGAGTGACTGAGGTGAGGAGTTTCTTGGGGTTTGATGGATATGACTAGAGGTATGTATGAGAATTTTCTAGAGTATCATCACCATTATCGACTTTGACATGGAAGGGAAATCCTTTCATGTTGATGAAGAAGTACCAACATAGTTTTGAAGAGCTAAAGTAGAGACCGGAAAGTGCCCCCATCTTAAGACTACTAGAGGAAGGCATTGGGTATGTAGTTTTCTATGATGCATCAGCGACTGAAATGGGTTGTGTCTTGATGTAGGAGCAAGCATTGATAACCTATAGTTCATAGTATTTCAGGAAGAAGGAGAAGAACTATGCGACCCTTGAACTTGAGTTAGCAGTTGTGGTCTTTTCTATGATTATGTGGTGACACAACTTGATGGGTGAACGGTTTACTGTATACATAGACCACAAGAGTCTCAGGTATATCTTCTCCCAGAAGGACTTGAACTTGAGACAATAGTGATGGTTGGAGTTCCTTCAAGACTATGACTTTGAGATATTCTATACTTCTTAGGATGGGGAATGTGTTGGAAGACGCACCCATAAGGAGGTACGGTTTACAGCTGTTGAGTGAGGTGCTGGAGCAGCTAGCTGCAATGTCGATATCCTTTATGGAAGATGATGGAGGAACTTACCTTCAGTCGATGACAGTCACTCCCCCACTCTTACAGTGAGTTATGGAGTCACAACTTGTGGATGTTAACTATGAGGCCTGATGTTCTCAGTTGTCATTTGGATAAGCTCCTTATTGATTTTTGATTGGTGGGTAGCATGTAATCCCTTTTAGAGAGCATACAATAGAACCAGTGGTGTTTCAAGAGGAGATTTTGAGTGAGTTCCATACCTCCCCCTTATAAGTACATCCTGGAGTGGCGAAGATGTACCAGGATCTCTGACGTCAATACTGGTGGCTAGGGATGAAGAAAGTGGTGGCAGAGTTCGTTTCACGATGCCTCATTTGTCAGCAAGTGAAGACTGAGCATCGGGTTCCAGTAGGCTTGGAACATCAACTTGAGGTACCAGAGTGGAAGTGGGATGGTATATCAATTTAATTCATGATAGTATTACCATTCACGTCTAAGGTATGTGATTCTATCTATGTGATCATCGACTAGCACACTAAGTCATCTCACTTCCTACCCATCTGAGAGCAGGGATTAGTAGAGGGCTTGAGAGAACTCTATGTCCTGATGATAGTGTGGCTTCATAAGGTTCCCATGACGATCATCTCAGACTATGATTCTTAGTAAACATCTTGACTATGGAAGGGATTACATGAGGCATTTAGGACTCAGCTGGGCTTCATCACAACTTTTCACCCACAGACGGATGGTTTGACAGAGCAGACCTTACAGACCTTGGAGGACATGCTTCGTGCTTGCATCCTTAATTTTGGATCTAGTTGGGAGGACCACTTTCTACTAGTGGAGTTTGAATACAATAACATATATCACTCCACCATTGGCATGGTTCCATTTGAGGCTTTGTACGGGCATCCTTGTAGATCACCTATATGCTAGACAAACCCAGGGGAGTCAGCACTCATGGTTCTAGAGTTGGAATAGGATACCACTATGAATGTACAGATCATCCAGGGGTATATGAGGACTACACAGAGTAGGCATAAATCTTATCCTGGAAGTATATAGAGGCCCTTGGAGTTCAAGTAAGGATACCATGTGTTCCTTCGGGTCTCACCCTGATGGGGATTGCAGATATTTGGCCGGGGAGGAAAGTTATTTTCAAAGTTCATCGGAACTTTCTAGATTCTGACCAGAGTTGGCGAGGTGGCATACCGCCTAGATCTCCCCCATAGATGCACCGTGTGCATGATGTTTTTTACGTGTCGCATTTGAGGTAGTATGTCCATGATCCTTCACAAGTCATCGACTAAGGGGAGATATACATTGACGATGGAATGATGATTGGGGAGTTCCTGGTAGAGATAGAGGATCAACAGGAGTGGGTCCTTCATGGACAGTCGATTCCTCTAGTGTGAGTTCGATGCAAAAACATGAATCTATAGAAGAGAAAATGGGAGCAGGGGGAATAGATTTGTTCTCAATACCCCCATTTGTTCATTTATATTTGTTTTGTCTTATGGGGACGTGAATCCATAAAGGTGTTGGTATTTTAATTTCCTAAAAATTCAATGTATTTTTTTTAAGTTATGTGCGATTATTTCCAGACCAGATACTTTGACAGGACCTGATTCCAAGGCCCGATGAGCCTAGAATATACTTTTGCACTTTTTTTAGTTCTTTTAAATAAATTTGTGAGCGGGTTTTTATAACATCTAAAACAGTGCTCTGATAAAAAATACAAAGGTTTTGTTGAACTTAGAACATTGGGATTCACCTATAAAGGATCTAACTTAGACCAATGAGGGTTGACCGAAAAAAGTTAATTTTCAGACTTTTCATAAGAGAAATAAAATAAACTAAAAAGTTATTATATTTTATTTTTTTCATCATTGAGCGGTGGCACATCGGTACTGTGGTTCGATGATGAGGTAGTGATGAACCCATTTAATGAGACTCTTTAACTAAAGAGAAACATATACCCTATTTCATTAATGAAACAACGTAATGACATGGCGATGCAACATAAAAAAAATTATGTGATTCATTTCTCTTTTGTAGACATAACAGGTAGGAGAATTAAAACGTGAAATTTCTCTAATATATGGTGGAAGTTTTTCTCTCTAATGAATAATGCTAGAAAAAAGCTAATGACATCAGCACACCTCAAAGAATGAGACCGATGCATGATGAACACCAATAGATTCGAAGAACAGAAGGTCGATTCTCGTAGATAGATCGTCCTAGTGACAAACATGATCACAGGTATAGGTTTACCTTGTTTAATTGTAGTTTACCCATTATTCATTCTATAATGATGAACGTGGATCAACCCATGAACAGGTTGATCCGCAGATCACTTGTTCTTACACGAGGGTGTTTTTCTTGGGGCTTTTCATTGGGATGAATTTTGTCAGAACTTCAATCTACTTCCCCATGTTCTGAAACTCTAAAATTAATGGTGTAGGACAACACAAACAAGGCCCAATCCCCTCCACCTCATGTATTCTTTTGAGTTCTTCGTGTCCAAACCTCCAAGTTGAAGACAAAGAGTTTTCGAGGTCCAAGCAAGGAAGGTGAAACCCTAGGGAGGGAGGAGGTACAAACGACGTGAGGAATGGACCACCAGAGTGGACCCAGTGGTTCTCAAAAGGCTCTATCAGCATTTGAGGGTGGGTGGAGGTGTTCCATGATGGCACGCCAAGGGAGATTCTGTGACCATCTTGGGACGTAGCGATGTGGCGGGAGTCACCAAAAGTGGCTGACGACTTGCGAATGAGATGCGTCCCATACCGCACAGGCTGAAATCCTTCATTGGGATGTCATCCAGCAACTGTATATAAGACCATAAGGGGTGGGAAGCTTCGGTTGTCTGCAAAACACAAAAGCAGAATGCCCCGCTGACCATCCGGGATAGGTAGTCCAGGCTGTTGTGCGGGCCGAACCAAGGGGAACGAACCGGGCCGTGATGCAGCCCGGGTTGGGTTAAGTCGGCTCACTGTCATGGGTTGGTCCGATGACATAACACTGGGCCAATGGGTGTCCTAGTATGGGAACAGACCATCCCACCGGTTGCGGGCTGGGCTAGATGAGACCAGGTCACCGGGAAACCTAGTGGGTTGGACCCCCGGCTGAACCAAGTTGGGTCCAGCAAGGCCCAATGGGCATAGCCCAGTGGCCAGGCTGAACCTGACCGACCCAAACCCGAACTAGGTTGGTCTGGGTTGATCGAATTATGTCAGGGTATGCGAAGCCCCATACTGGGTGGGTCGGGATGGTCCGACCGGGCTGGACCGTGCCTAGATGCAACCGACCCCTATTTACTAAAACATCAATAACTTACAAACCGGGAGTATGATTGATGAGTTGTCTACACATTTGGAACCCTTATGACGAAGTGAATCTTTTGGAATAATATAAGGAGGATTTAATAGAAGTTGAAATGAAAAGAAAGGCATGAGGATTGGTTTCTCTTGGGATCCAAGGCACCACGTGCAGGAATACTACGGCTGACTGAGACTCGAAGACTACGAACAAGTGGCCCTGTGTTGATCAGCTATGATGGACCAATGGGAAACATCTCTGTGTGACTCGAGAGTCCCATGGTGTGGAGTGTCTTGGTGTGACCCTGCATACCCATGGTACTAATTAGGGTTGATTACCTCCGTACGATGGATAAGGTGGGAAGTGACTATGTGTTATACAGTATGCCCATGGTAGGGAGTGGTTCTATGTGACCCAGAATACCTACAATACTCATCAGGGATGACTACCACAATAGTCCACGACTAGTGGGAAGTGACTCTGTGTGATAAGATAGTACCACAATGGGGAGTGGCTCTGTTTGACCCAATATACCCACAGTACTCATCAGTAATTAGCACTATAACATGCCAATGTGTTCAGTATTGCGACTAATAATCTTGCTTTCTATTCTCTATATTATACCTGGTGTGAGCTGTCTTGCTTCGTGATCATGCTTTGTGGTTTGCTTCATGTATTTCTTTGTGGTATTTCTTTATTGGTTTGGGGACCCTACTGAGTATTTTGTTACTCACCCTTGCATGGGATATTCCCGCATGTGTTGTGTCTGGTGCAGAAGATCGATGACCTAGAAGAGGACTTGGTGGTCCAGGACCAGGGAGTGCCCAGTGAGATCAGGCAGGTAGGACATGCTTCTACAGCTCCTGGAATCTACTTTATACTTACCCATAAGGTGGGATTTTTAGTGGAAGGATTCCCATAGATCTATTATTTCCTCTTATTGTAGTTTTATTTTTTGGGGGGTTGTATTCTAGACCATTTACTTTTATTTTTACATTTACACTTAGTGGTTATTTAGAAGCATGCATGTTCTCTTTTCCAGTTTTCATGGGACATGGTTCTATGTACGTGTGTACCTGTACTCAGTAAAATGCCTCCAACTTGAAGGATGACGCCTACAACGCTAGTCATGAACCCCTGCCTTTAAGAGGTTGGCTTGGGGGAGTCACAACATGGACCTCAGGGAATGGGTCGTGATAGGGGAGATGTGTTGCAGCATTGGGGTACATTCTTTCCATTTAGAGTATACCATTAGAGCCAGATTTTGCACTGTATAGAAAAATAAGTTGGATCATATTGAGGTGGATGTCGATCATGGAATAAAGGATTTGAGATGTGTTTTAGTCAGTTATGAAATGATAAAAAATTATTTTAAATAATACATATTTCCTTTTCTATTTTTCAGATTTTGGAATGGTTCATTGGGTTATGGAGTTCTATAGGTTTGGGGGTTTTATTTTATTTTATTAAACACCCTTCATGACTTGATCATAAGGTGACACACCATGGAAACTTTTTGGTTGGGTTTTGAGGTTCTAGATCTGGGGGTGTCTTCATGCCATGGTTCTTTGGTCATGGAATGACCCTTATTCAGAAATACCATATTAAAATATTTTATTTAGACTTAAAAGATGGAAAGCGGAGTATATCACCAGGTGAATCTCAGAGATTAACTTGATACAACTCATCAGGGCATGACTATGAATTTTCATGTGATGTCACATTAATTTTCAGTACTAGTATAAATTTTGAACCATATATGAATTCCTCTTGTTTTTTTTCAATATCCAAAATCCTTAGGTGATCAATGGAACTTCTTTAGAGAACATTGAGTCCTCATTTACAACATTTATTTCCTAGTTTCAAGAGATGAACCAGTTTTGATCTTTGTTGAGTTATCATGTATTATTATTGCTTTTAATATATCTTCCTTTCTAAGAGTTCATTATATAAATTGGAGTTAGGTTTAGGTTATGGTTTTTATGAGGATATCAATGTGTTTTTGGTTGGAAAGGAATTTCTTAGGTGAACTTGGTTTTTTTATCATCTTACTCATCTTGTTCATGTGAAGTTGTTATAGACCTTCATCTGAGTTTGGGGATTTGTAAACTTATATTATTTTATGTTTAGATGTGTTATTAGAATACTTTATCTTGAAGGTTAAATGGTTGAGATTGGCCTCAAGGTATATAAGAATATAGATGTAATCACATGAATAATTTAAAGGGGTGATGTGATTGATGTGGTTCTATTATATTCATGATAGTTACATCATTTGATATAATAGATAATATGAAAGAATATTATTGTGATTATTATGTTTCATTAGCATATTTAATATGATTAAAATATATATAAAAACATAATGATAGTAAGATGAAGATAGTAATGAATGTGGCACATTAATTGATTTTATTATACTTTCTTAAAAATATTAACATGAAAAGTGTTTCTTTTAGTATCATTAGTGTAATATTTTCATGTTGACATGATCTATACCCATTACAATTGGTATTTAGACTATGGTTATAGGTTATTTCTATGATCTAAAAGATTATGTACGATATTTTCATATAAATAAAATATTTTTCTATTTTCATAGGCTAATTACCCTATTTCCATGGGTGATGCTCATGGATAGAGTCTTCAATGGAGATCAAAAACTACTACCATGGGAACCATCCCATGTAAATATGATATAAATAATATGACGGTGTGCAAATTCAAACTCATGTCACTATTCTTATAATCTGAACATCGTAAACACTCCACCTTCATGCCTTTAAGATAAATATATATAATACACACACAATATATATATATATATATATACTTATATCCATAGTTGACCCTGGCTATAGGGTACTTCCACTGTGTTTTTCATGGGAAACCCTACCCCATGATCAAACATGACCATAAAAACATTCCATTTCCAGCCAAACTACAACCAATTTTAAAGGATAACCATGGATATAGGTGGGTCCAAGGAACTTGTAACTATGGTGATGGTTGAATGTATCTATATCCCTATGATCATAGGTCAATTTTACTATATTCATTGGGTTATTATAGCTGCTAATGAATACTATTTTTGATTTTATTATTACTAAAATCTACTTAAACATATTCAGTTAATTCATTATGGTAAAGGATCATGTTATTTATTATAAATAAATATTTTTATATAGTCTTAAACCTATATTAATGGTCGACTACTCCCATACCTCACTCTATTGTTTTGATATATCATTGTTTGTATTCATACTCGATCTATAGTGTATTATGGTGTGGGGAATTTACTCATGTGAGTTGTAATGTCTCATGGTTATGACATACATGTATATGTGGGTTGTTGTTCCATAATGTTATAACATATATTTTCTTTGTCTCTAATGAATTATGGTTATACATATGTATTTATGCATTGGCTGTAATGGATAAAGAAAATGTGTGTACTTACAAGGGTTGTGATAGATCTCAAATTTACTATGTGATAATGGGGATGCCATGATGATGTAGTTCTGGTATATATTCTTGGATATTTATGATGTGATGAGATAAATATGTGTCTGTGATATGTTTACACATATGTGCAATATGATTTATGGAGTGGGTAGAATCACTATGATGTAAGATATTAGTTTCTAGGGTGCCTGGTTTAGAGGTAAAGTGGATGTGGGGTACCTTTATTATATACATGACATGCGTTTTTATGTTACTTATTTCTATTAATTACATGGGTGAGTGAGGAATGGATAGTTTGGGATAAACTTTACTTGATTTGGCAGGTGATTTTATTTTACTAATTACTCATTGGGATTTTGTGCTCTTATTCCCCATTTAAATTAGAGGTTTTCGATAGTACCCTACCATGTGTACCTATATGATCGAAACCATATATATTCAAGTTTGTAGGAGCAAGTTTGTGATTGATTTGGGTGTTACTAGCTCTTAGTTCTTATGCAGGTGCTACTGATGTCTGTGGTCACTGACGAGGCTATACTCTTGGTATATTCTTGGTTTATTTTTCTTTGAATGACCTTAAATTTATGTATTGGTACTAGTTATATATTATTGTTATGTAGGTTATTGGTAGTAACCTTTATTCTTAGGATATTTAGGGTAATACCCCGATACTTTTTCATTTTCTATCCTTCGTTCTAAACACCATCCCATTACCTATTAGAGGTGGGATTTAGGGGTCACACCCATCTTCATTTTTGACCTGGGAGGGGTATTCATGGAGGAGGGAGGGGTAGCATAGTAGTATTAAATAGTTTTGTTAAGGTATAAGATGAATCTTAGGAATAAGAATAGTTGAGTACCACATTAAATGGTAGATAAACAATATCAGTTAAATTTAGTAAATGATGTAATCAAGGGATTTCAAATAGGAAACATGATTTTAGGACCTCTAGTGATCCAAAACAAGGTCCTCAAGATTATAGAACATACTATGTGAAGTGAAGATTCTTGGTGGGCAAGAAACTAAGTAATTACTAGGAATAAATATATTTTGTGCCTATTATTTAATTGGATATATGGATAGAATCATGATGAGTCTTAATCAATTAATTCTATGTATTACATAATCTAGGTTTATGGAGTCAATAATAGTTCTCTAATTTATAGTTATAGATTTAGGTATATGAAATCATTCGTTGCATGATGAATATGTATAACCATATGTTCCAACATATCATCATTAATTTAAGGTAAACAAAAAATATTCTCAGAGGAGGAATCTTTTCGAGTTTCAATTCTAATGATTAAAAAACTACGAGGGATCTATTTCTGATCATGATACCAATTCTTGGTTGGAGGAGACATATATTTCATTTAGTATAATCTTTTATTGAGTGGACAATTGGATTATTTTGGTTTTTATTACACTACTTGGATATAATCTACATTAGTGGTTTTTGTTCCTTGGGTATTGCAAGGTGTAAAAAATTTATGGGAGAAGTTCTATGATCAGTTCTAGGATGAGTTTTGTTCTTCTTCTAGAAATGCGAATTTTCACTCAAAGATATTTATTGTCTACTAGAGAAGTTCCATCATGTGGTAGTTTGTAATTTACTAAAATAATATTCTCTAATACACTTTCTATAATCTATTTGATTAGAAGAAAATCATGGGTCATTTCAAAGAGGCTTTATGTTAGAAGGTCCAATGTCAGGTCACCCTATTCACATTTCTAATGTATGTTGGGATAATGGATTAGGAAAATTTTATTGAGATGATGATTTCTAAGACTATAACATCATTGAATTTAATTTTTGAGGATTCTATATGGATAATTGTTGTGGGAAGTAGTTCCTAGTATCCTAATCAACTGATTTTTCTAACAATAAGGACTTTTTTCTAGCCTTATTTATCCCACTTTGCTAATAATAGAAGGTATCAAACCCCATACAGTAGATTATAATTGGTTTTATTTTCATTTGAATGTTTTCTATATTAAAATTTATTGTTAATAACCTCCCAAAATAGTTATCATGGATCTATTGGCCTAGTTTAGGCTCATCTATTATAGTAGTATCATTTGAGGAAGTAGAAATAGTGTGCTCTTGGATATAATTAGTAGAGAAGAGATTATATAGGAAGAGGAAAACTACATAATTATCCTCTTCAATAGGGATATATGGAATAGAATCACCATTTATGTGGTCTACATTAGGTATATGATGGTCATGGATCATGATATGGTTAGATACATTCTTTAGAGTTTCCAATACTAGGTGTGCCAGTCTTTGTGTGGAGTGTCATTTGTTTAGATTCTACATAGGTGTATAACTAATTTGATTTAGGAACTACACCCTCATTTATTTCTCCCACCCTATTCCATTCTCTAATACATGAGGTGGAGAGGTTTCTTATTCCATTTTCATTGAATATTCATGTTGGATGTTAATATAGGTTATATGAAGTAAGTATATATTTTGAGGCGATGCTTGGGAAATATCACTCCTCAAGAGATTTTATATATTTATGAATATACCCATACTAAATCATCCTCTATATGGATTGGTTATATTATATATAGGATATCATGGATTTTTTCATGTGGTAAGTTATATTTATTATTTTTGATGGTGATTTTCCCATGTTCTTTAGTGAGAGAGACCATCAAATGGGTAATAAGTATTCCATGTCTTTATCTTTTATAATGAAAACGATTATATTTAATTTCTTGATGGATCATTTAGTGGTGTTTTCAAGGGTTATGGAAGAGAACATTGATTTCATTCCTAATGATGTTGTGTGCTAACCACATGAAGTGGGATCATGTTTTGGATAGAGTTTATACTAGGTGACTTTTTTATATTAATGTCTTCATATAGGATGTAACCTTTTGAGTTGTGGTTGATATCAATTTTTATTGATGATTTTATAATAACAGATTTAATTTGTCCCAGTGTGTTTCATTGGGGATATTCAATATTGTTCTCAAAGAAGGAAGACTGTAGTTTTCATCTGTGTATTAATTATTGTTTCTTGAACCATTTTATAGTGAAAAAAACTATCCTCTTCTATTAATTTATTATTTGTTCAGTCGGTTGAGTGGGTGGGGTGAAGGGAAATATTGTTCTATATAATCTATTTATGATCTTGATATCATCATATGTGATTAAATAATGAGGATATTCTAAATACCACTATCAATTGTTGTTATGGGAATTATGAGTTTGCGGTAATGTCTTTTAGTACCATGAGTGCTCAATCTATGTTCATGGGACTGATGAATTCTATAATTGATGAGATTATTTATCATCTCATGATGAAATTCATTGATGAAATCCTTGTGTATTATTTTTTAAATGACCTTCTATGACCATAAAATTTTAGGTTAATGTAAACAAAATTAATAATGGTCGACAGTCATTAAAACTTTTACTAAAGATGTTATGGAATTAGTGTTAGTTGAGAGGATAAGAGATCAGACTCATCATACCCTTTTGGGAAGAATTATTTCCTTATCCAGAAATATCTTATTGATTTAATACATATTCATGAATCCTTCACAAATCCTAGTTTTGTGCTAGTTACTACTGTGCTAGTTGTTGATCCAAACTATGCATCAGCATATATATATATACATACATATATATATATATATATATATTAGAGGTTCCTCGTCTATGCTACCATATTTAGGCATAAGAGTCTCTTTTTTGACAGTTTATTATGTATATATTAATGTTTCTCAATATTTATTTTATCAATTTATGATTATATGGGTCAAATATTTACTATTGGGAGCTTTGGAGTTTATTTCCATACATGGAGGTCATATTTGTACATGATATTGGGATCAAGCCCATAAGTGGGGCTTCTTATGTGCCCATATAAAGGGAATAAATATTCATGTAGTTTAGTGTCCCTTAATGGGACATGTTATACCTCTTAATATCTCGTGACATGAAAACTATTGTTTCCTATTATTTTCATGCATCCATGACCACTTATAATTATTTTTAAGTCATACAATGTGCACTACTAGGTGGAAGGTTCCTAGTAGTAATTTTCATGATAATTATGCATGAAGGATCCTTTTATGTTCTTTTTTCAATGATTATAACCCATTTTCAAAGAGTTCATAGGGAATATATCCCAATGAGAGTATAGTTTTTTATGTTTCATTTGATCCTTATATATGCTTAAAACATATTATGATTAATAATAATAAGTTCCCATGTAATTTTTTGTACACAATTTATGGTTTTGTGAAGGGATTGTATCTTGTAGTTTAAAATCAATCACTAAGGATGTTTGTGTCCCAAAAGAGAAAAACACAAGGAATTGAATGGGGGTAATGAATTGGGATTCTATTAAGTATTAATCTCATAGGTAATATATAATTTTTTTATGAGACAACTCATTGGGAATGTGGCCTTTTGAAGATTGAGTAGGGGATTATACTTGTTCTTCCAAGAGGTGATTGACCTAAACAGTGAATCAAGTGAAGGAATAATTATGGATTACTCTTGGTATGATGCCCTAAATATGGTTATCCTTTATCATTGAAGATTTGGGGTGATAAATTCAAAAATGGTCACATGGATTAAGATTATACTGAGTGAGGAATCCCAACTATACATGGCTCATTGAGTGGACCATGTTGGTTAAATCGACACTTCATTATCTAGGCTGAGTAACATTATCTATTATGGGTTTCACAAATATCATCATGATTGAAACCATCGTTATCATGAGAATACATTATATTTATTTATTGATTATTCTATCTGTATGGGAGGAAAACCAAAGAGTGGCCTTTTATAAAAGGAAAACATTATGGTAGGGGTAAAAACTAATGTGATGGGCTTGATCCATTATCACAAGTGTTTTTGGAGGAGGACTCACTAGAGAATGATTTTTTATCCTTTAAACATAGATACTAGAATCTAATAAGGTTAGTTGGATGATCTTGACATTTATAGATAGGTTGGGTAGAAGAAAAATTATACAATATCCCATTTACCCATATTCGAGTTTCTTTGTGAATTGACTATGGAATGACCAAATTCTTGAAGAAATAATACCTTTTTTAAGATAGAAAGGATAATCCTAGGATACACTTGTTTCATATAGGATCAATTTCTAATGTATAGGTGTATAAACCAACATAATGAATGAGCTAAAAGATGTGTGCACACAAATTTCATGAAGGAACCCTCATATATGGGGCTTGTAAATGGGACCTCGTGAAGGAGTATCCTTAGAGACCCATTTTGTAGGTAACTTTTAGATAAAACATAATGGATAATGACCATGTTGGAGCTCATAATCAAGGATCATAGAGGAGTATCATAGATGATACCTCATGAAGGAATCTCATGGAAGGGGAATGTTCCATCCACTACACTCTGTTAGTTTTCATGAAATTAAAGTTCCGTGTATTTATAAAGGTTATCTAGTAACTAACTTCTCAAAATGGGAAGCTATATATGGAGTACACGGCTTAAAATTGGGACTAGACCATGAATGTGATATGTGGTCACTAACTATATCTATCGCTTTGTGAGGAAACCATGAGGGAGGAATTGAATTGGTTATTTTCCATGGAATATGACTAGCACTCATGGTCACTTTGAATTTATCACCTCTACACAACATAAAACATTAATCTATGAAGTGTTTCTCCTTCACGTGTGGCAGGTCACTTTGTGAATAAATTTATTTCTTCATGAATTATAAATTGAAATTGATGGATAAACTCTATGAACCAATAAATTTTATTTTAAAAATATTTCCTTTATTGATTTCCAATCAATTTTCTTTGGATTTTTTTTCAATCCCCAACAAATCCCCCCCCCCCATTTTAATGGGGTCTAGTCAGAAAAAAATGAGTTGATTCAGAGGAAGTAAGATATCCCATATAGGATTTATACAATCCTTATAGGGGTACCCTTTATATAAGTCATCCTTATCCCCTATCATTTTTCACATTTCACTTTATACCTTATGAATAACTTTTAGTGAATCCCAAATCACATAAGTGAAATCATGAACTATTTACAATTTACTACAACTAGTATATGAGTTCATATGCATTTATGTTTTTTTATATCTACTCATGAATGAATCCATACACATTGTATCAAGTTTTTATCTATTAAATAGAATCTACATGGATTACCAACCCACATTTAATGATTAATTTTATTTGATTCACTAAATTAACCACAAATCATTTATATGAAGTAGATCATGAATGTGTGTTAGTTTTCATGCACATCTGCTCTCATAGTTCCCACATAGTATGCTGCTTGCGTAGATCCTAAGAAGTGAACTTGTCTTGTGGTGTCTATATAGTGTGTTGGTAAGTTTAATTCTATCAAAAAGAATATACTTCCCCACTTTCCCAATTTTCATAATTTCATGAGTTTTGAAAACCCCCCAATCATTCCTCTTTATAATATCAATTTATTATAGATATGATCATCTTTCCGACTAGATGACTAAGATTAAAAAATGTGTTGTTGTTGGAAAGAATATTCAGGCTAATGCTTGGATTCATCTCCAACCACAGAATGAATCCCTGAAGAATTTCCTCACACATCATATTTAAGATTATTTGTTGTTTGATAAAATTACTATATGTGAATTCCGGGTAAAATTAGTTATTTCAATACCTATTATTGACCGTGATATTCATTCATCATAGTTCACATATTCCCCTAACTACAACTAGGTAAATGACCCTAATAAAGGTAAACCTATTTAAGAGGAATCTCAAATAAGAACTTATATCCTGAACAACTCTCCATTAACTCTAAATAAAAAAAATCGGTGTTAGAATCCATCTTAAAAAAACTAAACATACATATTTACCACTTTACTAAACAATTATAGTGAAGGATTGATGCTAATATAGGATATAAAACCCAACAATATTTTTTGGATTAATGGTCCTATGCCTTCGAGTACATCATACTTTTGTATAATAGACTATGAAGATGGTGGTAGTTTATCTATACAAGATAGTATGGATCTCCCAATTTATGATTTACTACCTAACCAAACCTCTCCCATAATTATTCAAAATTAGTGTTTAGAAATCAATATTTTCATTAACCACATAGAGAGGCATAAATTAGTTTGTTGGAAATCCAAGAACTGGGAGGAATCCCAATCCTCATGAACTTGTATAATGGATTAATTTCCACAATTCATGTTTGGGAGGATGTATGTCATACCCCTCCCCTATGAGAGATTTGTTACTTGATGTAGAGGGGACAATAAAGAAGGAACCCCATCCTCACTCAATCATATCCCTTAGGGATTAAGTGTATATAATTATTCAACTAATAAAACTAAGGATGGTGGTTAGATTATCTAGTAGATTTCAAACTCAATAAACTGAAAATACTAAGGGTTCATATTGGGATACCCTATAAATAGGAAAATACTCTTCATGGGGTTATCTGTTCCACCCAAACGTGTACACTATCTTCTAAATAACAGTGTTCTTTAATTTTTTTTAGCATGTAGCTTTTCCTGGATGGGGATTCCTACTTGAGAATCAGGGTGATAACTCTATTGATGGAAGAACTATTATCACAAAGTCAATTAATTAGATGTAAATACATGTTCCCACTTAGATATACCATATTCTACACTATATCTAAAAAGTTTTTCATTTTAGTTCCCATATAGTTGGTAGGTAGAATAATTCCAATGATATGAATATCAGAACACAGCCATGATTCTTTATTTAGAATCCCAATATAGACTTCTCAATGTTTTCACCATTTAAATAATTTCCTTGAATACTAGTGAGGTTAGTGACCAATTAACGAGTCATCAACACTACACTTTTTACCCTTATGAATCACCTTCTATTATTGATCATAATAATGGTTGTGAAAACCTGAGTGAATGTTCCTTCATTAATTCATTATGGGATGGGGTTGTAGTATCTTGAGTAGATGGTCTATTAATATATGATCCTTATTCTCCTTAAATATTCAGGTGATAGTTTATATGTTTTTGAAATATTTATTTATTTCCCTTCATAAAAGTTAAGTGTGAATGACAGCATGCTATCATCTACTAAATTTGGTTAATGCTAACACGATATGGTACAATTATTGAGATTTAATTACTACCCATTGGGTATCAAATAAATCTATTATGGGATTACTACACTGTGTGGGTAGATCATTATCTATATGGAATTCGGGGACAACTAGTCTAAAGTGGAAATTAACAACTGAGTTCTAGAAATTAATAACGTGATAGTACCTTGGATAGGGTCTTTAAACTATAGGGTCCTACAACCAATCATCAAATATATCATGAGGAATCTATATATTAAAATTCAATTTTTATGAAAATTGGGTTAGACATAGTTCTAGAAACGGAGAATTCTATTTATATCACTTGTTTGGATAATTCCATGTCAGTAACAAGTGATCCATAGGTGGGAACAACTAGCACTGAATCGGTCTTCAAAACCCATTAGAAAGTGATATTTGAATATTATTCCAAATAAATTTCACTACCTAGATATAGTTTTAACATTATATATTTTATTCTATATTATATTCACATTTTAGAAGATGACCAGAGTTTAGACCCAAAAGTCACCACATAAAACCCGTAGAGACCTGGGGTTTACCCGATAATAATTTGAAATATTTATTTATATATTTATAGAGCTATGTGTTGATAAAAAATTCAATTCTTATGCCCTATGTGTCCTAAATTGATTTTCTAAAAATAGTAAATATTTTTTATATTTCCTGTGTGCATATTCTTAAAGAAAATGGGATAAATATTAAAAAGAATCTCTAATCATAAATCTAAGACTATAGTTGAGTTTAGAACATGGTGTTTACCCAAGTCAGAACATAAAACGAGTTATCATGGGGAATTTAGACTCCTCACTTGTTGGTGTTATGTTTAGTGAGTTAATTAATTATTAAATTAATTAATTTGTTTTGATGTAGCGAAATGATCTCTAAGATCACCACAAGGAAGATTAAAATAGGGTTAGATTCATAAACCCTAGGAGAAATCTAATTCTCTTCCTCCCTCCTCTATTAGTTTATCTAATCAAATGATGATTAAATGCCGAATCAGATCATATCAGGTTACATTTAAGGAAATAACTTCTCTCAGTCACTGGAGAGCACATTATTTATCAATGAACAATCCCGAAAACAGGTATAACTAATAAATTTGTGTTTTCATTCCCTTTTTATAAAATAGATATACTAGAATAATCTTTTTTCATCAATCTATGTCATTTTGAATCTTTTTTATATGTCTATGTATTGAAATGATTCTTAATTTCAATTTATTTCTAACCTTGGGTTCCTGTTTGTTGATCAATTGGACAAAAATGCATTAAATCAATAATTTAACATTTTTTATGATTTTTTTCTCCCATTCTCCTTCATTTAACTCAAAGGTTGGACCCAATGATCCATGTTCGACATTTTTTGGTGGTACATCGCCTAATTAGACCCCCGGAACTACTATAGATCAACAAACAAATCAGGGATCGATGAACTAAGCATGGATATGGAGTATTTGTGATATTTGGATCTTTATTTTGGTGGTTTATGATCCAAAAATCATACGTCAAAGGAATGATGGTGTGCATAACGTACGTTGAAACCCCGTCAAAACTATGGGGCTAATTTCTTAAGATAAATGGATGGAATCCACAAACCATGACTAGATCCACTATTTTGAGCCAATTAATGGATGAAATATGAGAAGATTAATATATTTGAAGTGTGTATAATGGATTTTAAGATTATGGAGAAAACATTGACTACACACCTTGTTGAATGATGAAAACATGATGTATAGCCACCAAGGTGATGATGGATGGGGTTTTGGTAAAGACAAGGATGACATAGAGTGTAGTGCTCCTATACGTTGTGTACCCCTTCCATTGATGGAAACCCATGTGATGGATCACACAGGTGGGAAACCATGTGGAAGTATATGACCAGGAACACAGACTTGTACATGGGTACATGGACACATGGTTTGGTAAATGTACACAGGGTTTAGTACATAAACATAGGACATGGTACATGGACACGGGGTCCGTTATATAGACAAAAGGCCTAGTTCAAATACTTGATGCCTGGTACACAGACATGGACCAGTTCCGGTTAGACTAGAAATGTCATTTAGTCTACCTACATGGTATACAATACTACATGGGATGGAATCCATGTTCTGTCCAGGGAAATAAACAGACAATGGAGCAAGACCACACACCATGTGGGTCCCCTCACACTCCATGTACCCCTTGGTTCCTCTTTAGTAAACTTCAATGTTCCATATATTCTATGTTCGAACATGTATATTGGCTTGTGAGTTGTCCATCCTAAGTTTTTTTTTCAGACAGGATGTGATTGTTCCCTTGGTTGTGGCTTATGAGATATGATGTGAAATGTTCTAAGCATGATTATTATTTTTGCATTGCTTAATGATGGATGTAATCAATAAGAATCACAACAGATTACCATGTTTTACCCTCTATTAGATCTGGGAAGTGAAGTCCTTGTTTATTAGAGTGGAACACCCCATTAGCATGAGTATAGGTTTTGTGAAGCTAACATCTGAGTGGAACCCCCTACCAAGTAGGGCACGAGTCATAAATTACTAGAGTATATCCCCTATCACACCATAGCATGAATCCTTGACCTATAGAGTGGAACCCCCATCAACATGGGTGAGGGTACTCCACCTTACAGAGTGGAAACCCCTATCAACATAGAGTGTGAGTCCTTCTGACACTAGAGTGGACCCCCTATAAACTAGGACATAGCTCCTCTAGGTATACTTTAGAGCATACCCCCCTCCCCCCTGATGTTCTAGAGAATGGGTCCTCCACTTCAATTTTGTGGACCCTCAACTGTACGTCATAGTGATGAGGCACGACATGACTTGTATGGACACTTCATGGAAGATGCATGAGATGGTGGGAATAATTGATGGACTTTTTAACTGTTGGATACTCTTATTCTTAGGCTGATTTGTGAGTTAAATATCCCCTTACTCGATCATTTGGGATTCTCTTACTGAGCATATGTATATTTTTTGATGTATCCACACCTTATATTTGGTTACTCTCTTTTCAAGAGAGAAGAATACACGTGGGGTATGCCACATATTTTCTATTTATAGATTCCCATGATTGGGTGGGCCTACTTTCCGATAATAGGTGGAGAAGACTCGATGAGTTTATTATTTACTCACTATGTTTAGAACATTATGTTTGGACAAGATTACTTTCATTATTTTTTTTATTATAGATTTTCTCCTTTACTGTATATTTCATCTACAATCTTTCTATTCTTTTTATATCTCTTACTTCTCCCTTTAGATTTTGGGGTGTCTTACTCTGTATGTATATACTCACCCCTGCATGGGTTTTTTCCGCAAATATCGTGTCTTATGCAGATGACGGACAGGTCGACCAAGACTAAAGTAGAGCTTAGGGATACTGGGTTCTTGGACTGTGTATAGTGGTTGTATCATGGGATTCAAAATATGTTCTCTCTTAGTAGTTTAATTTTCTAGTTTTGGTAGTTTGAGACATATTTCTGGTTGTGCTTATATTTTTTCCATTTACTTTTCCATTTACTTTACGATACTTTTGTATTGTCTAGAGGTTTATGCATGCTTATTTTACATTATATAAGTATTTCATATTTTACTCTTACCATCTATAAATTTTCATCAATATGGTTGTGTGTGTTCATACAGGTACTTAGGAAATCTTCTCCCTGGGTCAGTTATGCCTTCAGTGTAATACCTTGAGATTTTGTGAATTATTATTTTTCGAATTAATTTAATATTTTTCATATTTTTCACTTCACATAACACTGAATATAAATTATTATTATTATTATTATAAAAAATTACTATGTTTTGAATAAATTATATTCACCACCCATTAATCTTGTGCTACATGCAACACTTACTTGGTTATTGTTACATGAAACACCGAGTTTCTGGGAAACAAAAATTTCTTATTATAATTATTAAAATGAGATAGTCATAACCCAACCATTAAACATAGTAAGATGAATAGTAATAACTAATTTTTAAATTTTATTTATAAATTTTTAATATAAATAAAACATGTTTATAATAAAATTTATAATCTTTGGTAAAGTATTTATAAGTTTAGAAATACTATTTTCTTAAAAGAACTAATTTTTATGTCCTCAAAATGAAAAATCATAAAATTAATTTTGAACACAAAAAGAAATAAAATTTGATAAAATAAACATAAATTTTTTAATTTATAATTTCAAAATTAACATATAGTGAATTTTTAGTATTTTTATGGGAAGTTTCATTTTTTGATGAATAGTGAAAAATACTGCATTATAGTTAATAATTACTTTTTATTTAAAGAATTATTATTATTTAGATTAATTTTTGAAGTAACAATAAATCAATTATACATATATTAATCAAATGTAGTTTATTAAAATAATTTTATACAAAAATTATATATATAAAAACTTATTGAAGTTTTGAATGTTCTTTTTACCCGCTTTCTCGCCACATTTGTAGGATTTGTGTTAAACTTAATTTTACTTGTTATGTGATTCGAATATTTATAAATGGAAATATATTGTTGCAATTAGTATGATATTCATAGTCTAATAGAATAAACTTAATATTTTGGATATTGTTAATAGTAACGTTAGTAAATTTTTATTTATCACAGTTAAGGGTAAATTAGATAATTAAAGATAAAAATGATATTATAACATTATAAAATCACCCTAACACATGTGATAATTTAATTATATAATTTATATTTGACTAAAATAAAACTTATTACAAAATTATATGATTTTTATGCCACTTGGGTAAGAATATGACGTTTATTATATTTTATTTGAAGATAAGTTAAATATGTTATACTCATATTTTTAATAACTATATCATTTGTAATATTGGTTAATATAGAAGGTAAATTTGAATATAAATATTAATTTTATATATATAATTCTTAGCTACATCATGATTATTTATTTATAATTTTTAGTGATAAAATAATTAACATAAATGGTGACATAATGATGATTTAGTAATTGTTTAATTAATAAAAGGATCTAATAAATGATATTAAAAATATTGAAATAAATATAATTTGAATTAAGTAAAGTTCTGTGTCAATTTTAAAGAGTAATATGACATTTTAGGTGTGTATTAAATGGTATTTTTCTAAATTATCTTGTGGTTTGGATTTTATATAAAGACAACGTTGTGAATAGTGTAAAAATTGACACTAATGATATTTTATAAAAAAATATATTATTAAACTAATTAAAAATAATAAAAAATATTAAAAAAATAAAAAGATATTATAAAAAGGTATAAAATGTCTTAATGTTTTCATTTATGGAAAATTTACCCCATATAAGCAATAATTTATAACCTCTTAATTTTTAAAATGTTGTTACCACAATGAAACTTACAATAGATTAATTAAGGTTAAATCCAAATTATAAGGTTTAAAATAAAACATAAAAGTGTAAAAAAATTATTGTATGAATATTATTTGACCCTTACCACCCTAATATCTAATTGGAGTTGTTTAATGGACACTATTCTATGCATATAACTTATATATTATTTAAAGTCAAGGATAGTTGTAGAATATCACTCTCTTGTATTTAATATATTTTACATGTACACATAGGGAAACAATACAAGTTATGAAAGAATTTAAATGTCTATTTTGATCATAATTAAAATAATTTCATTATATAATTTTATTTTTAATTTTTTTAAATTATATAATTACCTTATATTCATCTTTATTTTTAAATAGTATTTACTTAATCAACATAAATATAAAATAATTGATTTTAGTAATATTAATTTTTATATATTTTAGATGTATTAAAATATATAAAGATTTATATATATATATAAGATATATTAGAGATTTGTGAAACCATTATATTTAAATTCCTATTTTTTATCAATGAATTTAATGGCAAATTAAATAAAGAGTATCAAATTTGAAAATAATGATATTTT
The DNA here is from genome assembly GCA_963277665.1 of Viscum album. Taxonomy (NCBI): domain Eukaryota; kingdom Viridiplantae; phylum Streptophyta; class Magnoliopsida; order Santalales; family Viscaceae; genus Viscum; species Viscum album. The sequence continues at coordinate 1,263,435,092 of OY728131.1, read as the reverse complement.
ATTGAATTAATATATTATTAAATTATTTAAAAATCAAAAAAATGATAAATAATAAAAAATAGAATAAGATATGGTTTATAATGTCACACCCCATTCATTTATATCTAATTTTTATGTTTTTGGCTCTAAAATAGCCTTATTATATTTTAATATTTTGGGGATTTCCTAAAGTGACGCTCACTTCAATTATAAATGGAACCTCCTCCGTCACTTCTTCAAACCACTTTGAGCCTTATAGAAAAAAAACAATAACATTTATCTTCAAGAATTTCCTAGAAAAAATTTAGATGTGATTGAATTCTCCAAAGACTAACTCTAGTGTCCTTAAGAGGAGATCTAGATAGACATCATCGATGAAGCGGTAATCTTCTTACCGACTCTTTCAAAATTATTTCTTCATATACTTCCTCTTCATGGGTTGATTCCATTATGAAGTAATAACTAAAGTTTCACCTATATTTTTATATTTTATTATTATTATGGTATAAACATATTCCACCTTTTATTCATCCTTTTAAAAATGAAAGTACGATGTGTGCGTACGTACGACTTACCGTTTCCACACCGTGGTGTAATATGTTTTTCATAAATAATTTATTTGGTTGAGAATAATTATAAATATAGTGGATATAAATAATAAATATGAAATTATATTGAATTTGTATAATTAATATACCATCTAATTCCTCATCCATTTACTATTAAGAGAATGATACTATCGCTCGTGCGTACGTACAACCTACCGTCTCCACGATGCAATGAGATTCATATTCCATATTAACCACTTCAAGAATTATTATAAAAATATACATAATGATAAATATAAAATATATTACATAATAATTCTAATGTAATAATATATATACTGATATTTAATTTACCTTCTTCCATTCAGTATGATAAGAAAACAGAAATAGTGTCCATGCGTATATACGGCTTGTCGTCGCCACAAATAGGGAATTCCATTTCATATATATATTATATTAAAATAATATTTTAAATTATTTAGTTAATAAAATCATTATCTAAGTAATATGGTCTTGAATAAAAATTCCAAATACGTACAATAAACAAAGCGATTATTACATAAAACATTGATTTAGATTGGAATTGTTAGTAAACGTATAATATAAAGTCATAAATGAGTCATATAGAATATCATAAATATTATAATGATTATTTTATAATTTAATAATTTTTTTAAAACTAATATTAAGTATATTCAGACACTTACAGATGGAATCAGACCTATGGTAAGGGTTATTTTGCAATCTCATTTTTATTCGGGATTATTTATACATAAGTATATGCTGAGGAATATTTATCATCCATGAAAATATTTTATAAAAATTAATTTCCAAAATATTTTTACAATATTACTACACAATTTATGGTATTTTTATCTAAGTTTTTCTATTTATAAAATGGTTTTACCGGAATATTTCCAGATGATGTACTTTTTGACTTTTTCAGAAAAAGTATAGGAATAATGTTTTTTTAACTTATACGGCATGAACATATTTTTAAAATTTCATGAAACATTATTTCCTTGAAATTCACCTTACAATATTATAAGGTTATTTTTAGAGAAAAATTTTTCTTATAAAATTGAATGCATTTAATGTAAGGAAAATGTTTTTAAAGAAGAAAGGATATTTTCCTCAAAAAAAATTTCCCAGAGATCACTCAAAATTATTTTCCATCTAAGATAAAAATGTTTGATGTTGATTATGTTTTACTGGGGATATTCTTAAATGTTTATATTCTTATTATTTCTATAAATTATTTGCGTTTATGGTGGAATGATATTTATAAAACCCATTTCTTTTCTGTGGGTTATGTTATGATTGCATGATGTTTATGAAGCCCATTTCATTCCATGGGTTCTGATATTATAAATGATTTATGTTTTTATGGAACAAAAATGTATGATTTCATTATGATAATGGTGGGAACTATATATCATTCAAATGAATTGGGTAAAGATATATATATAATGGGATAGACATAAAGGACCTTTTCCACTAAGATGGTCTCGGGAGTGAACCATGACTACTAATATGGTTATGGGAGTGAACGATGACCACCAAGATGGTTATGGGAGCGAACCATGACTACCAATATGGAAAATGGAGTGAAAGAATACTACTAATATTTTCTTGGCAGTGATTACTTGACTACTATGTAAATCATTTTATATAATTATGTTTTGGCCACAAATTCTATGTCTTATTCCTATATCATTATTTCATGAATTATGTTCTCTATTTCTTTATGATTTATATTTTATGATCCAAAAATATTTATTACACGATTTCTATTTATAATATTTGATTCAAAATGTATGATCTTCTATTTTCATTATCATGTTATCATACCCTTATGCTCTGGATTTTCATTACATGTCTCCCTTATTTACCCATATTCATCATCTAAGCAAATGCTTTTTCGTATGTTTTCTTTTCCCTAGGTTACAAAGAAAGGTTTTAGTTAGGAGTACGAAAAAGGAATATATTTAAGGGGGATTTTAAATATATTTATATAAATTATAATAATGTGTCCCATGTTTCTAATTACACTAAACTAATATGGTCTTTGGGCATGTATTTTTGTAAAGCATAAAGTATTATGAAAAAGTGATGTAATGTCTACGTATATTAAGATTACATTATTATAGTTGGTATCAGAACAAAGGTTTAGTAAATATTTTGAAACTAGGAATAGAAAAAAAAGATACCCACAGTGATATTTCTAAAGTAATTTATAGGGATTTTTCGAAGGATAAGTGTAATGCCCTGATTTTTTTTTAAATTAGAAAATTGTGTTCAATTGCGTATTTGATACACAACACCAAACCCAAACAAAGAAATATTATTTGAATATGACCAGTTTTTCCTTACATTAAATTTTTGGATATAAGTAGGATTAATTATTTTATGATATATATATAAATATATATATATATTTATAAATTCTTAGTAAAAAATCAATCATTTTTTGATAATGTAATTTTGTTCTTCAAAATATAATTTTTATGAGTATTATAATTATATTCCATAAAATTATGAATTTTATTTCATAAAATTAAATGCAATTTATTAATTAACTTAGGGTTAAAATTTGGGATTTTTTTTCCTGAATATATAGATTTTTTAGTAAATAGTGAAAAATACCATTTTTATGTAAAATTTTCATTTTATTAGATAAATGAATTAATTTAGTAGTATATTTATTATTTTAATTTTACTTCAAGGTAACATAAGTATTAATTAGTTATTTTTAATTAAATTTATTTCAATTAAATCATCTTTATACCAAATTTTAATACAAGTTTATTTGTTGGATTAAAAATACATTATTATAAAAATTGTTTTAAAATTCATAATGATTTTCCTTTATAATTTATTAAAATAACCCCTCATTAGAAATGATTTAAATTAAATTTTTAGATTAAATATCCATATTTATGAATTTAAATCAATATAATTAATATCACTAGTTATAAAGTTTGAGAGAAATCAGTTTTCCTTGAAAAATGTATTTTTCAGAAAAATAGATATCTATTGTGCTTGGAGGTTTGACATTAAATTAAATTATTCCACCTTTAGGAATTGATTTTGATAAAATGTATTATATATTTTGAATCATCATGATTAAAATTAGATAATAAGGTCAACCTGATTTTTATACAATATAAATAGTTATTGTAGTAAATATTAATTATCACGGTATAATGAAAATAAGTTAATTTAGGGTACAAATATTTTAACAAAGACTAGAAAAAATTAACCATAATATTATGAATATTTATAATTATTTTTCATATAAATTACAATTATTCCTATTGTTTTTAATTTATAAATGATTAAATAATTAGTTTCATAAAAATTATATTTTGATATAAAAACACAAATCATTTTGGGTAGTATTCAATTATGGAATTTATTTTGATTAATTAATGGATTTTTAAAATAAATAATATTTTAATAAAATAATAATATTTAATAATTTTTATTAAATATTTATAATCATATAATTTTTATGAAGTAGAATGTAATTTTTACAAGGGTTTGAAAACTGTTATTGCCAAAAAAACCAAGAATATCTTAATAAATGTCAATTTTATCTTTAAAAGTGAAAATTAAAATATTTATAAAATTATATAGAAAATATGAATGTTATTTTTTGAATCAGAAAGTTGAAATTATCCTACAGTTATTTTTTCATAATTTTTTGAGATACTTGAATTTTTGGGTAAAAAATAAATATCGTATAAATATACTTTGGGTTTTATGACACCATAATCAACCAAAAGTGATGTAATAATTACTATAAATGGGATAAATATCTAAATAAATGTTTTACCTTTAAAATAATTGATTTTAAGTTTATTATCTTTATTTTTTAAATCCATTATGAATCTTCCAAAACCTATAATATATTTTAAGGTTTTAAAATCATTTCTTCAAGAATGTGACTCAAATCGAAATAATAAAGGGAATTATTTTAATAAGTTTGGAACTTTTCCTTATAAAATAATAAAATACACTCCCATTTGTTAGAAACCATGGGAAAAACCATGTGATGGTTTGTTTTTTTGAATATTTTATTATATAGAGTCTAAAACCAAAATAATAAATAAATCCCCTTCTTTTCCTATATAAACCCACCCAAGATCCCATTTATCTTCCCTAAAAATTCTTGTTGAAGATAAAAACGTCTACCTCTACTATATAGAGTCCTCCCAAGGTACCTTAAATCTCTCAATTATCTGCTCCCAAGAATTTGGATTCACACACTCAAGTAAGGGATCCTTACATTCCTCTCATCCTTTCAATTCAAACACCTTCTTTGGAATTTATTTTCTTAATTGAATTTTTTTATAATGTAATTTATTTATAAACATTGTATTACTATAAAATTGATTTTATTTTAATGATATATAATTTATCCACTCTCATTTTTATCTTTATCACAGATGTTACTATGCCGGAATTTTGTAAGGGATCTTCCACTCACCTTTTTATTCAAGAACTTCTTTTATGTTATGATTCTTAATTTCCATTTATTCATGTTGAGATATGTTATTACATATCCCACATACTGTAATTTTGATTTATAAATGATGAGATACCCCTTTCACTCTCATTATTACTCCCATGATCCTTTATGTACACCTGTTACCATGCCGAAATTTCGTAAGAGATTTGTCTCTTCTTATCTCCATTAAAAAACTTATTTTATGTTATGAATATTAAATTACATTTTATAATATTTTAATATGTTCTTAAATATTCCCATTAATTTCCATTTAATTTATAAATGATTATATCCCTTTTCCCTATCATGAATCTTCTCATGATACTTTATGTACACCCATTACCATACTGAAATATAGTTAAGATTCTTTTCTCTATTCAAGTTCCTTTGTTACCATATGCCTTCTTTTTCAAAATTTATAATTTTGGGATATTATCTTACATTTCCCAATTACATCACATTTTATTTTTATGTGATTAAAGACCCATTTATCTCTCATTAACCCATTTTTAATAGTCTTTATGTGGTGCTATTATGCTGCCAAAATTTCACCCTGTTCTTCCATGCCAAAAATACACTATAGTGAACACCATACCCATTTCTTATCAATGGTATTAACATTTAAGAACAAATAATTTCTGATTGGGGACTTAATCATATTTATTACACACTTCATAATTGTGTGATAAATTATGATGATGAATGATTCCTTGTTTTATGATCTATGTGGCATACTAAAGCATGAGAATAAAATGAATATCATGGGTGCACCCTGATAGTGCTCCAATGCATTGAGTAATGTTTAGTATTATGATACATCATATTGAGACATGGAGTGTACCCAATTCATTTATGGAAATATTTCCACTGTGAGGTCTTTATAGTTTTTCCTTAACTAATTTTTATGATTCTGTGTTTTAAGTTGTTTCCACATTTTCTGTGTTTTGATTATATTGTTATATAATGTCTCATTGTTCATGTTTAAGAATCCTAATACTGTTATTCCCCATTTATATGACTATTTTTTAACCTGTATGATTCTATTCATGTTATTCCATGATTATTATCTTATCAAGATTTATAGCTCACCCTTTTCTTATATTTGTCTCTGGGTTATTCCATGCAGTTTTAAAAAGATATTGAATATTAGAAACATGTTAGGGAAGTTTTTAATAATATTTTTGTATCACATGTTCAAGATGATATTCTATGAAACTAATTTCTAAATAAAATATAACTATCACTATTTTAGGTTTTATTAAGTATATTCTTGTGCAATAAATCATGTATTAATATGAAATAAAGAACAAAGTTTTTATAGTTGGTATTAGAGGGAGGTTTAGTTATTTTAGGGATTAGGATTAGAAAACTCTAGTGAAAACCTTAGTTATAATACTGAGTGTAAGAAAACATCCATAAATTTTATTAAGTATAGATTAATTTTTTTATCAAGAAAATACATCCCTTCTAGGATACTATAAGTGGATTTGGTTCTTGCATAGATGTAACTAAGGCTAAAAACTCTGACAAGGTGTCCCAGGATTAACTCGAGGTAACTTGGTGCATGAAAACGATCCTTACAGCGCACTTGGTTTGGATTTCCCAAGGTATATGCTTTTTTAAATTCATAATATCATTATGAACCATAATTAATGGAAAAAATTCCCATAAGAATATAAGTTAGTAAATAGATCATGGATAACATAGATTAAATCTGAAAAATTAATAATTTAAATAAATAAATGTATCTTATAAGTTATCTTTTAATGTCATTGGATACCACCTCTATGTGTTTAATAGTTTAAAAATACTCATACCTAAATTTCCTTTTATTCTATATAGTGGTCAGAAATATGGGGAATTGGGTAAATAATAAATGTGAAGGGAAATATGATGAATTCCCAAAAGAATATTCCCAATCAGTCAAGAGATCAAGTTGGATATATTGTGATCATGCCAAAATAGCTATCAAAAATTAGAATTGACAACCGTTACATTATAGAATTCCCAAATATGTCATGGAAGATAAAGTCAATGTCTCATGGGTTTCTATTAAATAAAAGTGATAATGGAAAGAAGACCCTATTTCCTTTATGCAAATAATTGTGGAAGGAGGCACCAAGGGGAATGTCACAAAGGGACTAGGAGAAGTGTGGGAGGACATGACATTAAGTAACCAATTTACATGAAAAAATATATTAGGTTATGTATGGAGATAATATTCAATAGAATGTAACTTATACAATTATATATAGTAATTGTAGAGAATTTGGGAATTACCCATGCCAATGATCTATTTCAATGATTGAGAAGCATGATAAGTATCAACAAATCTCCAAGAATAAGGGAAAAGGGATATCCAATGCTAAAATGGATCATGATTATTGATATACATGTAACCTATAGTCTAGAGTAGTTTATTTCATATTGTATTTCAATTAAATCCCTTTTATAATTCTTGTAAGCTTTTTATGAACACCAAGTCATCGCCCGAAATTATTTTACACCATCAAAAAAATCTATGACTATGTATTCCATGTTGATGTTAGTGGGAATGTTCTTCTTGAAAATATTATTAGTATTACATTAGTGTAACTTGATGTTATCCTAGTTATATAAAGGTTGTTATTTTATAAAGTTAATATAAATTTCTAGGAGAAAGAATTCATCATTAGTACCATGAATCTCCCTCCGATTCTATAAAAGTATAATGATGAGGTTTAATATTCATTATTATAGATATTATTTCAATATAAGAAAAGAATATCTATGTAAAATTTTTGGGTCTAAGAAAAAAATTATTCTATGTAAATCATTAAAGTTTAAATATTATTGTTTTTATATAAGGATATTTGAGTTTTTTATTGTTAAAGTCGTATATCAATTACATTCGGGATATAAGAATCATGAAAAATCTAAGGATTATTCTATAGTTGTTTTTCTGTAATTAATTTTTATTGAATTTTACTAATAAACTATATATTTGATTTAGTGATAATGTGATATATTGGAAAATATATTATTGATGGATTTATAACCCTTAATTGGTGATTGATATTGGTACAAGCCTAAAGATTCTTGGGATGATATGTCTGAGGATAATCATATGATTAAAATAATTGATACAACTTTTGATGTTTTATGTGGTGGAAGTTTAGTAAGATATTTTATGAAATATATTATATGAATAATAATTATAATTATTTTGGTGATTAACCATATTTTGGGAGATTTTTTATTTCAGTTGATGAATATATACCCGTTATTATTATCTAAGATGAATTATCTTACATTTTTTTAGTTGTAAGAATAATGGTATGAGAAATCATTTGAGGTTAAAAACTATTTAATTTTGATATTGTTAGTGTTATATATGGGTATTTATTTAAGGAATTGTCTATGTTATACCAGTTTTTTTTAGAATTTTGGAGACTAATGTGTTTAGGTATTATCTCACTTTATACTAAACATTTTGGATTTAGTAAAGATGTTAGGGAAAACATGTTATTAATTGGTATATTATTTGAACCGTTAAGATTTTATTCCAATGCTTCAGTTTAAAAAAATTCATCATGATTTCTCATAGTTTGGAGAAAAATATGATATTTTTGTAGAAATTAATTACACTTTTCACAAAATAACTGTTTATTATGATCTTAGTTTATATTATAAAGGAATTACTTAACTATAGATAAATTATCTTAAATAAGAAATGATTTCAAATTAGGATTAATTGATGGTCATTTTATCTATGAAATTTTTTTTGTTTTTGTGGTCATTTATTGTTCCATGACCGTGTACCCTATAAAATAAATTATTTCTTTGGTGTTAGTTTTGTCTTCTATTTCCATGTTTTAATGGTGCACTAAAGTTCTCTTACTAGTAAACCTAGTTATGTGATGAACTTCAAACATCCTTTTCTCTCGTTTCATGAGGATGTCCTATTAATCCTTTTTACAAAGTGTGTTTTCAAATAAATTTTTTTGAAGAGTAAAAAAAATTCTTACAAGGTTCAAATTTAAATTTTTAGGATGCAATTTATTAAATTGGGGAATAATGTAATGCCCTGAGTTTTTTTAAATAGAAAACTATGTTCAATAGCTTATGTGATAAACAATACTGAAATCAAAAAAAAGAATGATTATTTGAATATGATAATTTTATCCTTCCATTAAATTTTTACATATAAGTAATATTAACTACTTTATGATATATATATATATATCCTAAAAATATTTATAAATTCTTAGTAAATAATCAATCAATTTTTGATAATGTAATTTTGTTCTTATAATTAGAACTGTTATGAATAATATAATTCGGTTCTAGAACATTTAATAATATTATTTGATAAAAATAACTCCTATTTTTTAATTAACTTAGGGTAAAAAGTTTCTATTTTTTTGAAAATATAGATTTTTCTGTGAATAGTTAAAAATACAATTTTTTCGTAAAATTTTTAGTTCTTTTGATAAATGAATTAAATTAAAAGTAAATTTATAATTTTAATTTTATTTCAAGGTAAGATAAAATTTAATTATTTATATTTCATTAAATTTATTACATTTAAATCATGTTAATATTTTATTTTAATACAAGTTTATTTAGATGATAAAAAATGTAGTATTCTGAAAACTATTTTAAAATCCATAATGCATATATTTATAATTGATTAAAACAACCCCTCATGAGAAATGAACTAAATTAATTTTTTAGATCTCATATTTATATTTTTGAAATTAAATCCATATAAAGAATATTACTTGTTTTATAGTTAAATTGAAATCATCTTTTCCTTGAAAAGTGGATTTTTTATTAGAAAAACTACATTCCATCATGTTTGTAGGTTTCATATTAAATAATATTATTCCTCATATATGAATTTATTTTGATAAAATGTATTCCATTTTTGGAATCATCATGTTCAATATTATCTAATAAGTTAAACCTAATTTTTGTATAATATGAATAGTTAATGTAGTAAATATTAGTTACCAGGGTAAAAGAAAAATAGATTAATTAAGGGTACAGACAGTTTAACAAAGACTAGAAATAAAGTAACCCTAATAATATGAATATTTATAATTCCTTTTAATTTAAATTATTATTATAAATATTGTTTTTACTTTATAAATGATTAATTAATTAGATTGTTAAAAATTGTACATCGATATAATAAAACACAAATTGTTTTGTGTAGTATTATATTAAGGTATTTATTTTGATGAATTACTGGATTTTTGAAATAAATAAATTTTTAATAAAATAATATGATTAAGTAATTTTTATTAAATATTAATAATCATACACCTTTTTTGAATTCAAATGTAATTTTTATAAGGTTATAAAAATTGTTATTGTCAAAAAACCCAACATTTATTAATAAATATCAATTTTACTTTTAAAAGTAAAAATTCATATATATAGTAAATTATTTAGATAAAATTAATATATTTTTTTGAAATTTGAACTTCAAAATTATCTAACAGTTAATTTTTCATAATTTTCTAAGATAGTTTATTTTTTAGGTAAAACTTAAATATTGTAAAAATAGGCTTTTGGTTTCAGGACATCATAATCACGAAACTTTTTTGTAATAATTACTATAAATGGGATCCAAGAAAAAATAAAATCTTCCTTTTAAAATAATTTTATTTCACATTTATTTGATTTATTTTGTAAATCCATTATGATTCTCTAAAATCAATAATATATTTTAATATTTTAAAATCATTTCTTTTATAGTGTGAATCACTTCCACATAAGCAATGTAATTATTTTTAATAATTTAATCCCTTGGCCTTATAAAATATCAAAAATCACTCCAATTTTTTAGAAACCATGGTATGTTTTGTGTTTTTTAATATTTTATTATGTAGAGTCCAAAACCTAAATAATAAAGAAATTCTCTTCTTTTCCTATAAAACCCCCCATTATCTAATTTATCTACAATAAAACTACATTTAGCACGCCCATTTTCTTCCATATACTCTATAGATTCATCCCAAGGTGCTCCAAATTTCTCAAGAAGCTCCACCCAAGCATTTGGAGTCACACATTCAAGTAAGGGATCCTCACCTTCCTCTCCTTTCAATTCAAGCACCTTCTTTGGAATTTTTCTTCATAACTAACTTTTTTTATAATTTAATTTATTTACAAACATTCCATAATAGTAAAATTGATGTTATCTGAATGATATATAATTTATCCTCTCTCATTTTGATATTTGTGTAACCCACTACTATACTGAAATTTTGCAAGTGATCATCCACTCTCTTTTTTATTGAAGCACTTCTATTATGTTATTTTTCTTAATATACATTTATTATTGATTTGATATTTTATTACATATCCCACATACTATAATTTCTATTTATACATGATGATAGACCCCTTTCACTCTCATTAAACCTCCCATGATCCTTTATGTACACCCGCTACCATACCGAAACTTCATAAGGGATTTCTATCTTCTCATTTCCATTAAGTAACTTCTTTTATATTATGATTGTTAAATTACATTTTATTATGTTTTAATATGTTCTTAATTATTTCTCTTAATATCCAATAAATGTATAAATGATTATATCCTATTTCCCTCTCATTAATCTTCCCATGATCCTTTATGTACACCCATTACCATGCCGAATTATATTTAAGATTCTTTTTTATATTCAAGTTTCTTCATTACCTTATCCCATGTATTCCAAATTTATAATAATTGGGATATTATTTTCCATGTACCTATAACTTCCCAATATATTTATATGTGATGATATATCCATTTCCCTCTCATAAACTGATTTTTAGGAATCTTTATGTGACACCGTTATCCTGCTGAAATTTCACCATGATCTTCCATGCCAAAATAATTGTGCAATGAATACCATACTAATTTCCTTTCAAGGGTATTAATATTTTAGAACATATACTTTTTTATTAGGAACTTAAACATATTTATTCTACAATACTTAATTTTGGGATAAATTATTATGATGAATGAATCCATGTTTTATGATCTATGTGGCACACATAAGCATGAGAATGAAATGGATATAATGAGTGAACCTAGATAGCATTTCAATAAGTTGGGTAATGTTTAGTATCATGATACATAAAATTAAGATAGGGAGTGAAACTAATTCTGTTATGTAAATTTTTACAATATGAGGTCTTAGCAAGGTTATCCTTGACCAATGTTTATGATTTAGTGTTTTAAGTTGTTTCCACATTTCTCGTGTTATGATTATCATGTTATATCATGTCTCATTGTTCATATTTATGATTTTACTCTTGTTATTTACCATGGATATTCCTATTATGTACCATATATTATTATCCTCATGTTATTCCATGTTTATTATCTTACTAGGATCTATAGCTCACCCATTTATTATGTTTTTTCCCAAGTTAGCTGGTGTAGTTTCAAAAAGCTATGAAATTTTAGAAGCATGTTAAGGATGTTTTCAATAATGTTGTTGTATCGCATGTTCAAGATGATATTATATATACCTAATTCTCAACAAAACTAGATTTATAAATCTTTCATGTTGTATTAAGTGTATTTTTATGAAATAAATAAGGTAGTAATGTGAAATAATTAGAAGGGTTGTTATAGTAAGCCTAAGGAGTCATAGATTTAAAGGTAGGTATTAGGGTTTAGAAATGATATATGTGATTTTTAAAAATTATGTGGTTTTCCATTATGTTAAATGTTTATCACACTATTATTCCTAGTTTTAGTCAATGGATGTAACCCAAATAAACATAATTAATGATGGATGTGATGGGAAATGAAATGATTGTTCTATTGGGCAACTGAATATTATGGGATATGGAATGTAGAATCTTGTTTCTATGACCACAAAAACTTATCAAGACATGAATCTGGATAGGATTTCAAATGAACAAAGTAAGAAACAACATTATCTTTAATCTTTATTAAGGAAACATCCACATTCTTTTATATTAACAACTGATCCACTAGTTTCTGATAAATGGATGTGTACCATTATAATGTAATTTTTTATTATCCTCTATTCAAAACCTGAAAATTTTATGTTGGGAAATTGTTTCTTGGAAGGTAAAGTGAATAAATGGTGGAACTTTGTCAATAATAAGAGTCAATTAGAAAAAATTGAATCCATGGATTGGGATGAGTTCATAAACTTATTTTCAGTATGTATATTCCTCCTATTCTTCTTACAAAAAGGATGATTTAAGTTACCCATATATCTCATGGTTATGATAAGAAAAGAATGATATAAATCAAATGAAACTCTAAAAACTACGGAGAGAAGAAGATTAGATCTACTTTATGCTCAATATATGGAAGGAAACATGGAGTACATTTTCATAAGGAGTCTGATAAATGTTTTAAGTGTGGAAAATAAGGTCATCAGGCATTTTACTACAGATGTAATGAGAAAAAGAAGAAAAATCCCAAAAGTGAACCTCATATAAGATAGTGTTTCAAGTGAAACGAAAATTGGAATTATACTAACCAATGCCCAAATACAGGGGCTAAAGATGATGATTGATGTCAGTAACCTCTTAAGGATAATGAAAAAGGGAAATCTCATGAAATTACTATTGGTGATGTGGAGTATGAAAATAAAGTTTTGGGATGATTGAGTATTTATGTAATTAAAGAATAATATTGTAGAAGTAATTTTAGAGTATTATGGAATAATGAAACATCTAGGTATTGGTCCAATTTAGTTTTTCTATAAGGATTTAAGGGTATATGCAATGTGGTACTGGTAACCAAGAAAAGTGAATGAGGTAATATTTTTTGAAAACACTTGATTAATAGAAGGATAACCCTTAATTTTTGAATGATGTTAAGATAATGATAATTGGGTAAGGGTATGTTTTATATGGATATAAAAATATGATGGTACTTATTTCCTTGGAACTAATTAAGGATTTTTTGAAATGAGGTTTATGCTATTATGCATGAAGATAACAACTTTTTAGACTTAAGGAATATATCTAATAAACATTGGAATAATGAAACAAGCATGTTTTTAATAAGTATTCATGGTAATTCAAGTTATTACCAGGGTTCAAAATAATATATTAATATAGTCTTCACATGTTTGAAATATGACAACCTTGAACTACCATATGATATATGGGAGATAAATGTTAAGCTGATTTAGTGAACCTCTTTCTAAAGTATTATATTTTTATGTTTCTAAGGGATTTTAAATTTACCAATTTATATAAATTTTATGTTAAACATAAGATTAAGTTTGTTAGATTAAAGTATTATGTCACTATAGGTGGACTTATGCATATTTGATAACTTTTTTTAACCTTTTTATTATGATAAAGAAAGATGGAATGGCTTATCATTCTTTTTATAGATATCATGATCTGCTAAAAATTTTAGAGTGATAAATTCAACTTCATTTATTGGAATAAGAAACAAAGTGGAAATTTATGAAGGTAGTAAAAAGGGTGAGATTGTGCTGAAATCAAATATATATGCCTTCTCATGAAATTTTTTTTAACATTAATAAAAATATCGTGATGTAAAAATGTTATCCTGTTATTATCATTTTGATGATATCATTGATCCTTTCAAATTTATTTATTTTATAGTATTGTGATTTTTAACTTTCTCTGGATCACCCAATTTCTTGTGATCAGTGATATTTGTCAATCTCTATTAATATTTACGCTTTTAACCTATGCCCAAACCTTCACCTGTGTTCCCCTATGTAAAGACCTAGTTATGATTTACATTAGGTAACTGTTATTTTACAGCTTTTACTTTTTAAAAGGATGTTTAAGAATTCATTTTTATGATGTTGTTTTCTATGAGAGAAACATTCAAATATTAAACCTTTGATAACCCAGATAAATTTCGTGGGCGAAATTCATTTTAAGGGGGGTAGAATGTAATAACCTGAGATTTTGTAGATTAATATATTTCAAATTAATTTAATCTTTTGGATATTTTCAACATCATGTAACACTGAATATAGATTTTTATTATTAAATAAAGTAACTATTTTTAGATTATGTTATATACAACACGAAGTTAATCTTGTGCTATACACAACAGAGACCTGGCTTGCGTTCCACAAAACAATGAGTCTCTACAAAACCAAAATTTGTTATTATAATTATTTAAATGAGATAGTCACAAACTTGACATTAAATATAGTATTATTAATTTTAATAATTAATTTTTAAATTTTATTTATAATGAAATGTATAATCTTTGTTAAAGTCATTATATGTCTTGAAATACTACTTTATTAAAGGAATTTCTTTTTATGTCCTTCTGTGAACAATAATAAAATTAATTTTAGACACTATTTGAAATTTAATTTGATAAAATATAAAAAATGTTTAAACTAGGAATGTAAAAATTAAATTAGTGTGAAATTTTATTGTTTTTCTAAGAAGTTTCATTTTTTGATGAATAGTGAAAATACCACATTATAGTTAAAAAATACAATTTTCAGTTAAAGAATTATTATAATTTATTTTTATTTTTAAACTAACAATATATAAATTATATATATATTAATCTAAATTAGGTCATTGGAATAATTTTTTATTGAAATTAGATATAAAAAACTTATTGAACTTTTTAATGTTCTTTTTACCCACCTTTTCACCACGTTTGCGAAATTAGAGTTAAACATAATTCTTCCACTTTTGTGAATTAAATTTCAAAAAATAGAAATACATTTTTGTAATTAGTATGATATAATGAGTCTAATAAAATCAAAATAATATTTTGGATATTGTGAATAATAACTTTAGAAATTTTTTATTTACCACTGATAATAGTAAATTAGATAATTAAAGGTAAAAATAATATTATAATCTTAAAAAATTACCCTATTGCTTTTCCTAATTTCATTAGATAAGTGGTATTGAAAATAAATCAACCTTAGGACGAAATTTTAACCTTTTTTAGCCACTTGGGTTATTATATCACATTTATTATATTTTATTTTAATATTAGTTAAAAATGACATACTCATGTTTTTCATAACTATAACATTTTTAATATAGGGTTATATAGAAGATAAATTTAACTATAAATTATTATAAAATTTATAATAGTCATTTTAAATCTAAAGTTTTTATTTATATAATGATAATTTATTTATAATTTTTAGAGATAAAATAATTAACTTAAATGATGACATAATAATGATGCAGTAAATGTTTAATTAATAAAAAGATCAAATAAATGATATTAAAAATATTTAAATAAATATAATTTTAATTAATTTAGGTTCTATATGTTTTTATAAGTGACTATGATATGTTAGGAGTGTTTTAAAGGATTTGGTTTAAAATTTTCTAATTGTTTTCTTTTTATTTAAAGATAATGATATTAATAGTGACAAAATTGACACACATGATATTTTATAAAAAAAATATTTTATTAAAAAAAATTAGAAATAAATAATATTTAAAAAATAAAAAGAGATAATGATAAGGTCTAAAATTTCATAACATATCCATTTATGGAAACTTTTCCCCATATAAGTAATAATTTATAACCTCTTAATATTTAAAATGTTATTAAAATAATTAGAATTACAATGGATTAATTAATGGTAAATCAAAATGATAAGGTTTGAAATATAACCAAAACATGTCAAAAAATTATTGGATGAATATTATTCCACCCTTATCACCCAAATATGGAATTGAAGTTGTTTAATGGACACTATTCCAAGAAAATAACTTTGGTATTATTTAAAGTCAAGGATAGTTACAAAATATCACTCTCTTGTATTTAGTATTTTTTTATGTGTCCACATAGGGAAAAAATCAATCTATGAATGAATATAAATGTCTATTTTGATAATAATTAAATTAATTTCATTATATAATTTTATTTTTAGAAATTATATAATTACCTTATATTCTTCTTCATTGTTAAAACAATATTTTTTAATTAACAAAAAAATTAAATAATTGATTTTAATAATATTAATTTTATTATATTTTGGATGAATTAAAATATCTAATGATTATTATAGATATATAATATATATTAGATATTTTTTAAACTATTATATTAGAATTACCATTTTTCCTCCATGTATTTAACTCCAAATTAAATGTATATTATCAAATTGGAAAATAATGATATTTTATTGAATTAATATATTATTAAATTATTTAAAAATCACGAAAAACATAAATAATAAAAACTGGGGAGATTATATGGTAAAAAGTTCCACACCCCATTAATTTATATCTTATTTGGATGTTTTTTGGCTCTGGAATATGCTTATTATATTTTAATATTTTGAGTATTTCTAAAAGTACCCCTCACCTCAATTTTAAAAGGGAGCCTCCTCCCTAAATTTCTCACACCACATTGATCCTTATTTATTGACAAAAACATCTTCATTTATCTTATAAACTTCCCTATAAACATTCCACAGGTGATGGTATTCTCAGTAGACCAACTCTAGTGTCCCTAAGAAGAGATCTAGAGGGAGATCATTGAAGAAGAGGTAATCTCCTTAATGAATCATTCATAATTGTTTCATCTTATACATCCTCTTCCTGGGTTTATTAAATTATAAAGTAATAAATCCAGTTTCACCTATATTATTATATTTTATTATTAATATGTAATAACCATATTACATCTTTTATTTATCCTATGAAAAATGAAATGTACCATGCGTGCGTACGTATGACATACTGTCTCCACGCTGTGGTGTGATATGTTTTTCATCAATAATTTATTTGGATGGTTATAATTATGTATATAATGGATATAAATAATAATTATGACATAATATTTATTATTTATAATTAATATACCATCTAACTCGCCACTCTATTACCATTAAGATAATGATATCGTTGCTCGTGCGTATGTACGACCTACTATCTCCACCACGCATTGAGATTCATCATCCACGTTAAACATTTTAGTAATGATTATAAAATTAAAAATAATGAATAAATATGAAATATATAATATAATAATTATAATTTAAATATATATATACACACACACATATTTTTCATTTTCTTTCTTTCATTCAGTATGATAAGAAAACAGAAACATCATTCCTGCATAAGTACGACTTACCATATCCATGAAATGTGTATTCCATTTCATATATCCATATTTTATATATAATATATATTAAATATATATGATATATAGATCATTTTTTAAATTTTTTAGGTAATAAAATCATGATCTATGTAATAGGATCAATAATAACAAGTCAAAACACGTAGAATAAAAAAAGTCGTCATTACCCGAAATGTTGCTTTAACTTGGAATTTTTATTAAACATGAAATATAATGTCCTAAATGAATCATAAATGATATTATAAATATGATTATTATTTTTGTATAAGTAAATAATATTTTCAAAATCTTTATACTGGAGTTTTGTATACGTATGGGGAAATCTGACCTAAGGTAAGGGTTATTTCACAATCACATTTTTGTTAGGTATTGTTTATATATAAGTATCTACTAGGTAATTTTTACCATCAATGTCCATATTTGTAAAAAAATAACTAAATATTTTAACTATATTCCTAAAAAAATTATGGCCTTTTTATCCTTGTTCAAATTTTTATAAAATGGTTTGAAAGGAATCTTTTTGTCGTTTTCCAAATGAGGTACTTTTTTATTTTTTCTAGAAAAAGTAAGAGAAGAATATTTTTTAACTAATATGAATTGACCATATTTTTATGATTTTATGATGCATTATTTCCTTTAATCTTCCTTTATAATCTTAAATGTTTATTTTTTTAAAATAAATTAAAATTGTGCGGAATTTCAAGTATGGAAAATGTTTTCAATACAGGAAGGATATTTTCCTCAAGATTTTTTTCCAAGAGATATCTCAAAATTATTTTTCATATAAGATAACATTTATTTATGTTACTTATGTTTTAATAGGGATATGATTCAATTTTTCCATTCTTATTCTTTCTATGAATTGTTTATGTGTATGGTGGAATGATATTTATGAAACCTATTTTATTTCTATGGGTTATGTTATGATTGCATGATGTTTATGAAACCCAATTCATTCCTTAGGCTCTAATATGATAAATTATTTATTTTCTTGTGGAATACATATGTATGATTTCATTATGATATGGATGGTACCTCTATCTCCCTCCAATTAATTTTTTAAGTATTTATATCTCATGAGATAGACATAAAGGAACTTATCTACTAAGATGGTCTTAGGAGTAAACCTTGACTATTATGATGGTTATGGGAGTGAAACATGACTACCAAGATGGTCATGGGAGTGAACCTAGACTACCAAGATGGTATGGGGAGTGAAATAATACTACTAATATGGCCTTATAAGTGATTCCTTGACTACTATGGTGATAATTTTATGTGATTGTATGTCTGTAAATAATTCCTTGTCTTACTCTTATGTTATTATTTCCTAGATTATGTTCTCTATTTCTTTATGATTCATGTTTTATGAATTATAAATCTTAATGAAATGATTTCTATTTATGATCTTTGATATGCATGGTATGATCTTCTATTTTCATGATCATGTTCGCATACCATTATTCTCATGATTATGTTTACATGTCTCCCTTTTTACCCTTACTAATAATCTGAGATCACCTTTTTTCTTATGTTTTATTTTCTATAGGTTATAATGAAAGTATTTAGTTAGGGGTACTCAAAGGAAATATATTTAAGTTATATTTTTGAATATCTTTTACAAAATTAGAAGAATTTGTTCCAAGTTTCCAAAGTCACTGAACTAATATGGTATTTGGGTGTGTCCTTGTGTAATTTTTTATTTATTCTGAAAAAAGTGATTTAATTTCTATGTATATTAAGATTGGGTCATTATATTTAGAAAATTTCACCACCATGGGCCTATGATGGTGGTATTGGGGTTGTTTTGACTCAATCCCCATCTTGGGTCGGGTCATAAAAGATTGGTTTTGGAGAAAGTTAATTTTTTGGGATGTTTTTCAAACTACTCTCCATAAGAGGATTTGGTTGGGTTTAGGTAAATAGTTTCGACATGTCTTGAGTGTGAAACTCAGTCTACATAATCCAATGATGGTATGGTGGTTGACGTATCCATCTCCAGGACCCTGACGACCTGTTTTTTGACTCAGCATGCTGAGACATTTGTTGGAGGGATCAATGGTACAAGCATCATATATGATTGAGTATTTAATTTTCCTTCTTGAGTTAGCTACCAATTTTTATTGATATATATATATATATATGTGTGTGTGTGTGTGTGTGTGTGTGTGTGTGTGTTTGTGTGTGTGTGTGTGAATGTGTTCATCTGATCGTGGTACGTCCTGATAAAACTCAAGATGCCTTTGTGATCCCATCCATCTATGACATCAGCTCCAATTTTTAATGATGATCTGATGTGTGATGAGGCCTAAGTTTAAGGTCCATATTATGATCCCCATCATCTAGGTGGGAAGGTAGTATCACCTACACCTATTGAGTAATAGTTCATTCCACCCGAGTAGGCTGAGGATGCGCGTGGGCTTAGTATGCTCTGTGAGTTCCTACGCCAGAGGCTACTAAGGTTCCATAGCGAGTCATATACTCAAGATGTAGAGGATTGTCTAGAGTTTTTGGTTTGTATCTTTAGTCTAGTTTAGACCCAAATATATTAGGTGATTTCACTGTCAGCTATCCTTTTCCATGGAGTAGTTAGGCAATGATGGAGACTTGTCACACAGATGCATGGTGAGTCGACACTCCCATGTCCCGACTTCTAGAAGTTGTTTTTCAAGGAGTAATACCACTTCTACTTGTACTCCATTTGGATACAATAGCTTATAGATCAGTATTAGGGGGGATGATGGTGGATAAATACATATAGAGGTTTACAAGCCTTATGTTTACATTATTGACATGATATGGGATGGTTACATCTGAGAAAGAAAGTTTGAATAGGGACTCCACAAGGAGATTCATTATCGTGGGGAATCCTTTGGAATCCACACCTATTTTGGGGGTATTGGAGTTGACACTAGTGGAAGAGATATTTATATCAGAGGGAAACTAGACAACTTTAAATGGAAGTGGGAACTATAGAGCTAAGTCGTCTATAGCGGCTAGCAGATGCCAGGTGCCAGGATCTCGGCTTAAGAGACCTCCCCGTGATCAAACTCAGGCATGTAGTCATGGGTGGTTCATAGATATAGAGAATCCAATATAGGGGGTTATTTAATTGTGATAGGAGAGGTTACATAGTACAATATTTCTATACTATATGTGCTAAGAAGTACGGTCATATAGATGATGTACCTCCATGGAAGAGGCATCATTGTGGTCAAGGATCTTCCTTGTGAGGTCATGATGGTCCTAAGGGAGGCAGAGCTAGATAAGAAGAGGGAGGATATATGGGTGGTTCAATATGATATGAGATCCTTCCACCACCACCAATAGGCATCCCACGTTAGCCTCAAAAGGTTAGAGGCTAGGGTCATGAATAGTTGCATGCTTTAGAAGTTTATGATCCCTCATCACATGATATAATTATAGCTATGATCTGTGTGTTTTATAATCATGTTTCAGTGTTAATAAAAATAGGTTACAATAATTCCTTTATATATATACTCTTGGTTTGAGAGATGAATCTTCTAGTTGAGGTGTTGGCCCAATAACTTTGCCTTGAGGTTCCTACAGGGAACACTAATTATGTACCTTTCATATCCCAGTAGTGAAAGTTATCAATTGGTGGAGAGAGGTTCATGTCAGAATTTTTTTCTTCATAATAGAACCTTATGATTCCATCTTTGGAATCAATTTTATGTGCATGGTCTAAGCCCAAATCTAGTATCACCATAGACTAGTCAGATTCCTATGCACTGAAGGGACAATATTATCCATTTTTTGTAAGAGATATATCATGGTAGGGAAAGTGGGTTTAATGAGAAAGATGATGAAACACATCACCCATTATTTAGTGAGTATATACCTTGGGGTATCAGGATCTTTATGAATCTATATTCCTTCAGTTGTGGAGGATTACATAGACATCATCCTTCAAGATATTTTGGTACTACCTTTGAGGTGGAAGATGGAGTTTTTAATTGACTTGCATCCTGATGCTGCTTTGATATCTTCTATGGCATATCAGATGGGCCCTACCAAGCTCTGAGAGTTTTGGTTTCTATTGGAGGACCTTTGAGATAAGGGTTTCATTAGACCTAGTGTGTCCCCATGGGAAGAATAAATGTTTTTATTAAAAAAGGAGAATGAGAGCTTATGAATTTTTATAGATTAACATTGAATGAATCAAGACACGATAAAATAACAATTACCCATTGATGATGATTGATCATGTATTTGATTATTTATGAGGTGCACTATGGTTCTTGAAGATCGATCTCAAGCCTGGCTACCAGTAGTTGAAGATGTATACGTACTACCTTATATGGGAGGGATTTTTGGTTTACTCAAAACAAAAGAGTTCCAGGTACGTCTTCACACAGAGAGACTTAAACCTGATAAATCAGCTATGGTTGGTGTTCCTATATGAATATGACTTTGAGATAGTATTTACTCTAGGGAAGGTCAATGTTGTATCAGATTATCTTAGTAAGAAGTCTCAGGCACCCTTAGTGCAGGATGCTTCGGAGTTGTTGGCCTCCATGATACTGACCCTAGTAGAGGAGGAGGGTATATATTTTCTACATTCAATGGTGTTGAAACGTCTACTTATGAAGAATGTGAGAGAGTCCCAGCTGGGACACATCGACTGTGAGGTATTACGTGATCATATATCCATAATATACTCAACAGATGGATATTCTAAAGGATGTAATCATATCATCTTATTCTATGGGATAATAATGGTTCCAGACACATTGCAGGAGGAGGTGTTTCGAGAGTTCCACACCTCTCCCCTATCTCTAAATCCTAGTGTGGGGAAGGTGTGAAGAGACCATAAAAAATATTTGGTGATCAAGAATGATACGAAGTTTAGCTGAGTTCATCTCTCAGTGCCACACCTATCAGCAGGTAAAAGATGATCACCAAGTTCTGAAATTTTTGTTGTAGCCCCTTGATACCCCAGAGTATAATTTTGAAGTCATATCCATGAACATTGTGATTGGGATTCCACACACCATAAAGGCACATGATTCTATCTGTGTGATAATTGACCAACTCACTAGGTTAGCGCACTTCTTTTCCATGTGTGGAGTATGGGGAAACTGTACGTATGAGGGATAATTCTCTTTAATTGGGTTCCCTTAGTAATTTTATCAGATCATGACGCATGGCTTACATCACAATTGTGACGAGTCAAGTAGGAGTAATTAAAGACCCAAATGAGGATGAGTATAATATTTCACACCTATAATGATGGATAGAATAGTCGTACTATCTAGGAGTTGAATGATATGATCAGGGATTGTGTGTTAGACGTAGGACTGAGTAGAGAGGATCACTTACTCTTGGTAGAGTCTTCATACAACAATAACCACCACTCTACAATCGAAATGAACCTTTTAAGTCTATGTACGAGAGACCCTAAAGGTCATGATTTTGATCGAAAACAATTGGATATTCTACTCTTGTGGTCCCTAAAATGGTGTAGGTGATAGTAGAGAAAGTACAGATCAAACCTGAGCAGATGATAATGTCCCAAAAAATACAAAATTCTTACATAGATTTACATTATAGGATCTTTAAGTTTGAGAAGGGAGACAATGTTTTCTAGAGAGTTTCCCCATAAAGAGGAATGTAAAAGTTCAGTTGGTGAGGAAAGTTATCCCCAAGGATCGTTGAGCTGTCTGTGATCACGAAAAGAGTTGGTGAGTTTTATTACCACCCCAACCTACCCCAACAACTAGAGTTTATTCTCTATATCCTATTTGTGTTATAAAAGAGGTGATATTTTCATGACCCCATGCATGACATCGACCAGGGTGAGATGGACGTTAAAAATAGAGCCACTTTTTTGGAGTACTTGATGAAAATTGAGGATAAATAGTAGTGGACACTATGTGGATGATCCATCCCCTTGTTCTGCATGTTGTGGCCTCACAAAAACATGCTGAAGAGTTATTGGGAGTTAGATAGCCATGTGTGGGATCAATATCCTCAGTTTTTATTAGTTTTTTCTTTTTGGGGCTGAAAACATTGATAGAGGTAATGACGTAGATATCGATTTTTTATCTTTTATCACTTTAATATATATATATATATAGATCTAGTAACTAATATGGTGTGAGAATCTGAGGCCTGATGTTCATGGAATTAATTTTTTAAAAATATTAAAAATATATTTTTTATTGCGCATGAGAATATTTTTAAAGAACAAGGGGAAAACCTTAAATAAAAACTCAGATATGAAATCTAAGACCATAGTTGATTCTAAAACATGGTGTTTAGACTAGGTGCGACATTATTTGAGTCAGCATGGGGCATTCAGACTCATTGCTCATTGGAGGTATGTTTAGTAATCTAAATAATCAATAAATTAATTAAATACTTTGTTTCGATGGAGAAAAATGATATATAAGATCTCCACCTTGCTGATTTCTCTAGGGTTAACTACACAGACCCTAGATAAAATATAGATCTCTTCCTCTCTCCTCTATTGGTTAATCTCATTATATGATGATGAAACATCAAATTGGATTAGATGAGGATGCAGAAAACGCAATAGCTACTCTTGATTTTTGAAGACTATGTTATTCATCAATGATTGATCCATAAAACATGTATGAATAATAAATTTGTGTTTTTACACCCTTTCAATTTAATATATTGATAATATTTATCTTCATTCATTGATTTTCATCCTTTTGAATCATTTTCATGTACCCAAGTATTAAAATATGTTCTAATTTCAATTATTTTTTAACCCTAGGTTCCCCATTCTTGATCAATTCGCCAAGAATGACTACCATAAATCATTTAATATTTTTGTGGTGCTTTTATTCTATTTTCATTTATTTTCATCACCAGTAGAACCCCACAGCCTATGTTCTACATTTCTAGGTGGTATTGATCCTGATCAGACCCCCAAAACCGTAGTAAATTGATAAATGAAACATAGATCGATGAACTGATCACAAATCTAGAGAATTTGGGAGATTTGGATCTTTGTTTTAGGGGTTTAAGATTAATAAATCAGTGGTGGAAGGAGTTATGGTGTGTTGAGTGTATGGTCAAACCCATAAGTACCTATGGGGTTGATTTTTAGCAAGTGATGGTAGTAATCCACAAACCACATCTATATCCACTATTTTTAGGCCTATTAGAGGCCAAAATCAAAGTAGATGGACATATTTGAAGCACATAAATAAGATATTAATATTTAGTAAAAATGTAAAACTACACCCCATGTACAAATATTAACACATTTCATGTAGTCCCCTTAGCAGTGATAGATAGCGTTTTGGATAAGATAAGAAGGAAATGATGTGCAGTCCTTCTATACATTATGCATCCATTCTTCAGATGGGAACCCATGTGATTGATAACACGGGTGGGAAACCATGTGGAACTACATGTCCAGACACACGATAGTGTTCTTGGGTACATAAACATAGGTTTCGATACATGGACACAGTGTTTGGTATTTGAACACAACCAGAAGTAAATGGTTATGTCCTAGTTAGTTTGTACACACCATGTAGTTCACCTATACAATGTGTACAAATACATGGGATGTAATTCGTGTGACGGATAGGGACATGACCAGATTGTGTAGTGGGACCACATGTTGTGTGTGTCCCCTCACATGCTAGGTACCCCTTGGTTATTTTTTAGGAAAATTCAAGGTTTTGTATCTTTTTTATTTGAACTCATATTTTGGCATGTGAGTAGCATATATTGAGTGTTTTTTCTTTTTGAACATGATGGTTCCCTTGGTTTTGGATTAAAAGATACAATGTGAAATTTTTTTGGAACAATTATTATATTAGTGATGCTCGATGAAGACGATGATCATGAATAATCAACAAACCCTTCCGAGTTGTACCCTCTAATAGAGATGGGCAGTAGAGTCCTCAAATTTTTGAGTAGAACCCCCAATTAGCATGGGTGTGGGTCCTCTATATATTCCTTCTAAGTGGAACCCCCTACCAGGTAGGTTTTGGGCCCTCAATGACCACAGTGGTACCCCCTGTCATGACAGGGTGTGGGCCTTTCACCTATTGAGTGGAACCCCCCATTAGCATGGGTGTGGGTCCACAACCTGACCAACTAGAACACCCTATCAGCATTGGGCATGGTTCCTCATGACATTAGAGTGAAACCCCCCATCAGCATGAGAATGGGTCCTATATGTATACTTCAAAGTGGAACCCCATGATGTACTAGGGTGTGGGTCCTCTACTTTGAGTTTATGGCCCCTCGACTATGAGACATAGTGATGAGGAATGATATGACTTGGATGGCTTTTTTGGGGAAAATCATGAGATTATGGGCATCGTTAATGGAATTTTAGAAATTTTTGATATTATTCTTATCAATATGATTTGTGAGATGGAGATCCCCTTACTCTCTTGTTCGAGATTATTTTACTGATTATATATATATATATATATATTGTATAAACATCGTAGATTTGGTTACTCTCCTTGCAAGAGTGTTAAATATGCATGAGGTATTTCACATGATTTTTGTGTCTAGATTCTTGTGATTTGATGGGTATACTCTCATTCTATAGGTGGCGAAGAATCGATGGGTAGTTCATCTACTCACCATTTTTTATCCCCTTGTGTCATGAAAATCTAACTTTTAATCTTGGTTTGGTTTGATTTGTTCTACTTGGCTTTATATTGCATCTGTTCTCTTTATATTATAGTTGTATCTATTATTTCTACCCCTTCATCTTTCAGGGTGTCCTATTGGGTATTTATATACTCACCCATGTAGGGTATTTTCCCACATGAGTACTATCTTATGCAGATAATGGATAGGTCGACCGTTACTATAGAGGAGCTGACAAGATACTAGGTTCTTAAAATTCTTATGGTGGTCATATAGTGGGATTTAGGAGATGGGATCCCACAATAGTTTACATTTATAGTTTTTTTAGGTATAGAAATATTTATGGTTAGGAGTGCATTTTTTCCCTTTACTTTTTAGTTTACACTACCATACTTTTTTACTGTCTAGAGGTTCATGCATGATTGGTTTACTTTTTAAAAGTGTTTCATATTTTACTCTTTTACTCTATGTTTTTTCATAAATATGGATGTGTGTTTTCTATAGGTACACAGGCAAAGGCCGATCCTAGTTAGTTATTAATTTGGATCTTGTCACCACCCCTCTCCTAAAGAGGTGGGCTTGGGGTAGTTGCGACTCGATGCCCATATTGGGTTGGGTCATGAAAAAATGAGATTGTAATAAAGTGGTATTGGTTAAAATTATATGATATTATCACAAAAAATCAATTGGAAGAGATTGGAGATAAGGCTAAGAGCCTTCATCAACTTTTCAATGGTTTAGCAGTATGGACATTTTACTACAACCATTTTGGTGCTCCCATTTAATCAGAATTAGTCTTCTAAAAGTGATTGGTGGACTATGAAAGAGGACTACACACTTTTAATAATAAAAAACGTTTTTTACAATCCATGGAGAAGGTTACCAATGATTAGTATTATATGACAATCAATGAATCATGTGTTTATGATTGTGTTTCTACTAAAACCATTAGAATTAAAAGATATGAGTAAAACATTGAAAAGGTGAAGGCACAACTTTAAGAGGTGGCCATAAAATTCAATATCTTCGAGTAGGAGAACTGAGAATTTACTGTAAATATCATGCTGACACACCTACTTGATGAGGGTGTCATGTGATAAGATCTCCATTAGTCAATTTGTGCTTCTAGTTAAGTATTATCTCAATTTATAACTCCAAAAAACCAAATATTATTTTAGTCTTATTAATTTTATTTATTTATTATGAAATGATAAGGAGATACTTAAAATTGTGAAATTCTATCTCATATTTTGATTAATTAATGACAATTATTTTAGTCTCAAAAATTATCAATTGTAGAATTATAGTTTCATCATGATCATCAATTTATGATAACCTATTTAAATATTAAGTGGTATTCCCTAAATAGATGAAATAATATAAATACTGAATGAAATTGGATTAATTTAAACATAATCTCCAACTTCATGTGTTAATATTAAATATGGATAAATCTGCATCATCTTTTAGACATGTGCCTTTAGACGGGTAAATGTTGGCCGAATATAGAGACATATGTACTATGAACATACACTAGGGTGGTCATTGGGAGGTATGGGATCAAGGTTTTATTTCTTAATGAGTATATACACATAAAATGATATATTCATTCTAGATATTTTGGTATATGTTCCATCACTATAGGTTAAGGATAAATAACTTGTATATGAGATATGATTTCATCCTAGATGTGTTCTCTCATATAGGAATAAGTAGTCTCAATATAGTGATATATAAACCATCAAGTTACACTAATACATACTATTTAGATATAGATGACTCAATATGATTAAAACCATGAAGGATAACTCCTTTTAGAATGGATATTACAACTTTAAAAAATAATCAAGCACCCAGAAGAAATATATGCATGCATCTCACATAGATCATCTGAACTAATGTGTGAGAGGAACCTTTAATTTCTCTATTTTTTTCCTAGGCCAAGGGTCATAGAGTGAATGACTTGTATTCTTATAGGGTCATATAATTGATCCTATAAGCTTTATGTATTCTTCTCATTTCACCCTAACTTTTTTCTATGCCTCAATTGGGAGTGGTTTATTGGGTAAGAAACTGTATTTTTATTAGGCTTCCCTTTATGGGTATTTAACCTGAAATTTATTATAAATTTTAAATTTCATGAGCTAAATTTTTTTCTAGTTTAGGTGGGGTTCATGACCACTAAGTAGTGAGTCTACTTTTTCCCATGAATTCTATTGCTTATTTTCACCCCAGAGTGTGCTACATCTCTTTCCTGGGGTAGTTTACATTCTTGAAACTAGGAAACATAAATCGGTTTTTTATAATTATATAATTTTTTCCAAAATATGAGACATCATATATATTAAAAATGGTGAGATAAACCATACATGAATTAGATCCCAATTTCTCTATGTAGAAAAACATAATGATAGGTTCATACAATTTTAATTCTCGATGCTTGGACTATTGTGTCATGTGGAAAGGCCCCTCAAAGGTTCCACCATAGGATGTCATATTCATGATTTTAAAATGGTCATGATTCATGAATGTGTAAAATATAGGGTATTAGAATCCTAATTTTATATCAATTTAATGACTATTATAAATCATAACTCAATCCTTTTTAATCAGGGGTGATGGGATGAAATAGTTATGCTGAGGATAAATTCTAATACAATATAATGATGGGTTCCACTATAACACTATTGAGGAATACATACCCCTTGGAAAAAGAACATGCCTGTGGTTTATTGGGATAAATATTGAATCAATGATATCATTACAAAGAAAAGTTGTCCCTTGAAGTTAAACACACTCATTACTCATGGATGGGAAATATTTATGAGGATTCATGAATTTTAATGAATGAATTAAACATATAGGGAAAATGATACTCAAGAGGGTTCAATAACACTAAAGGTTACACCTCCATGTGTTGAACATGTTTTGAGGATGAAGGGATATAACATCAAATTTATTGAGTGCATATGTAAACGAGAAGGTAGAAAATATAATCTAAATTTTTCATGGACCATTGATTTTAGTGAGCATGGATTGTATTTTAATAGGGGTATATATCAGGACCCACAATATTTTTACCTATTTCCTTTTTTAGTTTAAGGTTTATGCAATTTAGATAGATAATTTATAGTATTTAAGGTCACACAACATGGACCCTAAATTGATACTATCAATGTAGGTAGAAAAAGGAAAAACATGGCATTAATAGAGATCCCAATGATAATATAGACTATCTCAAAGGGATTTAGATAATTGGAGTTTATTTTTTAGGGACTATTGAGTTTAGTGAGCATAGCTTGTATTTTTCTAGGGGTATATAGTGAGTCCCAAAATATTTGTGCCTAATTCCTTTTTTTAGTTTAAGGGTCATGCAATTTTGATACTTAAGGTATAATATTTAAGGTCAAACAACATGGACCCTAAATTGATATTTTCAATGTAGCTAGGACAAAGAAAAACATGGTATTAATATATATCCCAACGCTAATGTAGACCACCTCAGAGATATTTAGAGAGTGGAAGTTTATTTTTCTTGGATCGATGATGGATATGTTCTATGAAAACTCATATGTGGATCAATTTCTAAGAGAACCCAATGCCTTTGGAATGAAGAATGATGTTGTTGTAAATCATGACTTGAGGTATTTAAATTAGAAAATGATGAGATAATACAAGAATATTGGGAATGACCAATGATATCATTCAAATGATGGGTTTCACTATAATGTTTTAAGGTATATGAATATTAGAGTACATTATTTTCAGGATTAAAACATGCCTCTGGTTGGAAGATATGAACACGGTGGAACTGATATTATTTCTATTTAGAGGTGTCCTTAGGAGTCAAATACACTAGTTATTGATTTTGATTAATACTTTATGATGATTCTAAACACTTGATTATTGAAGATTTTTTTTGTGAGAAAGTGATATTCTGAAACTAATGGGGATGTTCCAGCCCTAGAATAATTATGGTTGTGACTCAATGATCATTTAAAATGGAGTGAAAATAGATAAGTATTTGTGGTTAGGACTAAATTTATATAGTTCATATTTCACTATGTAACATGAAGTAATAGGAATTAAGGCATTTATTATTTTTATATGTTCCCCAAATAGATTTATATCATGAATAGAGGAATATTTGGGGGATTTTATCTTGTATTAGGTTGTTTTAAAAAACTCTATGTGAATGAGGAGGCTAGATTCTAGGAGGGGTACAATATTGATGGGATTTGTAGTAGGGTATGATACAAGTGATCTGGGTTTAGTATGTATATTATGCTATGAGAGTAAAGCCACAAATAGTCCTAAAAATATAGAATATCTATATATAACCATCTCATATATAAGTTATGTTGATTTTATCCTAGTGTGGGGTTGTAAATTGGAACTATATATCAAGAACCTTAACATTGATCATACTTTCATGTATGGAATTTGGGGTCACATGGCATAGAACACTCAATCCAGATTATGGTCATGTAGGTTGGATGATATTTCTTATAGGTTAATATAATGAAAACATCATGAAAGTAGTTTATAGTTTGCGATCATATGATAAAGACCATCATATTAGGGATTTATATGGATCTAGATCCTGTCAAAATTGAGATGTCTTCATCTCAGTTTTGGTTCCATTGAGGGAAACATAGTGTGAGTGATAGGGACCGACCATCAAGATGAAACAAGGATTTGGTTGTAATTTACAAATAGTCATGAGATCTGGGCATCACTACATGTTTGGTGGTGGCAGGATTCAAGACACACATAGTTCTAAATAATTCCTAGTATTGGGATCATTTGAGAAATCTCGATGTGAATGAAGAGTATTGTACTAGGTTGAAGAAAAAGTTAGTGTAATTTGTGGTTGGACCCATGATTAATGATCCACATGTAAATATATATCCTATGGTGATACGAATGAACCCACAAACAATTTTAATGAAAGTTCCCTACACAAATAAATATATTTTGTAGGTGGACATGGATTTTATTTTCACATATATCTATATATATGGACAAAAAATGTAGGAAACATTATGTGAATGTGGTTTATATATATGGGAAATTCTGGGTCCATAAAATGGGAAACTCTAAGTAGTTTTAAGGTCTTATAGTGAAGTGTGTATGTTGTGTAGTTTTATTACATAAGACAAGGATATATGTCCTCTATAGTTTAAGGTTATACAATTAGGACCTCTATGTGGGTGGTTTTATATAGATTTGAATCATGACAAAAAATAACCTTTCTTTATTATTAGATGAGGGGAAAAAACCTGAAATTAATGGGTCAAAATTTAGGCACCAAGAAAAAGTAGAGGCATGGTTGGAATTTGTGTCTAGGACCAAGATTAGATATTTGGGAGTCACTATATATTCCATGGTGATAAAACATATTCCCTTATACTTCTTATAAAAGATAATATTCACATGGATTTAGCTTCTATTCAATGAGATTTCTTTTCCAGTGTAAGAAAGTGGGAGGAGAGACCTTATATGAATGAGGATAGGTCTCATTGCTTAAAAAAACCAAATATGGAAATTAAGGCTGTGTGCAGTCTAGTAATAGGATAGGAATACATTACTATATATCTCATAATATGAGAATCAAGATACACATAGTTTATATAGAATGAGGCATTTTTATTACCCATAAAATTTATAAAATAGAGCAGAATAAGCATTGGGAACTCCTATTAAAATATGTATCTTGTGTAAGGGAAGCATGGTTCCCGAGAAGGCTATTCAGATCAATTAGATATATTAGGTATGGTAGACCATACGTCATGGAGTTTAACGTTATGTAAAATGAATGTAATGTTATACAGTTTAATTTAATAAAACTAGGAAATTTATGAAACCATAGTTAATTGATAAGATTTTATGCACATGGAGTGATATTAAAGTATTTAAAAATGGTCTTGGAATAGATAAATAAAGCATCACTTTGTATCCATAAATAATAGGAATCTATTTATAAGTCCCTGGGATCTAAAATTATATTTTCCTTCAAAACCCAATGTGTTTGATATCTTGTAATGTACATAGTACTGAATTAAAAAAATTATAAATTAAAATAATTCATTAGAATTATATTATATTTTTTTTAAAATTATAAGTTATAGAAGGAAGTGACCATATTATGAAACATATGAAGAAA
Organism: Viscum album; assembly: GCA_963277665.1. Taxonomy (NCBI): domain Eukaryota; kingdom Viridiplantae; phylum Streptophyta; class Magnoliopsida; order Santalales; family Viscaceae; genus Viscum; species Viscum album. The sequence continues at coordinate 1,263,402,165 of OY728131.1, read as the reverse complement.
AAGTAATGAAAACACATAGGGTAGAGGAAGTATCCCTTATGAAGATCACTCATCCTAGATCAATAATTAAGTAAATTTACAAGGTTTTTCCTTAGACTATGCCCATGATAATATTTAACAATTGTGATATGGGAGAAATTATATATGATAGAAATATATGATTGTGAAAATTTCCATGAGATCTAGGCTTACAGAATCACCACCTTCAGCTACAACAAGAGCATAACTTATTCTTCGATATTACATGGAGATATTGAGGGGATATGTAAATAGAAATTATAATTATAGAATAAGGTAATTTTTAATTTAATTATTCATTTATCACAATTATTTTACATATTTCACATTTTTAATTTTAAGGAAAAAGATATTTTAGTTTTCTATAAAAATAGTTTTTCGTTAAATTTATTATATAAATGAATAATTTATAAATGAATAATTTTTTATTTTATCTAATTAAATTAATTATAAATGTATAAATTCAAATATTATCTTAGAGTTATTTTTTCTATTTTTTTATAAAATAGAATATTTTTAGGTGAATAGTAAAAACTACCATTTTTTCATAACTGTAAATATCATGAATTTATAATTATATAAGTAAGTACGAGAATTATATAAAAACATTTAATTGATTAATTATTAATTAAATTAGTGCACCAATAATTTTTTAAATATTATTCTGAATTTATAAAACCGATGTATAACATTTTGAGGACTCAAGTAATAATTTACTATAAAAATTATTTTTTGTCTTTATTTTAATTAAATATTTTTTTTGGAAAATTTTGTTTTATATTTATTTCAAAAGAACTTAATTTTTTTAATTATTCAATTTTTATAATTAAAATAAATACATTTAAAATTTAACCCTACACATAAGTTTTATGCTTAAAAATACACTTTCAAAAAAATAGTTTTTCTCCATTAATGTGATAAAGTTAAAATTAATTTTCTTTAAAAATAGAAATTTTATATGATGAAATGGATTTATTATGTAAAATATCTAGTTCCAAATTATTAATAAGATCTATTTTATTTTTTTAATTAAAAGCGAATTACTAAGGAAAAAATTAATCATCCCATTAAAAGAAGAAATCATATATGTGAAAATTCAAAGATTAAAGGACAAAGAAACATGTTTAAAACATGATTTAAAATAAATGGTTGAGGTATTATTAATTGTATCTCATATCCCACAACATTATTTTCCATTTTTGAGTGTTCTTTACATGTGAAACATGTTCACTCTTTATATTAAGTTAAAATATTTTCAAAAATTTCATTTTGACAACTTATGAAAGGGGCCAATCACCACCCCTTCAAGGCCACTATAAAAATTTGTTATACTATATAAAATCATCCCCTTTTACTTTTATTATATTAATATTTCTCCCCAAAAAAATTTATTACAAGATATTACCCCAGGACCTCCATTTCAAAGGAGTATTTTAAGGGAAAGCCCAAGTCCTCAACTAGAGTACTCTTTTCTTCTTATCTTCTATTCTTTTCATTACTACTTTCAAAAATATAATTTTATAATTTTAATATAATTAAATAATAAATTTTTTATATAAATAAATTTATTATTCTAAGAGAATAAATATTAACCACCTTTCCCCATTTCTATTAAGAAAAACAAAACCTTCATTCGTGGGTTGTGCGGACTACCGTCTCCATGAAGTGACGACTTCTATTTTTCACAACCAACACTATTAGATAGTTATAAGGTTAAAATTTAAGAATAAATGTGTAATATGTAATATAATTTAAATTAATAAGTTAAAAATTATTATAATACCTTTTCCACACTCATTATTCAATAAATAAAAATGTTAACTGTGTGTTATGAAGACTAACACATCTATGGAGTAATGTATCTGGTTTTTCTTATAGTTTCTTTGATATTTTTTAAAAAAATTAAAAAATAATTCAAAACCTTTAAATTATATAAATTATATCATTATTTTTATATAATCATTATATTACTCAAAAAATAAACCACTATTACAAGCATAATCATCCATTAAATGTGGTATGTTATTGCCCGGGACAGTCTAACCACATAATAGAAAAATGATATAAATCATATCATGTATAAATATGAGAACATAATTAAAAATAATATATTATTTAAAGAATAAAATAATGGTTTTATTGTGATTTTACAATGTTAAAATTAATTTTAAACTTGTTAATTAAGATACCAACCACTGTTTACGAAAAATTACTAAACATGCTCATCCTAAATTTCAACATTAATGTTAAAAATAATCTTATAGAATGAAATTATAAAATTATAATTTATTATTAAACATCAATTATAGTAACTTTTATTCTTTTTTATTGATTAAATTTCTATAATAATGAAGAACAATGTTGCTATTATGAAACTAATTCAAAATGTTAAAGATTACTAACACCATATATTGAAAATAAATACTAAATATCTAATATAAAAGTAGAGAATTATTATTAATAATGTTTAAAATAGGGTTTAGATAAAAATATGGTTCTGAGATAGTTAATTAAGTCAGTTATTTTTTATATATGATATTCAAGCTCTTTAGTGGAAATCATGAATTAAGTTATGGGTTCCTTGTCTAAAATTTCATTTTCTTGAAACATGATTATTTTATGCACCATATTTTTATTTTATGGTGTAATTAATACCAATTATATATTTTATATCATGATTATATCATTATTTATTGTATTCAATCTTCCATTTTACATTCTATCCTTCAATTGGATTTTATTTTAATGTTTTTAAAATCGCACGTGTTATTTATCTCTTTTTTCAATTACATGAGACTTGTTTGACATTTCACACCATATTTTATTTTATATGGTGTATTAAAAATGATATTTATTTCATGTTTAATTAATATCTTCCATTATGTTATATTTTAATTTCATGGTATCCATCTAATTTTATTTTGAATCTTCCGTTACAATTACCATAAGGTCTTTTGCATCTCATTTTTTCTTCATTTGGATATGAATCATATTCCCCACTTGTTTACATTTAACATTGTATATAATAACAATAAATTAACTTCTAAATCCTCCCAAAAAAATTTATTTTTAGGGATTAAACTCATTTAAACCGATCACTTAATTTTTTTTCAAATAATTTTCTATAAAAGGCATAACTTTTCTTCCATTGGTTTTCCTTTGGGAATACTCTATATTTCCTTCCCTTGATTAAAGTGTGTTCACTTAGATTCCATATGTCAATTTATTTCTGAAATCATTACATTGACCTTATACCCCTATATCTATACAGTGTTAGTTTAGGGATTCCTACTTATAATGCTATTATATTATTTGATTGTTGAAATATCGAAAATCCATATTTTTGTGATTATGATACACATGTTTATTTAGTACTCAAAGTTATTGATTGTGTATTTTTTAACCATCTAAGTTATTTCTCTATATGAATTATAATATTTTATTTATAGGTAAAGTATTTTCATTCTATAAGTTTGTATCTCAATACAAATGCTTATTGAATCCCAAGGAAATTTTTTTATGTGTTATGTTGATATTAATATATTTCATATGGTGAATATTGTTATGACCTATCCCAAAGGAGCCAATGACGTGACTACCCCAGTCCTGCCACCAATAGGCCAGGGGATAGTGACTATAATCGAGTAGACATGTCTCATAAATGGTTGGAATTTTCCTAAAGTACCTATACACTTGCACAAATATTTAAACCACACAATGATAAAATGTTATAAAATTGAATAAATTCATGCATAGCACTAAGATCCCACAACCATAGTATAACAAGAAGTGAAGGAAAAGTAAACAAGTCCAGATAGAAGACCATTACAATGATTATGTAACCCAAATCTTACTGAAACTATAAAGAGTCCAACTTTCTTCAGTGGATAGGAATACATCAAAGGTTTGTTCATGGTAAACACCTCGGTCTTACAAGCTCCAAATATGCCCCCACCAACTCTCGGTCCAACCAAGAAACCATAAAAAGGGTCACCATTTACACAGAACATGACACATGTGGGAAAAGCCTCCGCAGGATGAGTATAACAATACTTAGTAGGGCACCCCAAAAACACTATAAATGAAGCATAAACTAAGACAAATCAATAAAAGATGTATCACTATATCACAAATACAAGTACTTATAGAAAATTGATAAATACTTAAGAGAGACTCCATGCCATCATGTGGTAATAACCAAATACCAGCCACATGATTTTGTTTGAAGCAATGCTCATTCAGAGAGATCCCACTCCACAACCCATGATATAATCAGAGAAACTCAAAAAAAGAGGTCTACCTCATTTGGGCCTAGAAAAAAGATAACACACTAGTCTAAGAAGACGATGATCCACAGATAGGGGGTCACGACTGGGACCACTGGGGGATATCACAAACCCAATCTTGATTAACCATGATACATAGATAGGCGCACATCTAGAACTAATGGGGGACACCAAAAAACCAATCTGGATCAACCTTGATACACAGATAGGGGGTCACACCTAAAACCACTGCGGTACACCAGAATCCCAATCTGTATCATCCCATTATATAGTGGATCACATATCTACGAATTCTCAAACCCCACCGATGCGACCCGCTAGATGGAGGATCAACGGCATGGTCCAGGAGGTTATGAAATTTTCACAAACTCCACTAGGGGTGATAGAGGATCTCACTCTAGTTTCACAAAGGGATACCATACTCTATCTGAGACTAATTCTATAGAGTGGATTATAATCTAGTGATGTATATGTAATAATTCACTACACCTTTGAGTAAAAAACCAAGGGAACTCAATCAACTTATACTGGTCCAAACTAAAAACCAATAATTGGTCTTAAAAATGACTATCTCAATGTTAGGGTCTCAATGCCACAAAAGGCTCGTTGATTTAATTCTATTTTTAAGAGTTATGATTGGTTAAAACTGATGTGGGTCACTACACTTAGAGACTGACTGCCACGACCGACCGACTGTAGTCTGGTCACCTAGTCACTACACCCACTGTCGACCATCGCAGTTGGGCACAATTAGGCTCTACCTCAGTTGCACTGAATATGAATCAGGTCCGACCTATTTCCAACCCACTTGGCTCAACCCACCTTGCTTGTCGCCGCATCTATCTTAGCCAACACTGCCAGATCCCTACATCCGTCGCCACGTCGCACGCAACCTCCAAGCATGAACCGCCTCCGCCAGCCCCATCAAGGTTGCCCACATCTTTTTCGCCCACACCTATGTCCCCTTACATAGACTATTGTTCCTTCTTTGATACCTGAAAATATAAATGGGTGTTGATCCAAGTCGTTGGGTCCTAATATACACTGATCTAGCCTCAGTTATCAATTTTCCTCAAAGCTATGGGTCTAACCCGCGAAAAACACAAGAAAACTGGTAGAAAAGAACAAAGAGAAACCTTGAATAAAGAAAATAGGCCATTTTTCATGTCGAACATGATTCATTTCTATTATAATGATAAATTAATAGGAATAAATAAATAAACCAAAATCAATTCCATCAATTTGAAATCTACCCACAATGCACATATCAATTATTATTTGTTCAATTGATCTGTGTTCATCTGGGATTAATAATGGGATGGAAATCACAAGAAAAAACGTCCTACATCGATTTGGCTTGATCACTATTGAAGAATGATCATTTTGTCACATTTTTTGGAAGATCCATCGAATCCAAGGTTGCATCGATTGATTGATCCACAATCTGCAAGTTCATTATAGTATGCTCGAGAGGATCTCAAGTGGTTCCTTTTTAGTGTCTCTAAAGGATTATAGGTTTTTGAGACTATTCCTATATCTATAAAAAACTGTTTATTTAAAAATAAAACTATCTTTGTGTACCTGTTTCAATGAAATAAAATAAAATAATTTTCTTAAATTATTTTATTCATTTAAAATGCTCATGAAATTTTTTTCACAAAAACCCACATTGAACAATTATATATTGTAACTAGGGTAAAGAATCTAATATTAATTAATTATTTATCTTATATTTTTTATTTGGGAACCTTTTTGGGCGTTATTTAATTTTTTCAGGAAAATCGCACACATGTGCTTTTTAATATTTTAATATTTTTAAAAATTTTGTTTTAGGAACACTGCTTATTATAATTATATGTATTCTCAATGAATGGTCTCGAAAATAATCCATATAATACTTAAAAATAATACACAAAAAATATGAGACATTAAATTCTTCCCACTTTGCAGCTTTATGTCCTCAAAAAGCCAAAGCAAGGGCTACTCAAACAGATGAGGGTACTGAGCACAAATCTAAGCCTCCCACTCATATGTGTTCTCTTGGAGATTCTCGTGCTTCCACCAGACATGAACTAAAGGAATCAATATCCCATGAAGTATCCTCTCCTACCAAGCCTTGGTCTCTACTGGGTACTCAGCAAAAGTCGCTCCATCCTCGATGTCTAGTTCACCTTTGTTAAAGATGTGTAATGGGTCATGGACATACCTCATTAACTACAACACATTCAATTAATCATGTACCCGGTCTAACTATAGAGGTAGATCCAAGTGGTATGCCACCTCACCAACTCTACTTGGTATCTGGAAGGGTTTGATGATCCTCAAGGATAGCTTTCCACCCCAGCCAAATCTTCATAATTCATATCATGGTGAAACCTAAAGGAACACATGGTATTATTCCTACAACTCCAAAGGCCCCCTTTTCCTATAAACCTAATACTTTTGATAGCTCTTTATATTTATCATCCTCTCCTACATGATATGTTCCTTCTCTGTAGTATCTCACACCAGATTTGGACCCATGAGTGCTGACACTCCTAGGTTAGTCCAACAAAGTGGTGACCTATAGTGTCACCTATAAAAATCCCTAAATTATGCCATACCAATGGTTAAATGATAGATATTTTTGTATTCAATCTCCCCTAGTGGTAGGTGATCCTATCAAATATGACCAAAATCTAACATGCAATCCCACATCATGCCCTCCATAACATGAAGGGTTTTCTTAGTCTAGCCAACCATCTTTGGGTGAAAGCTTGTGCTCAAGTGTTGCTAGGTCTCAAACACATCTTATAATCCCTTCCATAATGAATATGTAAAGAGATAACAATTATCAGAAACAATCATCGATGGAACTCCATGGATTCGAACTATCTCATACACGTACAAGTGTCCCAAAATCTCTAATGAAATATTCTATTAGATAACTAGAAAGTAGACCAAATTGGTGATTCAATCAATGATAAGCTAGATGGAATCATGTCCCCAAGACATACGTGGTAAAATCATCACGTAGTCCATCGAAATCCCATCCCACTTCTATTATGGCACCTCATTATGTTGAGCTAAACCCACTAGAACCGCATTCCCAACCTTCACTTTCTAACATGTAAGGCATTGAGAAACAATCTCGGCAACCCCTTTCTTTATCCATGGCTACCAATTTTGATGTCAGAAGTCTTGTTACATCTTCACCACACATGGATATACTGCCAAAGGGGATGTATGAAAATTCTTTAGAACCTCCTCCCTCAATTCCAATGGTAATATTGTGTGTTATATGAAAATAATGACGTGAACCCCACATTTTTAATATCCATCAAGATCATTCCCTGGGGAAATCTAATCATGTAAGGTTTGAAAGTCAGTATCGTAAATTTTTGCGTCTTTGAATCATTGTAAGAGTGGAGGGGTGAAAATCATCTACTTTGGGTAAGATGCTCCATCACCATCTATAAATGATAACTTAAATGAGGAAATTAGTCTGATTCCTTATTCAAAAACTGTGAACTAGATATCCTACATAGAACAACTTCCACCACTTTCCCCTTCCCAGGCATATAGAGAATCTCAAAGTCATAGTCCTATAGGTACTTTATCCATCACCTATACCTAAATATAATATCTTTTTGAGAGAAGATATACTTGAGACTCGGTTGGTCAGAGTAGATGATAAACCACTCACCCATTAGGTAGTTTCGACACATCATTAACATGAATACTACCATTTTTAACTCAAGATCATGGGTCACATAGTTCTACTAGTGTGGTAACAATTGGTGGGAACTAATGGAAATCACTACTTGCCTCTACTTTAGGAAACAACAAATCCTAGTTACTAATGCATCCATAACACTACATACTCAACACCCTCCTTCAAAAATCTCAAGATAGGTGTGCTCGTCAACCTATGCCTCAGCTCCTAAAAGCATTTTTTGCACTTTTTTGTCCATAGGAATGACTTCCCCTTTTGTGTCAAATATTTAATGGGTGTTTCCACTCTGCATAATTTAGGTAAAAACCTCCAACAGTACCCTTACAATCCAAGAAAACTCTACACCTTGGTAACACTCTTGGGTGGCTCCCATGCAAACACTTCCTCAAACTTCACTGGATACAATGAAACTATATCCTTTGAGATGACATGTCCCAGAAAATGGACCTCTAGAATCTTGGACTAACACTTTGATATATTTTAGTAAATATTTTTCTCTTAGAGTGTGTCCAGGACTATCCTCAAGTGTCTCACGTTCTTCTTCTCAGATGTCTAATACCCTAGGTTTTCATCAATAAAGACCACAATGAACCAGTCTAAGTAAGGTAGAAATATCATATTCATGAGTCCCATGAACATTTCTTGAGAATTTTTTGTTCCAAACAGAATCTCAAAGTACTCATAGTGGCTGTAAAGACATCTGATGGTCGTCTTCAGTATATCCTCATCTCGTACACATAGCTGGTGATAACCTGATATGCGGTTTATCTTTGAGAACCATCGCGCCCCTTTCAACTGATCAAATAGGTAATCAATCATCGAAAGTGGATACTTGATCTTTATGTTCAATTGGTTCAAGCACTGGTAATCCACACATAACCTCAAGCCACCATCTTCATTCTTGAAAAACAAAAATAGGGCTTCCTAGGGTGAAACGATGGGTCTCATGAAGCCCTTCTTCTATAAGTCCTCCAACTGTAACCTCATCTCTTGAAGACCTGTGGGATCCATAAGATATGAAGGTGTAGAAATTGGTTTCGTTATAGGGTGTAGATCAATTCATATGTCTATAAACCTATGGGGAGGTAAACTCAGAACATCTTCATGAAAGACTTCCTCATACTCTTCCACCACTACAGAAAACTGAGGACTCATAGCATCCACTTCACTGAGGGTTAGGATATCCAAATGATGAGTAATTGGTTGTACCCTCATATGTGTGAGTCTATCCTATGATTCCCAGATTTACTTTTAACCAATAAAGGAAAACATGGTTCCATCAGTGCAAACACACCACAATATTTTCCTAAACTAGTCAATCTGATCCTGAACTGTGGATAACCTGTCCATACCAAGAATGACATCATAAGGAATAGACAACACTTCCATGATATCCTAACCAAAACTCTCACCCCCAAGATTCATGTCACACTATCAGCACAAGTGTGTTATCATTGAATCTCTTCCATTACGAGTCTCCAATTGTAAGGGTTGAGTCAACGGTTTAACTAGAATCTATGAGTCTTAAATAATATTCATAGTAAGAAATGAATGAATTGCACCTATGTCTATCCAAACTAAAATTAATGTGGAAAAGACACATTTCATCCCTTGTATCATCCATGGATCCCCTGGGTTATAGGCCTCCATAGCCTGCAGCTGACCTCATCTCTGTCCACCACCTCCCCGAGCCAAGCATGGACCACCTGGGGGTGGTGTTGGTAACATGTCAAAACTCCGACCATTTTCTACAGGTCTCAAAGCTCCTATTCTACATATGAATCCTAGAGGACCATATGGATCCTATCTCTAAAACTATATAGGTAATCAATCAACTCTCTCATGAAAAATTATACGATGGGTTAGGAAATCTCATTCCATATGTCCCTAACCATCGCATGGGAAACACCACCTATCCCTTGGCTGATTCATGCTGCCCTGGGATCCCTACACTACTGACCATATGTCCGGAGATCACCCCTAATGTACTTGACCTTATTAGATCATTATGATTATCTTCAGCAACCTACTAACAAGGTCTCAACTACAGGGTGCATCATGCTAACTCCCACTATAGGTGTCTATTATGCCAAAAAACTGTCCACAGATAGGGCTCACTCAAGTACCATCAAATTCGTAGAAATGCTAAGGGGGACCACTAATTCCATGATTTTCCATTTTAAGCCCTTTTTTAAGGTCTGATACCTAAAGGAAAAGTCATGTACCATATCAAAAGAGTAGCATGAGAGATATATAAACTTCGCTAAATACTCTTCCATAGTCATACTACCCTACTATAGATGTAGAAACTCATGTATGTGGACTGATTGCAATGTATCCAGATATTTTTCCTCTCCAGAGAGATGCTTAAAGTTTGTCCAGGAGAGAACTATCTCATCATGTGAATAAGTCACAAATATCCATCATTTCCTTACAGTTCCCGAAATAAGTCTCACAGTACGAACTTCCATCTAGTCGTCAGGTGCCTCACAGGGTAGAAAACATGGGTGCTCGCCTCTAGCCAATCCTCAACCATATGAGGGTCTGGCTCACCCCCAAAAATAGTATGTTATTACCTCTGAAACTCTTGCAACACACTTAGCATGTGAGCATACTCATCTGGTAGTGTTGGTAGTATATGTTTCTTGATGGGTTGTGGTATAGCTAGTAAACCACCAGGAGGTGTTATCTTTGATAAATTCCCCTATACTGATGCCTTAGAACTGGGCGGATCATCCTCATGGTCACATAGTAGAATATTGGTTGGTATTTTATATAGAGGAATCCTAAAATAAAACAGTATTCACCACAACCAATAGAGTATATCTGGGGTTCTACATAATATGGAAATGGAAAACCTAACCATTACTATGTGATTCCTATGCCATTATTTTTTCCTACAACCATTGTTTTCATGTATTGAGTCAAAAAGATAGTGATCAGAGTCCTTATTTATGGATATGTCAGCCACCGTACCAACACTAAAGTCCTTGTCCTAAAAGACAAACTTGAAACATTTAACACTATTTCCCCAATCCAATCTCACAGACTCCTAGTCCTAAAGTAGAACCGACCACCTTTGATACCACTTTGTCATAACTTGTCATAGTGGGTCCCATTCCATGACAACCCCAATTCCGCCTCCAATAGACTTTGGTATGGTTACTAGCACTGAGTAGGCATATACCACAAATTAGAGACATTATCCTAATGTATATGTACACATGCACACATCTCCAAGACAAAAAATGCTGAAATGTAACACAAATGAAACAAGACATGCATACCACTATGATCCCACAACCATAGTACAATAGGATGTAAATGAAAAAATAAACATAGCCAAATAATAGACCACCACAAAGATTATGTAAAAAAAATATAACTGAAATTGTAAAGAGTCCAACCTGATCCAAGGGTGAGGACTAAATAAAATGTATTCTCCTAGTAAACACCTATGTCTTCCAATCTCTAGCTATGCTCCACTTACTCTCGGTCCTCCTAGGACACCTTAAAAAGGGACTATGTCTGCATATGACATGATACATACGGGCAAAGCCCATGCAAGGGTGAGTATAACAATAATCAATAAGACACCCCGAAAGCACTAAACGTAAATCACAAAGTAAGTCAACTCAATAAAATATGTAACATTGTATCACAGATACAAGGGGAAAGGGAAAACCCAGTGATAATTAGGAGATAATCCACTCCATTAGGCGCTCATATGTAACTTCCAGCCACATGATTTTGTATGAAGCAATGCTCATTCTAAGATGTCCCACTCCACAATCCATGATATCATCAAAGACACTTGATAAAGAAGTTATACCTCATTTGGTACCCACCCAAAGAGAACATACTTTTATGAGAATACTATGATACACAAATAGGGGATAACTCATTGGACTACTATGGGACACCATGAATCCAATCTGGATCAACCATGATACACAGATAAGAGGGCAGGCCCAGAACCACTAGGGGACTCCATGAACCAAATATAGATCAACCTTGGTATAGATATTATAGATCATTCCCAAAACTGATGGGGGACACCATGAACCTAATGTGGATCAATCTGCTATGTAGGGGTCGCATATATATGATTATGCAAACCCTACCAATGTGGCCCTCTAGATTGGGGATCAACAACCTGATCATGGAGGTTATTCAAATTCCAAAAACTCCACTGGGGGTGATAGAGGATCACACTCCAGTCTCATAGAGGGATACCATACTCTATCTAAGACTCTGGTTCTAGAGGTGATTATAATCTTGTGAAGTAGATGTAATGATGTACTGGACCCTCAAGGAAATAACCAAGCGAACTTACTCAACATATACTGGTCCAAACTAAAATCCCACCATTGGTATCAAAATGTACATCTCAATGTTAGGCTCTCATTTCTACAAAAGACTTGTAGATTGGAAAATCCATTTATCAGTTATGATCATTTGATACTTTTGGGGGTCACAGTGATTGCGGACCAACCGTTGTTGTCGATCCACCTACTACATTGACCAAATGCTATGATAGACCACCTTGGTTGATCAACCATGGTTCAGTCATGCAGGCGCTACCCCCATGGTCTATTTTCACAGTTGACCATCATGATTGGTGCACTTATGGTTGCTTGAGCTACTACGGTCGACTATCGTGGTCGGCTGCAACCGAGCTCCACCCTACTTTCCCCGTATCTGACTAGGGTTCATCCCACCTAGCCCGAACTATCTATCTATCCTAATCCACTTAGCCTGAACCTCCTCACATTTCACTACAACCCATGAAGCACCACTACTTTTTCCTCCTCTACTGAAACTTTCAGCTGCCTCTGTCTATGGCCGCGTCCCACAAAACCACTCACCACGGTCCGTCTCCACCGGCCCCACCACGAACACATGCGGCTTCACCACCCACATGTGAGTATCCACTGTGTACCACTTTCACATGCTGGTGTCCCCTTCCATGGACTGTTTCACCTCCTTTAATTCTTGAAAACCAAAATGGTCATAGATCTGAGCTTCTTGGATCCCGATCTACACTGATTCATCCACCATTATCGATTTTCCTCAAATTTGGGGGGTCCTATCGGTGATTAATGCAAGAAAAGAGGGAGAAAATCATAATGAGATATCCTCAAGAATGAAACTCAACCATTGTTCATGTCAACCTCAATTACTTTCTATTATAATGTTAAATGAAGGGGAATAAATCAACGAACCAAAAACAATTCCATCAATTTTAAATCCACAGATGATGTTCATATCAATTCCTATTCATTGAATTGATCTATGTTTGTCCTAGATTAATAACAGGATGGAAATTATAAGACACAACATCCTACCATGATTTGGTTTGATCTCTGATGAAGAACTATCATTGTGTCACATTCATTGGTGAGATTGGTCGAATCTGAGGCTACGCCGATCGATCGATCCATAACCTGTTAGTCCTTCATCATTTACTCAAGATTATATCAATAGGTTCCTTCATAGTAACTCCATAGGATTCCTAAGTTATGAGTGTAACCCTAGATCTATGAAAAATGGTTTATTTAAAAACAAACCGATCACTATGTTGATGAAACAAATTAAAATAATTTTCTTAAATTATTTTAGTAATTTAAAATGCCCATGATAACTTTTTCACAAATGACCCACACCGAGAAATTTTAGGTCACTCCTATAGTAAAGTCACTATTCTGAATTCAATGGTGCCCTTGGATTTATGATCAGGGCACTTTTTTTGGGAGTTATTCCAATTTTTTAGGAAAACCGTGTGTGCTTGATATTTAAAAATTTTATATTTTTTAAATATATTTTTACCAAGAACACCGGGCCTCGGAATCACACACCATCTTATTGCCTGGTCATGAAAATAATACATAAAATATCTAAAAGTAATACACAAAAAATAAGATACCTTAAAAATAAATTGGAGTTAAGTAAGTGATTTTTGAGTCATGGTATTATATAGAACAACTATGTTTTTGTTTGTCTCAAGAAAAAAAATTGGGTATTTGGTTTATGGAAATGCAATAAAATCATGATGTCTTGGTAAAATCCTTGATGGGAATAATAATATCATGGATATAAACCTATAGAAAATATTGATGTCTTGGATAAGGACATGATGGTAAAATATTTCTTACATTATTAATTCCATCACCATGAATTAATTTATTGTTTTCCATGTGTTTATTTATATTGTTAGCCAAGGGTTTATTTCAATACCATATGATCATTTATATATAATAACTCAATTATTAATTTTTCTCCTACCGTATTATTCATTCCAAGTTTATGATTTGATAGATTATGATATAAATTTTCAGCTAATGATATTTTGAGATCACCCTTATTATGTTTCCAATTCCCCAGGTTATAAAGTAAAGTATTACACATGATATGTCCATAAGAAATTAGAATGTGAGGAAAAGTTTTAGGAGATATTTAAGACATATTATGTATTAAGTAGCTTCTTATTTATTGGAAAATGTTTAATTGATGATAAAGGAATTTTATTTTTAGTTAAATTTTTTCCATAACTCTCTAAAAATCTAAACCAAAAAGGTTTATCGAATATATGTGAGTCAATATTTGTTGGTGATATTGTACTTATTGATTGTTAAAATTGGGTCGCTTTAATTTATTTCAAATCTAATATTTATAGAATTTTTTCATGTGTACTAGATTATGGGGGTATATATATTGGGAACTACTATTAGTATTAAAGGATATATTAGATAAATTTATATTCTAGTATTATTGTTGATGATAACATAAGGATTGATATGTTAAATTTGATCACAATTTCAAGGTAAAGATAACCATTGGAGTTGATATAAAATTTGATTTCAATATTATATTGAATATTTTTTTTATGGATTTGAATATGATAAATTTAGAGAAAAACCTAGTGATGATTTTAAGGTAAGAGTCCATGTATAGGATAACATCTCAATGTTTTGTTAAAGTAACGATTGAGTGGTTCTCCTAGAAATTACAACACTGTCTCGATATTAAAATGTGAATAATCCTGTGGCATAAATGAACCTTAGAGTAATTACTATAAAAAGGATTGATATGCATTGAATAAATATTCACTTGTTTGATGATGAGTTTTCCTAATATTTCACACCATAAAAGGCACTCCCATGATACATCCTTTTGTTAATCACTTCATCTTGACAATTCATTATGAAAGATTTAAACATATTTGTTAAAGGACCTGATTGGAGAATAACAGTGGATAAGATAGATTAAAATGTATATATTCATAGATTATGGTATGAATTAATCAGTATATGATATTATATAAAATGGAAAATTTAATTTTTTTTGAGTATAGAGTTCAATGATTTTTAGGTTTAGAAGACTGTAATAAAGTTCATGGAATTGTGGAACTATTATTTATGAGGATTAGGAGGATTAAAAAACAAAACCTTAATAAACATAGGTTGAACCAAGAGTGGTATTAAATGATATGAAATTAAATGTAAAATAAATATGCAAGTTTCATAGAGTAGGGCATTTGGAGGATGAATATTTCATAATTCTATTATGACACTAATTGTTCATCACTCATGTCAACTATTTTAGTTTTAGTATTGAATGAAAAGTAAAGAAATAATTTTGGTAATAAATTTCATAGGTAATGTCAATATTGTACCAATGAGTAACCTAAATAGATAATAAATGAAGTGATAAACCATGTGATTATTCCAAAAAAACTATTAAGTATTATGATTAACGATGTGAATATAGTTAAATTCTCAAAAAAATGAGAAGATAATAATGGAACATCATGGATGTTCTGGTGAAAAAGATAATGATGGATATATTTATCAATTTTTTATATCTCTAAACTATTTGAAGAAGATATATAGATAATTTATCAAGGGAAATAGATGATTCTCCATGTGTGGTAAAAGAGGGATAGAGAAACTAGTTGTAGGGGAAAATAAATTAATTAGTTAACATGATGAAGGGAAAACATTTTTTTCTTATTTTAACCAATATATTAAGGTAGATTAATCATTATCCAATTAATATTGATATATATATATATATATATATATATCTTTTAGATACCTTTAAATAATATTATTAGTATGTGATAAATAAAATTATGAGGATGCAATTTATTTAGGGGGGATGTAACACCTAGAGATGTAAAATTATGTATTAATTTAAAAACAAACTTATTTGATATCTTATCATATATGAAATACTAAACTGAATTTAAACCAAGATATGTTATATTAAAATTTAACCTTTATAATATATCTATTAAATTAGAGGGTATAAAATGAAGTAACCATATTATAAAACCTAAAGATAATAAAACTAAATGGCATTAGGTAGTGGGAGTATAAATTATAAATATCATTTTCCATGTATTGGAATGTAGTAGATTAAATAAGGTTTTACATAGAACAATACCTTTACATAATCAAACAATTACAGTGGGATATAAATTTTATGTATGAGAAATTCAATCTTGTGGATGTTTCTATGAGACCTATGCAAGTAAAATCACCGACATCGATTTCTACTTGGGATTTCCTTGCCAAGATATTACATAATGATATTATGGGGCTATTTAACTAGATATTAGGATTATTTAATTATGTAATTATAAATTTCATAATTTCTCTTCCACAATTTTTTAAGTATTTCTCATTTTTACTTTTAAAGGGAAAAAATTATTTTTCTAAAAAAATAAGGTTTATTTATATTTCGTATTTAAAAGATAAATTTTGTAAATTTTTAATTTCAATTTGATTTTATTATCTTAATTTTAAAATTAATAATATTTATATTATATTATGGTTATTTTTGATATTTTTTTAAAAAAAATTTATTTTTATGCAAATATTGAAAAAATACAATCTTTACTAAAATTATAGATTTTATGATTTTATCATTATATAATCATGACCTAAAAGTTTATAAAATATTTTAATTGATAAAAAATTTATTTAATTATAAAAATAATAAATTTTAAAATATCGATATGAATTTATAAAACTTATGTTTGACATTTTAATGGCTGAAGTAATATTTTCAAATAAAAACTCTGTTTAGTCGTTATTTTAATTAAATATTATTTAGGTCAATTTTGTTTATAAATTGACTTAAAAGAAAGATAAATTTGTATTTTTTATAATAAATAATATTATATTATTAAAATAAAAGGAATTTATAATTTCCCCTTTACATTAATTTTAAGATTAAAAATACACATTTTCTAAAAATGAGTTTTTATACATTTCTTACGCTAATGATAAAATTGATTTTCATTATAAATAAAAAAATCTTATAAAATGGAATTAATATTTATAAAAAAGTATTTATAAATTATGTAATAAGTTCCATTTTAATTTTAGGCATTAATCATATTCTACTGATGTAAAAACTAGTTACCCTAATAAAAATGGAAAAGTTAAAATTCTAATATTAAATCACATAGAAACACATTTGAAACATATGTAAAAAGTAATTATTGATGTTTTGTAAGCATCAATAATGATAAAATAAAATTTTCCCTTTTTAGAGGCTTATTGTCATGTGAAACACATTATTACCTTAATGTAAGTGGGAATATATACACAAAATCTATTCTCACCACTTATAAAAGGGGTCTCTCACCACCCCTTCAAGAAAACTCCAAAAAATTGGATTAATATTGAAAATATTACAATTTTACCTTACCCTATAATCCTATTTCACACACACATAATTATATAAATATGATATTATTCTAAGACCTCTATTTCTATTGAGTCTTGTAAGGGAAAGCCCAAGTCCTAAATGAGTATACTCTTTTTTTCCTAACTTCATTCCTTTTCATTCTTACATTCCAAAATATAATTTTATAATTACCATATAATTAATCTAGTATTTTTTCATACTAAATAATATTATTCTAATTTAATACAGATTAACATCCTCCCCCCTTTTTTTATTAAGAAAAACAAAATTGTCATTCGTGCATTGTGCAGACGATCGCATCCAAAAATCAACAAATTACAATTTTCACCCCACCTATCATAAATAGTTATATTGGTGAAATTAAAAGATAAATGTTAAATATATAATATAATAATTATTATTAAGAATTACATTATTATCTACCTTTTTCCTCTCTTATTCCAAGAATAACGAAAGTGTTAACCATATATTATGCATGTTACCACCTCTTGGAAGTAACATATATCATTTTTCATATAGTTTCATTATTATTTATTAAAACCCTTAAAATATGATTCCAAACCATAAATTTATCCAATTAATATAAATATTTTCCTTTAATAATGATATTATTGAAAAAATAAATCACATTAATAATCATAATCATCCACTAATTATTTTATGTTCATGTTTTGGTCGGTTTAATGAACAACATAAAATTTTATTTAAAATAATATCATGGATAAATTAGAGATAATTAATATTAATAATATATGATATAAATAATAAAATAAATATTTTTTATTAAAATAGTAATATTTATTTTAAACTAATTAATTAAGAGACCAACATACATTAGTACAAAATCAACGGAACATGCTCATCGATGATTTCATACTTAAGGACCACTAAAAAAATTATATGAAATAAATATATTAAAATATAAATAATTATAAAATATCAATTAAAATAAATCTTATGATATTGGAATGAAAAACGTTGGGATAAAAATAAATAACAACATTTCTATTATTAAACTAGTTTAAAATAATCATGATTACTCATACCCAATATTGAAAATTGATAATACTTACCTCATATTCATGGTGAAAATAGTTAAAAATGATATTTCTAAAGTTATCAAGTATTAATAAGTTTCTAAAATGGGTATTATGACAATTAGATTTATTATATATGAGGTTAAATCACTTTAGTGGAACTCAGGAATCATTATAGGGGTTATTTTTCTTAAAGTTCAATTCATTGAGAGATGATTATGATGTAAAACATGTTTTATATTGTATGATGTAATTACTAAACATTTTATATATTTTATAATTACTATCTCATTATTCATTTTTTATATTTTAAATTCTATCATTCAAGGGGTTTTGATTTTAATGTTTTTGTATAATTACTATCTCATTATTGATGTCCAGTATTATGCATTATATTAATATGAGATTAGCTATTATTTTCTATGAATTTTCTTATGTTTTTCAATAAGATTTTGTTTCATGATCATGTGATCATTTATATGCAATTATTTGATTATTATTTTTTCCTACTTTATTGTTATTTCCAAGTTTATGCCTTGGTATCTTATGATATAAATTTTCCCTTACTAAGAATTTGGGCTCATCCTTCGTATGTTTCATGTTCCTTAGGTTATAAAGAACAGTATTACACATGGTATTTATTTAGGAAATTATCATTTGTGGATAATTTTTTGGAGATCTTGAAGACATTATATGGATTTAGTGGTTTCTTATGTATTTAACTATGTCAATTTGATGAGAAATACATGGGATTTATTAGTTATTAATTTTTCCTAACTCTCAAAAATTATAAATCTAAAAATTCTTTTGAATGTACATGACTCAATATTTATTAATAATATTATAATTAATGATAGTCAAAATTGGTTCACTTTAGTTCATTTTAATGTATATACATAAATAATTTGTTTATTCAAAGAATATCCCTAGATCATATGTTCAGGGAATCAATATAATGTCTCGACCCAGCTCACCTATAAGACGGTTGTCAGACTGGTGGGTTAGATGGATTCAAGCATGCCTCCCCATACATCAGAAGGTGTTGACTATTAGTGAGGTTATATTGATGGTACGGTGGGTAAACTATACCCTATAGATTAGAGTCTCACAACAATATCATAATATTAAAACAAAAAATGGTAGAAGAAGGAGTAATAATAAAGAAAGAACAACAAAACAATAATAATATAATATCTGAATAAATATAAAATGTCCAACACTGATTCCATATAATGATGCATGTAATGTTAGGTATTACTACAGGGTACAAGAAGTAAAAAATAAACAAAGAAAAGAAAAAACCAAGGGAAAACTCATCGAGCATCCTGATCAAGATCCTAGCCATGTGCTCCCTAGCTCCCATATACACATCACAACACAAGAAATGAATCAAAAGACATGTGAGAAAGAAGATCTACAGAGGTTCTAAATAGCAAACAAGTAGGATATGAGATAATAATCTCAGTAGGACAACAACTATAGTGTCTACCCCAATCCATTACTTCATATATATTCTAAATTTGTGAGTAGACCTAGGTAGGAAAATAAAAAAATAGTGTTAAATAA
This sequence comes from Viscum album, assembly GCA_963277665.1. Classification (NCBI taxonomy): domain Eukaryota; kingdom Viridiplantae; phylum Streptophyta; class Magnoliopsida; order Santalales; family Viscaceae; genus Viscum; species Viscum album. The sequence goes on along the minus strand of OY728131.1, from coordinate 1,263,381,823 downwards.
ATAAACAAATCCCGACTAGATTCTTAAGGGCCTCTTAGAGGCTATACCTACTTAGAAACCCTTCCATGAATTTATATTTATGGGAAGATCCACTTACATCAGGATAGATCACCCAAATCGATGGTAAATTGTCTTGTTGTGGATGAATCACTCAGAATATAGCATAAACAAATGGCATCTACCCTCAGGCTAACCAAAACCTCACCCCCAGGAATTACTTGAATCTTATCCTTAGGCTATCCAAAATCTCATTTTCAGCCATAACTAGAATCTTGACATCAGGAATTGTGTGCCTACACATCTATCCCACATAAATCCAACATAAACATATAATCTACCATCAGAAATTCAGTACGAGTGCACCTATCCTTCAAGCGGTATGAAAAACATGTGCCAATCCCTCAAGCGTCACATTAAACATGCGTAATATCCTGAAAAACTCAACATGATAAACAACATCAAACCCTCAAATATCAATCACATCGATATCACATAAGCTCAAAAGATAAGAAATAAAAATTCAAAAGTCTGGTATCGAACATACCAGATTTATAAACATAAGAAAGAACAATCAATTTATAAAAATTATCATTTTTCAAACCAATTCATTTCTTTAATCTAGTTTACTAATTATCAACACAATTATATCAAACCTATTTAATTAATCATCCCAACGAAACATCATTAATAAGTTAAATAACCTATTTAGACAAGGTGATTCTACCATAAGAAATGACATAATTTATTTTTATGCCAATTCAAAATTCTAATCCCGTAATAAAACTATTTATCCAATTTATTATAAGGATTTAAAGTCAAATAGAACATGTCTTAATAAGGTCCAAGAAAGCCACCAATAGGGTGGCCGAAGGTTAGAGTATCCACACCTATATACCCAAAGGTATCCAAGGGGCAGTTTGAAAGGAACAATTATAATTTAATAGGGATTATTAAATTTATTTTGGCCACACGCGATGTTCTGGAACGATCGAAATTATTTCATAAACATTAAATAATTAAATCATAAAAAAGGAATTATGTATAGACCTCCCAAATATATTCCTTTCAAGGCATAAAACTTACATAAAGTATGTTATTGAATATATTCAAGTAAAATGATGAAATCATTTTACATAATCCATTCTTATTTAATCATTACAAGGGGTGTGGTCATACTACCCTTATAAGTTCAGTTTAATTTAATTCATGTAAAACATTTATGGATGAAAATCTATCATTTAAATCTATTCTATTCTATTCATGAAATTTAGTTAGACAAGTCAAAGAAATTTATTTATCGAGGTTCAAGTGGTATTTAGAAGGTATCATGGGAAAACAAGAAAATTTGAAACATGTTCATTCCCCTTTTATAAATCAGGACAAGCCATTAGTAGGAGCTCATTCCTTCAATCAATCAGATTGGAGTGGCCAAGAGATGCACTAATAAGTTACATTGGTTACAAGAACATTTATAATAAAAAGGGTCAACTCATTCTATATGTTTAATAAGGGCCAAGTCTTAACATACTATATACCAAACATAACATCAAGTTATAAACAAATAACCAAGGAAATAAAGTAAGATTGAATAAAATTATACACACAACTTTTTAGATTGAAGATAAAACACCTCTATTGGATGGGTTTTATTATAAAAACATGATATTTCTTATCAAACAAATCACTTATCACATTTAACACTTCTTTCAAAAATAATACTCAATTCACATTTAATATGAATTTAATATAAATTATTCACTTCATTAATTAAAATATAATATAAATTTATTAATAAATTAATTAAATTTATTCTTTAAATTAATGTGAAAATAAATGGTATCCTACCTCAAGAAGTAGACCAAGACAGGTTGAAAACTCAACACTTTGTCATTTAAGCGGTGACCACTCAAAGTTTCTTATAATCCCTTCGATCATATTAACTTTCTCATATATATTATGAAACCTAGAAACTATTCACATATTATCAAGGCCATGAATATTTTCAATGGGATCCTTACATATATGCTTATATGCATACACTCATCTCAACTTACCTATGCATGCATTTTGAATGTATGTACATAGGCACACCCAGCCCCATGCATATATATTCACATCCATGGGTGAATATACATATAATGGGGGAACCTATATATATATACACACCTAATCATGTATACGCAGGCAAGTCTTCATAGACTCTAGCGGCTCCAAACCACATAACAGGGTCCACCACACAACAGATAAAATATAGGAACTCAAAAAACACCAAGTAAACCAAAATACAACTAGAAGAGACAAAGTAGACAGAGTAAAACATCACCTCTAATGGTGGTGATGACCTGAATAGAAGTGAATCTACTTCTTCTTCAGTGTCAGATGTTAAAACTCACACAAAGGGGATGCAGGAGAGGCCCCACATAGCCTAAATTTTGAAGAAAACCAAAATCCAGGTTAAACCTTACCCTAGGGTTTAGGTCAAACCATACTGGGTGATGTAGAGTATAAAATGCGGTCAAAAACAGAGAGAATAATGAAGGAGGAGTCTTACCTCATCATATTGAAGAAGAATCGTTAAGAAATGAGGTGGAATATTCAAATAGAAAGGGAGATGGGAGAGGGAGTTGTTGTGCGCTACAAGGGTTTTGGCTAGGGTGTTTCATGCCTACGGGGGAGAGGGGGAGGGAGACCCCTTTGTCTCTTAAAAAAATAACATGATAATAATAATAATAATAATCCAAATAATAATCATAATAATAATCATAACTATTATAAATATAATATTAGTATTACTATTAAGAATTTTATTTATTTTTATCGCTATTTATTTTCATTTAAATTTCAATTTAATAAATTTATTTTCTTTAAAATAAAATGCATAGTTAGCGGTTGAAGGCTTTCTAGTTTAAGAATAACTATATGCCCCTTCTAGCTCCTCCCAACTTGAGCATTCAGATCCTAATTCTCCCGAACACGGAAAAACATTTGGGGCACCCTCAGGCCTTGAACAACATCCAAAAACAACACATTGAAGCGTTGAAACTCTCGGAATTTAGTTACAAATCTCAGTTTCAAAAAGACCCCATATAGTAGACACCAAAAGTTCAAATTTCATTGTATTTTCATCTGGTTCAAAATGCGATTTGTTACAACATCCCCATCTTAGAACTTCTCATCCTTGAGAATCCTTCAATAACAATGAAAACAACACTCAACCTACACATGTCATGAATCTCGTTCAAATGGTCATGTTGCATTTCCAAAAACCCAACACACCTTTAATAATTGACTAGGAAAGTAGAACTTAAGCCATTAAGAATCAATCCCACACTCATTTTTCAAATGAAACACCAAAACAGTGCTTACCCGAGCTCGTTAATATAGAGACACAGTCTTGTCTTTGTCTATTTAAAAATATTTCCAAAGGTGATCCCCACCTTAGGCTTTAACATTAAATTGTGGTCAATTCCAAACTGTGGTAACTCTATCACTGGTATTTTATACAAAGAAAACCTCTAAGAAATCTTGAAACCCTCCTGACATGATTTTGGGACTGGTTAAATGGTCAATTCTCCACTAACCTCACTTATATAGGTCGATCTAACTTTTCATAAAAGGATTAGAATGACACATACTACACTCATCTTCACCCGACGACGTGCTTTAAAAAGGTTCGTCACTTGTCGTACACATTGGACAAGGGAAAACATGATCCAAGCCACCCCCGACTGACCACTCTCAAGATGCTAGGCTTAGATGATAGGTGCATTTCCAACTGAACTGAGATGGCTTATTCCATGGAATCTTACATTTACAACTAAAATGCTCACCAAATCCCATACCTGAATTCTAGGGACATTATCCAATCCAAATAATCACCTTAAATCCTAATGAAAATTCTGGGATAACATGATATTGGAACTACATGAGTGTAAGGAAGTATCCCAGGGTATTCCAAACACCATGTTTACGAGTGAGATGTTGGTACAAATCCAAAACAGCCACTTCAGAATATTCACTCAGACCAAATAAATATCATCATTGTGGTCAAGTCATAAAAAACAACTAGTGTACAAGAGTTCATCCATGTAACTATTACACAGGAATCCAAGGGTCACTCAAGACTAACCAATCCTCAATAATAACCACACGTTCATCACGAAACACTGGTAGACCACTTAAACTACCGAACAACTTCTAAACTACAGTTTGGTGTAATACCAATGATATATTAGTGTATCAAATATGATTTCAAGATATGGTACAAGCTCATATCTCAAGGATGAGTACACTAATAGGATTTTAAATGTCACCAAAAAGAATACTACCAAACCTATACTGGTAGATACCTTCTAAGAAACTCATCTTCACTTTCTAACATGTCGTGATTAACCAATCACTAAGACTTTACCACCCGAGGTGTCCAATGATCATTCAATATTAACCACTAAAGTTTACCCATGAACAAAAAAAATTCTCAAAAGGTTTTATACACCACCTACCACACCAACGTCATGATACCAAGAAAGCACCAACATGATTTAAATTTCAAAATCCTCACAGGCATTTAGGCAAGGCCAACCATTCTCCAATAGTCCTCTTTGGTTTTGTTCCTTCGAACAAGAAGGTCACATATTTAACAGGATTGAAATGACACTCCCCACATTAGAAGTGTCTTAATCATTGAAAAGATTATATAGACTAGCTGCTCATAAGCGTGCTAGGCCAGAACCTCCATAAATTAAAACATTCAAAAAATAGGCATCAAAACCAAAACCAAACTAAATGGAATGTCAAAACACCCATGTTTCTGAAATTCACCCTGAGCATTGGGACAAACATGATTTATTTACACCCAGTTCCCTCTACTCTTGAGATGGAATGATACTGTAATAAAAAACACAAGGCTCAAAAAATCTATCAAACTCAACCGGTTTGTTATATCACTAAACACTTGATGGGTACTGCCTATACCGATGAATACTACCCCAGATTTCATGACTAGATGACCCATCCGGAATACCATCCATAGGTTGTCTGTCCTATAGATTCAAGCATCAGATAGTCTATACAAGATATTTATCCCAAATTCATATTGCCCCATATGACCATTAACCTAAATGATTCAATTTCAAGTCGTCATTCACCGAGGAATAGAAAGGGTCAGGAAACCTAAAAAGTGGATGAACATGCCTGAGGCATGTCAAACTAGTTGAAACTGAGCATTACTCGATGCTCATTCCCATAAATAAGGATAAGGTAAACATGATCACCAATCCAAAAAAGGGTTTCATTTAGAATATAAACATCCTACAAGGGACAATGAAACCTGAATGACGCCAAGAATCAAAAATCTCTGGTTTTTAACAAGGAATTTAACTCCAAGGGTACTACCTACCATGGGTTGGCCCCTAACAAAAGAATAATGTTTCAACCCACAATGGGTCACACCAAACGGAAAAGTCACTGGGCTCAAAATCCTACCATATAATCCATTTCTAAAAAGAAATAAGGCCTATAGGAAATAATCACATTTTCATTCCAAGGAAACTCAAAAATAAAGGGTTAAGGTTAACTTTAAAAAGGGTTTAAACAATGGACAACACCTAGGGTTCCATTTTAAGGCCATTACATTTATTCACATTTAAATATTTAAATATTTAAAATATTTATCTAACAAATAAAGGAAAATTAGTAATTTCTCATCAAAATTTATTTATGATACATTTTAAACGTCTTGGAATTCAATCATAATTAAGAAATTTATCTAAAAAAATTCCTTTTAATAGATAAGGAGACCTAAAAAGGTCCCAAAAAAGACAATGTTGTTCAATAGCATGTATCCTAATAGATGTTTCTTAACTAATGAGATTAAAAACACCCATTAAGGGATATCTCATAAGAAAAATACCCCAAATGACCTACTTGGTCTTAGTTGTAAATTTATAAGGTTAAATATTTCATTTCAAATTAAATTTGAACAACTATTACATTTATAACCATTTCATAATATAACATGATCATGTTCAATAGACCAGTCATATATGCATCCATATACCAATCTATAAAGAACCCATACACTTTATAGTTTGTAATTTGGCTCCCATTTTAATAGAAAACTGTTACATTTATCCCTTAACATAAATTACATATTTAAAACAAATCGAATCATTTAACTACAAGTAGCTAACATAGAGAAACATTTTGAAATCACAGAATCTTGGAAAAATAAATAAGGAATGCATTTTAAGCATTAAATAAACATGAAATATATATAACTAAGAAAGTTATACAATCAAGCATTGAATAATACTCAAGGAACACAATCAATATAGAGACCATCCTACATATGCAACAACATGGCATGAAATATACATGGCATGAAAATTCCTTATGTTCCTAATATGATGCTTGTAATGATTCATCCTTGTCATACCTGGCCGAGGGTAAAATTACATAAATTCATAAATTAGTAAGCAATGAAAAATACTCTAGTCACTCAAGTTGAAATCATATCTACTATAACATTGAATTATATCAACATCAATCCCATCCTTGGCCACTTAATCATTTCCTCGTGGGTGGTGTGATCAGTCCCAAGCATGACTATTTACCAATTGTTGATACATTCCTAGTGTCCTATATACCAACCCAAAAATAGTAAGACAAAAGGAACAAAAACCTATGATACCACTTTGTAACATCCTGATATGGCTCACCTCTAAGATGGTGGCTAGACTGGTGGGTCACATGGTCTCAATAACACATCCATATACACCATAATTGTCTGACTAGCAGTGAGCATCTATTGATGGTGCGGTGGGGATACTTTACCCTCTAGATCAGATTCTCATCTTAGTATAATAATAATACAACAAAATATAGTAGTGAAAGAAATTATAACAAAGATAAAACAATAACGGAAGAATAATATAATATCTAAATAAAAATAAAATGGCCAACACCAATTTTATATAATGATGCATTGTAATGTCATGTGTTACTAAAAGGTAAAAGGCATACAAAATAAACAAATAAAATAAACACCCACAGGTCAACTCCTCGAGAAACCTCAGTGAGAGACTAGTCATGTTCTCCATAGCACCCATGTACGCAACACATCACAAGTAATTAATCTAAATGCATATGATAAAAAAATATCTACTCAGGTTCCAAAAAGTACATGAGTAGGGTGTGAGATAATAATCTCAGTCATTAGGCACCCATGGTGACTATTCTAATCCATTAGTTTATATATAAGTTAAAGTAGTGAGCATGTATAAGGAGGAGAATAAACAAAAAGTGCTGAATAAATAATCAAAACCCGCCCATGTTCCTAAGGGACACCTGGAGGCTATACCTACTTCAGAAACCTTCCAGGTATATATATCTATGGGTATATCCTCTTTCATCAGTATTGATCAGCCAAATTGGTGGCAAGTCCTCTGACCGATGATGAATCACTCAGAATATACCATAAAAATATGGCCACTACCCTTAGGATAACCAAAACCTCACCCTTAAGAATAACTAGAATCTCTCCCTCATGTTACCCAAAACATCACCCTCATGCACAACTAGAATATCACCCTCAGGCATCGTGTGACTATGCATATTTCCCTCATTCATCCAACATAAACATATAATCTAACCTTGGGAATTCAGTAACAGTGTGCCTAGCCCTCACGTGGTATGAAAAAAACACCAAGCCATCAAGCATCACATTAAACATGAGTCGTATAAAAACACTCAAGATTCCAAACCACATAAAACCCTTAGGTATCAATCACATTGATATCAAATGAGCTCAAAATCTAATCAAGAGAAAATCACAAGTATAGAATTGAACATACCAGATTTATCATCATAAGAAACAATGATCAATTTATAAAAAATATCATTTTTTAAACAAATTCATTTCATTAATCCAGGTTCCTAATTATCATCATAATTATATCAATCCTATTTTATTAATCATTCAACCCTAATGTTATTAATATATTAAGTAACCAGTTTAGACAAGGTGATTCTACGATATTAAATCACACATTTTTTTATTATTCCAACTCAAAATTCTAATCTAGCAGTCAAAAAATTTATCCAATTTATTATATGTATTTATTGTCAAATATACCAAGTATTAATAAGGTCCTAGATGACACATCAATCGGGTGGCCGAAGTTCTGAGTCTACACGTATATAGACCCAAAGGGATCCAAGGGGTAGTTTGAAATGAATAATTATAACTTTATAAGAATTATTAAATTTATTTGGTCACACGCGGTGTGTCAACATGATCAAAATTATTGAAAAAAGTTTAAAAAATTAAATCCTAAAAATTGGTTAGACTTATACCACCAAAATCAATTCTTTTCAAGGCATAAAACCTCCATGAATCATTTCATTGAATATATTCAAGTCATATCATTGAATTTTTTTATATAAATTATGCTTATTTAACCATAACAAGAGGCATGGTCCTACCACCCGAATAATTTCCATTTAAATTAATTCATGTAAAAAAATTAAGGATGAAAATAAATCATGTTAATCCATTCAATTATATTCATTCCATTTATTTAAAAAAGTCAAGGAAATTAATTTATTGAGGTTCAAGTTGTATTAAAAAGGTACCATTGGAAAACAAGAAAAATGCCCACATGGATATTTACTTTTTACAAATCAAACCATGACTTTAGGAGGATATTAGTCCTTCAATAAATTATATTGGAGTGTCCAAGCTATGAAATCATAAGGTACATTAGTTACACGAACATTTATAATAGAAAAGTGAAAATCATTCCATAGCATCAATAAGTTCTAGGTCTCGACATACTATATAACAAACAAAACATCAAGGTATAAACAAAGAAGCAAGGCAATAAATCAGAAAATCATAAAATTCTAGTCCCTAATTTTTAGCTTGAATACAACACATCTCTATTGGAGGGTTTTTATGATAAAAACATGATATTTATTATCAAACAAATCACTTATCACATTTAACACTACTTTCAGGAATCATACACAATTCATATTTAATAGGCATTTAATTTAATGAATTCACATCATTAAGTAATTTATAATAAAAATGCAGTAATCAATTAATTAAATGAATTATTTAAATTAAATGTATGTGGAATGGACCCTACCTCAAGAAGTAGATGAATCCAAGCCAAAAATTTGTAACTTTTTGATAAAGTGGTTACCACTAAAAGCTTTTTCTACCACCTTTGATCATATGCACCTTCTCATATATAAAATGGAACCTAGCCCCTACGTGCATATTTGCATGGACATGAATATGTGAAAGGGGATGATTACATATATACTTATATGCATACACCCATATCCACTAACCTATGTATTCATTTTTCGTATATATACATGGGAACACCTACCCCATACATATATATTCCCTCCCATGGGTGAATATACACATAATAGGAGAACTTATAGATATATACATACCTACCTATGAATGCACAGGAAAGTCTCCATAGACTCTGATTACTCTAAGCCACACAATAGGGTCTAGCTCACTACAGAAATAATGTCGATACTCAAAAACACCAAGAGAACCCAAATAAAACGTGGCAATACAAATCAACAAGATTAAAACCTATCCTCAAATGGTGGTGTCGACTCAAATTAAAGTGAATCCACTTTTCCTTCAGTGGTGGATGCCATAACTCGCACAAAGGGGTCCCAGGAGAGGTACCACACTCCATAAATTTGGATGAAAACCAAAACATATGTTAGACCCAACCCTAGGATTTCAGGAGAACCATACCGGGTGACAGAGAAGAAAAAAGGCTTCTAAAAATAGAAACCAAAAGGAAAGAGTAGGCTTACCTCACCAGATTGAAGAATAATCATGAAGAAATGAGGTGGAATCATCAAATGGAGAGGAATCCAAGAGAGGGGGTCATCATGTGGTACCGAGGGTTTATCAAGGGGGTGTGTCATGCCTAAGGGGGAGAGGTGGAGGCATACCCCTTTGTCTCTTAAATTAATATAATCATAATAATATAATCATAATAATAATAATAATAATAATAACGGTAAAAATATTGTATTATTATTATTAAAACTGTTATTTATTTTTTCCCTATTTATTTTTATCAAATATTTAATTTAATAAATTTAATATTTTTCAAATAAACTGCATGGTTTGAGTCTGGGTACCATACAGTTTTAGACTAACCATACACCCCTGGAAACTCCTCTTAACTTGAGGTTTCGAATCCCAATGATATTTAAATTAATGGAAGTCTAGAGACACCCTATGGCCCTTGAACCACATCCAAAACAACGCACTGAAGTGTTGAAACTATCAGAATTATGTTTTGAAGCTCAATTTAAAAAAAAGGACCATCCAGTAGATTAAAAAAGTTAAAATTTATTTGTATTTTCATTTGATTCAAAACATAGGTTGTTAAAATCACAAAATTCAAACATAGTTCATATTTTATGAAGGCATTATTTTTGGTTTTGGGTTCCCAAAGATATGAAATATACAAAGAAGGAGATATTTTAAATGGTGCATGATCTTGTATATAAGGGAATTATATCTTATCATAGGTTCTTAGGAAAATAACTCTATGTTGGGGGTTACATCATAGATCTGGATAATAAAATATGGGGGTGAAAATGATTTCATCATAATACCAATCCCTAAAAGGAGAAACCTATCATGAACAAGGAAGTCAAACAATATGGGAAATTTTATTCAGTTATGGGATTATGAATGAAATCCATGACCCATTAGTTCTCTTAAATAGGTATTCCTATAGAGTGTGTAAATTATTTTACATAAGGTAATCCACTCTTAAGTATTTTTAGGACGCGTGATTGGGTGAAATGTTTCCCAACTCAACATTTTATGATAAGGTCTTCAATATTATACATTTCAAGTTCATACAATTTGAATCTACTCTAAGAAATCTATATTCATATAGAATAGAATTTGAATATATATTATAACATCTTGTCATGATTGTGTAAAGCTCTATAGTTTAATTTCATTTAGTGTGGACTTTAACTATCTAGTTTAACATCATGAAATGATGTTATAGGCTCACCCGAGTCAATTTGACATATCACCCAATCTAGCTCACCACAAGGACTCAAAAAATCTTCTCTATAATCAAGAGGATTATAATTATTAGAGAGTTTCAAAGAGATATAGTGGAGAGACAATACTATATGTTTAGAGTAAAATAACAATAGAAAATAGCTATCCTAATACATTTCAACAAACATCAGATTTATCATAATAAATAAACAAAAACAATAACACTCTATAATAAGTGTAATGTATAATACAATCATAAAAACTCAAAGAATAATAAAATAGGAAGATAGTAACCTACTAGGATGACCACATATATAAAATGAATAAAAAAAGATAAATATGTCGGGTTCCATTTCCAACTCTGAGCTAAACCACATACTCTGTCTCCACAATGGGTGAACTACTCTATTTTGATCCAAGTACTCCACACAAGCCATCCCACTCAACCATGAACCACTTTTCCTTGATATTAACCACCATGTATCATATACTCCAACATGAATGTAGTCATATGGGGTCTATACACACACCAAATTTCAAATACATGGGGTAATAAATAAATCTTAGTAATCCACCTACAATGGTGGTTATAACTTCAATTATTATAAATAGTTGATGCACACATGATATGGATAACCTAGTTGAAAACTAATAATAGATGACATAAAATAAAAAACAATATAAAATAAAGGGGGATAAAAAGAAAAATAAAAACTTCCAACTGTGGGATCTATCCTGACACCAGAGGTAAATCTACACCTATTATAGCTCATACTAGAGGATTTATAATATATGGATCACCCAACCACATGACATTGGACACATCCTTTATATCTAAATAGGAGATCCAAGAAATATAAAATGAAACAAGAATGAAGGTTATGCCATAGGAAATAATCGCAGAAATCCTAGAAAATAACACACAACTCAATCGATATCTAGGCCTCCAATGGAATGATTCATTTAGTGATAGGAACACAACTAAAATTGAGACAAATTCTCCAAACATTAAATTCCTAAAGAACACACCAACCCCAAAAAATAAACATCAAAGAAAAGAATATCCCATAACCTAGGTCCTCTAAAATGTCTTGGATCATGGACACCCAGCCCCTATCTGAGTAAAAGATTTGCTAGCGTAGGAGAGTGTTTGACTCCTACAGATCAACTATTAGCTCTCTATACCCATATAACCATAACTACATAAAAATACATGAGATAACTTGATCTTACTCAGGGATAAAACCCCATACAATTATATCCCAATGTTATCCTCTAAAAACTGTCCAGATTATATCTTCCTCATAGTATCATGTTATAATCAACAAAGCATGGGTTGTCCAACTCTCAATTCATTTTTTTAAACTAATGAAGCATCAACAACTACCATTTTATGGTCATCAATGATTTGGGATCCCTTGATCCCCTAGATCCTCTTCCAAAAATCCACCATGGGTTTCTGTCAATAGTATATGGGTTATAAAGAGACACCTTAAGTCAAAAACACTGAGTAAGAACAGACCCCACACCATGTCAACAAAATATATGGGGCTCCCATAGTCTCCCTGACCATTCCCATCTAAAACCATGATCTATGACCGATACATGAATGATAAAGGAATAATAAACACCTTAACCAACCATGACCATTAACCAACACAAAAAGGAATCCAAAAATATAGAACCATATGCCATGTAAGAGTCTCCTTTATCTCATCAAATTTCTAGAATAATCCTGTCATGTGAAACATCCTAAACCACATTAAAGAGCCAACCACTAATCCTTGATCAACGACACACCAATATGGGAATCCAACAGAATCACTATTCTATAAAGGTGTTATCAATGGTCCTTGTGACCACCTTAAGAGAAGAAAATCCTAAAAGGGGCTCCAAAAGACAAGTTAATTGTCAGATAAAGGACCATCATAAGAAAACTCTATTTGGCCTCCTCAATATAAAACCCATCCTTCAGTGTTATCTCACAATTATGGGTATCTGTAATGGGTCCCTTATACCCATGTCTATATATACACAATGTCTCCTAGTTTTCCTTGACACTGTATGATGTCCACCAAGATTGAAAGATCAAATTGAACCAATCCCCAAAATTTAGGTACTAAAACCTCAAGCATGTGGTCTAGAACCTCAACCACTAGAAACTTAAGAAATCATGATAAAAAAAATCATACCTAATATCACTAGGTCCAATTAAAAAACAATAAAAAATAACCTCAAAATCCAATAGCATTTAAATACACAAGCTAGTCCCATCACCAATCTTACAAAACTCACACAAGCCTTTCAACTCATAACCAAACTCGTAGGAAGATTCTAAAATAGAATCTCAAATAAAAACTCCTTCAAAGACTTAGATATATCCAGAACACCATCTATATGGATGTTAAACACCAAAATTATATTACCATCATTATTAAAAATAAAAAAACACTCATAATTGATTACTCATAAGTCAAATTATGACTTCAGGGTGAGAAAATAAGAAAAAAATACTTAGAATGGGTAGTGCATGACATGAACCTCATGTACATGGTGTTTACCCCCAACCATCAACCCAGGTAATGTACCTCTAACCAACCTAGAATGTAATTCTCAATGTTCTCGGAAGAACCAACCCTACACAGTGTGCAGCTCACATGGGGTACCTACACATATACCCTAACCAATTTATATCCAAGTTCCCCATATGGTCTCGGTCCATTCATTGCACACAGACACTTGTTGTGTGCCTTATACAACCATGTTCCACCAATACGGGGTTTCTAGACACTCCCCAGGAAATACTCTAAGTCATCTCGGATTTCATGTCCTAAGAATACACATCTCATAAACTTTATTTTCAACCCTTCACCCAAAATTAATAATGCATGATTTGTATTCATAAACTATATACCATGTGGTCAAGATTTCCATATTAGAAATTCTTGTAATCAACTCAAAACCCTTGGTTACTCTAAAAATATTCATTGACAAACCCTATAGGGGTCACTAGGAACCACAAAAGAGATTTGAAAACCTAAAAAAATTATATGTGTATTTATTGATAAAACATAAATAAAACCTACCTCCAGGCATAAAAATCCAATATTTTCTCTAGGATTCACACTGCACAACCTCTATACTCAGATCTAGATCCATAAAATCTCCCCATTGGTGATATATCCCCCCCACACCTCTTATCCCCCTCCCCTCTCTCTGTTGTGAGATCCAAATGGGGGATTCATATGTATGAATCCAATAGTAGGAAATCAAAGGGAAAAGGGGAGAAAAAAATGAAAATTTAAAATAAAATAAAAAGTGTCCCTTGCCCGAATCTAGTATCCATTATAGTTTTATGACTCACCAAGACAAATACTATCTTTTTATACTCAACCACAGAGTCAGAATCCTAATAAGACATTTTTTTCAAAAGACATCAATGAATGATAACACATGAATAAATTGAAATTGAATTAATTAAATTTTAATATTTTGGGAAAATATGAATAAATCAGGTTCCAGTCAAATTCATTTCCTAGTGAATACACACTATTCTAGGACCAACAGAGTGATTAGAAAATTTATCTAAGATCATCTCATTGGAGATATTACCATTTTCCCTAAAAAATCAAGGGGAAAAAGGTTCCCATTACACTTAATTTTTCCATCCAGTAATGACATGGTTCATTAAAATCTTACCACAATAATGCCTCACACCCTTGATAATCCTTGGTGGTCAACCTAATTCTATTCCCCCACTCCAAGAGAGGGCACAACCAACTCTGTCATGAACTTCCAATGATCATTCCCACAATGTATAAAACTCTCCTAACCTGAGAGACAATCAACCATGATAGATTTGATGATCCTTAACACATGATTATACATATCATTTCCTATAATCCAACACCATTCTCCATGACACATGCTCCTTCCATCACCAAAAGTAATTATTGAATGTGGCCAACTCTCTCACACTAGAGTTCAAACCTGAAAATCATAACATCAAAGTATATATAGGTCAATAAGAATTATGTAATTTGTTCTAAACAAATCACTTAAAATGAGGATCACTCCCTCTAATAGCCTAACGTGTGCTCCCACTATAAGGATTTATTACACCACATCTCGAGAACTAGGCTCAATAGGTCTACCATTTACACACCAATCAGGTTCTCTTAAAACCCAAAAAATTATCAATGGATCAAAACTCAACCCATTTGACAAAATTTAAAATTTACAAACACTATATAGAAACCATTTTTTCATGCCTTTACTCTACATTGATTTATCCAAAAAACCAACTCCAACTACTAATATCCTTCTCAAGGCAGAGTGATTATAAAAGAACCTCTCACATTATTACATTCACTAGAATGTGAAAAAGGTATCAGATTCATATAGGCTATGTTCAAAAGATCCAAGGATAACATTCCTATTCCACTAATCATGATCCTTATATAGGTCAATTCTAACAATATGAAGAACCCAAAACAAACCTCTTCAAAATCATGTCATCTCACTAATTCCATGATCATCTAAATGATCACCATACACTCACACATCATGCCAAAACCATGAGTATCTATCCATAATCTCCCTATAATAATGAAAGTAAAACTAAATAATATAGAGATAGTTATTCATCTAAACCTGTCCTCTTTAGCTAACCAAGAGACTATAAGAGCTCCCAATGCTCTACATGTCAAAAACCATCCATCCTCATTTAAATACACATAGTTTCCTTCTCATGAAACAATATCATAGTGATATAAGACTATAGTGTGTCCCACTAGAAGAGAGATCATCTACCTCCATATGAGCCTCTACTGATAGTATGAACATAGTACCCACAAAAAGACGTGATAGTAGACACATGGAAAGAACTTACCCATCTTCCCAATAAGGGTTTAAAATACCTTCCCATAGACCAAACCAAGAAATTAATTGAAACCTCATACCTAGGGAATCTTGATCCTGATTGAAATATATTTCATGTATCCTTTCCCTCACTAAGACACCAATATGGAACCCAGGCCCTAAACTGACCTAAAAGGTTCACTGTACACCCCTTGATGAAGGGAATGTATCTCCATCACTAGAAAAAAAATATTTCCATCATATTCCCATGGATTTCCATCATAATTAAATATATAAACATGGTTCAATTGAGTATAATGAACTCAAAAATATATATTGGAAAACAACATATAGATTTTTTTATAGTTTAAAAAATTGAACCTCCATCTTCAGTGAAATAACACAAAAAATTGTATATGTCATGTGAATCCTACATGGCTAGAATGTTTCAAGAAAACAAGCCTATTTCCCATAGTCCAAGAGACAAAAAATAATAAATTCATACGTCCACAAACACAATTGCATGGAAATAGGTGAAACTAGAAAATGAAAAAAAGAAACCAATAAAAAATATCCTATCTTTGAAACTTGTACTTCTATTGAAAAAGTAATTTGTGAAATAATAATATGATATAATAAAAAGTTCCAACACATTTCTAGAGAACCTATATACCATGTACTAAAATCAAAAAATAGATAGCTTAGATATACTTTTGTAATGAAATATCATAAATTGACCTAACACATCACATAATATGGACTGCCACATGACCTCAAGAATGCCTCCCTATGCACCAGAGGCTATTGACTAGAGGTAAGGGTATAATAGATAAAATTAGTATATTCTAATGTTAGGTAAGAGTGTAATAACAACAAAAAATAATCAAACTCATAGAAAAACATACACATTCGAGAATACATAATAAATAAGCTAAAACAAAAACATGATATAATAAATGAAATGAAGCATAAAATCATAAAAACTAAAAGAGTTAAAAAAACTGGTCACCCACTTGGATGACCACAAATAAAAAATCAAAAAATAAAAAATAAATTCATTAGTATCCACTTTCAACTCTGTGCTGAACAACACAACCATTCTATACAATGGATGAACTTACCAGCTTGATCCAAAGACACGACATAACTCATTTTAGTCGATAATGTAATAAAATACCATAGACATTACCACCACAAAAAAAATGTATTCCAATATAAAATATGAGATTTATGTTCTAACCACACACACTAAATTTTATGTACAATGAATGAGAAATAAATATATACATGTCAACCCAATGGTGGTTCTAACATCTACTGTTATAACAAGTTTATGAATATGTGATATACCTAACATAGTTGAAATGTAATAACAACTAACTTAAAATAAACAACTACATAAAGAAAGGGGATAAAAAATGATAATAACACATTGTGGGTACTAGCTTGGTATTTTAGGTAAATATACCGCTTCTTTGGACTATACAAAAGGATTTAAATCAGAAGTCGCACCAAAACACATGAAATCCAGTGTGGTAGTTAGATCTATATAGGTAGTACAAGATGTTTAGAATGAAACATGCATGGAATAAATACACAAGGTAATGATGATAGAATTACCAAAAAATAAAACACACCCCTTACATGATCTAGGACTCAAATGTAATGATATAAACTAGTGACTGGAACACTACAGACATGGAGGGAACATTTCTAGAACCTAGTATTCCTGGAGAACACACCAGCTCCAAAAAATCAAGGAATAATATAGGCCACAACCAAGTTCCTCAAAAATATCTAGAATCAAGGACTTCAAACCCCTATCAGGTTTAAAAATACACTTTCAAACTAGTGGGTTTAACTCCTCCATATCATCCATTAGATCCCTATGTTTATCCAAACACAACTAGATGGCCATATTGGGGAGAAAAAAGAAAATTTATGTACAAATCCCATTACTATGATATCCAAAAGTCTTCATTGATTTTAGTCCTAATGAGAACAACCGAAAACCATAATGGAATAATCTATAAAGCATAGATCAATATACTCTCCAACCCTTCATGTAAATTGATGAAATATCAGCACTGACCTTCTTAAAATTAACAGTGCATGGGGATCTCTCAATCCTCTCGATTACCTCACCCAAAAACCACAATGGGCTTATAAAACCTATTATCTAGTTGATAAGGATACCCAAAAAATATCTAATACTGATAAATAACATACCCATGACTAGCTAAACCAAAAACATGGGGCTCCCATGGTCCCCTAGACCATATCCATCTCAAAACACAGTCCACACCCAATACTTAAAAACTCAACAACAACTTGACACCTAACCCGGCCAAAACTATTAACTCACCCAAGAGGGAATTAACAAAGATAGAACATTAAACATTTAATGGGGATAATCTATCTCATTTAATGCATGAGACATTCTTGAAAAGATAAACATGCTAAGATGCTCTCAACTACCAACCACTAATCCCAGATAAACATGACGTCTTCATGGTAGTCAAAGAGTATCTACACATCAGAAGGGGAATTATCAATGGTCCTAATGAACACCTCAAGAGTAGAAAACCCTATTAGGGGATCCTCATCATAAGTGAAACATTAATGAAAATTTCATCATAAGAAAACTAAAACTACACTCCCCTGTATATAAACCATCAATGTGTATTGTCTCAGCCATAAGGGAATATGTAATGAGTCCCTCAGACCTATCGCAGTATCTCTTCAATGTCCTTGAGAAATACTTGAAACCCCATAGTTTCAACCCATTCAAAAGGATATAATATAACTGATCACAAAACATCAGGTATAGAACCTATAGGGAGTCATCTAGAACCTCACCCACTCAATCCTTAAGAAAACTACTACAAATTTTTACCCATGACATCACAGGGTCTCGTCATTGTGAATAGTATAATGTAATATCACAACAAATCACCTTGGCATACTCAATACCTACCAATAGCCATGATCACACCTCTCACATATACCTCTCACTTATAACCCAACCCATTGAAGGATTCTGAAATAGAAAAATAAATAAAACCTCTCACAAACACTCACCCTGATCCAAAACACCATCTAGATGGCCTCTAAATGATTAAAGGATATCTATATCTTGATATACATGGAACAAACATAGAATGGACTACTAACTAGTCTAATTATAACTTTAGGCCATGAAAATAGTAAAAAATCCATAAAAGTGGAAGCACATTGTGTTCAATTTATGTACATGATGTGTACCACCAACCATCATCTCAAGCCCTATTCCTCTAACCATCCTGGCCAATAAATTCTAAAGTGCACAATATGAACCAACCATATATAGAATGAGGTTCACCTGGGGTACCAAAATATGTACCCTACTCATTTTTTCTAAGTTCAGCACACGGCCTCTTGTTATGCGCTACACATAGGCACTGGTTGTGTTCATTACATGAATATATCCCCCAAAAAGAGGTTACTGACCATGCTATAGGCCACAACCAAAGTCATCCCATAATCCATTCCTTAAAAATACATTCAATGTAACCCTCATCTTAATCCCTTCACTAAAAATTAATAACACATGATGTGTGCTCCTAAACAACATTCCAGGTGATTTGGAATTTGCCAAATAGAATCCCCTACAATCGACCCAGTACCCCTGATACTTTATAAAAACCCATAAATCGAATGTATAAGGGTCTATAAAAACATTTAAAGGGGTTTAAAAGCATAAATCAATGAATTTATGTGGATTTATCGATCAAAGATTTAAAATTTACTACATTTATATGTAAAACATTGAATCTTCACTCCAAGATATATGCCAAACAACCACTGAGCTCCGATCTAGGTCTAGAAGAGCACCTTGAGATCGAACCATCATCTCCCTCCCTATTCTATACCACTCCCTCTCTCATCCATGTGACTAATATTTGGGACCTATATATGTACAAATCTAAGTGTAAATAATATAGGGGAAAACGGGAAAAAATAAAATACAATATAGAAAAATAAAAAATAAATGAAAAAAGATCCCAACCCCATCCCTAATTCTTGGGATAGGTTTATAAATTATCTAGGAAAAATAATCATTTCCAAACTCATATACAGAGTTATAATCACAATCTAATACTCTATTCAAAAGATATAATTGAACGAACTCAGACTAATAAATTAATATTCAATTAATTAAATATTATTTTTTCATGAAACATTATAAGACACATATTTCCACTAAACACCTATCATAGGGTAAACACCCTATTTAGGGACAAATATAGTATTCTAAAAAATGATCCATGATAATAACATACATGAAATTACCATTTTCCCCCATAAATTAAATGATGAGAAAAAGTTCAAATTCTACTTAATTTTGTGAACCTGTAATGATGAAAGTCATTAAAAGTGATAATTAAATGAAAATAATGTGAAGTTACATAAAATATTTATTAAGGAATATTTAATTTGTGGAAGGATTTATATTCTCTCAATACATTGTAATTGAGGAGTAAGATTTTTTGGATTATGACTATTGAATGGAATAAGATCCTTCTAATTTTGGCTCCAGTTATGGTAGATTTATCTCAAGCATCACATGTGTTCACAAATATAGAACTAAATCACCATACAACAATGGGAAAAGAAAAAACTTCCTTTTTTATGTTTGTGTGACATTATTTTGATATAATTCAAGGCTTTTTATTATGTGTAATCATTTCTTATCAAGTCAGGGTAATTTATCTAGTATTATATTATCCTATTTGTATTTGGAATACTAATTTTAGATGAAAATTTAATGTGAGGTGATTTTAAAGTTAAATAAAAGAAATTTCTTTTTCTCATATAAAGATAGTATGGATTTACTTTCATGTTTGTACAAGTCATTGTGGAATAATCTAATATAGAATACATGGTTTTTTCAAGTGAAGAGTTGCTTTCCCTATCCACCATCTTCTAGTGGATATTATAAATCATCTTGTTAAAATACTCTATATATCCCTATGCCACTAAATTATATCAGGATGTATATTTGGAGTTGATATTTTATTCCTGATACAACCTTTTCAAATATAAAGAGAAGAAATTGGTGTCATTGTCTGTCAATATTGCACAAAGGATGCCAAATATGGTAATGATATTAGTCTTCACACTATTTATTATATCCTTTTTAAGAATTATATGAGAGGAACACCCTCAAAACACTTAGATAAGAAGTTTTTACTAGTAAGGGTATACTTTAAATACTTTGATGATTATGGGGGATATTGATTCATGATATTTTTTCCCATATAGAAAATGACCTTGAGTACTTGACGGTATGAAATGACATTGGGGGTTCGTGGATAATGATAGAATGCATCTAAAAATTGTGGATCATTCTTATAAATTATATTAAAACTTACATCATTAAAGGATATACCTATCCATGTATTTTGATTTTATGGATGATGATGGTTCTAAATAAATTGAAAATGCATGCACCAACATGGAATTATTACATAAAAGTGAGGTATTCTACTCCTTTAATGCATATGAGAATAAATCCATAAAATATTTGTTTGCATTGAAATTTATGGGAGGTTGGCATACTGTAAAGGATGAAATTCTATGCCTTCCATTATACATGTTCCTTCTTGTCTTGATCAAATGGAGGAATTACTATTTGTAGTATGTTTAAAAGGGTACATCCATATTTTTATGGCATACATTGGAAATGATATGCTCTCTAATATAACAAAGGTGGAGTTTATGTCATTAATTTATTCAATGTCATTTCCAATGAATGGAAAAAAACCTATGATGTGCGATTTGGATGATTGTATGATCCTAATTTGAGTATACCATGATTGTGGATAAATTATACAATGCATCAGCATAGAAATTTGGTGAACATGTGACATTATATATTTTTCTCTTTGAGGGTAATTATTTGAACAGCCCTTATACATAATCATGAAATGTGACTAATTACTCTTCTTTGAAGGAATAATCTCAATTAATTTTATTTATTACCAACTCTAAGTCATCATTTATATTCAAATAAACTACTGGTATCTATGTGGATATATCCTATCCTAACATTTGGGTTGGTATTCTAATTCATCATTGGTATAACCTTATGAAAATAAGAAGTAATAATGTAGAACCACATTCACTAGAGGGACGATAATAATTCCAAAGAAAACTATTTTGAGATTTAGATTTTTTATTATTCTACCTATAAAGATTCTAGAGGAACCATCCAAGTACATATCATATATCTAGGGTGTGTCATAGATAAAGGAAACCTCCTTATTAATAAGATCTTTATTTATCAATTTGAAATATATGTAAAGGTTTATTATGAGGAAATTTTCAAATGACCCCCTATTGACAAAATTATGGCACATGAAGGGGATGTAAAATTACTATAGGATGATTACCTGCTACTCTAGGCATATATTTAGCACTGGATAGTTTAAGATTAATTTATACATATCCATGTGAGAGACCAAGTGGACCTCATGATGATACATAAAATTTATAACATTTTTTACCCTGAAAATTAATGTGAAACAATTATTATAAATATTTGAGTATTGGGTCTTATTATCTAGCATTATTTTACTATTATTGTAGAGACTCTTACCCTTTATTATATTAATTTTTTACATGATGAGGTCATTAAGATATCCCACCAAATCTTCCACATACATTGTGAGAATCTTCCATTATACTGGTGGTATAAAAACTAGTTGGAATATGAGGAACTAATTGAGATCATCAAAATATATTTAAAAATTTTCATACTACTAATATATAGCCCCATAATCAACATTTTAAAGGGTAATAACTTTATAGAAAGGTTTTCTATAAATCCCCTGATGTAATCCAAATATCCTTAGAGTGGCCTCAACTCTTTATGATTTTTAGGAGGTTACATGTCAAGTATTTTATTAGACTTTTCATGGATGAATTTGATTCTATTATTGTGTTCTGAAAATCCAATAAATTTCACTAATGTTATATAGGAATAAATTTTTAAAAGGGATTCATCTAAAGGTTGTATTCCTATATTGTGTTGAAAACTATTTCAAGACTAATATGATTATTATAGCTTCACTTGGACATAAACATGAGATATACCACATAAAAATCTATATTCCTCCCTTGGAGGGGCTTAAATACATGATGCATGAAATGTTGGTGTGTAGTTAAAAAATTATTAAATCCATATAGAATAACCTAATTATATTATACCACTTGGGGTGGAATAAAAGTGGAAGTGTCCTCCTCATCTTTTGAATGATATCTGGATTCAGGTATAGTCTGAGTACCGATCCATGAAGTAGAGGAACTTGTATCTACCATCACAACAATAAATTGTTATGTGATTGGGATTGGTAAATCATCCTATAGACCAATTATGATCCCTAAAGTCATTACAAACTCAAATTTTATAATTATTTTCCAATGAAAGAATGATATTGGTGAGCTATTTTGGGTACTAAACATTCTCAAAAAAGGTTTTCCTTAATGGGTATTTTGACATTGACTTCTACCTAGGTAGCATGAGTTGTATGAATTCTCCAAGAGATCTGTTTGAAACCCTGGTGGTTATCCATTAGTACCAAATTATGGTTATCCTCTCAAGATTTAGCACAAGAATTTATTTTTACATTCACACAAGGAATAATTGGTGGTGTTTCAATAAGTATATGTATTTTGATTCTTCCTCTTGATCCATGGTATCACAAATCAGTTTAGGAAACATATATAATTTTGTAGTTATGTTCATGTATCGTTGTTAATAAATGGTGGTCAGGGAACCTTTCTCAAATGATGGAGGGGAATATCCAAGATCTCATTCTTATTTTTATTTTATCTTTCCACTATTATTAGTTGAAGATGAAGTGGAATTTTGGGCTTTGTTAAATGATATAAAGGAATATTTATATTTCGAAGGTGATAATGTGGGAGTATAAAATTGATGGGTATCCTAGATATTTTATCCGTCATTAATATCACTTGGAGTATAATATATGTTGGTTTTATGAGTTTTATGGGATAATGTGGGGATATAATTATTTGGGGTGTTTTTATCTTTGATAAAATCCTTTCAATTCTTCACATGGCTGATATAAATATATTAAATTGATATTATAAAGATAAAATAAAAATTTACTAGGACTCGTGATTTTATTTTATTCTAAGGGATAAGTCTCATTTGATCAAATGGCCATAACTATGTTTCATTAATATTAGTCTAACTGACCCTCACATAGAGGTTATCTGGATCAAGGTTGATCTTTATGGATAGTGTGGTAGTTTTTAATCTATCCAAGGTGTTTTCCTCATAGGGACCTTCACCTAAAAATCTGATAACATGAAGGTACTAATATACTTTTACCTCTCAAATGGGATCCACATGACATGATTAATACCAAAATATGGATCTTTTTACTAAATTTGATTGATGGGAAGAATTTAGCCTTTGTTGATTTCACTCCACATACTGATGGGAGAAATTTCAACGCCATTGGGGGTAGTAATATGGATAGAATTCTCTATAACTAGATTCATTCCATCCATTTTATTGTATCCTAAATCTATATATTGATATTAAAAATACTAGAGGGGTGAATTATCACCACATAATACTTTTACCTATCCATTGATAGATTATTTTAGGAACTTATGGTATGACTAGGGAACCACCACATGCATATGTATACACGACCTTCCCCACTTGGCATTAAATGTTGAATTTTTGTAGACTACTATAAATTTTAATTAAAATATTATTTATATTTATTGGGTTATGATATTTATTCTTATAAGTGGTTTCTTTACACTTTTTTAATAACCATAGATCATTAGGTTGGAAGGGGACATTTTAGCCTCACTATATCCCAATAATCAGAGGGTCTAAATTGGCATAAGATTGATCTATGAGGAATTAACAATAAAGTCATAATAGATTTTGAAATTTTATAACCTAAAAATATAGACAAGTACCAGATGCATCAATGGATGATAGTATCCTGATATTTTCCATGAAGTATATGGTTGTGTGAAACTCACTGAGACTAGTTTCCTAATGACATTCCTTAGCTACATCGAGTTAAACTTTGAAATTTCAAGAGATAAAAAATAACTCAATGAGTTTCTTATTGAGATACTTAGAGGGGTGAAGTACATATACAATAGAGATTTTAGTTGGGAAAATAGTAAACTATTTTAGGATTTCATACTTCTGGACCAGGGGCCTAGGTAACTTATCATGAGGCAACTTTTTGACCTGAGGCTTAGAGGTAGAGGCTTCTTATGCTGGGAGTTTCTTTTCCAGACCCATATTTGGGGACATATTCAAGGAATGTGGGTTAGGCTGAGTTTTCATTATCTCATTTTAATTATAACTAGAAAAATTCATAATCTCTATTCAGTCTTCTAAAATTATTAGAACCCAAATGGTCTTTGGATGGATCCAAAGTGGATCAAAGATTACATTGAGTTTGTTGAAGTGTTTACCTTCAAATTTTTGTAATATATATGGATTTAGAAAATAAATTTCTTTAATACTAAAGTCTTTTTCAACCTTATGTTCCTTGAAATATCCCCCAGGGTGAAGCTCAATTGGTACCTACTCCTGTGGGTCTCGGTGAAGTCTCGAGTTCAAGTCTCACCGAGTTCATCCATGTACTGCTTGTTGCATGATTTTCTTTGTACTTTATCCCCTTCCCCAAATAAACTGAGGCTTCAGCCTCAACTTTTAAATACTTATCCTTTATGTCCCTTTTACTAATTATGGGGGTGGTAATTTGGGTTTATATATGTTTTCTTCATCCAAGAATAGGTCGGTCTGTTGAATCACATTGATAGACCCATAATGTGAATATTCGTCTGGTGACCAACTCGTTTAATGGGACAATACATATTTTTATATTTGGTGGGATGCTTCCCAACCTCTTATTTAGGGAGTTAAGGATTCCAAAATGTTTTACATTTTTTTAGTCACTGAAAAGAGCTCTTGATAATGTGTCTTCTTTTTATTGATATGAGTAAATCAACTTTTTAAATCTTGGGATGATGAATTTATCATCTCAGATATCGAAGATGAATATTAGATCAAAAACCAGATTTTTACATGATCTTTATGAATAATAGGTTCTTGTTTGTGCAATTTCATGGTCATCCAGTTAAAAAACCTTTATATGCCCCTACTGAGAATTTACTTATATTCTCCATAATCTTCAATTGAATGGAAACTATGAATGTCACTTATGGAAGGTTCATACCAAATTTTTCATTTAGAGATTAAGACATACTATGGGGGTTTCATTGAATACTATGAAATATTAGATTTCATGTCCAAGAATCTAATCAAAAATGCAGTAATACAAGTGGTCATTTAGACTAACTTCATAAGTATTTTTAACCTATACCGGTTTTTCAAGGTTTTTTACATGGAAGGGGTAATGTACTCTCTAAATTACTATCCTAAAAAGGAATAAATATTATTATTCATATCCTCAAATTTTAAATGGTTCTAATTTCTATTCCCCCCTTGAATAGGGAACTATTATGATTTATCATCTAGGTGTAGGTAATGCATGATATTATGGGGGGTTGGGTGATCAATTATGTGTCATAGTTAGTTTGAAATTGATATTAATAGTATATTATACATGTATTATTTCCATGGTATGGTTTTATTATCATATACCAGACCTTATACCACTATATGACATCCTATTGATGTTTTTCCATAGCTTCAAACTCCTAAAATCCAACTGATTATTTAAGAGAACTAGTAGGGTCTTCAACTCATAGTAAAAATTTTCTATAAAATATCCAATAACTAATCTTGTGGGAGTTTCATATTCAAGTAGTATGTTTTACCCTTCCATAAAAAATATAAATCTAATACCTCCTCATTATCTCATTTATTGTAATCTATAAGATCCATGATCATTATTTTTCTCAGTTTGGAGATAAATTGATAGAGGAATTTATAATAAAGATTAACCCAACCTATAGAAGACCGTGATGGTACATTTATATTCCAGAAAAATATTTTACCTATATATTTTTCACATAGAATATAAGATTCACTACCTTTTATTATTTGATTTTTTACAATATGGGCCCACATTGTGGCATGAGATGCAACATTGAGTACCTAGTTCCATTGAAGATAAGGAAGGAAGTATTTTTTTAACATTAGATAGAGGAATATTTTCATACACCCACTCAAGATATGATATCCAATCTATTTTTACTTGTTCAAGTTTCCTTTTTATAGATTCCATATGAGTGTTTAGAGGATTTTTTAATAGTTTTTGTTATTTTTTTTAAAGCATAGGTTAATTTTTTTAAAAAAAATATTCCTCAAAGGAGGAATTATTGATTTCACATTCCATTCCCCACGCCACCTTTGGTACAGATCGATGACATGGAAAAGAAGGTGGGTGGGATTCCACCTTTCCCTCATCTCCCTATAAAAGGGTGTCCCCTATTATCCCCACTTCAATTTTCCCCCATATCTCATCAACCCATTGCATCTCTCTCTAAAAAAATTCTTTTTCCATGGGGTGGATTAGGTGGTCCAAAAGATGGCCCAGTTTATTTAGAATCATAATTTAGAGGTGTATTTTATTTAATTTAATGTTTTTTATTTATTTAATTGAATTATTTTTAGTTCTAAATATTTAATTTTTAAGTAGTTTAGTTAGTTCTAAATATTTTATTTTTTATGTTGTTTAATTAGTTATATATTGTTTGGAATAATTGTTATTATTAGTAATGATTAAGTATAGATCAAGTATAGATTAAGTATATAATAACTTAGGATTAAGTATTGTAAAATTTTTATAGAATAAATATTATGTGCTTATCTAAGCAATAAAATCACTATTTGTATACAAACAAGTGGATGTGGCTCCAGCATAGATGTACCTATGGGTAAAACCTGAAGACACCGCTTTCAGCTAGACTTGAACGAGAACTGGTGCATGAAAACAGGCCTTATTGCAGTCCTAGTTTGTCACTCACAGGGGGATATGCTTAAGATGATTCATATTTTCTTTATAAACTACTAAAATACATAAGAAAAGAGAAATCAAATTAGTATATTTATTAATGATAAAATGATAATTATGATGATATAGAATGAAATGGACAAGGACAAATGCATTAAAGAATGAAAGTATTACTATTAATTGAATTATTTTTATCCAGTTATTTATTAATTATTTTAATTAGTTATATATAGTTTATAAATAATACTTATTATTAGAAATGATTAATTATAGACTAATTAATGATAACTTAGGTTGAAAAATGAATACATATGATTAGTTAATTATAATTAACTAATAAATATCATATGATTAATGATTAAATAATAAATAATTAAAGAATAACTTAATTATGATTAACTAGTGATTAAAGAATGATTGATTAGTTAAAAAATGTACTGAGAAACATTAATATCATTGTTTCAGATATAACAAGATTTTATAAAATTTTAGTTTATATAGTTTAGAAATAATATTTTTTAATAGTAATGATTAATTATAGATTAATCACTGAATAATTAAGTATTTAAAGATGAATACATTTAATGATTTGCTAATAATACTTATCATTGTTAAAATGATAATTAAGATTATATAAAATGAAATGGAGAAGAACAAACACATTGAATTACACATGAATTGTCAGGACTCGTCCCCTAGGTCCTGTGCCGTGACTACCCCAAGCCCGCCTTCCATAGGCCAGGGGTTGGTGACTAGAACCAAAAAGGAATATCCTTATAACAGGAAGGCATTCCCTTTAAACATATACAAAGAAAAAAACCAAGAACACAACAAGAAGAAACCACGAAGTAAACTGCAGTAGTAAAAAGTGTACTGAAAGTAAAGGTGTCGGAATAAAAGCCCAAATGAAAAGTAAAAGTAAAAATGAAAAGAGAAAATAGATCATGGGTCATCCACCAAAGATCTTACCTGAAGAGTAGGTACATATTATCTCCACGGCACTCCACATTAACTCGTCTCCTCTATGTACCACCTCGTCCTGGCTCCCTCAAGTCTCAGCACAACTGCTCACCATCTGCACAAGACATAACAATTTGTGGGTGAAACCTGTGTAGGGGTGAGTATAACAATACTTAGTAGGGACCTAGAGACCCTAAAGGTCTCATAGAATTCCACAAAGGAAAACCACAAAGCATGATATCAATCATAAATCACAAAAAAAAATAGACACGGCTCAAACAAAGTCTTATCTCAAACCAGGTATTAGTGATGTATATAAGTAAAAATGATTAGTCACGAAGATAGATCATCTTATTCTATCAAGAGGCACTGCTACTGACTATACAGAGTCTGAACCACACAATATCGATAGGTACTAACACCCACAATGAGCCACACTATATCTTTCCCTCCCTGATTCGATAGGTACTAACCCCCACAATGACTCACACATGACCGGACCCACACAAGATCAGTATGTACTGACCCACATAGGATCACTAAGCACTGAACCACATAGGATCTGACCCACACAGGATTGTTAAGTGCTGACCCACATAGGATCGCTCGGTAGTAACCTCTGTATGATTTGTCTCCAACCTCCACCTCACTTCCATCCACTGGATTCATGCTCATAGCATGCTTGATTCTTGGAGAACTGATCCTTAATCCATCAGTCGTATTTAAACGGGTATTAATTCCCACAATAAAGTAACCTGATGATCTGTCATGTCATAAGGGTCCCAACGCAAAAGATGGTGCATCAACCGGACACCCTGTCTTTATGTTCTTGTCATTTTAGTGCTGAGGTCCCAGTTAGATTTGGAGTCGATCCAACCCATATGTACTACAAATTTCTCAAAAACTCTCGTGGAGTATTTTAAAAGTACCTCCTCATCCTAAGGGTTCGAACATAACAGATGGCGTGTTAGTCAGACGCCCAGTCTGTTAGTTGCATCCCTTTCTGTGAAACGGGGGTGATCTCATCTCGGTTCTTCTAGGCTCAGTCAGGCCCACCAGAATGTGCTAAAATGGAATGCTTCCCAAAAGGGGTCCCAACGCCATTGACGACGTGTCTATTGGACACCCAGTTTGTCAGTTATGAGTATTTATGTATTTCGGAACCAGTTGGGTCTAGGCTCGGTCCGACATGATCTGACCGGCCAGACGCTATGGGTCCTAGGGTCTATCTAACCTAACCTGAGTCCATCCCATCGGGGTCAGCCCAATTGGGTTAGCAGGCCCGGGCCACGATTGGCCCGGCCCGCCGGGTGGGGCTCGACCCACTTGTGCTGGCCTGCTGGGCCGTGGGTTCGTCCCACTGGGTAGGTCCGGCCTAGCCCGCTGGCGGTTCTGGTACACTAGTCCTGCCCTTACTGACTTGGTCCACCTTGAGGCAGACTATTGCATCCTGTTGTCCCTATGCTTACGGGGCCATTCGCCATCCGTTGGGGTGCTTCCCCACCCCAATTAATGGTCTGTCGTTTGGACGACCGAGGTTTTGCCAGCGCGGCGCGGTGCGGGCCGCAACGCACCTACCTGCCATAGCTGCATCCATCGTCGGGGCATGCGGGCACCACCCTTGTTCTGTGTGGTCGGATCATGCCATCCTCCTTCAGCCACAAATGCGTTCCATCGTACGCCACATTCCACCGCATATGGTCAGTTTCCTTAGGTCTTCTCTGGCCACCATCGGCCCCCGCCGACATAGGGCGCTGGCGGTTTCTTATGTGGGTTATCAGGCATCTTCTGGTGTTTGTTCTTGGTGTTGTCTGTGCCTACGTCTCTCCCATGCTATTGTTGGAACCACTTTGTGTATAAGTTTGTATTTGTTGTCAATAGTTGTCAATGAAGATCAAAATGAAGGAGATCAAGAAGTACTCCAACGAAGTAGAGGAATGGTGATTCAGACGATTGTTGTACTGATCGTATGTTCAAAGAACATGTGCCAAAGTTGATGCATTGTTTACAACAATGAAGAATGTGAGGTGCAATCCATCTGAGGATGATTAAAGAATAATGGGGTTTTTGGATGAAGACCATGTAATTACTCCTAATTGCATGAGAACCATGGGATTTTCTGAAGACCATGCAATTACTCATGATTGCATGAGAACCATGCAAGATACTTCTTGATGAATAGAATCACATGGTTTGCATGAAGTTGATCATGACGGTTGATGAATAAGACAATGTGCCAATGATTGAAATTCTAATAAGGTCGTGCAATGATTCGAATTCTGCGATAGCCATGCACATCACATTGTCATAGAAGATGATGATGCTGAAGCTATGCCTTCAAAGAATACATATCACAATAGTGGAGTTTGTGATAAAAGAAGAAGATTTGTTAAACGATACATATCACCAAGAAGAAGTGTTGTTGAGGTGATCGTGCTTGTTGACAAAGCAAACAGACGACATACAAATTTTTTGACAAAGGAGATTCCATGGTGGCATGTCGAGTTCGAGGACTGTGGATAATGATCCATGTTTTATTCAAAGAACATCGATAAAGGAATGGATGATTAGGAGGCAGCCAAAAAGAGTAGATACAAGGTGGCGCCGTTTTCCAGTGTTTGCCAAATTTTTGGTGTCCAAAATTTGGAGGTTGGTGAGCATCGCGAAAAGTGGATTTCCATGAAGGTCATAATTTAATATGGAAAAAGCATGAGTTTCGAAAAGATGGGATGCAAGGATTGGATTTTGCGAAGACTAGAATAATGGAGGCGGTGATTCTTTGCGATTACGTCAAGCTTCGCGAACGGCAGAGGCTAGGGAGCTTCGCGGCGATGAAGGGCTTTGCAAGGGAGATTCGCGGCGATGAAGGTCTTTGCGAGGGAGCTTCGCGGTGAAGGTGAAAAGGAATTGATGGGATGCTCCGCGATTACGACGAGCTCTATGAATGGAAAATTTCCGTAGTGCTTCGCGATTATGAGAGAATTCCGGCGGGAACTTCGTAGCTTCGTGATTTGAGCTGACATGGCGCTGACTTCACGCGGAAGGGTCGAGGGTCGGTGGAATTGCCTATAAATAGAGGCTGACCCCCTCAAGAGAAGTAGAGAGAATTTCAGAGAAAAACCTTTGCTCTCGGTCCGCAAAGGTCTCTCGCGAAGGCAGTGTGCTTCGTGAAAGAGGATCTTCACGGAGGCTATTCTAGCTCCGCGAAAGTCGTGCACCCCGCATTGGCTCAGTGAGCTTCGCGAAGAGGTAGGAGCTCCGCAATAGCCAGGAATTGTGAAGGATGGAGCATCGCGAGAGTGCTTCGCGATTGAGCTTCGCGAAAAGGCAGGGGCTCTGCGAAGACTTGTTTGAGCTTTCCAAAATTGGGAGCCATGCGAAGTAGGGTACTTTTCGAAGGCCCTTTCAAAGGTTTTTCGCCCATTGGATATGGGAAAAGGGGTATTCATCAGTGGATGAAATTTGGACATCAACAGAGAATCATTTATTGAGCAATCACACAAGTGATTGTGATTCAGGCAAACAAAGACAAGGGGATCTAGTGCATTCAGTCATTGCACTAAAGAAGAAGGATTGAACTAAAAAGAGCATCAACTCGGGACTCTGATGCAAGCAAAGTCTCATGCTGAACAGGAGACAAAGACCTTCATGTCTATCTATTGAAGAGACCTTCACGTCTATAAACTGAGTGAGACTTCACCAATGGCAGTGAGCCAGGGGGAGTCAACAGGAGTGACCCGAGGGAAGCAGTGAGCTATCCTTGAACCTTTGTAAAGGCAGTGAGCCTGGGACAGAGTGACTGTACCCGAACCTTTGTAATCTACAACTAGTGAAGCATAGTGGATTTAGGTACGACCGAGAACCTGTCAGCGTATGCTCCTTGAACGTAGCCCTTAGTGGTGAACCAAGTAAAAATAGTTGTGTCATCTCTCTGCATGTGAATGTTTCATTGCTGATCATATCCATCATATAGGTTTAAGTAGTTCCTACCAACGTGGGAATAAGATCCACAACTTTAAGAAGAAAAAGTTGACACCCTGATTCACCCCTCCCCTCTCAGGGTGTCCCGGGGTCCTACAAGTGGTATCAGAGGGAAAGGTTAACGTATGTTGGATATTCTCCAGTAATTCTATAGAGAAGAGGATTTGAGTTTCTTTCCTAAAGTCAACAATGAAGAGCAGTCTTGATAATGACGCATTCATTTCTGATCAGAAGTCTATATCTTGCAAAACCATGACAAACAGGAAAAAGAAAGAGAAGAAGCAGCTGAAGAAGTCCCTCATATCCAAAGAAGATGCAGTGTATTGTTCTCCATGCCATTCCAATAATGAAGAAACATTAGTCTTGGAAATTATCAAGCAGGTGGCTCAGGATTCTTCCAGAGGAAAGGATGACACCCCTAATTCAAGCTTTCAGGAAAAACTCAAAACATATCTGCATGATATTCCTAAAGAAAGGGTTGTGATTATTTGTAGCCTATTCCAATCTATGCAGGTTGAGATCCCTCGATTAGAAAGGGAAGCTGACAATATGGAAAAGGGGTTGGAAAAAAAAGTTCTGGAAAGTATGAATCTCACCAAACAGCTAAAATTCTTTGAAGAAAAAGAGGAAGTCAATAAGACTCTAAAATAAAGGATCCATGCACTTGAAGCTGAGCTGAAGAAGAGCAATGAAGTAAAGAGTTTTTGTTTGGAAGAAACTTCCATGAAATTCAGGGAACTTGACTCTTTGTTACAAAACAAAGTTAAGATGCATTAGGATGAGGTTGAAAGATTGAAGAAGACTTGTGAAGAGAAGATGATCATGATTGAAGATCAGAAGATCATCCTCAATAATGAAAGTCAAAAATTGGAAGCCCAATTGAAAAATCATGAGAAGACACATATTGAGACTCCATAAAAGAATAAAACAGGAGATGTTGGTACTCAATGTTCATTGGAGGCTACTAAAGCTGAAGTACCTCTAACATGTGACAAGAATATTATGACAACTCTTGAGTGTCCACCTCAAGAATCAGTCGCTGCTGGTACTCAATGCTCACTGGAGGATTCAATTATCAAAAGACCTCCAACATGTTATAAGAAGATCATGACTTCACTCATTGATCTATCACAAGCAACAAATAAAGTGAAGGTACCATCCAAACCATCTTGTACTCATGTTTCTAAACACGTTCCTACAATCAGTGCAGGTTGGAAGAAAAGTTCTGAGCAAGTATGGATGAGGAAATGTGAGAGGAATAAACCTACCACCATGGATAGGGTGGATGAGAAGCAAAAGGAAGAAGTTGGTTCCTCAAATAGAGCACAAAAGATTAATAATATGGCCCAACAACCTCATATAGAAGAAACAAAGAAGAAAAGATTTGTGGGCCAATGTTGGTGCTGCAACAGATTTGGGCACTGTGCACTGGATTGTTTTTACAATCCCTTACATGGAAAAGCACAGGGAAAGACTATATCAAAAGGAAGGAATCCAGAGAAGAAGAAGCAACATCCGCGGATCCAGAAGCATCTATTCATCACAAACAGATTTGGAATTATTGATAACATCTGTGATGTATGCAATGGCAGAGGTCACGTGGCAAGTACATGCCCACATCAATATGATTTCACTGTTGATAAGAAAAGAATACCTCTGATGCCAAAAAATAATTAAGCAGCTACCTTGGGAAGAAATCAGAAGAATGTTGTGAACACACAATTTCCCAAGAAGATCTCAAGCAGGGAAGCTGAGAAGACCCAGGATTTTAGATCCATTAAATTGAAGGGTCACTCATCCAAAAGAAGAACTGAGTGGGATGAAACACAGATGAACCCATGTGGAAGATCCAAACCAGCTACAATAGTTCCAAATGACATATTGGTCATCTGGCCAGAATATTTGAAAAGAATGAGGAAACTTGAAGATGAAAAGGCAAAGGCTGGTGAAAAAGGAAAAGGAAAAATATCACATGATGAAGACAGAGTTCATGAGAGATTGAAAACCAAGAGAATCACATGTGTCAAAGAAGTTCTGTGTGAGAGATTCAAGAAATCTGTTCACATTGAAAAAGGTTGTCTAACCTTAATACCAGAACAAGAATCATTCCTTAAGAGGAGTAAGAATGTATCATTCATGATGGCTGTTAAGCAGAACAGTTATCCACACAAAGCAGAAGATAATGTGAAAAGAGCCATGCCACATCAACACATTTCAGAACATATGTTGAAATGTTTAGGCATGAAGACTGGAGTGAAAAGAGGAACTTGGTTGAGAAAAACACCTCAACCCTGCAGCTCATATTGATGAAGCAAGGAGGAACCACCTTATTCCCATAATCATTTGTGTATTGTATTTGTGCTAATAATGCAGGGAATTGAAGGTGAAGCATGCTCTCAGGGGGAGAACCTGAGAAGTAGTGAATGCTGTCAACTCTTGATAGCCAAGCTAAAGAAGTTTCCATCCTTAGTAGATTCTTCAATTTATATTCAAAGATTATGATAATGAAGGATCACTCTTGATGAAGATGATGAGGAGTGTTCCCCTTGAGGGGGAGAAAAATGAAGAAGATTCCATAATCACTGTCTCAATCAATATCAACTCCAATTGGACTCAAAAGCAGTTACTCTGTGAATTTCTTGAAGAACAAGTCAATGGAGAAGGTATGACATTTCTCAATCTCTATCCCTTGGTTACTCAGATCAAAGATCATTCTACAAAGGGGGAGTAACTGAATTCATCAGTGACATAAAAAGAATGGAAGTGCCCCAAGGTCACTTATCCTGCCAATAGAACTTGAATGTTTTTGATCTGTTTGCTGATGTGAGTGCAGGAGTTTCAGGTTGATTATTCCCTATCACATTTTTTTTTCTTCTACCTGAAATAAAAGTGGTAAACCCTTGAAGAAAAAATACATGAGTTATCATCTCATGTTGGTATCATGATCTGTGAATAATGGACAGCCTTGTTGACTAAATCAAATCCTCTTGTTTTCTACATCGATCATTGCTCAAGTAGACTTAGAGTGAAATGATTAATGAAACATTGCTTAAGAGTGGATTGATACCCTCCCTACCATGTGCTTTGTATTTCTTGTCAATAAGGGGGAGAGAAACTGACATGACAGTTTGAAAAGAAAAGTTGATTGAAGAGAAGATTCTCATTTTGACATTGACGAATTCATTTCAGAAGATGTATAAGGTATTGACAACAAAATACAAAGGGGGAGATTGTTAGAACCACTTTGTGTATAAGTTTGTATTTGTTGTCAATAGTTGTCAATGAAGATCAAAATGAAGGAGATCAAGAAGTACTCCAACGAAGTAGAGGAATGGTGATTCAGACGATTGTTGTACTGATCGTATGTTCAAAGAACATGTGTCAAAGGTGATACATTGTTTAGAACAATGAAGAATGTGAGGTGAAATCCATCTGAGGATGATTAAAGAAGAATGGGGTTTTTGGATGAAGACCATGCAATTACTCCTAATTTCATGAGAACCATGGGCTTTGCTGAAGACCATGCAATTACTAATGATTGCATGAGAACCATTCAAGAGACTTCTTGATGAATAGAACCACATGGTTTGCATGAAGTTGATCATGACAGTTGATGAATAAGACAATGTTCCAATGATTGGAATTCTAAGAATGTCGTGCAATGATTGGAATTCTGTGATAGCCATGCACATCACATTGTCATAGAAGATGATGATGTCGAAGCTTTGCCTTCAAAGAATACATATCACAATAGTGGAGTTTGTGATAAAAGCAGAAGAGTTGCTGAACAATACATATCACCAAGAAGAAGTGTTTTTGAGGTGATCGTGGTTGTTGACAAAGCAAACAGACGACATACAAATTTGTTGAAAAAGGAGATTCCATGGTGGCATGTCGAGTTCGAGGACTATGGATAATGATCCATGTTTTATTCAAAGAACATCGACAAAGGAATGGATGATCTGGAGGCGGCCAAAAAGAGCAGATACAAGGTGGTGCCGTTTTCCAGTGTTTGCCAAATTTTTGGGGTCCAAAATTTGGACGTTGGTGAGCATCGCGAAAAGTGGATTTCCATGAAGGTCATAATTTAATATGGCAAAGGCATGAGTTTCGCGAATATGGGATGCATGGATTGGATTTCGCGAAGACCAGAAGAATGGAGGCGGTGATTCTTCGTGATTACATCAAGCTTCACGAATGGCAGAGGCTGGGGAGCTTCGCAGCGATGAAGGGCTTTGCAAGGGAGCTTCACGACGATGGAGGGCTTTACGAGGGAGCTTCGTGGCGAAGGTGAAAAGGAATTGACAGGATACTTCGTGATTATGACAAGCTCCGCGAATGGAAAATTTCCGTAGTGCTTTGCGATTATGAGAGAATTCTGGCGGGAACTTCGGAGCTTCGCGATTTGAGCTGATGTGGCACTGACTTCGCGTGGAAGGGTCGAGGGTCAGTGGAATCGCCAATAAATAGAGGTCGACCCCCTCAAGATAAGTAAAGAGAATTTCAGATAAAATCCTTTTCTCTTGGTTCGCAAAGGTCTCTCGCGAAGGCAGTGTGCTTCGCGAAAGAGGAGCTTTGCAGTGGCTATTCTAGCACCGCGAAAGTCGTGCGCCCCACGTTGGCTCAGTGAGCTTTGTGAAGAGGCAGGAGCTCCGCGATAGCTAGGCATTGTGAAGGCTGGAGCATTGCGAGAGTGGTTCGCGATTGAGCTTCGTGAAAAGGCAGGGGCTCTACGAAGACTTGTTTGAGCTTTACAAAATTGGGAGCCTTGCGAAGTAGGGTACTTTGCGAAGGCCCTTTCAAAGGTTGTTCACCCAGTGGATAGGGAAAAAGGGGTATTCATCAGTGGTTGAAATTTGGACATCAACAGAGAATCATTTATTGAGAAATCACACAAGTGATTGTGATTCAATCAAATGAAGACAAGGGGATATAGTGCATTCAGTTATTGCACTAAAGAAGAAGTATTGAACTAAAAAGAGCATCAACTCAGGACTCTGATGCAAGCAAAGTCTCTTGCTGAATAGGAGACAAAGACCTTCATGTCTATCTATTGAAGAGACCTTCACGTCTATAAACTGAGTGAGACTTCACCAATGGCAGTGAGCCAGGGGGAGTCAACGGGAGTGACCCGAGGGAAGCAGTGAGCTATCCCTAAACCTTTGTAAAGGCAGTGAGCCTGGGACAGAGTGACTGTACCCGAACCTTTGTAATCTACAGCTAGTAAAGCATAGTAGATTTAGGTACGACCGACAACCTGTCGGCGTATGCTCCTTGGACGTAGCCCTTAGTGGTGAACCAAGTAAAAATAGTTGTGTCATCTATCCGCATATGAATGTTTCATTGCTGATCATATCCATCATACAGGTTTAAGTAGTTCCTACCAACGTGGAAACAAGATCCATAACTTTAAGAAGAAAAACTTGACACCCTGATTCACCCCTCCCCTCTCAGGGTGTCCCGGGGTCCTACAGCTATCGCCATCATAGCATGACCCACTATTTCGTGTTGTCGTTGAGTTGGAAGTTGTTCCCCGAAGTTCACATCAAGAATAAAGCATTAGAGGGTCCGGGACTTTTTCATTTGGCCCATGTCCTCCGCGTTACATGATAACAAGCAAGAGAGAAATTTAATTCATCATAGACAACTTCAAAATAAACCCCCTAACTGGAAGAGACATTCACTGATGACGATCAACAGACCCCCCCCCCTTGTTGTTTTTGTCAGTTAATGATTTTGTGGCACTCGTCACTGCTCGCTGGAAGTAGCATCATCCTCCAAGTGGTTAGTGTTGTGGTACTTTTCCAAAGCTTCGTCCCTTGGTGAAGTCGTGCCAATACTCTACCCTGATCTCCATATAAATAGGAGAGGAGGAGGGTGAGTAATGCAAGTGGAATTAATGGGGTTCATTTAATTAAAGAACCTCCCCAATTCCAACGGTGTGGTTACAAGAATAAAGGGGAGTAAATTCATTTAATGACTTGAAGTGTCGTTGGTCCCACCGATACCGCTCATCCGTTGGAAAAAAAAAGTTAAAATAACAATAAAATTGTTATTTTACTATTCTTTAAAAAGGTATAAAAACCAACTTCTTCTCACGAAAAATTATGGTCGAAGTGAAGCCTCCCTTAAGCCAATCCTGGCGCTGTGGATTCATTGGTGCTCTCGGATTTTCAATCTGAGCAACGAGTCAAAAGATAGAAAATGTCGCCCACACATTTACTAAACGTACCTGGAAAAAAGTTCAGAAAATTATTAACAGTCACCCTTGACCCACGCCAGTCGAGGTTAGGCTTTGCCTAAGGGAAAAAGTCCCAATGAACTCAATTGTACTCTTA
Source organism: Viscum album (assembly GCA_963277665.1). Taxonomy (NCBI): domain Eukaryota; kingdom Viridiplantae; phylum Streptophyta; class Magnoliopsida; order Santalales; family Viscaceae; genus Viscum; species Viscum album. The sequence goes on along the minus strand of OY728131.1, from coordinate 1,263,342,575 downwards.
GATATTCAATCTGAGTTACCATTTAAAATTTATGAATTTTAACAATAAAATAATTGTTAATTAATTATTTTATTTACGGCCAAAAACTAACTTTCATAGTTGGCCCCCGCCGACCAATGTTAGTAACTACCTAAAGAAATAATACCCTCACAAGCTCAGCAGTGGTCTTATATTTTTAATTTGAGTCTACATTCGTGAGTTATAAGCATTTGAAAAATAAAATAAAATAATTATTTTATTTTATTTATGGTTATGCCATTTTTGGGTTTTTCTTACTGGAGGACTGCACCGACTAAACTTAAGTAGCTCCTTGGGTAAACCCGCTATCCTGAAAAAAAAAATATGCCCTTAGATTTTTGACCCGGGAACCTGTTTAAGAGTTACTCAAATTTTTCATGAAAACCACTCACACACACTATTTTTATCTTAACATTTTTTGATGGATCATTTTGGGCACTCCCGGCCTCGGAATCATGTATCATCAGATTTCACGGTCTCGAAATAATTCCATATAACTAAAAAAATTATACGTAAATTTTGGGACATTACATGAATTTTTTACAACATACAAGTAATAACTTATCATTTTTCAATTAAACATGGTTTGGATGAGATGAGTGTGACTTCAGAAGTGAGGTAAAATACATTTTTTTTATTTGGTAGCTTAATGAAACCATCTAAATATATTTACTTAATAAGTTAAGTACATACTTGCAGAAGGTGTTATTGAGCTATCAAATAAAAATCAGGTGGGTTTTACCTCACTTTTAAAGTTAGGCTCATATCCTCCAGACCATGTTTTGTTAAAAAATGTTGGTATTTCTTGTATAATTTAAAACATTTATGTGTTATTTTATGTGTTAGTTCTTCTCTATTATAGAGTGATTTAAGAATTATTATCTAATGATTAACTATAGATTAACATAGTAATGATTAACTAGTGATTAAAGAATGATTAACGTAGTAAAAAACGTACTAATAAACATTATTATTATAGTTTAGGATATAATAAAATGTTTTAAAATTTTAATATCATAAAGATTACATATTTTAGAAATAATTTTTATTATTAGAAATGATTAATTATAGATTAATTAATCAATAACATAGGATTAAAAAATGATTCCATATAATGATTAGCTAATGATACTTATGATCATATAAAGTGAAATAAATAAGAACGAACACATTAAATAACACATGAATTCTTTATAACAAATAATAAATTCATTTAAATTATTCAATAGAATGTGGTTTGGATGAGATGGGTTTTACTTCATACATGAGGTAAAATCAAGATTATTTTAAATTGGAAACTTAATAACATCTTCGAAGGATATGAACTTCACATTTGAACTTTTAAAAGTTTTTTTATTTATAATGACATCTAAGATGACATCTAAGATATGTCTTTAGAAGGTTGAAATCTTTTGAAAGTTCAAAAGTGAAGTGCATATCTTTTGAAGATGTTATTAAGCTACCGATTAGAAATAAGTTGTATTTTACCCCATGTATGAAGTGAGACTCATCTCATCCAAACCATATTCTATTAAAAAATTTCAATGAATTTATTGTATGTTATAAAGCATTCAAGTGTTATTTAATGTGTTTGTTCTTCTTCAGGTCGCTTTATGATCAGAACTGTCATTTTATCGATAATAAATAAACTAATTTTATGTTTCTTCTTATTTTTACCTCAGTTTCCAAAACATTTTGTGACTTATATTCTAATAAAAATTTATATAATAAAACCTTACTAGAATTTTTTAGGGTATAAAAAGGATTCCTAAAATTAAATTCTAATAAATATTATATGGTCAACCATCATTGTTAATATTTGTTACACTATCACAATTTTAATCAAAGAAACATTTTTGACAAAGAGAGTCATATTTTCCTGTGAGTACTACTATGGGGAGGTTATTCAAACTGAGCAAGAATCTTATTTTAGTACAAAACCAATAATTGTGGTTAGTAGAGCTGATTATGTAACCCTAAGTGAACTTCATGACATAATTCATTATTCTTTAAATCTAGGACCTGATAAAGAGATGAAGTCTATGAGCTATAGACATTTTCAATTCTCGGTAACACTGTAGCATCTAGCTTTTCCATTAATAGCTGATGTGAATTGTGTCTAAGCAATAAATTTATTTTCTCAATGGTTAGATGCTACCATGATGGACTTATATGTTAATGTTTCTACTATACAACAACAACATCCAGTTGTAAGAAATTTATACAGACAAGAGTGGTTGAAGATAGTAATCCCCATGAAATTAAGCCTATTCTAAATGATGCAGAAGCGGATAACCAAGATGATCTCTCAGATATACATGTTAATATAACTTCTGATTAAGAGTTTTGTAATGACAAAACAGATAGTGACAATAGTGCTCATGAGGAGGGACCAATGGATGTTAGGGAGGAGGTTTTGAGAAATGAATTAGTTATACAACATCATCAACCTACAACAAATCATCCACCACTCTTTGCATCTTGGTCATAAGAAATGGCACATGTGACTGAATTCGATAATATTGTTCTCACACTGGAAACTTGGTTTCCTAGAGTTGTACTAGATAGGTTTAGTGAGATGGACAAAACCTTATATGTTGGTAAGAATTTTCCAAGTAAAGATTCATTAAAAAATGTGCTAAATAGATTTCAAATTTAGAGGCACTGCAGATATATAGTTCAAGAATTAGGCCATAGTAAATATCTCATATAGTGTGAGAATTATGGGGATGATTTTATATTTTTCTTGAGGATGATTCTGGACAATGCATTTGGAGGTTAGAGAATCTCGAGGATTGAGGCAGCCTACACTTGCGTTCATCCAAGCATGACATAATATCATACCTCATTGGATGCTGAATTTGTTTCATCCAATATTATTGAAATGATTAGGACATGCCAAGATATTCTAATATCCCTTGTGAAAAAGAGGATACAAAAGATATTCAGTTATAAGATTTCCTATAATAAGGCATGGATGGGGAAATGGAAAGCAATTATGAAGTTCTATGGTGATTTGGATGACTCATATTGGGTGTTTCCACAATTTCCTTCCATACTAAGGGATTATAACCAAGTTGTCTTCCATCTTGATACAAATGAACATGTGTCTCATGATAACTGACATGATCCATCTCGTGTTCAATTTTATCTGTGGTTCTGAGCATTCCTCCCCTGTATCTCCATATTTAGTTTCAATAAACAGATCATTCAGATTGATGGAATGTTTATATATGGAAAGTAAAAGGGAATATTGTTGATTTTGGCAACCCAAGATGGAAATTGTTCACCTCTTCTTCTTTCCTTTTCCTTTGTTGAGAAAAAAACTATGAATCATGCAGTTGGTTTTTGGCTTGTATCAGTAACTATTTCACCAATATTCAGGGTGATTGTTTAATATATAATCAGTATCGGGCAATTAATGAGGCAATCAATATAGATCCTGATACATGGAGATACCCAAATGCCCATCATCAGTTATGCATTATACTCATTTCTAGAAAAGAGCATAAAAATTCCACAATGAACCGATGAAGATGGAAATCGCAATGTATAGTACACATTGTATTTATTATTTTTTACTATCTAAACATAAATATAAAATCAATTTATCTGAAATATCATCTATTCTATATAGAATATGAGTTGGGTAAATGGCGGTTTAAATAATGTTTCAAACAAATCCACCAAGAAAATCAAGAATTTTAAGATTATATGATGCAGATTCCAAAAGAAAAATGGACATTGGCATAAGATAGGGGGAAGAGGTACAAACACATAACTACAAACCTTATGAAGTGCGTCAATGGTGTCTTCAATAGGCTTTACAATTTACCTACAACTACCCTAGTTCAAGATACATTATATCGTTGAGTGAAGTACTTTGTTGATAGACAAAAACTAGCATCAAATGGAATACAACAGGGGATAAGATACATAAAACTCTTTCAATGAGAGATGGAAAAGAATATTGAAGAATATTATGGTTATCATGTCTGCCTTTTTAGATTGTAAGACTCTTGAATACAAGTTTAAGAGTGTTCGAACCCCATCAAAAATAGTATCGGTAAAAATTGGTGGTATTACTAGAAACAAGGCAATGTCAGTGTTGAAACTTTCAGGCCTTATGGTTTCCATGCACACACACCTTCATAGCATGTGAATTTTTGAACATATCATGGGAAGCATATGTTGATTTGGGTTATCGGATGGACACTATTGATAACTATAATGCTTCACCATGGATGCCTATTGGGGAGTTTCTTTATTTCCCAATGCCCGAAGGCCAGTTGATAGTGATTCCTGACATCAATCGGTTGCGTCCCCATGGGAGACCAAAAGGATAGAAGGATGGGAATGATATGGAATGGACTCAAGAATAAGGGAAGAGTATGAGATGCTCCATATGTCATAAATAAATTCATAACTAGAAATGATTCCCTAACATTGTTGGGTCAAGTTCACACTCTCATCCACAATGATGCATTATCTTCATTGTGAGATTCTCATATTGTAATTTATATGTTGTTATCTCTTATTTTTTAACTTATCTTCCTAAACCCCAAAACCCAACAATAGAACACTAAAGAAAAAGACATTTCCCTATTCTGTAATCTCAAAATTATAAACCCTAAACTTTAAAACCTAAACCCTAACCCTAAAAGCAAACTCCAAATCCAAAAACCTAGACCCAAAAATCAAAATCTAAAACCCTAATCTCTAAATCCTAAAACCTAAAAGATGAACTATAAACCAAAAAACATCTTCCATTTACCTTGATTTTCAAAACATTGTGTAACTGATATTTTAATAAAATTTTATATAAAGAAATAATAGTATCATATATTAATGTACAAAAATATGTTATAAATTTTCAATATAATAAATATTATATGATCAACCATCTTTTTCAATATTAGTTACTCTATAAGAATCATGATCATAAAACATTTTTGATGTATAGAGTTAGGTTTTACCTATGTGTACTACTACAGGGAGGATATACAAACTGATTAAGGAGGTTGTTATAGTATACAAACAACAATAGAGGTTAGTACAACTGATTCTATAAAACTAACTGAACTTTAATAAAGAATTTTTGGGAATTGAATCATGATGTGGGGGAATAGTAACAACGATGGTAATGATGGAATTAGATTATGTAATCACCATCATCATTTTCAATGTTTCTCTTGCGTTGTGGTTCATTTCCCACAAATTATTTCTTAAAGTTAAGTTAGTATTATAGAATCAACTATACTAATGTGAAAAAATAATCACGAAACATACCATCATGTGGATAGTCATACATAAATTAAAAAGCACACCATTTTCTAATAAACAACTACATAACAAATAAAAATTGTTTATATATATAAATATATAAAACTATATCTTACCAACCACCCTTTTTTAGGTAAAATCATATCTTAACAACATGTTAGTAATATTCTTGGAAAAACATAAAGATATTCCCCTTTATTTTGGTAAAAATATCTTCATAAAGCAATGTGAATAAACATGGAATGTCTTTAATTCTATAAGTCATAACATTATACTGACCATAACGTTATATTTACATTTTATAGTTCTGACTCATTTAATTTTTTATATGAAGATGGATGATACCATACTACCCACTCAGTAGGATACCCATATTTATCATGTCAGGTTAGATGGTGGTGAGGATCGATCGATCAAGGTGCGTCAAGAACACAATTTTCATTATAGGGAGCCTCCATATTCCATTAGACCATACTTACACTGTGATGGATTCTAAGGCATTACCGTATCATATTTCACATTTTTTGACCATCACCTACTTTCTACCCTCATGGAGAGGTGGAGACCAGAGACACACACATTCCACCAGCCTGAGAGAGTGACAACCATCACCCTCTCGGATGTGGTTGTTCTTCTCGGTCTTCCCATCCAGGGGAGAGCCATTATTGGACCCACTCGTGCATCTTGGCCCGACCTTGCCTAGCAATTGTTAAGCATCAAAATTTTGTCCTACAATAGGGATACAGTTGGAGAATCGATATCTATGCCTTGGTTGGAGGTACAGATTTCACATTTACATGATGATGCTGACAAGAATACTGTCATAAGTTATGCATGTCCATATATATTACAACTCATTGGAGGGACCATGTGTACTGATCACTCAGGGATGAACATGAAAATGATATATCTACCCCAACTAGAAGACTTTGATCAGGATGATATGTACAATTAGGGATCATCCTGCTTGGCATACATGTACAGATCATTATGTAGGATATCCCATAGGGACCACAAAAGTCTCAGGGGATGCATCACCCTTATTTAGATGTGGGAATGAGAGCACATCCACACATTCTACCATGAACTTGTTGGTACACCGATCAATATGGAGGTGTTGTATGATGATCTACATGGAAGATGATATGATCACTCATTTATATTGATTTTTTATGCTACTAGGAGTTATTGAATTTAATTTCTCATTATTTTTCACTATCGATTTTTTATCTTAATGGTGGGGTCAGCGACACAATTTCCACATGGGTCTGAGATACCATTTAGGCGTATATCAACTCCATTTGGACTGTCTCTTACCTAGCCAGGTACGTATATACAATCTATCACTATCTAAAAAATTTAATAATAGCATCAATTTTGGTTTTTATTAAGGATAGTTTTATACAAAGGTCGCATGTCATTTCTTATTTCATGGCTTCCATACTGACCTATTATGGACCAATTGCCACCATATTGCATGGTTGGGATTGAGGATGCTATGACTATAGTTTTCCTCATTCATTAACATATTATTGAGTTATAGAATCATGATAGAGTCATGCACCAGTTTTGTTGCACTCAGTCGATTCCATTGCCGCCGAGACAGATAGAGTAGCTTCATGGGGTGAAGCTGACAAGGAGGCATGATGAGTACTGACACCATGTACATGTCTGCATTCTCGACTGCTGGTGTAGGCATGAAATGTTTTGTATCCATGGTGTATCTAGAAATAAATTCTTTATTTTGGAGTAGGTTGAGTATGATCCATGGTATAGACTGAAGTCTATAGTGTATCTTACCCGACAGGGCATAGAGATTCATAAGATTGTATGTTAATAAATTACCCTATGTTCGATTATTAAACTATTTTATAATTCATTTTGAATATATTTATAGGTAAATCACTCAGAGAAACATGTTCTCAATAGTGATTAGGAGGACGAGGGGGTATTTATCTAGGAATCCATCCATTCTAAAGCATTGGTGCAGAGGTCATCTTATCACGTGCTTTCCGAGAGAATCTTCGAGCATCCAACCATGAGAGAGGAGGTTTCTGCCCTAGAGGAAACTCCTGCAGTCACTGCTGATGCTGGGTATCTATGAAGAAGACAACATAGACAGTGTCATGCTGCATGTGATGCCTCACCTTTTCTACAGGCATAGGTCGGCCCTCTAGTAGTCCAGCCTTAGTCAATTTAGGATGTGCCTCTGGTGGCATGGGATCCGTCTTTCTTGATAGGATATCCGCAATTCTCTCCATCTGGGGGTCTAGATCCATCACAACCTTGGGGTCCAAATCCATCACAACCTGGGGGTCTAGATCCATCGCAACCTTGGATTATTTCTCCATCGCATGCTTGTTTCTCCACAGTGATGAAGACAGGTCCTTCTACCACCCTAGTGGGAGAAGGATCAGGAGAAAAGTACAACATGCAGTTGACAGCTCCTCCCACCGACACATAGGTGGAGGATGAAAAATTCAACATTCTAGTTCCCAAGGATCATCTTTTTCAAGGTCATCAAACTCCACAACAATCTCAAAGCAGACATCCTATTTGTAGAACACCATGTGGGACAGAATATCCTTACCATAGACATAAACATTGATTGTACATGTTTATTTATAAGTTTTATGTCTATTGAAATAAAGATAATATTATTACTATTATCCCAAATTATATTTTTATCCAATGTTTCTGTTTTCATTAATATTTTAGGCACATTTTAAATTTGACAACTTTCAAATTCGACTAGTTGAAACATATGAATAATTATAAATTTTCAAGTAGATGACTTTAAAAGCCTATAAAATATACAGTATAAAAACAATGTAAATAAAATTTAAAATAAATCCTCAACATCTAAATTTTTTTTGAAAATGAAGTGTTTTATAAATTAAAAAAATAAAAAAATTAAAGGAATTTAAGAAAGGTTACTCAGAAGTTAGAGCAAAAGGAAGGAATGTCGAGGAGGAACCAAAGCCACCTACTTTACTTTGAAAGCCTATAAAATAAAAACTATAAGACCCATATAAATAAAAATTAAAAAAAATAATATTTATTATATGTTTAATCCATGTTTTAATTTTCATTTATATTGGTTTTATAGTTTATATTTTACATCTTTTCAAAGTCACATACTTGAAACATTTTTAAGTTTCATGTTGGTGGCTTTTAAAGATTATAATTTTTTTCATGAACATTTTTTATGATTTCTTTTATTTTTGACTATTTTTTTATGTTTAATCCATATTTTAATTTTCATTTATATTAATTTTATAGTTTAAATTTTATAGGCTTTTAAAGTCACGTACATGAAACATTTTTAAGTTTCAAGTTGGTGGCTTTGAAATATCATAATTTTTTCATCAACATTTTTTATAATATTTTTTATTTTCTACTATTTCATATATGTTTAATCCATGTTTTAATTTTAATTTATATTGGTATTATATTTTATATTTTATAGGATAACAAAGTCACATACTTGAAACATTTTTATGTTTCAAGTAGTTGGATTAGAAAGCTTATAAATTATTTTTCAACAACTTTTTTTTACAAAATTATTTTTATTTTAGACTATTTCTTACATGTTTAATCAATGTTTTAAATTTCATTTATATTGGTGTTATAGTTAATATTTTATAGGCTAGAAAATTCACGTACTTGAAAAATTTTTATGTTTGAAGTAGGTGGATTATAAAGCTTATAAATTATTTCTCATCCACATTTTTACAAAATTCTTTTTATTTTAGACTATTTCTTATATTTTTAATCCATGTTTAAATTTTCATTTATATTGGTATTATAGTTTATTTTTTATAGGCTAGAAAAGTCACGCACTTGAATAATAGATAAATTATGATGAAACATTTTCTTTTATTTTTATATATATATATAAAAATAAAAAATAATAATAAAAAATTAAAATTTTAAATATATAAAAATGAATAATTAAAATTGAAAAAAAAAATATTTTACAGAAAATGCGGCATCACCGTTGCAACCTTTAAGGCATATTTTTTAAAAAAATTAACCTACACTTTTTTTAAAAAAAAATCAGAAAAACTATTAAAAAAATCCATGTTTAGGGACTCAATAATGTTGAAGGGTCCCTGAATGATTTCCAATAGGGAATACACTTGATTAGAGGTAGAATTAAAATCTTGATATGATTATCATACATTGTATGATTAATAATATTTAATATAAAAAAATTATGGGGTATCATTCTTGACATTGTTGTGAATTATTGCCTAGGGGAGGAATCTTGTGATAATCATCAACCTTTGGTTTTAGATACAATAGTTACATAGGACCAAATCTAGTAAGATTATTCGACTATGATATTGTAGGATGAGTAGTTCATTTTGTTTGAAGAGGATTTTATAGAGAGGAAATAGTATGAAATATCTGGTATATATTCGCAATAGGAATATGGATTTTGATTAAAATTCCATTACATCTATTTAATTTCTCCAACTCAACTTCACACTATTCCAAATTTTCTTCAATAGGGATTGATTCCTTTTTTTTACAAAGATATATGGGATATAACTTGCCCTTTTCCTTCATATATGGATAAATTTCACTATGTATGTGATAGTTGACTATTTAAATCTAATCCCAGATCTTGATTCTTCTTTTGATTCTTAGTATACACACCTTTTTCAAGTATTTTAGGGTGGATTATATTTTGAACATTGGCTTCCTCATCATGTTGTTTTCCTATAGTAATATGCTCTAAGTTATCTGTGGGGATAAAACAGAAGACATTCATTGATTACTAATATTATATGGGGATCATATCCTTGTCAAAAGGGTCAGGGATTTTGTTACCCACTATGTATCTATTGATATAAAAATCAAATTACTCATTGGTATTTTAATTCTTAATGTAATTTTTCATCTAATGTAACCTATGTTGATTTTCCTTCTCTCTTTGATATTCCCATACAAGTAATTTATAGAGGGCGATCCTATGGGTTTTTGCTATATCCTTCATTGAATGCATTCCAATTGTGAAGTATGTGACATATATTGGAAGAATATATGGGATATATTTCTACAAAGACCCCCTAATATGGGTAATGATGAATTCAATGGAGGAGGGAGTAATATTGAAAAAAAACCTATGGGTTTGGGTTGTCTTGGATTGGAATCCATATCGTCTTAGACCTTCCAGGAATTTGATGATCTTATGGGCAGGGGTGGTGGGAGTAAAAATCATCCATATCCCTATCAATTAGGTCTATTCATGTATTTTTACTATGTCAACCACTATAATGTCATTCATTACATTTTTTTGCTTTATCATGAGCATGTTTGGTGTGTAAGTCACATTATGAGCATGAGCTGCTCGCCACTAGTGGTTTTCCTACTATTGTGGATTTCACTTTCCTCATGTGGAAACCTATTTGACTTTATTAGTAGAATGATTCAAGATATTATCATTAGTTCATTCGTATTAAGTACACTATTTATGAGATCCAAATATGTTGGGACTCTAAATTTTAAACCATATTTTATATGTAAAACCTATTCTTGAGTCACGATTTGAGGTGATAACATTCAATCTGAGCTTTCTTGGTGGATTTTATTAGTCATTGAGTAGGGTAAAATATAATTCTCCATAATAAAACCAACATTTTATGTGAACATCTAGTGAGGAATTAATGATTTCCTATAAAAGTGTCATTAAATAGATGAGGCATACTTGTTGGATGTCTCTGCATTGTATTTACAACTTTGGATGCAATGAAACTAAGAGTAAGGCCATGTTTACTTGGATATAAAGCTCCCTTATTATTTTAATATAGTTAGTATACTTCCTGTAAGAAAAAAATGTCATCTTTATATAGAAAATATTTTTCCATATCATCAGGAATATATAATATATTCCCACCTCTTTAAATAGCTAAAAAATTTCATACCGGGAAGGTGATATGATAAAAAAACATGATTATTATATTACATTTGTCCAATTAATCCAATATAAAAATATAATTTGCCTATCCTTAGATATATATTCTTTAATTTTATCCAACCAAATTGCTCATTTCCATGGTACCTTATCTAGGGGAGTATGGCTTTCTGGAATCTCGTTAACTAATTTTGAGAACACTGAGTGTGGGGGAGGCACATATGATAAAAATATTACTAAATCACTCATTTATGGGGGTGAAATAATCAACTCATGATGATTCACCAGACCTAGTCAGGCTCAAACATTTGAGTAAGTCTTGATATAAGGGCATCATTGAAGTAATTAAATCTTGAGGATGACCTGCATGATAGAGAGATAGTTCACTACTAGGATGACCATTGAAATGAGGAATATAGGGAGGACTGTAATTCTATATTGATATTTATTCATAGGGAGGAATCCAATATTATATGATATATGGAAAACTTATAGGGTGGACATCTTGGTTTCCATGGGGAAGAACTTCATGGTTGCCAATATACAAGGAATTGGAAATGGGACATATTTCATGATGATTTATCTTCATGTTTTTTATAGGACCTTCACAACTGGTGTCATTGTGATGACCATTATTATTGATCTATATATTGTCGAGGGAAGGACCTCAATGATGGGTATTCTCAGGATGATCTCCCGAGTTACTAATCATGGTATCATAAGGGGCCTCAATTATGATCAGATTCATGAAATACAAGAAACAAACCTCATGCAGATGAATTTTCCTCATTTACCTCTTACCCATCATTATAATATATGAATGAATTTTTTAGATATATTCTTGAATATTTTGGAACAACTATAAAGTTTGATCAGGTGTGGTCCCATTGTTGATCATCAGATATTTTTAGAATTTTTCTACATGCCTCCTAGGATAGTAGATGGATATTAACCCACTTCTTAATGGATTACATTGTTATATACTGATGGGATTTATCTTTATGAGATTGAATATAAGTCATTACCTATGATATTTCCAAAATATGTTACTAATATCCTCTATAGGAAGTAGGAATGTGGGCCTTCTCCATACCAATTAATAAAGTATGCTAGTGTGCTCTAGTGATGTTGGTAGGTATATGAGTCCTCCCAGAAGTTACTAAAGGATAATTCTTGTGAAATATAGTTTGAATAAGAATATAGGCCCTATATTATTCATTATTTTTCATTAGGATATTCTATCAATCCTCCTGAAATAAATAGGGTACATTGTACCACTTATGAGAATCATTTAGGGTATATTTTCTTGTTTATTTGTTGATGGGAGTAGGAATATGGACCTTCTCCTATTGGTCATCCGGATAGACTGATTTTGGTCTTCTACTACTACTATTAGGATATAATGGTAGATATAAAAGATATAATAATTGATATAAGACTACCTTTTTATTTCCATTAGGATATGTGTTTCATAAGAATGTAAAATGAATATACATATGGAGGGGGAGGGGGTGAAGTTTTTTCATACTGCTAAAAAATCCAAACTCTTGTTTTAGAGAAATAGATGAATGATATAACAGACTCTATGAGTGAGATCCTTATGATAAGTTAATAAATCAATTGGAATAATGTTGTTATAATAAGTGTAAAAAAAGTAAATATTAAATTTTATACAAGGATGAATTTGTATGAGACTTTATATAAAAATTGTAACCTAAGAACAATGAGAAAAAAAATTTCAACACCTCAACTGAGTGAGGTCTTCACTTTAACCAAAAAACAACAAGGATTTATATAGAACTGACTTGGGGTATCCTCAATTGTAATCATATCGATAAGTTTTTCATCCAAAACCCTAGAATCTGTCGATCAATGTAATAAAAATGAATGCTTTTCTTCCTTCAAAGAGCCCATAATATCAACTGATCAAAATAAACACTATGTCCCCAACTTCACAATCCCTTGATCATATATATTGGAATGACCACAAAGATAATGAATGAGTTTAAGATCATTTAAAATAAATACCCACATATGGATTCTATTATGAAAAAACCATATGAAAATTTTATTAATAAAATAACTTATCCCAATAAGAAGTTAAGGACTTCAGAATGTAATAAATCCTTCAAATAGATTGTAAACATCATATATGCTCCTTCATATAAAGATTATAGTAGTATTTATATATAAATGTTGTAACAGATCCAATGTTTGAATTCTGAATTTCTCAGGATCTTTTTCAATAGAATCTACAGCATCAACTACTCTTATCAATGGATCTATTCTTGTTCTTCCTCTACCAATGATGTTTTTTCATTTCTTCTATAAAAATCTAATTTTTTAAAAGAAAAAAAATAAAGAAAAATCATTCTGAAACATTAATGTAATGAAAATACGATAAACATACTTATACCTTACTTTCAGTAAACTTACTCTTAGTGTTTTTCTTATGGTTAAGATATTATTATCTATAATTATAATTTCAGACACTAAAAAAAATAAAAGCAAAAAATATTATAAGATAAAATGAAGATAGAAATGATTTTTACTATTTTATTTTTAAAATAAGTTTAGAAATAAATATTTCAACAAAATATTTTCCTCATTTATGAAAAGAAAATAAAACAAGAATAAACTAAAAAAATATAAAAATAATTACCCACAAAAATTTACAATAATCCCCCTTTTTAAAATGATTTTTTTCTATAAATTTCTTCCCATTTGTGTCTTTCCAAAACAACACAAAAGTAAAAGAATATGAAAGGTATAACACATATAATAATTTATTCCTAATACATTAAATGAAAAACACACAAATATTTATAAATCATAAAAACGAAAAAACAAATTACATGTCAAGAACCAGTTTAATCTTTTCAAAACTCATAATTCTGGAAGATATCAATCATAGATTTATTTTTTTACAACATTATTTAAAGTATTCATTTCCTTCTCCCTTCTATTTGAATTTTCATCTTGTATGTTTTTCTCAATATAAAGTTCCTTGATTTCCTCATGTAGTTGAATTTTAAGGTGTTTTATATTGACCACTAGTTTGTATTCCTCTCCTATATCTAATCTAAACCATTCAGTTAGCTTGAAGAAACTCTTGTAGGATTTACTTATTTCAATCACTTTCTTATCAAAAAACATTAAATATATCTCTCAGATTTTTGACTGACTTTATCAAAAATTTCAACTTATTTGAGTGCACAAAAAACTTATTTAAAACTTATCAAACCATACTTTGTTTCTATAATTGATTCAACAATATTTTCATTTTATTTAGAATCATGAACATGAGTGATACATTATAGAAATTATTTTATATTCCTAGGAAATATGGAAACATATCCAACATTCCATAAAATTTATTGATTACTTTATTGGGATAATATAGTTTCCTCTATATAATCTTTGAAGTATCAACTAGTGTATTGTTAGAATAATCTAAAAATTGTATAATAGGGGTCTTTTTGATCTATTAATTCTAAGAGTCTTCAAAATTTTCAAAAATTTAAGGTGAAATCCCCTCTTTTTCAACATAAATATCAATATATTGTTTTCTTTTAAAATATTCAACTTATATTGTTTTATTATTTTTTTATTGTTCCTCTATTAAACTTTTTAAATATTCTTCTAACTGCCTTTCATATAAAGGTGGACTTGTAGAAATAGAAGCGTGTATAAAATATTTCTTTGGTGAATGATCTATCTATGAAATCATTACATTTAGCTTGAAAACATAAAAATACATTAAAAGAATATATTTTAAGATATTTTAATCTATAAATTATTTAGAAAATTCAATCTAATGAACAATAATTAATTTCTCATTTATAATTACTTCCTTCTATATAATATTTTTCTAATAGGAAATATCATTAAAAACATATTCTTTAATAATAATTCATTTTGGAAATTCTTAATTAATTAAAAAAATCTATTCCATTTATAATTTCTCTATTATATACTATCCCTCTTTAAATATATTATGGGTCCATTCCCTTATATCCAAATCCTTAACTTTTTAAAGGCTGAATTGAAGATCCCCTTCATTCGGATTTTTTTTCTTCAGTATAAATACTTCAAAATATGTATCTGACATAGAATTAATTTTTTATTATTATAAGCTTTAGATTTTTTTGAGGAACAAATGGTTCTTCCCACCATTTTTAATATTTTATTTTCAAATCCTTGATATGTTATTATGAAACAACCATAATCAAATTTTCCACAAAATAATTGTCAATAATAATGTACATCAACTTAATTGTGAATATATTTTCATCTCTAAATATAGAATACATTTCTCTTACTAGTGGTGTTGTATTCTTTATATTATTTTTTAAAGAAACTAAAAAAACACATCTATAAGAATCGTGGATAAGGTAGAAAATTTAATTTTAAAACTCTACAATGAATTTATTTAATATTTTTGAAAATAAACTATAAATTAATGAACTTTCTCATATTACATATGAAATCAATAATTTACTTTTCTTGAATTTTGATAAATTATTTATCTTATTTTGTTGCTAGAATAAAATATTTCGACCATTGGAACACTATTATACCTATTGGAGAGAGACTGAATCATATAAACATTATCTTTTATGAAGAAAATATTCTTCTACTTTTAATTTAATGAAGGATCCTACCGCATCAAGTAAATTATGGAAAACAAATAGAGATACCTCTTGTATGTTCAAATTGACAAGATTGACCATCCATTTTAAAATAAATTTATTTTTCTATCCAAAAATTTATTAAGAAACATTTTTCAAACTACCAAACTTAATAAAAAAATTAATTCCATAAAATTATCTAACAATAGTTGGAAAAAACAAATCATTATATTATTTTGTTAGAAAAAAAACTCCAAACCTTGAAACAAAACAATTAAAATCAGAAAATAATCATACTAATAAAACCAAAATATATCTATTTTACTTTCAATTAAAATTTCCATATTATAATTATCACTTGAAGAATCCATATAGTACTTATAAAATTATAGTATCATTGAAAAAGTAGAAGAAACTTAAGAAAATTAGGAGAAAAAATTTCAAAGAGATGAGTGAAAGTCACCATTCCCATTTTTATAGAATAAGGTCCCACCTTATCATATTATATTGTATAATGAGAAGATGGTCCATCATACTAAATGATTCCTCAAAATATATGATAGATATACTATAAGAGGGTGGGAGTGAATTTTAGTTTTTCATACTAGTAAGAAATTCACACTCTTATGAATGTAAATAAAAGGAATTAGGATAAAACAAACTTTCAGAATGAAATAATACCAATAATTTGATAAATCAATCAAAATGATGTTCTTACATTTTCATTTGGTAGAGTGAATAATATATTATCTTTAAAGATAATATAACTAAAATATTGTATATTAAAATAGTTATCTAGGTATATTGGGAAAAACATACAACACCTCAACTAAGTGAGGAATTCACATGAACCCAAAGAGGGAAGGAAGTCTAAAAACCTAAGTTTAGGTATCCTTGATTATAAAATAATTACTAGTTATATATTCTAAAACCATATAAACCCTCACTCAAATTGTGTGGAGTGATTTTCTATATTTCTTGTGGAAGCCCTTGATATCACCTGATCAGAATAACTTATGTCTCCCTAGCCTTAGGATGCCTCTGTCACATATATTGAAAAACCACAAAGACAAAAAAAATATTAATATAATTTATAATAAAAATTCATAGAAAGATGGCCTATATAGAAACCCCTCTCAAATGATGATAAACAGAAGAACTCAGTGCAATAAGAAAGTGAAAACCTCAAATTTTAAGCAATAATTTTTATATATTTTCATCATCATATGTATTCATTCACCTTGAGCGCATGGTAATATTTATAGATAAATTTTTTAACAACTCCAACATTTTAATTCCATATTTCTAAAGTTTATTTTCATCTACATTGATGACATCATCTATTCCTTCTGATGGATATATTATTATCATACTTCCATTGAAGAAGTTTTTTCAATTCTTTTACATTTCACTTTTTAAAAAATCAACTACAAAATGAATAAATATTTCAAAACATTTATAAAATGAAAATTCATTAAAATTACTTATAAATTTTTTCTAGTAATAATAAAAAAAATAAATATTCCTCTATTTAAGATATAATAATTAAAAATGAGTGTTAATGTTACTACAAAAAATCCACTCATAAAATATTATAAGATAAAACAAATAAAAAAAATTATTTTTATTTTTAGAAGATGTGTACAAAGATTCATTTTGACCCAATAATATGATTATGGGATCAATTAGAAAGAACATGGATATATGTATACTCTTTAGTAAGAATAGGGATCTAGGACTATTTAATTCCTCCATTATCTAGCATAATATGAAGACATGCCTCATATGCATGATCAAGGATATGACCATTATCCTTTCTTATTGTTATTATGTGTTGGTAGAGATTATTATTAAGAACTTGGATATTGGATTTTTCTATGGATAATATAGGAATATTTTGATAGAAATTTTCCCTAATTCTAGGACGTTATGAAAGTATTCCTTAGTTGGAATATAAATATAGACTTTTTATCCATCTTTTAGGGTCTCTCTTCCCATAAAAAAATTATTTTAGGCACTTTGGTCTGAGTAACTGAGGTTAGGATCTCTTGGGTGGATTCCTTAGAGTGTTCATGATATGTAGGGGCTAGATAGATTTTTCAACATTAGTGGTTTATAGAATCCCTTTTAAGGGACTCCAAAATTATGGTGGGGACGTGATTTTTCTATTTATTCATCTCTATTAGGTAAGGAAGGATCTAATTTTTCAATTAGAGGGTAAATTCCCAAAATGATTTTTTTGTGGTGATGGGTTCGATTAGCTTCACCATGGTCTTTCATTTATGGGATATTGAGTCTGGATTCAGTGCATGGTGGATCCATTTAACATCATATATTGTAATAATAACTCCTTTGAGGTAGAATTCTTATGCTAAGGCATTCAACAATTTCAGCTAATGGAAATGTGTCAGAAAGAGAATCCATACGATTCATGGTTCCACCAACTTCATTATGGTAGAGGCATATTTATAGTATCCTTATTGATAATAAGTGGTATAATAAGCTCTATGGTGACTACTTATCCATTCATACAACATGCCGTAAAATAGTGAACTGGATGATTCAATTATTTTTTATTTAAGGGGAAATTTTTTAATGTTCCTGAATGATATATAAAATAGATCAATAACAAAAAAAACCCATTAATTTATCATCACATGAAAATAATATAATTTTTTATGAATCACTTTCATGGGTAAATGATTTACATTATTTTTTATTTTATTTTGACGTCCTTCCATATTCATGGTGTTTTTAATTAGTGCTTAATTTATTTACAAATTTAGGAATTCATAAGAGATTTTTATTATGATGTTTTGGAATGAAAATTGGAAAAGACGATGAGATGTAGGGCTCATTTAATACTTTAATGTGGAATTATTACCAACTCAAGGGTTCTCTTAAATATTTAATACATATTGTCGAATCCTCCCCAAATCCTATAATATCACTTGTTTCCACCATACTATTTATCGATAAAAACCATCATTCAACATGAACCATGGTATACATCATAGGTTCCCCATCAATGCTACCATCTATATATATCATAGTTTTTTCATCAATGGTATCAAATCTATGTATAGAATATTATCCCTCCTACTTTTATCAATTTTTAGTGCTATGGTTTAAATACAAATAGTTGTGAACTCTAGAGTTTATTTTGATCTAGAGAGGTAATATGTGTTCATGATATTGTGATCAGACCCATGAGATGGGATTTCTATATATCCCTATGAAGGAAATAAGAACCCATTTAGTTATTTTCCTCTTAATGGAATACGTTATACCTTTTAAGGCCATGTGGAAAGGACAATCATAATTCCATTTATTTCCATTCTTGATTGGCCACTTCCATGCAATTTAAAGTCATGTAGAGTGGCATACTAAGTGAATTGTACATAAAAATGGTTTGAATCAGACTTATATAGTAGCTTCCCTTTTGTTTTTTTATATAGATTATTCAGTATTAAGAATGAATTCCCAGGGAATATATCCTTAATAAGGTATTGTTTTTAATATTTTTTTGAACCACTGAGAGGTTTCCTATATGTCAAGATTAACAAGAATCAAAGCACACATAGATAATGGTGTATAATTTAAATTCTTGTGAAAAAATAACACCATGAAATTAAATGTAATGTATCTAGGAGATTTGTACAATTAATGGTAAAACATCAAGGAACCAAAGTAGAATTTTGAATTAGGTATCCCTTTTGTATCTATCTCATGTAGAATATAGAACATTGATGGTTTATAATTGCATGGAATGTATTTTAAGAAATTATTTGGGATTTATTCATATGATATCTATAAGTTCTTATCCTATTTTTTGGATGAGTTAAAGGCAAGGAGAGCTCGAGCTTACACCTGGTAAGAGGCATTAAAAAAAGATTACCTGCATCATTAATGATTCATGGTAATGAAGTCAGTAACAAAAACATGACTAGGGATTATAACATTTTATGAAGACCAAATAGATGCCTCATTAAGTGTAACATGTTATAAAACTCGGCACTTAAGAAATAATGATGTGTAGTATGATCTATGTGATTTTTCACTAGTATCCTCATGATGGAGACCATCAATATCAAGAGAGTACGTGATCATTTTTTCTATAAGGGTCTTATCACTATGGCAGGAAAATATATGGGATCTATTTATCTAGGGGATACATGATCATAGGGGTTAATACTGATGTTTATAGCCTAATCATGTATCTTATGAGTCCATGGATGAGATCTTGCTAGAAAAATATTTATGGGAAATTTAATTGGTGATAGGATTCCAATAAGTTCATTGGGATGGTCCTAAAATATATAGATAATTTTGACTTAATAAAAGATACTACAAATTCCTTGTCAAAAAATCTGATTTTCATCATGAAGTTCCCATAGACTAAAAAAATTATTCATAGATCAGTTCTATTTTAAAGTGGTAGAGGAGAACCATAGGAGGCCCACATTCCATGAAGTATCAATATTCAATGTGAATGTGGAATATATCGTTACATAAATTTTTTCACAATGTTGTTCTTTTTGTGTTCTTTGGTGAGGTTTTTTCCCAATTTGTGTTTCCATGGAGTTACATCTCTGAACATAGAAATTTTTCATTTCTTCTTACTGTCCATGGTTAGGGTGAATATTTAGGGGGAAAATATGAAACCTAAAATCAATAGGATCCTTTTAAATTAATTTTGAACTATGAACAGTTTGGTAACATGGGTTGTGCATGGTTAAGACTAAACCAAGAATCCCTTATAAGAAACTGTGTGGGGGTATTTGGTTTATCTATGGTGTGGTTCATGACTTGAATATGTTTTGTTAGAACACATAGAAAGCATTAATTAGTACATGTAATTTTTTATATTACCATTTTCATAGATTCCACATAGGTTTTCAAACCATGAGAGGCTCTCTAAAAGTATTTGTGAGTATTATGGTGTATATGGAGTGAGGCACACAATTTGGGAAACTGTGTAGCCTTTTAGGAGTAACAGTGTGACTTAATACTTTTGGGATCTAGTGTAACCTTCATGGATTATGAATAATTTTCCTAACTATGCTTCCAAACCATGCAAGTTTTATAGGTATTCAAAAATTTAGTATTTCCAAAAAAAAATCTCCTCGGTTTTAAGGGGTTTTCACCCCTCATCTCCCCCACATGATTCAACCGACCCTTGGAATCCATTAGAGGAGTTACACCTTCCTCCTCTATTGATTATTTCCATCCCATTGGGGATATCTAAGAGGGTTGAGGTGATTTATTCCTCCCCTTATTTTCTTATTCCCTCTCCCTCTCTTTTCTATTGTGTTTTTCTTCCCTCGTGAACCATAATCATCAAGTGGATTTATTTTAGGGCTCCAAGTGCATCTAATAACAGTGATTTTGGTTTATAGGGGTTTTATAAACCATTTATTATCCCATGAGTTTGGTTTCTATTGAAGGAAACATGTTTCAAAGTGATTCGGTGGGGTTTTCCACACATTTATGCTGGTGTTACTATAAAATTGTTTCATTTTAGAATTATAATACTATTTTTCCTTCCACATTCCCTTATTAAAAGATTAATAATATATGTTATATAACCTTTGTGATATGAAAACATTCCATCATATTTCAAGGATGTCATGGGTGTTTTCCATGTAAATTCCTTGTATTCATGTTTAAAATTGAATGTTTTAAGATTATATACTTTTCTGAACTATATTACATCTTTTGAAATTGTTTCTGCATTGTAAAAATGGGATTCTACCAAATTTTTTGTTTTCAAAATGTGATGAAAATGTTTTAAAGTGAATTTGGTTTTGAATTAGGGTGTTGACCTCAATATGGTTTGAAATAGGGGTTCCCTCATGAATTTCAAGTGGTACTTTAAAATATGTGTGTGTGATTAACCCACTGTGAAATTCTAGGATGGATTGTTTAAAATAATTGGTGGAAAGTGGTAGTTATTTTAGCCATTTTTAGCTTTCAAAGATAAACACACTCTTTAATTGTATGATTTGAAAAGTTTTTAAATTCTTGGTTGTTTTATATCAATTTCCAAGTGGTTTTCCAATTTTTTTGAGAAAAATGAAATGTCTTTGAATTCCATGTCATGATTTTATATTAATGTTATTTTTGGTAATTTTGGTTTTAAATGGAATTTTTGAATGAAACCCCTTGATTTGACATTTCATGTGTACTCCTGGTGTGTGTTTTTGATCACTATGTGATGCATGTTTCTCCCCTTATGTGGTAATGTGCTTTTTATGCCATTTGTGCATGTTATGTGTATAGAGATTTACATCATTGGGTGTTAGGTGTATGGTTAGTTATGGTTGTGGGTAGACATGGCTCATTTGGAATATGGCTCACTTCTTTTATTTGTCATGGGAAACTAGGTACTATGTAAAATATCTAGATTATTCCTCTAGTTAGATCATGTGCTACTAGTTTCCTACTAGTCATTGTTGAGACAATGGAAAGGTGGGTTTTTTATTGCAATGATATTTATGTGGGATACATGGATGATATATTATTGTTAGAACATTACAATAGCTAGTTCAGGTTATTGTACCCTTATATAGTGAGATTCTTGGTATGATAGTGAATTTTGGAAGGACCATGACACATTCTTTTTCTTGGTGATTTTTTTGATTGAGAGGATTTTTATCTAGTTCTTATTTGTATCATTTCCCCTAAATTTATGGATATGTAACCCTTCCTTAGTTATTTTTCTTTTTTATATTCTTTATGATATCATGTAGAGCCTACTTGTGATGTGTGAACCAAGTGTGTTGCCTTGTTTCCATTGAAATTTAGTTTTCAATGTTTGTTATATAAAAACCAGTTTTTTTAATTTAATGATTCTTGTGGGTTTTCTTTAAGGTGGATTTAAAAATGGTTCATTTTCTATATATGGATTCATCTAGTTAAGTATTTTAAAGATACCATTTAATTTAAATAATTAAAAAAAAAATTGGATAATTTTTAATGGTGTTAATGGAATTGAAATGGTTTTGTATATTGTATCACATGTTCTTGGTTTTGGAAAATCAAGAGTCAGGTTTTGTAAATTGTTTGTGGATTAGACTGATCTAAATAATGTTATATTTACTCAAGCATACTTTCTAGTTTTATTTTCAAACTAGCATCGATTGTTTTTATTATAAAAAATACTTAATAGTTTTAGTGGGTTTTGGTGACCTAAACTAATTTTTATCTAACACCTACAAAAGTTCTGGTTAGAGGTTCTTAGTTGGACACTTCTTTTCATCGAGGCTGGTGTGTGGTGAGTAGGTTGGTGGTGGGGAATTAGGGGTTCCATGGAGGTGGTGTAGGATTGTCTCAAGTTTTTTGGTTATTTTTATATTTAGTTATTTTATTTAGTTCTATTTCCTTGTTGTTACTCTTGTTAGTAGATGAAATTTTATATATTTAAAAAGGGGTTGGATCATGGTAGTTGGTTATAACCTTTTCAGAATGAAATTTTTTGGCTACTGCATCTATTTATTCCAATGTATTTTTCCATGATTTTTGAAAAACCATTGCCAAAGGGAATCATGTGATTCCTAGGTTCCTGTAAACAGCATATGGGGAACATGAATTCTCTTCATCCTTGCGATTTGATGAATTAGGTGTCGGGTAGGATGGAAGTCTAGGATGGTTCATTACCAATTGGTATCAATGATTCAGATTTTCTATTATTAGGAACCTAGGATTCTTGTGATGTCGTTGTTATTTTGGTATGTCCTAGTATAAAGAAGGATAAGGTTGTTGGATCATGAGAGGTATGGGTGGGAAAATCTTAGTTACCTTTTTATCACTCCAAACATTATGATTCCATGAGAAATTGGGTTTCAAATTGAGAATTAGAGTTTCATTTAGCTATTTTAGGGGGATTTTGATATGGTTATCATCGTTTAGGTCACCTTTGATTATGTATTTGATATTGGGGATCCCTATTTTGGTTATGGGGTGAAGAGGAATGGAACTCATGATGTACAATTAGCTCACATAGAAAGGAAGGCCATGTGGTTCCCATGTGGTCGAGTCATCCTTTATTGATGAGTACTATTCATGGATGACACCTGGTCCCCCAAACCATGGTGGTCTAGGAATGTAAGATTATACTTCTACCAAGTTATCCTATTTGGAATCCTTTTGAATTATATATTTCTCTAAATGTGGTTTCCACTTATTGGAGGTAGAATGAGGAGTGTTTTGTTTCACTTTTTGGAATGTGGTTTTTTTACCCTTGTTTGGATTTTTATGTAGTTCTTTGTGTGCTATTAGATTTTAAAAAATTATTTTAGATAATAAAAATGGGGTTTTTGATGTTTTTTCCAAATATGGTTTGAAAATTATTGGGAAGATTGAATTCTTATGGTTTTTTGGTAAGTCTGATAATGTGGTTACACTACTACAAATAGGGCTTATAATAGTGCTAAAACCCGCCTTTAATAGTGCTAAAAAGCGTTGTTAATCTCGGTGAAGATAAAGGGGGGTCCCCTTTATCAGCGCTAAAAAACACGCTGATAAAGGTTCGCCTTTGTCAATGGTTGCTTAGCACTAATAAAGGTAGTCTTTATCAGTGCTATTTTCAGTGCTGATAAATGTATAATATATCAGCGCTAAAAATAGCACTGATAAACACTACCTTTATCAGTGCTATTTTGAGCACTGATAAACACTACCTTTATCAGTGCTATTTTGAGCGATGATATATTATCCATTTATCAGCACTTAACTAGCACTGATAAAGGCCATAGTTCCAGTGTAAAAACAGAACCTGCATAGAACCTGCATAGAACCTGTGCGCATATGACAGCCTGCACACAGCACAAACAACACCCACACACAAATCAAAGAAGAACAAAAATTCTACATTCATTTACTTGAAATCATGAATAAAAAACAATACACCTCTATATACATTTCAAACAATGTTTAATTTGGTTACAATTACAATTATCCAACAAACAGTTAAAAAACATTGATGTTTCATCCTTTTTGCATCCATGATCCACTCTAAAAAATTGTCGTCCATGGCAGTGGTTTTTGAACAAAGAATTTGAACTCAGAAAAAAGATTTCACCTATATAAGAAACAAATATTATGTTAGTAATACAATAATGAAATAAATTAAACATTAATATGAAAGTATACATTAATAAAATGTCAATTGTTACCTGTTACAACATTTATTTTCATTAGTTCATAGGTCTAGGAGAGATGACTATAGAGCAAGAGTTCCTTCCCCATTGTGATGTGATGACCTGGGTAGGTAAATATTTGTTGGATGGTTTGTGGATTGTGGGACTTTCATGAAGATTTCAGGCTATGATGACACATATGGGACCCAAGAACATTCCCAAGATATATGCGCTTATGTTAGTCTATATAATAAATGAAAAACACTCATGAAATGGTCTTGATACATTTGAATATCTTGTACACGCTCTAAGGGTTTTGTTGATGATACCTACTGGACTGATCATAGTACCCATAATCGTCTCCACATCCCATACCAGATTCATCTTCCACAGTGGCCGATTCCAAAATAGAAGTCAGTCCATGCCACCTCCCAAAATCACCAACATCCCAGCTCCTCGACTGATCCATAGGCAGTTGGGTTCCACAGCACTATTTGACCAAGCTATCTTTTTTAAAGGCAAGAATCATCCCACCAACCTGCTTAAAAGCTGATCTAGTTCGTGCCGGGCACGGGAGATAGGAGTAGTCTTTTCTAGTTCTTCTTCTTGGAGTTGCTGACAAGGTTCCTTCACACTCGACCATCCTCTTTTTTCCCTCTTATACTATATCGTTGTACGAACGAATATCCAGTTCATTCATATTTTCTTTATCGCCCCCATCCTGCTCCTTCCCTTTACCAAGAAAATCCTCTGAGGCACAACCATTGCCCCCACTATTACTCCTCCTTTGGTTCAAAGTATTAACCTTAATCTGAATAAGACATCCAACCCCATGAGTAGAATTATTCACAGCCCTAGAGACTTCCTCTTGACCCAAATATCCACCAATGTGCTCCTGCATGGATACCCCAGCACCCACACCCCCACCTTCTGAATTAGGACATAAACCAGAATCAAAACTAACATTGGTGAGGCCTTTAAACCTATTTCTTAAAGGGATAAAAGGCCTGGCCGATATATCCATACCTCTAGCCCCCCTATCTCACGTTGAACTGGAGGCACCACCCCCTCACTTTGTTCCTCAAAGTGATCCCCTTCAGCAACCAGCACTGGCCTTTCCAAGGCATTCACCCTACCAAAAATTGCCATAGTTCCCTGGCCATCCTTGACCAACTCTCTACTGACCTCCTCCCTCTAATCAGCCACCACTGTAGGTTGAGCCTCCCTGCCACTTCCTTCTGGTCTTTCTTATTCTAGAACAGGTACCTCCCTCACACCAACCTCTAATGCCTTACTTAGGACATCTCTTTATCCTCGAATAGAGCCAAGACCAGCCACAACCTTCATTCTACAGTCCTCAACCAGTTGTCATTCCACCACCGGGAGGTGAGGCTCCTTACCCACACCTTCAGGTCCCATTTGCTCCTATCCTAGACCCGCCCCCGCACCAGCCTCTGAAACCCTTCCTGAAGCACCTTTTACCCTTCGGGTAGACACCTGGGCATCTAAACAATGAGCCTTCCAGGGACCTCCCTTATTGCAAACCACCACTGACTGACCCAAGCGGTGACAAACAGAACAATAATCTGTCCAATCCTCATAAACCACCTGCTGTTTGCACCTATACTCTTCTCCAATTGTAATCCATATGTGATAAAAAGGTATCCTAGAAGCATCCAATTCCACACAAACCCAGGGATTAATCGGGTGACACACAGCTTCTGTTCGAGAATGAGAACATAAATACCTTCCTACGAGATTACTTAGCATGAGAATAACAGCTGGATTCTGAAAAGGCAGTGGAATACCCCACACATCTTCACCTCCAATGGTAAGAGAGTAACCAAATCCAATATATGGATACAGATAATATATATATATATACTTAGTTATAATAATCCCAAATGAGATGGTAAGGGTAGTGTTGTTAAAGGCACATGCCTTAGGGCGCCTTGGCGAGAGGCGAGGCGAGTCGCAGCTAGAGCGCCTCATCACAGGTGAGGCGAGGCGACCTCACAGAGTAGCCAATAGTTCCAAAAGTCCCTCAATGATACCCATTATCTCATGCATCTACCTAGAAATAATTGTGCAAGTCAAACAACAAGTCATGTGCTCAAATACAAGTTCAAACAAACGAGATACAAAACACTAAAATTTCTTAAAAATGAACCAAGGGGTACACGACGTGTGAGAGGAACCAAACAGGGTCTGGTACCACTCCATCTATGGACCATGTCCATGGGGCTACATGGACCCAATTACATGTAGCAGTACATGTTGTACATGTGGAATAAATGGTGTGTCCAAACTAACTAGGACCAGGTCGTGTGCTGTCGGTCGTGTCCATGTACTTGGGTATGTGGTCGTGTACATCCTCATGGGATCCCATCAATGTGATTCACTAAATGTGTTGGAATATTAGGGAAGGGGTACAGGATGTGTTGGATAACTACATGAAACTCCATAATTATGATTTCCGGAAACCCTATCCACCACACACACTGGGCTACACACCGTGTGTTCATCCTTGCACACAACGTGTAGTCTGGTTTTCTCCAGATTCTCAAATACTATCTCTGCATGTTGAATCTGATCCCTCTACTTTAATTTCAGCAATATTTATATTTAGGCCCTATATCTAACTGAAAATGGTGGATATAGGACATATTTGTTGTTTTCATCCATCGTTTGTTAGAAAATGGATTTTGTTGATCCTCGGCGGTTTCGTCATTCACCCCATAAGCACTGCACACCATCATGCCTTACTTCAATATTGATTTGTTTAAAGATCAATAATATGAATCTAGGGATAGAAAACATTGAGTAATAAATTAATATTTCAATACATCAGAGAATTATCTATCCAAAATTGGTACATATCCATATAAGGGATCGATTCACCCAAACTATTTAATCAATAAGGGTGTAAACATAAAATTTAAGATTCCCACTTGAATATTGGATCATTTTTCATCAAAAATCATGCTATCTAATGATTGAAGGAATTAATTGTGTTCATTATATCTCGATCTACTCTAATATGTCATTTCTTCATCATCCAAGGTTATTCACCAAAGAATTTTAGAGGATAATCAATGTTCATATATGGATAACATAAGTAGTAGGAATTCACCTTCATCCTATTTGTGAGCAATCTTCCATCAGGTATGCTGCCCATTCATTTCTAAACACATCTATATCATCTTCTGAATATGATTTTTTGTGATAGTCATGGTAGTAATGAAAAAATATAAATACACAAAGGATTAATAAATATTTTAAATGAACTCGTAATTATTTTCGAAAATACCTCGTCAGGGATGCTAGTTTGTTGATGAAATACGATCTCTTTTGTTAATTTACAAACATAATAACCACAGTCTTTTCCATTTGTTTGTTTTAGAAACTGTAGAAACATTTAAAACAATGAGTAATTTGTTTTGATATGTGTTTGGATAGTGCAATGTTATTATATATATCAGGATACTTTTCCAATTTTAGATCTTATAGGCATTCTTATCCTTAGGCCCTGGATTCATTCCATGCATTAGATGATATTGATGCACCGCCCTATCATAACATAATCCTCATTAAAATATAACATAAATTATATAAATATATGTTTAGTTTTAAAATGTTGCATCTAGTGTATTACATATTAACAAATGCCATCATGCGTGGTTGGTTTGTTGGATATCCATGAATTGAATCCAGAAAATAAATCTTTGGAGTATCCAAATTGACTACAATCAGCATCCAATGATCCCTAAAAATAAAAAAAGGAATAATTAAAGAAAGAAATGAAAATATAGTTGATATGATTAAATTTTAGAGTTTTACCCTTGCATCATTGGTATTAAAAATATTCTGTCATCCGTAATTTTGTTTTCAAATGATTTGAGCAGAGATGACATTATTGTAGCCTATTTATCAGAATCTATTTCATCTTTTGAAGAGGTGGTGTGAGGACTAACGAGTCCAAATTTTTTTTCATGGGGAAATCCCTTCAAATTTTTTTCATATATATGCCTGCGACAAATATAAAATGTATTTAGTCATAACTATCAGAGTATATCAGCTTTTGTAAAATCAAATCATGAAAACATACCTCATGTATACATTTACAACTGAGGCTCCTAGCCATTCATACTTGAGGAGTTCATTTACGTTTTCAGCACTAATGAAATATGATGTTTCCTCTCCATACATAGTTTTTCAAAATCAACTGTGTGAGTATTTTCATCTTTCAACTTTGTATCCACATGATCCTGCAATGATATTAAATGTGGATATAGAACGGACGGGGTGAACGTGCTCTCAGTAGACCGTTTCAATCGGTTGGTTGATCCTTGAGATAGTTTTGAGCTGATATTTCATTTCACCCCCTTCTCTTTGTCATTATGTAATAACATTCATCGGTTCAGAAATTGTTTCATTAAATGTTAAAGGTCCAGCTTGAAAAATAAATTGGAAATGGATACCTTTTTGTCGACATGTTTTTTTACAAGAGTTGTCAGCCATGCGATGAATGTTCCAATAGCTTGTTCAACCATATGAATGTTTTCATTGTCATTTGGAATAGGTAGCTCGACACTCGGATCATTAGATACGTTAATTGACACTCTGAGATGATATTTTGGAAGTTTTCTGTTGTGTAGCATGTCGTTCTGCGTATTGAACATCGTCGCCCTCGCTACAAGGCAATAGGTAGGAGTTGATAGATATAAATCACAGTCATTTTCACCTAGTAGAATATTAGTACAGGAAAGGTATCAGTGTCTATATGAATCAAATTTCATAGAAACAATTATTAAAACATTGTTTACCTCAGCTAAGTCAGGTTTTTTAGGATAATGGCTCACCTCAAAGCTGGTGGGGGTGGGGCGGGATCGTCACGCACGTGTTGTTGTTGAGTTGTTTCTTCTCTTTGTCTCTCCCCCATCAATTTTGCTATCATATTTCTCTGTTATTTTAATTATTCTTGAAAAAAGCTAATTTTTCTTGCAGATTTTCAATTTTTTCACTTTGATCCTCCACTTGTTTTTGTTTTTGAAAATATTTTCGGGGTGTCACCCC
The DNA here is from genome assembly GCA_963277665.1 of Viscum album. Classification (NCBI taxonomy): domain Eukaryota; kingdom Viridiplantae; phylum Streptophyta; class Magnoliopsida; order Santalales; family Viscaceae; genus Viscum; species Viscum album. Next base: position 1,263,312,504 of record OY728131.1, on the reverse strand, counting down.
AAAACCCGCACCTCTGACGCGGCCATACTGTTCTGGCTACTTTAAGGCTGCTGAAAGTATGTCTGCATCTGGTGTGGCTGTTGTTGATTCATGTGACTATGTCAGATAGAAAATATAGAAAAATAAGTAGTTATTGTAATGTAATATCTATTTAAAGCAAATCAAATTTATATTATGTCATACTTACACATGTTTCCCACACTTTTTGTGTGTTTTCATCTATCAATATCCCCTCTTTATTTACACGAGCCTCCTTCCATAGCACATGGCGTGGGATAGATATGGCTTTCGATTTCGATTCATCAATCTACATATAAACAGAGAAACATGGTCATGGTGTTGATTTATGTCACATACAAGTAGTACAGTAGATTTAAAAGTCATACCAATTTTTTCTCAAGTGAAGTGCACCCCATCCTTGCTTTATGGTTAGGGTACGCTGGTTCTGTTGCACGATTTTTATTTTCAGCACTCAGTTGTTGTTTCATAAATAAAAAACTATCAATCAAATTGATGAATACAATAAAACGTCAAACAACGTATTACCCCACACAATGTACCTGAAAAGTCTGCTCCCCACAACGGTTGCTAAATGCATACCATGCTCCTTGGGATATCAAGTGTGCATAAAGAGGAGGTGGGTGCGGCTTGATTTTCCCTTCTGCATCTTTAAGATGATATTTCGTTAAAATTGTGTGGAAACCTCTATGAATCCTTCCTAAAACTCTTAATACATATTCCTTGTGCGAGGAATCTACTATAAATGAACTATGCAATGGATGATGAAGAGTAAGTCAATGTTTTGGTATTTTATTTTATTTTAATAAATTAAAAAAATGATATCATAATGTTACCGTAATATCTTCCCACAATAGTGTCTTCAGCCTGGTGAAAATATGGTGCCACGACTGTACATCAATCGGCATGCGTTGCCGAGTGACGATTCCAATGTTGCTACTAAAGATGGCTCTGTTGGGGTTAACATGTTGGCCTCGCTTATTCTATCCCATCTCAAATTTGATGCCTTTTGCTTTTGCCTTAAGGATTTTGGCTAACACTGTCAAACTAAGACACTCTTGTTTTTTTTTGCACTTTCAGGGTTTTATTTCCTACCATTTCCTCAGAAGTATCATCAATATGTTCCCCCAGAGTGCTAGCATCAGCACTGGGACCAGTAGCAACAGGTTGAGAAACCTGTTGTACCTTAGCACTGGGACCAGCAACAACAGGTTGAGAAACCTGTTGTTTCTCTGCACTAGGACCATAAGCATCTGGTTGCGAAACCTGTAGTTTCTCTTCAGTGGGACCACCAGTAGCTGGTTGAAAAACCTGTTGTTGTTCTGCACTAGGACCACCAGCTGCTGGTTGAGAGACCTTTTGTGCCTCGGGATTGGGTGCATCAGCAGGTGCAGAAGTTAGTATCTATAGAAGTGGTTTAATATTTAATTTAGATTACATAAAAATATTAGTGAACAGATAATAATATAACGTAACACAATGTATATTACAATAAACAAATAACCTGATTATTGAACTCTCTTTTTTCTTTAAAGGATGAAGAGAGTTGACTCCTCTATCGACTATGTAAATCCCTTCATTATGGTCTCCTTTGACATTCAAAGTGTTGTCTACATTGAGACTGCTATGAAATGATTGTAAAGTCCCTATAAAAGGGTCAACCTCCATTGAACTTTCATCTGACCCTTCAGTTGTTTTGGTCGATAATAGAACAATTGACCAATTTCTGTTTGCGGGGTTTGGAACATAAAATACTTGTACTGCTTGTGATGCCATTATAAATGGTTCTTCTTTATCCCATTCCTTACTGAAATCAACTTTCACGAATCCTAATTCATCTATTTTAATAGCACTCATGTTATCAACCCACTTTCATTAAAAAATCAGCACTTTGAATTTCGTATAATCTAACTCCCATATTCGTTTGATGATGCCAAAGTATGACATATTCGCATAAATTGAATTTTTTTCCTTATCACCGGAAACATGAATCGCCTCAGCCACAAGTGTAACCCCACTATTTTGCATGGTACTATCTTCATCATGTTCATTAGTATAGAATGTATAACCATTAACTGTATAAGCATTGTAAGATAATACGTACACACTTTCTCCTCCAGCTATCCATCGAAGTCATTCTGAAATTGAGTCTGGATTTTCATCTAATTGCTTAAAAATATGGTCCCGAAACTATCCTATAAACTGTCGATTATGTGTATATGATATCTATTTTTCAGCCCTAGAAGGTTTCAAACGCCTAATAATTTCTTTGTGGGTTTGAACATATGGGTCAACATTGAAACCGTTATGCAAAACGTAAAGGTGGGCCTGCTCCCGATCTCTAATATTGATTGTGACAACCTCTCTTCCAGAAATTCCTTCACCCTCAAGCCGCTCAGTGTGACGAGATTTCAGCAGGCCAATGATTTCCACACTAGACAGGTATTCGGTACAAAATTCAATGGCTTCCTCAACAATATATTGCTCTACAATACAACCCTCTGGCCAACTTCAGTTTTTGACATACCCTTTCAAAATCTTTATATACCGTTCAATGGGGTACATCCATCTATAATGTACAGGACCACATAGTCGAATCTCTCTCACCAAATGAACCATCATATCAAAAAATGTTGACGGGAAGAACATTTCCAATTCACATAATATGACAACAATTTCTCTTTCCATAGTTGGCAATTTCACTGGGTCTATAACTTTACTGTATATAGCTTTGAAGAAGAAACAGAGCTTTATTAATTTATAGTGGACATTCTTGGGAAAAATTCAACGTAAAGCTATAGGAATTAGATTGTGCATCAAAACATGGCAGTCATGTGATTTCATACCCTTTAATTTTAAATCGCTCATTGACACGATGTTATTGATATTTGATGAATACCCCTCTGGAACCTTTACTTCATTCAAGAAGTATCAAAACTGATATCTCTCCTGCCTGGAAAGATTGTAAGCAGTAGGAAGAAGAAATGATTGTTTTTCACCCTTCACTGGTGCCAACTCTTCTCGTATTCCCATCTCAACCATGTCCAATATAGCCTTAATTCCATCCTTTGTTTTACCGGGTGAATTTAGCAACGTGTCGATGACACTATCACATACTTTTTTTCAACATGCATAACATCAAGAAAATGTCTGACATACAGACAATTCCAGTATGGTAATTAAAAAAAACTAATATCTTTTTCCAACCAGTTTTTGTAAGGTTTTTTTAAAACAGTTTACCAAAAGTAGTGTCCAAATATTTTACTTTCTCAAACAATTGATCATCTATTAGTGGAGACAGTGTTGTACATTCTTCTGAACTTCCATTGAATGATGTCTTCCAAGATCGGTACTTATGTCGTCGGGGTAGAAATCTATGATGTCCTAGAAACATGGTTTTCGATGAATGTTTCAACCTAATTGACTATGTACCTTGTTCACAAATGGGACACCCTTGAGTTCCTTTAATGCTATATCCTGACAAATTTCCATAAGCAGGAAAGTCATTTATCATCCTGTACAACATGGTTTTCAAACTGAAATATTCATTTTTTTAATCATCATACAACGTAAAACCCGAATCCCATAATATTTTCAAATCCTTGATCAATGGGGCCAAATAAACATCAATATCATTACCCGATTGTTTTGGTCCTGATATAAGCATAGATTACATGATGTATTTTCGTTTCATGCATAACCATGGTGGTAAGTTATAGTTTACCAACATAATCGGCCATGTACTGTGACTGCTGCTTTGAAAACCAAAAGGATTCACCCCATCTGTAGATAACGCCAGACGAAGGTTTCTCGAATCATTCCCAAATTCAGGATACTCGTGATCAATTCTCTTCCACTGAGGAGAGTCTGTTGAGTGATGTAGTTTCCCATATTTAATTATTTTATCTGCATGCCATGTCAATTGTCCTACAGTCTCCTCACTTCCATATAGGCACCTAAACCTTGTAATGATTGCAAAGTACCATACAACTTTCGTAGGATTAGAATCATCTTTCTTGTATCGAGAAACACCACACTTTGGGCATTATTTAAGTGATTTGTGGTCCTTGAGAAACAATATATAGTCGTTCGGGCAGGTATGTATTCTTTCAAAGATCATACCCATCGATCGTAGCATTTTTTTGGCATCATATGTTCATCTTGGGAGTTCATTTTTTCTGGGAGCATGTCATTCAGGAGAGAAAGTAGTTCCGTAAAACTGGCATCACTCCACCCATTGCCTGTTTTCAAATTATATAGCTTCAATACGGCTGACAATGTTGTATATTTAGTGAAACCAGCATACAATAGTGTTTTTTCACAACTCGTTAACTTCTCAAACAATTTTGGGCAATCAAGAAGTTCATCTTCAACTATCATTATCATTTCTTCAATACGATCTTCATCATCATTCACATATGTAACCACACCCTCCATATGATCGTCTTTACTGTTCACGCTTGTAATCATATCAGATGATCTAAAAAATGTCGTGTTATCTGAGCCACTACCTACATTCATTTTTTCCTCGTGTTTATTCCAACATGTATAACTTCGATCTATTCTGTGACAGATCAGGTGTTCTTCCAACTCATCTGGACTAATTTGTCTTGAATAACAACAATGTAAACACAAACAAAGGATTTGAGAAGGGTTACATGAATGATCTTCTGCAAACTTGATAAACTCTTTCATGCCATCTTCATACTCTTTTGTCAACTGATTGGCATTCATCCATTCTTTATTCATATTCATCATCTTTATGGGTTCGATCTCGAACTTGCCTAATATTATGTTTTAATTAATCAAGTAGCATTGTTTGGGTTTTATAAAAAAATCATGGTACAAATGCCTCTAAACTCATGTGAAATCCATATACATGGTGTGTCCAGTAGGGTGAACATCATGTATGGATAAGATACCTAATTTAATCTAACATATATCAAATTAATTCCACGTTATTCTTACAAAGACTGAATGATGCCTTTGAAAATACATGATATATTAAACAACTTGACCTAAAGGCATGTACTTTAGATAAATACTAATTCACCTCACCAGCTATGCATCACATTTTTGTGGAATACACGGTGTGTAGTCCTTACATGACCACTAGGGGTGTATAGTCTATACACATCAAGTTTCTATAGTGTCTATACATGTTGTGAGTAAAGTAAAACACATTTCATATGGTTCTACCATTATTTCATGGAATGTACATGGTTTCATGCTGAAGTATATATCTTGGAGATACATTGTGTGTGACCTAGGTTCACATGACATGTAACATTTAAAATGAAACTTATTCCAATTTTGAGTCAGAAGATTAGTCATGTGGTGTAAATTTTGGCGATAAATGTTGTGTGGCATTAAAATCTATATGAAATCCATGTATGGTGAAGCATGTTCCATTTAAAAATACTACATACCATGTATTTTAAAGTGTCTCATAGAGTCCTCTAGAAGTGGTTTTCTAGGATTTAGTGGAATTGCACTAGTAACAAAGTGGTGGTGACATTGAAATGGGTAAAGTTTGGATTGATATTCAATAGTGGAAGAACTACAACATTGAAAACAAATGGAATATCAATCATACCAACAACCGCAACACCATACAAAAATACAATCGTGATCACAATCGCAACACCATACAAACCAAATAATCACAATTTTAGATTTTACAAAGCATCCCTTATTCAATTTTGTTTGTTAATTCAGGAGTTATCACATAAGTTTTATCATCCAGGGGTGTTCATTAATAAGTCAAGTATACATAAATTACCAATTTTTATATTCCAATGTTCAACAATAACCAACCAACATTCAATTCATTTAGTGCACAAATATGGACCACCAACAGCCACAATTTTCAGTGGGGCATTTAGACCGTACATTTCACATTATAACCATCAATATCAAACAGTAATAACATGCGAACAAGAGGAAACCAATGAGTAACAGGAGAAAACTCACCATGAAGGTGTTGTTAAGCACACGGAATAGGTGCGTTCATAGCAGAGGAGAGGTGCACAGAAGAGGAGATTTCCAACTGAAAAGAAAACCTAAAATAGTGGAAACCCATGAGAATAAAATAATCTAAAACCGAGTACACCATTTACCAAATGAGTAATCCCTGATCAATCCTCTGTTGTCACACCTTTCATGACATGCCCTATCCTAATGATGGTCATTATTAAGAACACCACAATCCCACCCTGATGGTGGTAGTTATCCTTAGATGATGGAATGTCCCAACCAAATTGTTGGACATAATTAGATAACACATCACCCTTGCATGGAATTCTCCCACCTCATCCTATATCTGATGGATTCTTGACCCATGCATGTTCTATAGGTAATTCAATAGCATAAAAAATATAAACTATATAAAGGAATAATATGGAATATCAAGAATAGTTTACAAGGGGATATAAACTAAACATTAGATCATATATCAAGAACAAGTTTCAAGGTCTACTCACACTCTTGCAAGCAATAACATCATGAAATAGAATCAAGCGTGAACCATTAATCATGGAAACATCATATACAAGGACTTATTTATTAAGGAACTTCCTACCACAATCTCAACATTAAAATCAATGTTCATTAGGTGTTTTTCATTCTAAAACATTTTCACACACCAACTAGAATAATCTATCTCTCTAATAACTTCCAGAACCAATTCCATATAAATAAATGGTTTTAGATAAAGGAATATGGAAGAAAAATCCAAGCTGTAGGAAAAACATTACCTGAAAATTAATATCAATAATGGTAGAATCCAAGATTATTTGAATTAAGAAGAAACTATCACTCTTTGATAGTGATAAGAGGAGAATTCACCAAGAGCAGACCTAATGGACATCATAGAACTCCACTGATCTCTAAGAATATTGTTGCTACACCAACACTAGAATTACCAGTGAAAAGGGGTGAAAGGATACATTCTATCGACGATGGAGGAAGTGGTGGTGACGGAGGAATCGGCGGAGACGGAGGCAGTGGTGGAGGCAGAGGTAGCGGTAGTCACAGCAGTGGGGGTGGAGGCGGCGGCGGTGGTGGTGGAGGCAGTGGCAGCGGCAGAGGCAGTGGCAGTCGCGGTAGCAGGGGCGGAGGCAGCGGTGGTCACGGCAGTGGGGGTGGAGGGAGCGGCGGTGGTGGAGGAGGAGGAGGATGAGGAGGAGAGGTCGTGGCAAACGAGGGGCCTGGTTCGGCTTCCGTGAAAGCTTGACCACGTGCGAGCAAGGAGGGCCTATTAGGTTTATTAAATAAAAACTGATGGAACCTTTATCAGCGCTCGTTAAAAGTGCTGATAAAGATTTACCTTTATCAGTGCCAAAAAAAGAACTGATGAATGTTACCTTTTATCGACACTTATTTTAGTGCTGATAAAGGTAACATTTATCAGTGCTTTTAGCTAGTGCTGATAAAGGCATACCCCTTTATCAGCGCTTTCTGTTTAGTGCTGATAAAGGGAAGTGCTTCCCTTGCCCTGTTTTGTGGTAGTGTTATTTCCCTTGGGATATTTAAAATATTTCAATAGTAATTTTGTTTTTGAAACAAGTTTGGGAAGTTATTTGGAAAAGGGAAATGAGTTTTCATAATACTTTTTGGGATTATAGGTTCTCATTGTAATATGATATTTTGAAAGTATTTTTTTGGATTGAATTATTTAGGAAATGTGTGTGTTCAACTATGGTTGTTTTTTCTTAAAACATATAGAGATTTGTACTTTTAGTGTGAACCTTAATTGTGGGTGATTTCAAAGTTCCATGGTAAATGGTTGGTTTTCCAAAGAAAAGAATCTTTTGATGTGGATGTGTTGCAGCTCACTTGAGGTCTTGATGTAGTTATTTTGATTCCTTGATTTTGAATGAGTCATTCTGGTTTCCACTATGGGAAATGACTCATGGTAGTTTAGACCTTTGTTGTTCATATCCCCTAAAATGGTTGAAAATTTTTCTCTATTTTTGTTGCCTACCTAGACTCCAAGTGGTGTAGTGGATGTATAAACTTCACAAATATTATGATTAAGGTGGATATAGGAAGAAAATGGGGTGATCCTAAATTCTATTAACACACCTAATGCTTATCAGGTGAGATCCATAGAGATCTTATTGTTTTATTTTAACTATAATAGTGGTATTTTTTGATCCCTAATTTATTGAATGAGGGTTTGTTTTAGAGCATGGGTTATGGTAATAGGTCTCTAGTTTGATCATTTTGAGGATGGGTTGGTTGTTTTAGACCCTTTACTTTGGAGGTTGTGTTCTTAGCCTTAAAGATTTATCTTATGTTATAGGATTTTGTGGATTTTTTCTCTTTTTGGTATGTCCTTATGGATGGTTTCATTTTGGAATGTTTTTATGGGTGGATTTAGAGGTTATTTTGGTTGTATTTTTTCTTTTGGTTAGATATGAGTGTTGTTTGTGGAGCCTCATTATTTCATTGAAACTTCCTTAAATTTCATAGTTTAAATAGTTCTTTTTTGAGCCAATGAGGTGCTCATTGTTTAGATTGGAGGGAGGAAGTTGGGTGAACAATTGGGCAACTTGGGTGTGTGATACACCAGTTAAGTGTAGTATACTAACTGGTGTTTGGGTTTAGGAATTTTTTAGGATATATATGGTGTGGGTGACCAGGTTTTTGACCCATGGTTATCTACATGTATCATGAACCAAGGTGAGAGCTCTTACATTCTTTTGAGCCTCTTGGGACTGTTCTTCCATCCATTGGGATTATAACCAATTGTGTTTGAGAGTGCCTTTTCCACATGGTTTTTCATTATTTGAGGATTAGATTATGAGTAGATTTAATTTGGTTCCACCATATTAGAGGAACTCTAAATGGTTGGGAGACCATGTTAATTCTTATGTGGTTTATAGTTCTTCATGTATGAGTTTTTTATTATTCATTCTGTTTGGAGACTTTTTTTATGGTTGATTATTTTGATCATTTTTTAGGATGTTTGTAGTTTTCTTAATGGTTAATCTATGTTAAGTGGCTCATTTTGGAATGTCATTTTGAGATATTTAGTTTTTTTTGTATTTTATTCTGACTAGGACATTATGGTTGTAGAAATTTCCATGGTGGGAAGTTTGAGTCACCCCCATGTCATGATGTTATTATTTTTGTGTTATATAGTGAGTTGGAGGCCTGGTTTGGGTTTCTATAGAGTTTTGAATTAAAAAATGGGAAATTATTTATGATTTCCTATTATTCATGTTTAGGGTTCATGGTTAGAGGGAAACTATGTGGCCTCCTATAATGAGGATCCTTTTCAGTTCATTCTGAATTGTGTGTTATTTTTTATCACGAACTATACATGATTAGGTCCAAAATATGCTTCTCCTAGGAAAACATATGTGAGTTATAGGGTGTATATGATGTTTTCGTGACATGTTCATGGTTTTTTCGAATATTAAAAAAGATTTTTGTACGCTCTATGATTTTTTACAGGGTCATTTTAACTACTTTTGCATTGTCTTTAAAATCGTATGAGGATCATATGATGTCCATAAATGGATTGGGTTAGTTTTGGAGTGAGTCATATGATTTTGGAAACCATGAATCCTCTTAGGAGTAATAATGTGGCTTAAAATTTTTGTGAAGTAGTGGCACCTACATGGTTGGAGCACGATTTTCCTAACCATGTAGAAAAACTGTGTGAGTTTTCCTAGTGTTTAAATTTTTTGGTTTTCCCAACTTTCCATCCACAATTTAAAGGGGTTTTCACCCATATTCTCCAAAAAACAATTCTGATGATCCTTGGGAGACCTTTTAGGGGTTCCAACTTCCTCCTCTATTGATTATTTACCTTCCATTACTAATTTAAAAGAGGGTTGAGGTGATTTATCCCTCTCTTTCCATTCTTCTTCCACCTCCTCTCTTATCTCTTGGTTTTGGCTTCGCCAAGGAACCCTAGTTTTCATGTGGCTAGATAATAGGGTTCTTTGTGAGTATAATGTTATGTATTTTGTTGTTTATGTATTTGAAACACCATTTTTTATCCTGTGGGTGTGGTTTTCATTAAAGGAAACACATTTCAAGGTTCTTCGGTGTGTTTTTCCTCTCCTTGAGGTAGGTGTCACTATGAAATTGTTTCATTTTTTAATTATAATATTCTTATTCCATCTAAATTATATTTTTATGAATGTTGAAATATATTTCATATCTTTTGGTGATATGGAACCATTTTTTGATGTTTTAATAATGGAATAGGTGGGTTTCTATGAAAACATTATGTTTTATTGTTTGACATTGAAGGCTTTAAGATGCTAAGATTTTGTGAAGTAACATAATGATTTTGAAATTTTTTTCCCACGTTTTTAAAATGGGGTTCAACCTAGTGTTTGGTTTTCAAGGTGTGAAAACTTGGTTTTAAATGGAGTTTGGTTTTGAATTCAGATATTGACATTCCAATAATTTAACATAGGGGTTCCCTGATGAATATCAAATGGTTTATTAAATTTTTTTGTGATTTAAACCTTGTGAAATTCTATAAGGGATGTTTTATATGGTTTTATGTAATATGGTTGGCCTTTTTTCCTTTTTTCTACTTTCAAGGAAAATAATATTATTGAAGGATATCCTTTAAATATTTTTAAATTCTTGGGTAATTTAAATCATTTTAAAAATATTTTTTGGTAATTAATTTTGTGAAATTTTAAAGGGATTGGAATTTAGAGTTGTATTTTGATGTAAAAGGTCCATTTCCTACTTCAGTTTTTAAATGGATTTTGTGAAAGATGCCCCTTGATTTTCCCTTTCTTGTATACCCATTGTGTTGGTATGTGATCACTATATAATTCATGTTTCTCACCTTGTGTGGGATTGATCTTATTATGCCTTTTTTGAATGTTTTGGGTATGGTAATTTTCATCATTGTGTGTTTGAGGTGAGGGTAGTTATGGTTATTCCTTGTTTGTATACATTTCTTATTTTCAAATTGCATCACTTACTTGATTAGTGATGGGAAATCAGGTACTAAGTGGAAGATCTGTTTGTTTCTCTAGTTGGTTCACATGCTGCTAGTTTTTCCACAAGTTCTTCCATAAATAAGGGATAAGTGGTGGGGGTTGTCATTAAAACGAGGCCCATGTGGTATACATGGATGTAGGTTTGGATTTATCACACTTCAGTAGCTAGTTGGTGTGGTTATACCCTTATACGGTAAGATTCATTGTATGTTTGTGATTTTAGATAGTACATGATACATTTGTTTTCTTGGGGAGTTATTTTTTAAGGAAAGTTTAATATAGTGTGGGTTTTTACTATTTCCCATACTTTCATGGATATAGAACCCTTCCTTCTTTATGATGCATTTTTATATGCCATGTGATATCATTTGGTTCTTTCTTGTGATGTGTGACCCGTGTAAGTTTGTTTGTTTCCTTTTAAAAAGATTTTTTCATAGTTGGTTGTGAAAAAGTATGTTTTTTTTGTAAATACTCTTGTGTGGGTTATTTATGGTGTATTTAAAAATGGGTGTTTATTTTAAATATATAATAATCTATTTAATTGTTTTAATGTGACCATTTCATTTAAATAAAACAAATTTTTTGTTTTGAGAAATTTTAACAGTGTGTGTTGTTTCAAAATGGTTTTGGCTTGTGGATTTTTTTTCAAACAATAAGGGTTTGGTTTTAGAAAACAAAGAGTAATGTTTTGTAAACGTTTTATGGTTTTTCTATTTCCATAAAGTTATATGTATGAAAACTTAATTTCAAGATTTATTTTTAAACCATCATTAATGAATTTCCTTATGAAACATATTTCATAGTTTTGGTAGGTTATATAGTGGTGATGCAGGCTTGGATTGAGTTGGTTGGTTATTTTTTTATTAGTTGTTTTATTTAGTTATGTTTCCATATATTTCCCAACTATTTTTGGATTCTCCATTTATGTATATGAAAATGGGTTTGATTATTTTAATTGGTTATTACCTATTTGGAATGGTGTTTCTTTATTCTCAATCCTACATTTATTTATTCCAGTTTCCTTATCTCTGATTTGGTAAAACCATTCCCAAATAGATTCCTATGATTCCCATAATCCTTATTAGCCTATATAGATTGGTAATTATGTTTTTTCCTTGTGATGGGTCGGGTCAGGTGATAGGTAGAATGTGAGTCCAATTTGGTTTATTAAACAACCCTTATAGGGTCTATGCTAGAGCCTGTGGGAGTAGGAAGATCTTATAGGAGACCTTATAGACATAGTTCATAAATTACCCATCAAAAATAAGGATCGCATGTAACCCCTCACTAAGGATCCTTTCGGATTAGGATTGTATATGAGGCTTCATGTTTGAGGCTTGTGGATGAGACCACATAAATGGAGTTCATAGTGGCTGTTTATAGGTAAAGCCCACATATGAGGCTTGTAGGGGAGGCTCATGGTAAAATCTCATGGAGAATCCACTATAATGGTAATTTCATGGAAGCTCCTTCATGGATAACTTGATGAAAAAAGATTGGATTCCCTATTTGTACAATGGGAAGAATATCTCTATAAATATGGAAGATATTTTCTTCATTCTCCTTATTATCACTCACATATCTCTATCCAATTTCCCTAAACAAAAGTTGTATATATTTATAGTAATATTTTAGAATGCTCATTTCCAAAATGAATAACCATAAAAGTACATAGTTGTGAACTAGGGGTACACTGTGAAGGTGTTTGACAGTCATGAACCATATCTTCCACCCCATGATAAAACCACATTTGGGGGGGTTGATGTCTCACCATTGTGTATTATTGGTGTATGTGGTCAGGTGGAATTCATAACCTTGTTACTAGAGATGACTTCATTCCATGAATAATTTATTCTTCATAAGAGATAAGGGCACATCAAGATATTATATGTGGATTTTTTAATTGTAGGCTCTACTTTTTTAATGAATGGTAAACTTCATCAACCAATAAACTGCCTCATTGGAATATTTATGGGCCATAGAAGAAGCATATCAAGATTATTTTAGACATTTAAAATATCCATCAATATCATAAACAATTTTGGATGATATCAATGTGAATGTTTTGAGAATATGAGGTTCATTTATTGGGGCTTGTTGTGAATCCAGGAGAATTATTTGTGTATCATTTAAAGGCGTTTCTAAGGAATCTAATAAAAATATTTAATAGGTTCATATTTTACAGGTAATCATAGGATACAATAGGAGATTTATAATTAAATTATTTTAGTTTGTGAATCCTCTAATTGTTTTGATTCAGAAAGACAAGCTATTTTGTGGACTGAATGTTGACATGATGCAATTGAACTTTTAAAGAGGAAGCTAGCCAAGACCCCTATGATTTTTATGATAGGTGATGGCATTATGTTTTGGGGTTTATTAAAACACTTCTTATATTTGTTTGGGTTGTATTCTGATATAGTAGAGAAAAGTTATCTCTTTTGGGTCTTGAAATTTATATACTTATGAAAATATTTATTTTACCCATATTTTTGTACTTTTTACAATGGTGTATTGAATTAATTTTTTTCATATTAAATTTGTAAATGATTTTTGGTATTGATATATCATAAGGGATTGAGGTATTTCTCATCCCATCATGATTTAAACTTGATCCAATTTCGGTGGTTGGAATCATCTTACTATTATGAATTCTATATTCCTTTTACACCAGGTAAATACAATGTTTTTTCTTCAATGTTGAGAAATAAGTCATGTGTTGATTTTGCACATGGATTTGGTGATTCTTGATGAGTGTTGGAAAAGATTTAAATGATTTAACTTCACATGAAAATATTTGATGGTAGAGGTTATTTCTATGAGACAACCATACAATCATATTTGGTGTAGGAGGTAGAGGAATCGTAGTTGGTGGAATCTGAGGTAGTGGTTTGGTCAAATTTCATTTTCTATGGTGATCCCCCTAAGGGGTAGTCTTTTGATGATCAATGACAAGTTTTGTTCCAGGGTAGGCTCTTCATTATTTTATTGATGCCTGAGGTGGTTCTCCATGAGTTCCACATTTCACATTTATCAGTACATCATGGTGTGGATAAGATATATCATGACTTGATAGGTTATTTCATGTGGTCTGGTTTGAAGTAATTAGTTTAACTCTTCTATGTTGGTGTTTAGTATTCTAGAAGGTAAATTGTTGGAATCATATTTTTAGTGGGTTTCTTCAGCCATTAGATGTCTGAAAATGGGAGTGGGATGAAATATCGAGGGACATGGTCACTGGTTTACCCTAATCTTATGGTGGGTATGATTTTATTTTTGTGATTTTTGAATATTTTTTTATATCTTCTCACTTCAAGGATATTAATGATTTGAAAAGTATATGTTTTATTGAGGCAATATCAAGGATAATTTTTTACACTTCATTATTCTCAAAATACTACCATAGATTATTGTGATACCCATTTAACTTCCTATGTATAGATAGGTCTCCAGAATGATTTTGGATCTTTGATATGTATTAACAGATATTTTCAACCACAGATGAACAATTGGACATAATAAACTATCGAGACCACAAAAAACATGTTTCATGTTACATGCCTTGTCTGTTATGATGTTTTTGTTATGCAATTTTTATAGAGATGTCCATGAGAGTTATATCACTATGGGTTTTTTAACTCTTTATATTTCCTTCCCTTGTATTTGTCTGATCCTCTAGGATAAGAATCATTTAAAAGGTATCTGGTATAAGGGACAATTTTTTTTCTGAACCCTTGAATTTTTATTTCTTGGTTGTTGAGGGAGTCTATAGTGTTCATTATTATAGCCTTGATATTAGAGGAAGGAATGATCGTACAGAGTTGATGCTTTCTTCTAGAATATGCAAGTCATGGAATGGTATCATGTGTTGTGTTGTGTTTTTCTAATCAGGGAGATGTGATATAGTATGGAGATATATTTTATCTTATGGGTTTAAGACATGAGATTTAGACTTTTTAAGATTTTTAGGAATATATTAGGTCATAGATTTAAGGATTCAAGGAAGATTTTTTTAAGTGTAAAATTTCACATATGGGTTTTCAAATCATATGTGTTTCCTTTTTCATTTTTCTAATTGCATAATGGTGAATATTTTCTCCTTGTTTTTTGGGTATGTGGATTTTTTTTTCTCACAAATCCCCTTAAAAGTGTGATCATAAGGTTTTGTGTGATGGAGACATAAAGGTTGTGTTTCAAGGTTCTATCTCTTTTAGTTTCATCATGCTATAGTTCTTTGGTTATGACAAGATAATTCCTTGGTCAAACTATATTAAAATATTAAACCAAGACTTAATTGAGTGGGAAAATAGTATATCCTGGTGTGTATATTGGATAAGTTATCAATCGATATCATTAAAATGTGGCTATTGATTATCGTGACACAATGAATTAATTTCAAGTATGTATATAAAATTTGAATCATATCCAAATTAATCTTATTTCCCTTATTATCTCTAAGTCTTAGGCAATTAGATTCACTTTTTGGAGTCCCTTATTGTATATTTTTATTTTTGGATTGAAGAGATCAACTAATTATGATCTGTGGTGAGTTCCCACACCTTCTTTGTTTTAACCCTATTTTCCTTCATAGGAGTTCACTGTTGTAGTGTCTATTTTGTTTTGTAAATTCTAAGACATTTTTTGATGAGGAGATAATTTCTCTATTGTTTTATTATTATCTCATTGTTTGACCTTTTTTTTGTATTCCTCTTCCTCATCTTATTCATGTGCATCATCTTTGAACCTTCAGTTAAGGTAGGGGATTTTTAAATTTTTCTTATATTATGTGCCGATATAGGATTAGAATGATTTATCTTGGGGGGTAAATGGTTGATATTTACCTTAAAAATAATAATAATATGGACATAAAAATTGGGACAATTTAATGGGGTGTGGTAATTGAAATATATTATGATATATTTACGATGGATTACTCATGGGATTTTCTAGGGACTGTGAAAGTTGATTACTATGTTTATTTTCGTTACTTATCATATTTTACATGATTAAAATCTAAATTAAAATTTAATAGATATATGTTAAAGAGAATAATGAATGAGATACTTGAACTATGTGTACCATTATTTCTTAAATTTCATAACATAAATTGTGTTGGTTTGAGAGTATTTAATGGTTGATTGTAGTTTCTATTAACTATTTTATTTAAAATATACTCATGAGGAATTGAATAATTAAATATGGTAAAGTAAAAATTATTTTCTAAAAATTTATATTTTGTTAAATATATGATTTTACACCATTTATATGTAGTGATTATAGATCCCTTATTTTGATTTCATTAATATAGATATGATTTTTATTTTTAAGGCTAGGGGTGGGTTTTTTTATTTTTAGTTGAAGTGGCTTGATTTCGATAATGATATAATGGTTTTTATGATGTGGAAATCTATTAAGGATGATACTATAATGTTTGTATTGAGGTGGGAGTCTTATTTATTGGTATATTTTTCTTGTGTCTTCACTAATATTCTTGTTTTTTCTTATTGTAGTTTGGTAGATCCCTTCAAGTACATCACTTTCTTTGATCTGGGATTCATTAAGATCTAGAATACTTTGAATTTTAGAAATGTAATAAAATATAAATGAACTCATGGGAATGGAATATGATGATGCTAATAATATATTTATATTAAATGGAAACCATGTTATGGATGGGGTGAATTCTCAAAGTGCATGTCCCTAAAATCTGGAATTGAATTGTTGAATAGAAATGAATGTTATCTTTTGAAGGTTTAAGTGATTAGTTAAAACAGATCTAATGATGTGGTGTTGTATATAGAATATTAATTGATTAATTAATAAATTTTTAATGATGATGAATTTGATAATTATTTTCTTAAATCTGAATTGACTCTCTAGTCATAATAATGGTAACTAGGATGTTTTTCTCAAAATTGGCCATAGTTTTATTCGAGGGAAGCATTGTTTCCCTTAGACTGGATGTGTATTATTACATCCTTATATTCAATAATTTCATAAAATCCACCATTCAAATTTAAATAGGTATTCAAAACCCATATTTTCCTTGGGTTCTTGGTGTGTTCCCAATATCCAGTTTGTTATAGATACAAATGGCTGAATACTCACCCTACCATACTCTATCTTTAATCCATAACATTGTATATAGACATATCTTGACTCTAATGGATTATGATATAGTTTATTTTATTATACAGGTTATAATGGCTCATGGTTATGAAATACACATATATGTGTGTTGAGGTGGATTATGGTTATATAAGTTTATTTATGCATGAGCTTTAATGTATTAAGACATAGGGTATTATAACATGAGCTATGATGCTATTATTTTTATTATGTGATCATGGGGATGTGATGATGATGTGGTTATAGTATGTAAGGTTGAATTTTCAAGATGTGATGAGATAGTTATGTGCCTATGATACGTTTTCACATATGTGTAGTATGATTTAAATATTGGATGAGAGCACCGAGATGTAAGACATTAGGGTTTTGGGTGATTTGTTCATTAGGAAAGTAGAATTATGATACCATTATTATATAAATTCCTTGTGTTATCATGTTTTTTATTATGTTAATTACTTAGTGATAAATACTAAGTTATTTTAGGATCTAGTTTACCTAAATTTTGTAACAAGTTTATTAATTTTTTTATTCAGTAGGATTTAATATTCTTTTTCAATGGTCAAAGTAGTGGTTTTGAGGAGGGTCCTACTGAGATAACCTGTATCCTCATCCCATATATATATATATATATATTTATTTATTTATTTATTTATTCTGGTCTATATGAGTTGGTTGGTGAATGTTCTAAGTGTTACTTTCTTATAGTGGTTATTCAAGAGCTTATAGTGTTCACAGTCACCATATAGGTGTTTCTCTTTCAATATTTTTAGTTTTTTCTAATTTGTATGACATTATGTTTATGTATTTGGATTGATTGTCTATTTATGTTATAGAGTAGATTAGTGGTATATTTTATTCCTTGGATATTAAGGTAAATGACACCCATACTTTGGTGTTTTAAACCATCGGTGCTAGTCTCCAACTCATGACCTATTGGAGGAGAGCTTCAAGTCTCACTCCCATCTTCACTACCAATCCATTAGTGATACCATTGTAGGGGTGTTCATGACACCCAAGGTTTCCTGTAATGTTTTTGGTAATTAATTGGTTCAAGATGATTTCAATGTTGTTTTTAAACAACCCTCTTGTTAACTTTTTATAATCCAAAATTTAAATAAATTCCTATTGAAACATTTTATAGGAAAAAATAAAATTAGTGAAAAATGATGGAATCACCTGATTGGTATTTAAAAGAACTCCAAAACATCTTTATTGCTTAAAATTCCTTAAAAAATTCTAAAAAATCATTATAAATTATAAAGTTACATTATATGGATGAAATATAATTTATTTAATTATAAAAAATTAGTTTCATTTTGAAAAACATGTTTTATGCACCCATTTTTAGAATAATTATCAGTTTATATATTTTAAACAAATCTATCACCTTGTAAATTAATGAACTTGAGAAACTAAAAATAAAACCATAATTCATTTTATTATATAAATCATATATATAAACATCACATTATAATGAATATATGATTTAGAATATGTAAGTATTAATGGTTTACCAATTTATATAGGATGTATATATGCCCTACCTCTTGTAATTGGAACAAACAAGTATAACATCCAGAAAATACATCATTTAAAATTTTGTCAATAACAAATTAAATAATAAAAAAATTAAATAAATTTATTTTAGTGAAGAATAATGTTTAACCAAAACTTGGTTTTAAAAACACTCATCAGGCAATGATTTTATGATGCATCAATATAAAACAAAATGTTCAAGGTTACCCTCGTGTAATTATTCCATTCAATGGTAAAAAAACATATTTGAAAACGTAGGTTTTCCATCCCATGCATAAATAATTAAATTGAATCCAAAGAAATGTAGAAATTATACCATAGGTATTATGGATAATGACAAAGTGGAGGAGAAGAAGAAGAGAAAGAGGGAAGAAAAGAAGAAGAAAAAATATTACCCTACACTTGGACTCAAACTTTACATGGATAATAAGAATAATATAGAATAAATCGAGAAGGGAGATCCCCTTAATGGGAATTTTACCCAATAATGGGGAAGGGGTAATATATTTGAACAATTTAGAAAATTATAACTATATAATAATAACAACAAAAAATGAAACAACAATAACAAAAATCATTAAAATATATATATCTTATTTATAAAATATATTATCACACTTCAAAGTCACATTTTTTAAAATAAAAAATATATGTGAAAAAAATTTATCATTCTAATATTTCCCCATAAACAAAATTTTAATCTTTTTTAATAATAAACAACTACTTTAAAATAGATTAAAAACCCATCTTAATGTGTAAAAAAGTTCCAAAAATAGTAAAATAATACAATGTAGAGTTTTAGTGTTAGATTTAAAATTTCTACATTTCACAATATTTTTTAAATTACCTTTAAAAAATTTGTTAAATTAATTATTTACATTTTTTTATGAGAGATAGCATAAAAATATAACATGAATGCACTAATAAAGTTGTAAAATCACGGTTAATATGAGGTTTTAGGATTTTTTTTAAATGAACACACTAAATAATTCATTTTAGGAAGTTGTTTTATAAAGGATGAAATGAATAATATTTTCATAATCGAGAAAGTATTAATTTTATGGATTGAGATTTTGAGGTTCAATAGAACAGTATATTTTTGTCACAACTAATTCAGGTTGGTAGTGTTGAGGCTAATGAGAATTTTTTTTGAAGTTTAATATAATGAATTGAAAACTTATTTCAGTAGGAAAACCATAATGGTGGATAAATATATAAATAAGGGAGGTAGAATATCCAAACTATTTTTAGAGGATTTTTGTATCTAACTATTATTTTAGGGGTAATTTTGACTGGATAAAACCAATCTATGGTGACAAATGAAATATAGTGGTTTTGTTAGATACATTTATATATCATTCAATTATTTATTCAACATACGGAATGAGTGGGGTCATTAATGATTCAATAGACTAGAATATTATTGAGAATTTTAAATTTAATTGAATATATTTTTATAAATAAATATAATATGAAATGATCAATAAAATTTGGAGGAAAATATGAAACATATATAAAAAGGGAAGAAGAAAATATTATGAAGAGAAGAAACATGATAATTTATATAGATTTATCTATTAATAGATGAAGTCTGTTTTATATAATTATTCAAGGGGATAAAGAGGAGTTTCATATAGATGTAAATAAAGAGTATTCAATATCAAATCCTAAGGAAGATAAAGTCCAAAAATGAATATTAATGATAAAACTATAAAATTTATTCCTTTCATTGAGGGAGTTGTAATATAAATGTGCCATATTTTATAAAATATATGATCATTTTAAAAGTGATCATTAAGAGACATTGAGTTCAATTAATATATATTGTAATCAAGTGTTAGTATTAGGGATTTAAGAGAGGTTACAATAATTTTTTCTTTTTACTTAGATGTGGTCCCTATATTAGAGGAGCACTATGTAAAATTTATTTTTTTGGTTTTGTTTTATTCCTTCATGGAAAAGAAAAATATGAGATTTTTCTCCAAGTCACCATAAGAACAAGATCCAAAAACAAGAATAAATAAAAATTGATCATGCCTAATTTACACCCTCTTAGGATATCTATTTTATGAGACTAAAAAATAATACCATAGAATTGGTTCTACTTGCATGGTGATTATTATCTCATAGTGATAAATATAGTTGTTTTATTAAATTATAATAGTGTTCAAATATTTAATGTAAAAAACATTAAACTATAGAATAAGTATATAAAAACCTACTTTAGATCTATTAACATAGTTTTTATATCATTTACATAAATGATCTTAATATTTATGACATAAATAATGAATAAATCTTATAAAATTATTATATAGAATTAAATTTGTACATTTGAGTTTGGAATGAAATAAGTGGAACATATGTGTAATTCATTGTATATAGATATAATGTCATTAAATCACATACAATCTATAACGACCCATACTTTACATACATTGTTAATACTTCAAAATTGAGGTACACTTATTACAACATATGACAAAACCACAAAGGACCGTATAGGTATAGTGTCTTTAGAAACTGGGAAACATAAACAACTGGTTCATAAATCTTCTACAGTGTCTCCCA
Source organism: Viscum album (assembly GCA_963277665.1). Classification (NCBI taxonomy): domain Eukaryota; kingdom Viridiplantae; phylum Streptophyta; class Magnoliopsida; order Santalales; family Viscaceae; genus Viscum; species Viscum album. The sequence continues at coordinate 1,263,291,268 of OY728131.1, read as the reverse complement.
TTTATTTCATCATATCTAGGGTCCCTTTTAGCATATTCTACTTAATATCCATCTTCCTGACCTGGGGAAAAGAAAACATAAAAGGGTGAGCTCAAATGCTCAGCAAGGGCAAATAAAGGAAATAAAAATCATATCATATCTTTTTGAAAATCATAACCTGCAAAAGAGATCATAATATCTTAACATGGAACAAATCATAGAAGTGAAAATGAGATCCCCATAATCATAACATGAAACTTGAAACTTTGTGGCATGCACACATAATCATGGAAAATCATTTCTTGTTAGTCATGACTCATTGCCAAGACTATCTTAGTGGACAAAGTCCCTTTCTGAACCGAGTCACCCTCATTCCAGTCCTATTTCACTGAACTGGTATAACCTACCGTTCCAGCCATGTTTATCTCATGAGATATAAAATCTTTACCCAATGCATTGGAGGGAGATATAGGTCCCACCCATCTTATAATGAATCCTTTCTTATGTGTGCCACATAATCATAAACCATACATCATAGCGTAACCCATGTAATAAAAATGAGATTCTTAAACAACATGACATCATAAAACAATTCATATAAGATAAAGGAATTCATAAAAATATTTCCATCACAACATAATCAAACCAATGTAATAATAGGGATAAAAACAGAACCCTTTTATTATCTTAGATGGAAAATAATTTTGATAAAATACTTGAACTCCATTCTTGAGGAAAATATACTTTCTACTTCAAAAACATTTTTCCTTTCATAACATGTCATACGACTTTAAAATAAAAGAAGTTGATTAAAAATAAACTTGAAAACTTGTAAAGGAAGTTTCTTGGAAATAATGTTTTAAAAATCCATTCATGTCGTATAAGTTAAAAAAACATTCTTCGTACTTTTGTCGAAAAGTCAAAAAGTACCTCGTACGAAAAACGACAAAAGATTCCTTTCATATCCTTTACTAAAAACTCATCGAAGGGTAAAATTGGATTTAAAAAATTTTAGATGGATGGAAATAATATTACATATTGAGAAAACATGGATGTGGATGATAAAATACACCCCAGTAAATACTTACGAATAAACTATCTCGGATAAAAATGAGATTGTGATATTTCCCTTACCTTAGGTCCGATTTGCTTTGTATGTGTCCGAAGCTCCTGTATAATGGTTTAAATAATGTTATTGACTTATTCCAGAATCATACATATTGATATGATATCATATATGGTCATATTCTTAGCTTCTTGTTAGTAATATTTCATTGTTACTTGTTACTCGGGTCTTTATTGCCTTTTGTTCTTATGCGTGTTTTGCCGAATAAATTCTTATTCTTCTTTTAAGGTTATAGATACCTTATATACAGAATGGTATTAGTGTAACATATATCATATTTATTCATTAAATTCATTTATATAATTACTATGTAATGATGATCATGTAGAACGAGTCGCATCACATCGTGGAGACGGTATTCCGTACGTACGCACGAGTGATGATATCGTTCCTATGATCATGGAATTGTATTGGAGTGTATGTATATTATTTCAGTATCAATATTACTTTATAATAATCATAAATAGTTACTCATTACACCATTATACCCATCCTTGTAAGGTGATGGTGGAAAATAGATTACACCACGGCGTGGAGACGGTATTTCGTACGTACGCATGCGCGGTGATTTCCTTTTTCCGTAGGATGGATAGAAGGTTAATTAGAGTTGTTTCATATTTATAATAACATATCAGTATGTAAGTAATACTGATGTTATTACTTTATCATGAAACAACTAAAGAAGAAGAATTTGAAGAAGAAAGAAATTTAAAAGATCGGTAATGGATATTACCTCTTCTTTGGAACGCTTCTTTGAATCCTCCACTTAGGGAACTATGATTAGTCTTTGAAGAAGAACAGGACCTATAGGATTATTCTAGGGAAGTGGAGAAGAGAAAATGTCAGGGGTTGGCCGAGCTTTAGTGCTCAAATTGGTGTGAGGAGGAGGGGGAGGAGGTGCTCTTTTATAAGGGAGGAGAGGGGCACCTTAGGAATATCTCAAAATATTATTTTATATTAAAGTCAAAATCGGTTTATAATGGTTCCAAAGGGTCTTATTTCGAAGCTAAAGTGGGGATGGGTCGAAATCCTATCAACAAATAAGATTTAGACAAGTTTAGGGTATTATTTTAACCTTATCAACTAAATTTAACTCTAAGTTAAATAATTTAACTTTTACCGTGTCTTTTTGTTTTCTTACACTATATGGTTAATACACTTACTATAACATGCCAAACGAACCCCAAATTGTTTATTATTAATATATATATCCTTATCTAAGTCATTTGGCCGAAACTTATATTTTTATGAATAAAATAACAATTAATAATATAATATTTGATTTAAAAACTATTTTGTGTCAATTTTGACACTATTTGATATATGATTTTTGTGAAAGTAATAACAGAATTATATGTTCGAACCAAGTTGATTAAAGCAACACTAATATATCATAGTAACCTAGAAAATTAGTGGAATTCATAAAAAGTCTCAAATTATATTTATTTTGGTGTTTATAACATCAATTATGTCAATATTTCATTAATAAGATAATTACTGCATCATCATTGTGTCATAAATAAATTAAATTATTTAATGTCTAAAAATTATAAATAAAATACCATCATGTAGGAAATCTTTTTATCTTTCTAATGAATATGTATAGTCGAATTTATCTTATGTATAACCCCATATTAAAAATTATTTACTTATTAAACTTTGATTTTAACTATTTTAACCCTTCTTTAAAGAAATTAATAATAAATGTCCTAATCTAATCCAAGTGGGCCTAAATGGTCATATTTTATTCCTAAGGTTGTTTTTGGTCGAATTACACTTGTCCAATAGAATTAGGACATGTGTTAGGGTAATATTAATATCATATTTACCCTTAGTTACCCTATTTACTATTAACCGCGGTAAAAAAAGTAAAAAGTTACTGTTCACCAAAAAATTATTTTTATCTCATTGAACCACATTTTACTTACTGATATCAACCGTGTCTGTCGGATTTTCGAAATTCCATTCACAGAAGCGGTAAAATTAAGTTTTATGCAAAATTCAGTTTTTAACCTACCACTTAGTGGTTTCACTATTCATCAAAAATTGAAAGTTTTCAGAAAAATACCAAAATTTCACCCTAGGCTAATTTCGATATTCTGAGTCCAAAAATGAAGTCCATTTTGAAAAATAAAATTTATAAAATTTTAAAAAGTGGTTATTACTATTCATAACGGCTAGTTTTAATAGCATATTGTTGTTTAGTGAAACTCGGTATTGCGTACGACGCAAGCTATCGAGGAAGGTCGCGATTGCGTGTAAAGCAAGCCAAGCAAGTGTTGTGTAGAAAAAGATTCCTTTGATGATTTATATAACATAAAAGTCTCAGGTGTTACATTCTACCCCCCTTAAAAAGAATTTCGCCCTCGAAATTCTTCACTTTGTAACAAACAGATGAGGATACTTCTCCCTCATCATATCCTCAAGCTCCCATGTAGCTTCTTCAAGTTGGTGGTTCCTCCATAAAACTTTCACCAAGCGAGTGGTCTTGTTTCGTAGGACTTTTTTGCTACGATCCAGAATCTCTATCGGCTGTTCTTCATAAGAAAGATCTTGCTCCAGCGGTACAACTTCTGAGCTGAGTACATGTGAAGGATCTGGTATGTACTTTCTCAGGAGAGATACATGGAACACATCGTGAACTTGAGAGAGATTCGGTGGAAGCGCCAATCGGTAAGCTACCTTCCCAACATGATCCAGTATTTCAAAAGGACCGATATATCTAGGGCTCAACTTCCCCTTCTTTCCAAATCTCATAACCCTCTTCCAGGGAGATATTCGTAAGAACACTTTATCGCCCACTTCAAACTCTAGGTCTTTTCTTCGGTTGTCAGCATAACTTTTCTGTCAACTCTGAGCTGCTCTTATGTGTTGTTGAATAGATCTGACCTTTTCTGTCATTTCATCAACGAGATCAGGTCCTAATAGCTTTCTTTCCCCAACTTCATCCCAGCAAGTTGGAGTCCTGCATTTCTTTCCATAGAGAGCTTCATAAGGAGCCATCTGAATACTGGAGTGAAAGCTATTATTATAAGAAAATTCCACCAAAGGTAGGTGTTGATCCCAACCTCCTTTGAAATCCATAGATCAAGCTCTCAACATATCTTCTAGGGTTTGAATTGTTCTCTCAGACTGACCGTCTGTCTGGGGATGATAAGCAGTGCTGAAACTCAACTCTGTATCCAGAGTATGCTGAAGACTTCGCCAGAACTTCGAGGTAAATCTCGGATCCCGATCAGATATAATAGAAAGTGGTACTCTATGCAATCTTACCACTTCCTTTACATATATCCTGGCAAGCTGATCTAGAGAGAAATCCTCTCTAATAGCAATGAAGTGTGCAGACTTTGTAAGACGATCAACTATGACCCAAATAGCATTATTGCCTTTGGATGTTTTAGGAAGTCCTGTGACAAAGTCTATAGTGATGTTTTCCCATTTCCATTCGGGTATGGGTAATGGTTGTAACATCCCCTTAGACTTCTGTCTCTCAGCTTTAACTTGTTGACAAACCAAGCATCGAGAGACATATTCAGCAACATCTCTTTTCATGCCATCCCACCAGAAGTATTCTTTCAGGTCCCTATACATCTTCGTGCTTCCAGGATGAATAGAGAATGAAGAACTATGAGCCTCATCCAGCAGCTCCTTCTTTAATTCGGGGATGGGAGGAACACAAACCCGATTCCTGAACTTTATTATCCCATCACAATCAAGGTTGAATTCAGGAACATTTCTCACCTTCTTTTGTAACTCGACATCTTCTTTCTGTGCCTCTTTAATCTTCACATGTATAGATGGTTGAACATTCATTTGAGAAAGATAAGATTTTTCCCCTTCCATTATAATTCCAAGATCCATCCTTTGTAAATCCATAAATATTGGATCTTTTGTGATCCTCATCATGGATAAACTAGCATGGTCTTGTCGACTTAATGCATCTGCCACCTTGTTTGCTTTCCCAGGGTGGTAATGGATTGAGCAGTCATAATCCTTAATCAGCTCCAACCATCTTCTTTGACGCATATTCAGCTCCTTTTGTGTGAAAATATACTTTAAACTTTTATGATCAGTATAAATATCACACCTTTCACCATAAAGGTAATGCCTCCAAATCTTTAATGCAAAGATTACCGTAGCCAACTCCAAATCATGTGTTGGGTAATTTTTCTCATGGATTTTCAACTGTCGTGAGGCATAAGCTATCACCATATCATTTTGCATTATAACACACCCCAATCCCTTCTTGGATGCATCACTGTAGATCACAAACCTTTCTCCACTACAAGGCAGTGTGAGCACAGGTTCACTGGATAACCTTCTTTTCAACTCCTTGAAATTCTCTTCACATTCCTCTGTCCAAACAAACTTAACTCCTTTCCGAGTCAACTTGGTGAGTGGATTAGATAATCGTGAAAAATCCTTTACAAAACGTCGATAATATCCAGCCAAACCAAGAAAACTTCGGATCTCAGTTACTGTTGTTGGTCTCGACCATCTTTCGATAACCTCTGTTTTTGCAGGATCCACAGATATCCCCTCTTTTGAGATTATGTGACCCAAAAATGAAACTTTTTGAAGCCAAAATTCACACTTTGTAAATTTGTCATAAAGCTTATCCTTTCTCAGTGTCTTCAATATAATTCTCAAGTGATCTTCATGATCTTCCTTGCTCTTTGAATAGACAAGAATATCGTCTATAAAGACTACCACAAATTGATCGAGATAGTCTCTAAAGACTCTATTCATTAGATCCATGAAGATAGCAGGGGCATTAGTAAGACCAAATGGCATCACTATAAATTCATAGTGTCCATACCTTGTACGGAAAGTCGTCTTTCGTATATCCTCCCTTTTGACCCTTAATTGATGATACCCTGAACGAAGATCAATCTTGGAAAAGTATTGAGCTCCGCGTAGTTGGTCAAATAAGTCATCAATGCATGGGAGAGGATATTTGTTCTTGATAGTGATCTTGTTAAGTTCTCGATAATCAATGCAGAGTCTCATTGATCCATCTTTCTTCTTAACAAATAGAACAGGTGCTCCCCAAGGTGACGCACTAGGGCGTATGAATCCCTTATCAAGATTCTCTTGGATTTGCTTCTTCAATTCCTGCAACTCAATTGGGGCCATTCTATAAGGTGTCTTCGAAATAGGTAAAGCACCCGGTACGAGTTCTATTGAAAACTAAACTTCACGATTTGGTGGAAGACCTGGTAATTCCTCCGGAAAGACATCATCAAACTCCCGTACGATGGGCATATTCTTAATCATGAGTTTCTCACCAACAATTTGAGATAAATAACCTTCATTTAGTGGAATCAAGACCCATAAGATGGAAGGAATTTCCACTGGAAGGTTATATTCATCCTTGCATCGATAGACGATCGTAGATTGATCTGGAATATGAAATGTGACTTCCCTTCTTTGGCAATTGATATGAGCTCCATATAAAGAAAGCCAATCCATGCCAAGAATCACATCAAATTCTACTATAGGAAGGATCACAAGATTTGCAGGAAACACTTTCCCACAAACTTCGATCGGAGAAGAATTATAAACTTTTGATGTGATTGATGTGCCATTAGGTGTTGTCACAGCTAACTCAACATCTAATTGTTGAGGTAATATAGTGATACCCTTAGAAAATTCTTCAGAAATAAAAGAGTGGGTGGATCCAGAATCAAATAAAACATTTGCTACTTTAGAGTGGATGGTAAGTGTACCTTTCACCACTTCGTTATCGTACTCCACATCGCTGATAGAAATTGCATGTGACTTTCCTTTGTCTTTAGCCTTAAGATTTTGTTGACGTCGACCATCATCATCAACCCTTGGATTTGGGCATTGATTGGCATAATGCCCCATCTCCTTGCACTTGAAACATTGAAGTGTAGTAGGTTCATTCTGTGTATCCCTTCCTTTGTTTGCGTCATTAGACATCTTCTTCCCATTATCACGGCATTCAAATGCCCGATGACCTTCCTTTTCACATTTAAAACATTTACTTGTCCCTTTAAGACAACTCTCTCCATGTTTCTTTCCACACTTTGAGCATAAGGAAAAGCTCATCTTCTTTTCCGTGTGCTCTTTATATTTTTCTTTGAATTCCATCTTCCTCTTCTTATCAAACCCATGTGACTGATGGATTACTCCAATCTCCATCTCGACTTTGAGAGCACATCGAACGATTTCCTCGTAGCTATTGAAGTCCCTTATGGATAACGCCCTTCGAAGACTTGGTTTTAAGCCACTAAAGAATCGATCGATCTTACTCTCAGGTTGGATAATAATACCAGAAGCGTACCTTGCAAGTCTTGTAAAATTTCCTTCATAGGTACCAACAGATTCATCATCCCTTTGCTTCAGTTCAAGAAACTCTTTCTCCATCTTTGTTCGGAGAATACGAGGGAAGTACTTATTGAAAAATAAGTTCTTGAACTCGTCCCATTCCATGGACTCAATTTCATCCCTTTGCCTCGTATTCTTAATAAGATTCCACCATTGATCAGCATCTCCTTCCAAATGATACACTGCTAGGATGACTTTATCATGTTCAGAACATTGAAGAACTGAAAATATCTTTTCAGTAGTACTAATCCATTGTTCAGCAACTAATGGATCAGTAGACCCGCTGAAAGAAGGTGGACGCTGCCTCATGAAGGATTCAACAGAATGTTGCTCCTTCCTTTGCTCGTTTGGAAGTCCTGCATGATTCATAGCTTGAGAAAGTTGTGTGAGCATGGATACAAGATTTTGCATTCCAGCTCCCATATCGTTTGGTTGCTCAGGGGGACAATCATTGCATTGCCCATCGCATTCCGCATTAACACGGTTCCTTCGGGTTCCAGCCATTGACTAAAACCAAGAAGAATAGTGTGAGCAACACTAATTATAATAGGAAAACCACATAATTCAAGAATAAAATTTTCATGCTTAAGGTCTTATCCTAGGTTATTCATGTCCATTTCTAAAACATTAATATTGTGTTCTATGCTTAGACATATCCTTAGGGTTCTTATTAAGGCTTTTACATCCTAGTTTCCAAAGGTTTACTATACCTTTCCTCTGATACCAACTATAATGACCCATACTTTACATACATTGTTAATACTTCAAAATTGAAGTACACTTATTACAACATATGACAAAACCACAAAGGACCGTATAGGTATAGTGTCTTTAGAAACTGGGAAACATAAACAACTGGTTCATAAATCTTCTACAGTGTCTCCCATTTATTTCATCATATCTAGGGTCCCTTTTAGCATATTCTACTTAATATCCATCTTCCTGACCTGGGGAAAAGAAAACATAAAAGGGTGAGCTCAAATGCTCAGCAAGGGAAAATAAAGGAAATAAAAATCATATCATATCTTTTTGAAAATCATAACCTGCAAAAGAGATCATAATATCTTAACATGGAACAAATAATAGAAGTAAAAATGAGATCCCCATAATCATAACATGAAACTTGAAACTTTGTGGCATGCACACATAATCATGGAAAATCATTTCTTGTTAGTCATGACTCATTGCCAAGACTATCTTAGTGGACAAAGTCCCTTTCTGAACCGAGTCACCCTCGTTCCAGTCCTATTTCACTGAACCGGTATAACCTACCGTTCCAGCCATGTCTATCTCATGAGATATAAAATCTTTACCCAATGCATTGGAGGGAGATATAGGTCTCACCCATCTTATAATTAATCCTTTCTTATGTGTGCCACACAATCATAAACCATACATCATAGCGTAACCCATGTAATAAAAATGGGATTCTTAAACAACATGACATCATAAAACAATTCATATAAGATAAAGGAATTCATAAAAATATTTCCATCACAACATAATCAAACCAATGTAATAATAGGTATAAAAACAGAACCCTTTTATTATCTTAGATGGAAAATAATTTTGATAAAATACTTGAACTCCATTCTTGAGGAAAATATCCTTTCTACTTCAAAAACATTTTTCCTTTCATAACATGTCATACGACTTTAAAATAAAAGAAGTTGATTAAAAATAAACTTGAAAACTTGTAAAGGAAGTTTCTTGGAAATAATGTTTTAAAAATCCATTCATGTCGTATAAGTTAAAAAAAACATTCTTCGTACTTTTGTCGAAAAGTCAAAAAGTACCTCGTACGAAAAACGACAAAAGATTCCTTTCATATCCTTTACTAAAAACTCATCGAAGGGTAAAATTGGATTTAAACAATTTTATATGGATGAAAATAATATTACATATTGAGAAAACATGGATGTGGATGATAAAATACACCCCAGTAAATACTTACGAATAAACAATCTCGGATAAAAATGAGATTGTGATATTTCCCTTACCTTAGGTCCGATTTGCTTTGTATGTGTCCGAAGCTCCTGTATAATGGTTTAAATAATTTTATTGACTTATTCCAGAATCATACATATTGATATGATATCATATATGGTCATATTCTTAGCTTCTTGTTAGTAATATTTCATTGTTACTTGTTACTCGGGTCTTTATTGCCTTTTGTTCTTATGCGTGTTTTGCCGTATAAATTCTTATTCTTATTTTAAGGTTATAGATACCTTATATCCAGAATGGTATTAGTGTAACATATATCATATTTATTCATTAAATTCATTTATATAATTACTATGTAATGATGATCATGTAGAACGAGTCGCATCACATCGTGGAGACGGTATTCCGTACGTACGCACGAGTGATGATATCGTTCCTATGATCATGGAATTGTATTGGAGTGTATGTATATTATTTCAGTATCAATATTACTTTATAATAATCATAAATAGTTACTCATTACACCATTATACCCATCCTTGTAAGGTGATGGTGGAAAATAGATTACACCACGGCGTGGAGACGGTATTCCGTACGTACGCACGCGCGGTGATTTCCTTTTTCCGTAGGATGGATAGAAGGTTAATTAGAGTTGTTTCATATTTATAATAACATATCAGTATGTAAGTAATACTGATGTTATTACTTTATCATGAAACAACTAAAGAAGAAGAAGTTGAAGAAGAAAGAAATTGAAAAGATCGGTAATGGATATTACCTCTTCTTTGGAACGCCTCTTTGAATCCTCCACTTAGGGAACTATGATTGGTCTTTGAAGAAGACCAGGACCTCTAGGATTATTCTAGGGAAGTGGAGAAGAGAAAATGGCAGGGGTTGGCCGAGCTTGAGTGCTCAAATTGGTGTGAGGAGGAGGGGGAGGAGGTTCCCTTTTATAAGGGAGGAGAGGGGAACCTTAGGAATATCTCAAAATATTATTTTATATTAAAGTCAAAATCTGTTTATAATGGTTCCAAAGGGTACTATTTCGAAGCTAAAGTGGGGATGGGTCTAAATCCTATCAACCAATAAGATTTAGACAAGTTTAGGGTATTATTTTAACCTTATCAACTAAATTTAACTCTAAGTTAAATAATTTAACTTTTACCGTGTCTTTTTGTTTTCTTACACTATATGGTTAATACACTTACTATAACATGCCAAACGAACCCCAAATTGTTTATTATTAATATATATATCCTTATCTAAGTCATTTGGCCGAACCTTAGATTTTTAGGAATAAAATAACAATTAATAATATAATATTTTATTTAAAAACTATTTTGTGTCAATTTTGACACTATTTGATATATGATTTTTGTGAAAGTCATAACAGAATTATATGTTCGAACCAAGTTGATTAAATCAACACTAATATATCATAGTAACCTATAAAATTATTGGAATTCATAAAAAGTCTCAAATTATATTTATTTTGGTGTTTATAACATCAATTATATCAATATTTCATTAATAAGATAATTACTGCATCATCATTGTGTCATAAATAAATTAAATTATTTAATGTCTAAAAATTATAAATAAAATACCATCATGTAGGAAATCTTTTTAGCTTTCTAATTAATATTTATAGTCGAATTTATCTTATGTATAACCCCATATTAAAAATTATTTACTTATTAAACTTTGATTTTAACTATTTTAACCCTTCTTTAAATAAATTAATAATAAATGTCCTAATCTAATCCAAGTGGGCCTAAATGGTCATATTTTATTCCTAAGTTTGTTTTTGGTCGAATTACACTTATCCAATAGAATTAGAACATGTGTTAGGGTAATATTAATATCATATTTACCCTTAGTTACCCTATTTACTATTAACCGCGGTAAAAAAAGTAAAAAGTTACTATTCACCAAAAAATTATTTTTATCTCATTGAACCACATTTTACTTACTGATATCAACCGTGTCTGTCGGATTTTCGAAATTCCATTCACAGAAGCGGTAAAATTAAGTTTTATGCAAAATTCAGTTTTTAACCTACCACTTAGTGGTTTCACTGTTCATCAAAAATTGAAAGTTTTCAGAAAAATACCAAAATTTCACCCTAGGCTAATTTCGATATTCTGAGTCCAAAAATGAAGTCCATTTTGAAAAATAAAATTTATAAAATTTCAAAAACTGGTTATTACTATTCATAACGGCTAGTTTTAATAGCATATTGTTGTTTAGTGAAACTCGGTATTGCGTACGACGCAAGCTATCGAGGAAGGTCGCGATTGCATGTAAAGCAAGCCAAGCAAGTGTTGTGTAGAAAAAGATTCCTTTGATGATTTATATAACATAAAAGTCTCGGGTGTTACACAATCAATGTTAGAAAAACATTTTAAAATCCTTAAAGGTGATTCAAATTTCAAGGGAAATTTTTCTTATTAATATAAAAAAACCAAATACCTAAATATACCATTGGTATAGTGGATTATAATCCATCAAATGAATTTATGTCATGTTCTAGTTTCCCATATTGAACATAATCTCAAAAAATCCTGTGTTTCGACCTATAGTAGAGTTGAAAGATGAGACAAAAAAACATTAGTGTAGTGGTGTGACCAATATTGGAGTGGGTACTTAAGTAGTGTATACTTTATTGAAATAGATATTTTAGTATCATGGACAATTTTTTGAATTAGATACTACAGAAAAATGGGTTAATTTAGCACCATAGTACTTTACTAGCTCATTTTTAGCTTGGTTTTGTGTCTTAGTGCACATGACCTATAATAATTTCTTTAAAACAATGAAATATTTATACCTCTCTATAGAAATAATGATTACTCATAAACCAAGTAAATACTTTTATTATTCTTATTGTCCTTTTTCATGGTTATATTTGCTCTTATTTTGGAATCATTTTTTCATTGTAAGTCACACTATTTCCATATCAACCTATTTTAGAGATGGATTTTAGTAGATTTAAGTCATATATTTTGAGTTCAATGGGTCCATGAAAGATGAAAATCTGAATATTAATCAATTTTATTGACCTAGATTCAGTTTATAGTGAATACCGATCAAGGATTATCTTTATTAGATGTAAATTAAGTAGACACATTTGGTTGTAAACCCAACCAAGAAAAACATGATTGATTATTGGTTACTAGATCAGTAGATTTTAGGAGTTATGCATCTTATACTGAAAATGAATGTGGTATTCAACATCATATAAATGATTATAAATAAAGGGTGAATGAATTTTCTCATAAATATGTATGATAATCCATCTACATTGAACAATGTGTTCTTGATGTTATGGTTATTCAATATGAAGAATATCTAAGGAAAGGCTATTGATAATTAAATGAAACAATTCCACATCATCACAAGTTAGTTAAAATAGGTGATAATTTCACTTGATAATGAGGTATGTACATTGTTTTTATTATCTAGATTTCCTAATAGTTTGGAAGTAATTATAAAAAACATGATAAACTCTTTAGGAAGAAAAAAATGAATGTTGAATGATGTGAAATTTATAATCCCTAAAATGGAAATTCAAAGAATATAATCAATAATATTTTGTGATTCATATATATATATATATATATATATATATATATATATATACTGAAGGAATAGGTAGAAACATTCTATATGGTAATCAAAGAGGACGATAAAAATATATAGAAATGATAAAATATAAGAAAAAATGGCATGGTCCTACTTAATGTAATTGTGGAAAGAAATGAAATAACAAGTATAACTATAGGGATAAACAAAATAAACCTAAAACTAATTCACCAAACCATCCGTTGAATAAATTGATGATTTTTTTATGTCCACTATGAATATTCAAAAACATTATTCAATTTTATACTTAGGATCATCGCTCTATTCAAAATTGAAAAACAATTTTATGAATAGTTATGTTTTAATAAATTTTATAAGGTACATATTCTTAATGATGAACCCTTATTTTTTTTAAATAGTGATTCATGATTCAAAACTATAGTGTATTTTTTCTCATTTTAGATAATATGTGATATATTTATACTTTTGTTGAAATATTATATCTTTCAATCTGTTTGATGATTCATGATTTATCATTGTGTTCATTAGTGGTTCATAGAAATTTACTAAGGATCTATGGTCATAGGTATTGGAGTTAATAATTGGACCCTATACAATATGATAGAAAATTATTTTTGATGGTTGAAATAAAAAATTCTTTATTAGATTAAAAATAGTGGAATTGTAGGTTAGTCCACCTGAGTTAGAATGGGATAAAGGAGCTAGAAAAATGTGGAGTGTTATTAGAATATAAGTATGTGGAAGTTGTCCCGTGTAAGGATTTTATCATTGGAATGTAAAATAAGGTTTCTATTAGAAAATAATTTAGAACACTGAAAGATATAAATATTGACTTGGGGAATACTAACCAATATGAGTACATTCTCTTATATAGCTATTGTATTATGTATCATTTATCAATGACTCCTCATATGTGTTATGGGTATAATTATTGAAAAATAAGTCTAATGCATTTGCTATGTTTCAAAAACAAATGTATTTAGTGGTTAAAGAATCAGAATCAAAGTTTAAATGATTGAGGTCTTAGAGTAAAGAAGATTAAAACAATAATATTTTTAGGGAATTTGATGATAAAATTAGAATTTAGTTTCAGAACAAACTTCTTGGTACACCAATGTTGAATGGTGTGGTTCAATATATGAATAAGAATTTTAATTAATGTGATAGGATTATGAGGCTACACCTATTGAGACCTAATAATTTTTGGGAATAGGTAGTGAATATGATATTGTATCTTATTGATAATAGTCCAACTATGAAAAATGGATGAATAACTTCCCTAAGATAAATTATATAGAAATGATGTAAGGATCTATCATTTATGAGTCTTTGGTTATTAAGAATAAATTTCTATATATTTATACATATATGAAAAGTTAGATTCAAAATCCAATGCATTCATTTTTATTGGATATAGTGTGATAGAGTTTGGATATCACTTTTTAGATGATGAGAATATAAATATCATCAGAGTGGGAATGCGATATTTAAATTTGGTTTCATATACAAGGAAGTTAATTTATTTGAAACTTATAATGGAAATAATATTACTAGGTATGATGAGAAAGTGGAAATTGATGGTGGACCTGATAATTTGACTATTAAATGAGTAGATCCTACACTTTAAGTTATGTTTAGAAGACCAACAAGGATGATAAGACCAATAAAATGGTATAAATCATCTTTACAATATTTTTTATTGAGTAGTGGTGGAGATACAAAATTCATTGAATAATAAATATAGTCAATTGAGTTAAGTGAGTGGGAGTGGGTTATGAAGGAGGGTATTTCTTCGTTACATGCTAAAAATACATGGGATTTTCCTCTATTTCTATAAGGGATGAAATAATTATAGAACAAATGGGTTTACTAGGACAAGGATAAGAATGATGGTAAGAGGTGGAATAAAGATATATTTGTGGTGAAAGGATTTTAATAGAAGTATAGTATATATATCATGAAACTTTATAACCTATAGTACCATTCAACTAGTTCATACTAGTGTTGCATAAAATGAATAACATATTTTGTAGGTTGATGTGAATACTTCCTTCCTACATAGATATTTTTACAGAATAAATTGATATGGATCAATATGAATGATTTTTTTTCATAATTTAAAGGCCTAGTGGAAAAAATAAAGAAATTTAAAATGGGTTTAAACAAGAAGCCTTGCGATGAAATAAGAATTTTGATGTACATATGAGTAAAAATTGCTTAAAAATGTGAAATAGATCAATGATACTATTTAAACTATTTCAATGATGGATAAATTATATATATTTTTTATGTGGACCAAATAATTATTATAGTATCATGTATTTAATTCAATAATGGTATAAAAATGAATCTAGATAATGATTTTGAGATGTACGATAGTAGAGAACCTTAAAGGATTTTGGGTATAAAGAGAAATAGTTGTTGTGTAGCTGAATCCATGATGTTGTCATAGACTGACTACATCGGAAAGGCTTTGAACATGTTTTGTATACTAGAATAAAATACAATTTCTATTCCCATGTTAGGTAATTTTATGTTATCTAGAGAGAAATCACCAAATATGTTAGAATAGGATGAGTATATGGAAATTGTACCTAATGTATAAGATATTAAAATATTGATGTAATACATGGTTTATACTATACAAGTTATTTATCATATAATGGTTGTTGTGATTAAGAAAATGGATAATCTAAGAAAATAATATTTGGAAGCTATGAAGTGGACATTGAGGTATTCTAAGTGAAACAAAGAAGTACCATTGTGATTTGAGAAATAAGATTTAGTGTAGTGGAATGTAGTTTCTAACATTGGGTATGATATAACAAGAAGGTGGAGTATGACATGTTATGTGTTTACTTATGAAGTAATGATAGTAAGTTACATATCTCATTTTTATAAGGTGGTGGTGTTATCTAATACAATGTTGGAATACATTATTATTATAGAAGTCAAGAAGGATTTTTTTTATTGATGAAAATCTTAAAAGAGGTGCATAGAAAGAAATGAGATAATTTATTTGAAATTTCATAAGTTATCGAGACTCTTCATGAGCCAATTTTTAGCCTACTTTTCCACCCTAATTCCACATCCAATAGGTCAAGGGCTGGTGATAAGTATAAATAAGGCATGAGAGACCTTAGAATTTATAACTATATACAACCAAAAATCACCTAAAAAAGATATATGACAATGAAAACCCATGTATATATAAATATTTTTTTGTACAACATACATGTTACTATGGATAATAATTCAACTATATAATATAAACAAAAAAACTATGAAATAATGAAAAGTATAAGGCCCAATACCCAATTTAAAGACCAACCACAATCAACTAAAAAAAGAGAACTCATCATCACTCTAATATTTCCACGAACACCATTAGTAATAAAATATGATAATCTGTTTTATTGACCAGATCCACTAGATGTAGTCCTCCAAAATCACTACATAATCATCTATTATCTACACATACACAGAACTTGTAGGAATCAATATAATATATGGTTGAGTATAAATATACCTCATATAATTACCTGTAAAACATGAGGGAAAAAAAGAAAACATGTAATATTAATAGGAAAAATAAATATATTCATTAAAGATATAAGTCACCATTTTTAAGTAGGCCATAAATCTAAAAATCCCAACTATATAGAAGTTTTAAAAAATCAAATAACATGAAATACCTAGAGAACCATAGAACCCAAATACCCTAACTACATCACATCAGTCACTCCAACATCACCCCTCAATATAAATAGTTGTGGGGGACCAAATCTTAGTGGATGATAGTATTATAGTCAAGGGAGTATTGACCCCTATAGAGGAATCATGACTCATAACATTCAATGTGATTCAGTCTAGGAGGTTACCTACTATATAAGTGGAGGTATGGTTTCCCATCTCTATGGAGGATTTCCTACTATTATTGGTATTTGGAGGATACACACCATATATATGTCTTTCTATTAAGGGTATACTAACCTATTGCTTTATATATTTATATACCCCCATGAATCATCATCTCTACAAAGCTATGAAGCTCCAACTGCTCAGATACATCAAAAATATAACTAATATGTTAAATAGATATTTAATATCATGTTATTCTTGAAATAATTCACATAATGGATCACTCATGAATTTAAAAATAAAACTCTAGATAGAATAAATTAAGAATATGATAAAAAATTCATTACATTGTTTGTATGCCATAACTATAATGAACTAGGATTTTCATACATAGATATCACATACTTTTTTATGAACATTTATTACATTACATAAATTCATTCAAGAGAATTTTCATAGTTTTATGCCATTGTAAACATGTAAATATAAAAATTGGTCCATACGTGAGTTATTCCATCTCCCACTATGTTAATTTAAACTAGAACCATTCTTAGACTTATCAAAATCAATACATATCTTCCCAACCTTAGGAAAGGAAACATAATAAAGGGTGAGCTTAGATGCTATTTAATGGTAAAAAAGGGAGATACATAATCCTAACATGAACATAAGGTTATTAGAACATGATAATACTATTTGAAAACTAAACCATCAATATAAAAGATCATTATCAGAAGTCAGGGAAAGATATTGGCATTTCATAAGACATGATTGATAAGGGAATTATAGAACATGATCCCTGAGAGAATATGACATGGAATTTTTGTCACACACATAAGCATAGAAAATCATTTCCATATTATTAAAGGATATCTTCCAATACCATCATAGTGGAAAAATACCTTTAATGATCTAGGTTCACTCCCCATTATAACCCTATATTATTGAACTGGGTTAACTTCCTATATCAGCCCTATATCAATTAACATGTTTCAATTCTTATTTCATCCCTTCCTCTCTCATGAGATATAATTGTTTACCCAATGAACTAGATGGAGATATAGGTCCCAACTGTGATATAATGAAATCATATATATTTTCACCATAAGATAAGAACTTTTAATATATCATAACCCATGAAATAAAATTGGTATAATAAACATTTCATCGTATCTTAACTTGTGGAAAAGTGACAGGTTTCATAATCATTTTATCAGAGCATAAACCATAAAAAGTATTTGGTTTCATAAGTATTTTATCATAGTGTAACCCATGGAAGAGAAATAGTTTTCATAAAAATCATACCATAAAAAACATAAAACATTTAGAGAAATAACATGAATGATATCCCAGGTTCATATACCTAGTAAGGCATATGTTTCACTAACAAATTTCATCTTAGATGAAAAATAATTTTGAAAGATCAGTTAAAATATTTTTGAAAAGACAATCTTATCCACTTTTAAAATATCTTATTAAACCTAAAAAAATTTGAAAATAATTTTTTCTGAAAAAAACCTTGAAAATTTATGAATAAATATTTGAAACAATTATTTTCCATGATGTTGGAAAATTACATTCATGTTGTACATGTTAAAATAAAGTCTCCTTTCACAATTTTAGTAAAATACAAACAGGAAATGTTTGGAAAATGACATAAAGATTACTTAGAAAGCATTTCTTTAAAAATAAAAACATAGGGAAAATGATATTTTATAAATAATAAAACCTTTTTGAATTTTTTTTTTAAATAGGGTTTGAAAAGAAAATAGATTTCCGATCAAAGATAGAAATAAGTTAAACTTTTCTTAAAAACATTATTTATAATTTTAAATAAAAAAGTGTGGAAACTATTAACTATTAACTAAAAATATCATGAATAATCATAGTATAATAAAATTCATGATATTTATTTATATTTATATCATTATATTTCAACATTGGAGACTTAATTATAAACAGTCCTGATGAATGGTGAGATTGTAACACAAAATAGTTTTCACTTGATAACATTGAATCATTATCCCTATAAAGTAAATTAATTGAAATAAAACACAAAACCCCATGAGGATTAATAAATTCATTATATGATATGTCAAATGTTTTTTATATACACCTTTTGAAATAATATAGGTGCATAACATAACATACGTCTTGAAGAAAGAAAATTGAGGAAATAATCCCTTACCTTATGTCTTGACTTTTATCATACACATTAAAACACCCTGTATAATAAATTAAAGTTTATTATATATCTATTATATAATAATATCTATATATATTATACCATATATGATTTTTTATGACCTTTTATTACCCTTTTTTAAAGATTCGTGTTAAAGTTACGTCTCAGATAATAACTGTTTTTTTGTAAATGATTTGATATGTTATATATTGGGTTATAAAAATTTAATAATGGTTTAATCATATCTATAATGATAAAAATGATATATATATATCATATATATTTAGTATAAATATTTTTAAAATAATCTATAAGTGATCTAAATAAAAAATAAAATACACTGTTCATGGAGACAATAGATCGTACGTACGCATTAATGTTGTTTACATTTTATTGTACGTTTAAAAGAAAGAAAATTATATGATATAATATCATTATAGAATCATTTTTATGTAATATATATCATATAATCTTATTAAACTCATCCTAAATACATTCCATATAAAGTGTGAATGAATAACATCACTTCATGAGGCATTAAGTTGTACACATGAACGATGTTATCATATTTCCAAAAAATGGAAAGCATGAACGTATGTGTGATATAAAAATTACAAAATCATAATAAAATCATAAAAAACATATATATTATATAAAAATAATAAATCCATCATTATGACCAACCATGATAGGTGGTAATGGAAAAATGAATGACACCGACTCGCATGGCGGTAGTCAGTCGTACACACGAGTAGTGATTTCATAACCCATTTGATGGATGTAGAGATGATTAGAGGTCATTAATTTAACATTTAAACCTATAATTATATGTAATATATTGAGTTTATTATATAATTATGATAAAAAATAGTTAAATGTGTTTTAGGAAGAAATAAAACAAATACGTTTATTGATGTATGTTACGTCTCCTTTGGGTATACTCTAGGGGTTTGCACTAAAAGCATTCCTAGGAATGCTTTATGCACAAACTAAATCTTCTAGGATGAAGGGAAGGAAGTTGGGATGTGACTTGGGAATGTATTAGCTGTCCCAAAGAGGTTTTATGATGTGAATAATAAGGGAGAGTGGGCGAACTTTTATTAAGGGGAGAGGACGCAATTGGTATTTTTGGAAAGAAATAAGTTATCCCTTATTTTTCAAATTCCAAATGGTCCAAATTAGTAAATTAATTAACCTTATAAGTTTAATGGTCGAAATATGGAAATAAAATAGTTTTTTATATAATTTTATAAGTTATTTTTACCCTTATTTTTTAGTTTAACCCCTAGTAAACCCATTTTTACCAAAACTGTGGTAATAAATTTTCTCTACATTCACTATTCATTTTGTTAAAAAATAAATTTGATATCAATAGAAATTATATATTATTATTATTTTAATTATTGAATCTATTTTTCAAAATTCCATTCACATATGTGGAAAAAATTAATTTAAAATTAATCTCGTATACATGACGAGAAAGAGGGGTTTTAAAGAGAAAAGGTTCAAATGTTTAAAAAGTTGCTATATTCATATTCAATGTTAAATTGACTACAATGACTTAAATTTGAATTATATTTTTATATTTTAATTAATTATAATTTAAAACAAATTTAAAATATAATTTTACTTTATAAATAAATTATATCAAATGATAGTTTTCAATTAAAATTCAGTATATTTCACTATTCATAAAAAATGATACTTTATAAAAAAACATAAAAATCCACCCTATGATGATATTTACATTCTGAATTAAAAAATGGATTTAATTTCATTAAATTAATTTTCTAAAAGTGTAAATATTTAATTTTATTATTTTTTATAGAAATACATAATAAGTATATTTTTGAGAAAATAATATTTTTAAAACTTATAAAGACTTTATTGAAAATTATATATTTTATTATCAATATGTTTTCATCATATAAAAAATTATAGATAATATTTTAAAAGTACTTATTTTCACTCACCTCACTAAGTCTAATAGTTGAGTTTTAAATTGTCTTGTTTGAATAACTATTCTACAAATATAAAACATTTTTATTAAAACTTGGTGTCGTGTGGAACACAAGATGACCTAGTCTTGCATGTAGTGAAAGATTATCATTGTGTTTCATATAGCACAATCTATAAATTAAATTTATTATATTTGAAAAAATAATTCATAAAAATATAGCTTGTTACATTCTAACACCTCAAAAATAATTTCTCCATCAAAACTAATCATTCTTATATAAACAAATGAGGATACGGTTTCCTCATTGTATGCTCAAGTTCCAACATAGCTTAAGAAAAATGGTAGTTTTGCCAAAAAAATTAACCATGTCAGTGTTATTTTTTTATAGTACATTCTCTGTATGATCTAGAATCTCGTCTAGTTTTTCCTCCAAATAAATATCCTGCTCCAGTGGTATGACCTCTTAGTTCATTACATGTGAAGGGTCTAGAATGTACTTCCCCATGATAGTTATAGGGAATAAATCATGGACTTGATAGAGGATTGGTGGAAGCACCATGAAATAGGCTACTATTCCAGTATGATCAATAATATCAAAGGGACCGATACACATAGGGATTAATTTCTCTTTATTCCTAAATCCCATAACCTTCTTCCACGGTGAAATTATTAGAAAAACCTTGTCATAAAATTCAAATTCCAAATCATTTTGGGGATAATTAGGATAAATTTTCTATTGAATCTAAGAAACCTTGATATGATACTGAATGTATATCACCTTCTCTATTGTTTTGTCAACTATCTTAGGTCCCAATATCCTTGTTTCCCTAACATCATTCCAACACACTATAGCTCTATAATTCTTTCTATAGAGGGATTTATAAGGAGCTATATGAATACCTGAGTGAAATATATTTTTTAAGAAAACTCAACTAGATGAATGTATTGATCCCAACCACATTTCAAATCCATAGAATATGACCTCCACATATCCTCTATGGTTTGAATTAATTTTTCAGTATGACCGACTATTTTAGAATGTTATATAGTACTAAAACTCATTTTCATATCATGATCTTATGGGATAATTCTCTAGAACATTGAGGTAAACCTTAGATCCCAATCATACATAATGGAATGTTTTACTCCTAAAAACCTTACCACTTTCTTAATGCATATCCTGGTAAGCCTACCAAGATAGATGTATTCACTGATAGTGATGAAGTTTGATGAATTAGTAATCTAATTGACTACCTCCCATATAGAATTATTCCCTTTAGAGGTATTGGGGATTTTTATGAAAAAATATAGAGTGATGTTCTCCCATTTAAAATATATTATGGGTAATGGATGAAACATCCCCTTCGTCATATTTTTAGCCTTAACTTATTGAAACACCTAGTATCAAGATACAAACTTTGTGATATCTCTCTTCATTCCATCCCACCAGAAGTATTCCTTCAAATATATATACGATTTCATACTTCTATGATTAATAGAGAATGTAGAACTATGATATTCCTCTAATATCTACATATTTAAATATGTTATGGTGGGAACACATAAAGGATTATTGAACCTTACCATCCCATCCTGATCAAAAACTAAACTCAGGAACATTTCTAACCTTTTATTTAGCTCTACATCTTTATTCTTCACTTATTTAATCTTTACATGGAATGATGGTTGAACATTCAAATGAACAAGATATTATTTTTACCCTCCCTTCAGGATTTCCAGATTCATCCTTTGAAAATATGAAAATGTGAAAATATAGGATCTTTTGTGAAACTCATCATGAATAATCTAGCATGATCCTTTAGACTCGAAGCATCAACCACCTTGTTCAGTTTCATAGTGTGTTAATGTGTTGAGTCGTCATAATATTTAATCATCTCTAACCATCATCACTTATTCATGTTAGTCTCTTTATATGTGATTATATTCTATAAATTTTTATAATCCATATTTTTATCACATTTTTCTCTGTAAATACAATTCATCCATATCTTTAATGAAAAATTTACCGCAGCTTAGCCCAAATCATTGGTTGGGTAATTTTTCTCATGAATCCTCAATTTCCATGATGTATAAGAAATGACCATGTCATTATTCATAAGATCACATACACATCCCTTTATGGATGGATCACTATAGATTACAAAACCATATCTACTACAGTGTAATTAAATCATAGGTGTGTTGACTAACCTTCTCTTTAATTCCTTGAAATTTTCCTCACATTCATGTATCTAAAAATATTGGATCTCTTTCAAGTTAATTTTGTCAAAGGATTACATAGTCATGTGAAATGATCCACAAATCATTTATAATATAAAGAAATACCAAAAAAACTATGGACCTCAGTCACCATGGTTGGTTTGGGCTGACATTTAATAGCCTTTTTCTTTGATAGATCTATTGATATACCCTCTCTTGAGATTATATGACACAAAAATGGAACCTTTTCCATAAAAAATCCGCACTTTGTAATTTTTTCATATAGTTCCTCCTTCTTTAGTGTCTTCAGTATAGTTCTCGGGTGGTATTCATTCTCTTCCTTTCTCTTGGAGTAGATAATAATATCATCTATAAATACTACCAAAAAATTATAAAGGTAATCTATAAATACTTTATTCATTTATTTCATTAAGATAACATTAAAATTATTATGTCTGAAAGGAATCAATATATATTCTTAGATTCGATACATTTCATGGAATTTTATCTTATTATATCTTCTTTCTTGGACCTCAATTGATGATATCCAAAATGAAGGTCAATCTTGGAAATGTATTGAGCTCCATGCATTTGATCAAATAATTCATCCATATAGGTAAGAGGATAATTTTTCTTAATTTTGATCTTGTTTATATCTTAATAATCAATACAGAGTGTCACCAATCCAAAATTTATTTTTAACAAAAAAACTGGTTCACCCCAGGGTGATACAATTTTCCAAATGAATCACCTACCAAGGATTTCCTAATGTTTCTTCATTAATTCATGAAACTCAATCAGGACCATTCTATAAGGTGATTTTGAAATTGGTGTGGTTCCAGGTAGGAGTTATATTGAGAACATAAATTGATATTTTGGTGAAAGGATTGTAAAATATTCCATAAATACATCAAAAAATCCTGAATAATAGGCATATCATTTATGTGATGTTTCTACCCAACCATATTAGATAGACACCCCATTTTAATGGTAATTAAGAACTATACAATGGATGTTATATCAATCAGAATTTTATAATTATAACCACATTGATATAAAATCATAGGTTGGTTTGGAATATCAAATGTGACTTCTAATCATCAATAATTGAACTGGGATTTTTGAAGATAAATTAAATCCATGAAAAAGATGACATCAAATTTGACCAGACGAAGAATGAAAAGATTGTTGGGAAGCACATTCCCACTAACATCAAGAGGATATGAATCATAGACTTGAGATGATATCATTGTACCATTAGGGGGTCTCACTACTAATTCTACATCTAATCATTTGGTTGGAATCTTGAAACCCTTATAATTTTTTTTCATATGAATGAATGGGTAGATCCAAAGTCAATTAAGAGATAAAAAGATATAGAGTGGATGGTAAGTGTGCCATTCACCACTTAATTATCACATCTTGTTTCATAAATAGTGGTTACTTGAGATTTCCATTTATCCCTAGGCTTTAGAGGTTACTAAAATTGATCATCATCATTAAACATGGGGTTTGGGAACTGGTTAGAAAAATTCCCTTTCTCCTTACACTTGAATAATTGTAGTGTGGAAGGTGTATTTGGGGTAGTTTTCTCTCAATTTGCATCATCAGCTAACTTCTTCCCATCACTTCAGAAATCATTTGCTTAATGACCTTTCCTTCTACACATAAAACATTTACTAGTAAACTTAATACTATTAACTATAATATTATTCCCACACTTTGATCATAACAGAAAGATTATCTTATTCTCTCCATGGTTTTTATATTTTATTTTTAACTCCAAATTCTTTTTTCTATCAAAACAATGATATTGATACATAACCCCAACATCCATTTCCACATTTATAGAAAAAAATCATATGTATTGAAGTATATTACATTATTCATAGACTTGGTTATATGCCACTAAAGAATTTATCAATCTTATATTCAGGTGGATGATAATAACAGAATCGTAACACACAATTCTTGTAAAATTTGCCTCATTAGCACCAACGAATTCATCATCCCTTTTCTTTAACTCAAGGAATTACTTATCCATCATCATATGAATAATATGAGGAAATTACTTATTAAAAAAATAAGTTCATGAACTCATCCCAATCCATAGAGTTAGTTTCTCATGTTCCCACATATTCTTGAAAATAATTCATCATTGATCTACTTTACCTTCCAAATAATAGATAGAACAAATTAATTTTTCATTTTCCAAACACCGAAGAATGGAAAATATCTTTTCAATGGTACTGATACATTGTTTAGAAAATATTATATTTGAATACCCACTGAAATAAGGTTGATGTTTCCTCATAAAGGACTAAAAAAATGTTGATCCCAACTTCATTTGTTGGTCTAGCATGATTAATATCTTGAGAGGGTTTCATGATAATAAAAACAAGTTTTTATTTTCTATCTCCCATAAAATTTGGATTTTAAGGAGGAAAATCATATCATTTTTCATTGAACTCAACATTAATGTGGTTCCTTTGTATATACCTATTAAATAAAACCAAAACATATATTGTAAGAAACAATAGTCATATTGGGGAACTACATAATCTTGAAAAATCACTTATAAGATGTCTAAATTATGAAACCTTCTTCTTTACTTTATGAAACCTTATGTTTATCTGAGGTTATTAATAGTCATATTCTATTAAAATCCTTTATTATGGTTTATAAAGAGTTTCTAAATTTTTATATCATATCCCCCAAGAGTTTCATATGTGGTGTGCAATAAGGCCCATGTAATGCACTACTTCCTGATCAAATGTAACTCAATACAGTGTTTTTGGGGCTGTTACACCTAGGTACATCTGAGCTAGATCCACTTCCACTTGTAGTATCCAGACATGGATATATTTTAAGGAAACCGATTGCTATACCATTTAATAAAATAAACACGTCATTAGACTTATCCTTAGAAATGTCTTTATGGATCTCTCTAATGTTTTATCATCCTAGATTCCAAATGATAAATACATATTTTCTTTGATACTAGATAGAACAACCCAGGCTTTTCATACATAGATATTGCATCATTTTTTATGAATATTTATTAAATTACATAAATACATTCATGATAACCATAATATTTTAGTGCCTTTGGAGAACTGGAAACATAAACACTAGTACATAAGTGAGCTACGCCATCACCCACTAAGTTCTTCATAACTATAACCCTTATTATAGATATCATAAATAATAAATATATTCATAAATTGGGCATTGTAAACCTTAGAAAGGGTGAGCTCAAATGCTTAGTAAGGGTAAACATTGGAGATATGTAGGAATAACGTGAACATACGGGTATAAAAACAAGAACTTAACATTTGAAAACCATACCTGACATATCAAATATCATAATCATGAGTCATGGAATAACTGTTGATAGTTCATAAGACATGATTGATAAGGTAATTAAATAAAACGATCCACAAGATCATAAGACATGGAATTTGTGTCATACAAATAAGTATATAAAATCATTTCCCTTTTAGTTAAGGCTCACTACAAATACCATCATAGCAAATGGAGTACTTTACTGAAGCGGGTTCACTACCTATTCATGCTCTATATTAATAAACCATGTTTACTTCCCAGTATATCCATATATTACTGAACTTGGTTAACTTCCTATTCTATTCATATATATATCATGGGATATATATCTTTACCCAATGCATTAGAGGGAGATATAAGTCCCACCTATCACATAATGAAATCATACAATTATATTCACAAGATCATATAAATTAATCACATAATAACCCAAGAAATGAACTGGGTATAAAGAAATTACATTATATCATAACTTGTGGAAAATAGATACATTTCATAACCATTTAATCATAGCTTAACCCATTAAAAGAATCCGGTTTTATAAGAATTTTATCATGGTATAAACCATGGAATAGAAACGAGTTTCATAAACATCATTCTATCAAAACATAAATAATTTAGAGAAATAATATGAATGGTATCCTAGTATTATATCCCTAGTAAGACATGTGTAAAACCAACAAATGTAATCTATGATGGAAAATAATTTTGAATAATCATTTTAATAATTTCTCAAGGAAAATATCCTTTCCACATTGAAAAAACTTTTTAAAACCTAAAAAAATATTGAAAAAGATTTTCTTTGAAAATAACCTTAAAAACATATAAAGGAACATTTGAAATAATTATTGGTCATAATGTTAGAAAATTCTATTCATGGCATGAATATTAAAATGATGGTTCCTTTGACATTTTTAGTAAAAGAAAAATGAGAATTTTTTAGAAAATGACATGAAGATTCCAATAAAAAAATTTAAAAGTGAAACATGGGTAAATATTTATTTTAAAAATAAAAAAACATTTTTAAAAATATTTTTAGAAATCATGGTTTTGTTAGAAAATAGATTTCCGACCAAAGAGAGCAATAAGTCAGACTTTCATAAAAACATTTTTTTAATAATTTTATGTACCAAATAGTGGGAAAATGGTACCATTACATGAAAATTTCATAAATAAATGATGGTGTATAAAAATGATGAGAATATTTTAGAATTATAAAATGAAATTTTAATATTCGAGACTTAATCATAAACAATCGCGATGAATGATGAGATTGTAACATAAATTCTTTTCCACTTTGGTAACATTGAACCATAAATACCATGAAGAAAATAACATGAAATAAAACATAGAATATCTTGAGGTTGAATAAATACATGATATTACATTTCAACGTAACTATATATATAACTCATGAAAGAATATTGTTGGATGACATAATGTACATCTCAACGATGTCAAATTGAGACAAAAATATTTTACCTTAAGTCTTGAATTCCGTCGATCTCATTCAAAAATACTCTATAATAAATATATGTTTATTTTACATCTATTATAGAATAATATTTATATATATCATACCATATATAAATTTTTAAGAACTTTTTTACCCATTTATTGATGATTCGATGTTAAATTTACATTTTGGGTAATAACCGCTTTGTTTTTCGTAAATATTTTTATTTTATATATTTTTTGTTCTACTAATATAATAATTTTTTCATAATCTCTAGGTTGATAAAAAACATATATTTAATATATATTTAATATATATTTTTTATAATAAAATATAAAAGTTAGAAATATGAAATCAAATACACCATTCATGGAGACGGTAGACCGTACGTACACATGATCGTTGTTTCCATTTTATTATTAGATTCAAAAAAGAAAATTACATGGTTTATTATGATTATAGAATAATTTTTATTCCAAATATATCATGTATATTTTTTCAAAATCATCCTTAATATTTCATATAAATCATGAATGAATCACATCACTTTGTGAGGTGATAGTTCAGCGTACACACGAACGATGTTTTTATATTCCCCAAAAATGGAAAGCATGATGGTATATATGATTTAATAGTTCTATAATCTTAATAAAATCATTAAAATTATATATTTCATATATAAATAATAAATCCATAATTATTACCATCATTTATAGGTGGTAATGGAAAAATGAATGACATCGGTTCGTGAGGTGGTAGTTCACCGTACACATGAATGATGAATTTTAAATGCATTTGATGGAAGTGGAGTTGATTGTAGGTAATTAAATTATTATAAAAACATATCATTTTATGGAATATACAGAGGTTATTATATAATCATGATATAAAAATAATTATAGTGGGACCCTGGTTTGGGTTCCACTATAAACAGTTCCCTGAGCTGGTGTGTTATGTGACCTCTAGCATGCCTCCCCATATAACAGATGTCGTTGATTAGCAAAGATTGTATAATAAGACATGTGATTAGATTATACCCTCTTTATTAGAGTAATACATAATAGATTAAAGTAATAAAATGGAAATAGTAAAATAATAAACAAGCATCGCAATCCAATCCCAAAAACTGGGTACATACCCACAACCAAATAATAAGTATTCCATGTCATGTTTAAGATGAAAAGTGTAAGGGAAGATAACCGAAAATAAATAAAAATTGAAGAATCCCCAAAATAGTTCCCAAAAAAAATTAAAGTCCCCTCATCCGTGCACATCCCAAGCTCAAATCAACCATATACCATAGGGTCTATGCCCTTGTCCTGACCAACAACCATGAAGTCTACTCAGGTATCCAATGGAAACCTGAGTAGGGTGTGAGTATAATATAGTAAGCCATCACCAATGGTGGATAAAAAATATCTAGTCTAATAGAGTGTATGGAAATGTAATGAGAATAAAGATAACAACAAAACAAAATAGGTTACATCATTTACTATTTTCTATATTAATTATATCCATTATTAATTCCACATTTTACCCAATTTATCTACAAACCAACCTTAGCCCATGCCAGTCATCTGAGCCATATGTCGAAGGGGTCACATGTTTCAAAACATGGAGCCTCATACCATGAATTGGACTATGATTCAGAACCCCATGTCTGACCATTCCAACCATGATATGGAATAAAATTTTTATACCCATGGGTTTAGGAGCATCAGTCCACTCCTCGAATAACTACAATGAACTTGGGTTCCTAAAGCACCATTATAGACCACCAATGGGAGTGGATCATCTATCCAACATTCCACTACCATATATCACAATCACATAGGCTCATCATTTTTAACCATTATTTATAGAAAAACAACTGGGGTGTACTGTTTCCGTTTAATCACGTATCCATTCTTTTTTACAATCATCATATTCTCAATTCCCATCACAAGACCATTTTTTCATTCAACAAATTAAAACCATTTATTTAACTTTTTAAGACATTTAACCATGATTCAAAGTCCCATTAACCAATTATCATACCCATTCATTAATTAACTAACTCTTCAAGTTAAGAGAAACATCCCATATTACCATGTTTCCAAATTATTCGCATTAGAAATTTTTTCAAAAACATAATCCCCACAATTTATCATTATGATTCCCAATATTTCATGTTAAAGGGAGTGGTCTACCCCATGGGTGTCCATAGGCCCAGTCAAATAATCCTCATTAGAAACCATGGGGATCATGATGGGTCCAACACACAATTTACTTACCCAATTAACCATTTCAGATAATGGGAAGACAAAACGCAGCAAAATGGCACCAATTATATAATGATATACACATAATCAACATCCAGACTATGAGATATGACTTTTAGAGAAACTACATCGAGTTCTTATACCAACACTCGCTTAATACTAGCCATTGATTAGAACTCAAATACCCCCTTCAAGATACAACACATAATCTAATGTAAATGTGAGGTTATAGGGATTTGGAAGGATATGAATGATTATACAAGAGTTATTCAAGAAAATAGAGGAAAGGGGAGTGATAAACTCACCTATATATTTGATTCACTCTCAAACACATTCTTAAAGGCTCAAAATCTCGGGAGATTCATCATTGGGAACCTTGGGTGGGTCTGAGTATTCACTAAGGTTGTTGTACAAAAGAAAGGAGAAAAATTTGGGCGAGGTTTCATAAATCCTAAAGGGGAAAATGGGAAATTACCCCATGATTAAGGAAGCACATAGTTTGACTGTATGGGTGGCCAAACATTGCATAAACCATGTACCATCCACTATCTAATAGGGGGATTGGGTCACACTGTCTCTTGGGGAGGCACATAGTTTGAAAAACCATGCAAGGGCTATAGAGGATGGATTTGTCTAAGCCCACATGATCTAGCCCCCACCCTATATAGGTTTAACAACCATGCACCACCCCTCTCTAGGGTTCATTGTTCTAGTGAATTATTACCAATAACTATGAGGTAACCATGAAACCTGAACCGGATGGCCCCTTTTACAACTTATTGTTATTTGAACCCCTAAGACACCACTGAGACTCCTCATTCACCTGGAAACAGTTTTATTAAAAAACATTAAAGGAGTTTAAAAATATTAAACAAGGGAATACCTCACTTGAAGTTAGGGATCATATACTTTATACCCAAAATAAGGATACTTGGATGAGGGGATAGAATTGTACAAGTGATCTGGGCATGAATTGGATGATCAAAATATGTTTTAAGGTGTGAATAATAGAGGATAGGGGTGGCCTTTTTTAGTTAGGGAGAGGAAACAATTGGTATTTTTTAAAAAAAATTAGTTCTCCCACATTTTTCATATACCAAAAGGGTACCAATTAGTCCATTATCAAAATTTAAAAGTGTAATGGTCTAAATATGAACATAAAATAGTTTTTAGATAATTTTATAGGTTATTATTTCCCATATTTTTTTAGTTTAACCCATCAATAAACCCATTTTTCCTTAATCATGATACACCACTACACATATTCCCTTTAGCAGTGCACAAATATTATTTTAAAAATGCTAAAAAAGAAGTATTAATCACAGTGCTAATAAGGTTTTCCTTCATCCACACAAAAAAAATGTTGACAAAGTCATACATAGCTTCAATTTGTTGTTAATATAACAACACACCTAGTTTTAAACAATGATATATATATTTAACTGAAAACAAGAATACTAAAAATTTAAACTCGTGTTATATACAAAAGAAATGCTATTATTTACATTTCAAACAATTTTTCTGTAATTAAATTTACAATTATCCAACAAACATTTTAAAAAATTAATATGTCATCTTTTGACACCCGTAATCCCCTCTAAAAATGTCATCCCATGGTATCTGTTGCTGAAAAAATCATCTCAACCCAAGAAAAAGATTCCTCCTATATAATAAAATTAATATTATGAATTTAATTATATAAGGAAATAAATTAAACATTAATATAAATTAATACATTAATAAAATGTTGATATTTAATAAAAAAGACACATTTGGTGTCATACCGGTCACACCATGCATTATATTGAGGTGGGGTTTACTTATACATGTCAGAAATGACTCATGGATTGTTGTCAAAAAATATAAAAGAAAATCGAAATCATTTTCTCAGTTTTCAGTATGTCACTTTTCTTTTTTACTAAAATTAATGTCATATTTAAATAAAAAGAGACACTTTGAGTGATACCAATGAAAGTGTGCATAGTGTTGAGGTGAGGGTGATTCATACACATCATAAATGACTTATAGATCATTTTCCTAAAGTATCAAAATAGTATTAAGTAATTTTTTTAGTTTTTAGTATGCCAAGTGTGTTTTTTACTAAAATGTCATTTCAAAATAGAAACACACATTTTGAGTTATACCGATCACATCACATGTCATTTTGATGTGAGACTACTTCATACACATCAAAAATTACTTTTGAATCTCTTTCCTAAATTATGAATACATCAAGAGCATGTTTTTTTAGTTTTGAGGGACTAACACATTTTACAGCAAAATATCAATTTTAAACTAATAATGAAAACCTTTAATCATAGTGGTCACATTGTGCATCTGATTGATATTTTTTTGATTCCTATATATCAAAAATGAATTATGGATAGTTTTCATAAATTATAAAATCAATCAGAATGCATTTTTTTGGTTTTTAGAATGTCACTTGTTCTTTTTTACTTAAATTAATATCAATTTTGATTAAAAAGAGACACTTTGAGTGATACCGTCCACACCATATGTCGAATTGAGGTTAAGATGATTCCTAAACATCCATAATTACTTATAGATCATTTTTCTAAAGTATCAAAAAATCCAAATTTGTTTTCTTGGTTTTCAGTATCCTAGTTATGTTTTTTTCAAAATGTCATTTCAAACTAGAAACATGCATTATGAGTCATACCAGTTGCATCGTATGTCGGTCTGATGTGAGACTTCATCATAGACATCATAAATTACTTATTAATAGCTTTTCTAAATTATTAAGACAATCAGAGCGTGTTTACTTTGTTTTTAGTGAGTGACATGTTTGGAACTAAAATGTCAATTTTAAAATGATAAAGGAAACTTTTAGTCATACCGGTCACACCGTATATTGGATTGAGGTGTGTCTAAATCCTAAAAGTCCCAATTTACTCAAGAATCATTTTTCTAAAGTTTAAAAATAATATGAATGTGTTTAATCATCTTTGTGTATGTTACTTGTTCTTTTTTACTTAAATTAATGTCAATTTTAAATAAAAGGACACACTTGGACTCATACCGATCACATCATGCGTCGTATTGTGGTGAAAATTATTATTACATTTTAAAAATGACTGATATATCATTTTAATAAAGTATAAAAACAATAAAAATGTATTTTCTTGGTTTTCAATATACCAGTTGTGTTTTTTTACTAAAATGTCATTTCAAACTGGAAACACACATTATGAGTCATATTGGTTGCATCGTACGTTGTTTTGATGTGAGACTACATCAAAAACCTAAAAAATAAATTATGAATCACTATCATAAATTATTAATAAAATTCGAGTATGTTTTTGTTTTTTTCAGTGAGTGAAACTTTTTGAACTAAAATGTCAATTTTAAACAGATAACAGACACTTTTAGTCATACTGAGCACACTATAAGTCAAATTGAGGTGTGGTTGATTCTTACACACACAAAAATGGCTCATGGGTTTCTTTACTAAATTAT
This sequence comes from Viscum album, assembly GCA_963277665.1. NCBI lineage: Eukaryota > Viridiplantae > Streptophyta > Magnoliopsida > Santalales > Viscaceae > Viscum > Viscum album. The sequence continues at coordinate 1,263,257,491 of OY728131.1, read as the reverse complement.
TAAATCAATAGTATGTGTTTTCTCAATTTTTAGTATGTCACTTATTCTTTTTTCTAAATTTAATGTCAATTTAATATAAAAATACGCACTTAAAAGTCATACCAGACATACCATGTATCAAATTGAGGTGCAGTTGATTCCTACTCCTCAAAAATGACTTATGTATCATTTTTTAAAGTATAAAAACAATATTAATACATTTTATAAGTTTTCAGTATGCCACGTTTTCAATTTTACTTAAAGTTATGTCAATTTTAAATAAAAAGAGACACTTTGAGTGATATCAGTCACTTGTTCTTTTTTCTCGGTTTTGAGAAGGTCAGTTGCTCTACTACCAAATATATTGACATATAAATTTTATATATAGATATAAAATGTTATTATATTAATATTCCTTACATAACATAATGATCCATTCCATAATATTTTAGGTCTGGTGCTTTTGGAAACATTGAAAGATAAAGAACTAGTTCATAAGAGTCTCTCATTAAGTTATTCTTTACTAGAAATATTCTTAGACATACCATTTTTAAAAACATTATTAATAACCAAAGGATATGAAACATAATAAATGGAGATCATAGATGCTCAATAAGTGTAAAAAAATGGAGATATCTATGTTTATATAAGGATAACATGAGCAGAAATATTTTAGAAAGTGATATTAACATTAGAAATTCATACCCTGCATATCATAGATCAAAATCACAACTCATGGATAAATTAAAATTAGTTTATAAGACATTAATCTTAAATTTTCAATTACTATTATTAACTAAAAACATAAACTTTGATTCATACCGATCACATTGTGTATTAGATTGAAGTGTAGATGATTGAGATGTAGATGATTGAGATGTAGCTGAATACTTCATTTTTTAGAAAAATGTTCATGGAAGTTCTTTGGGGAAGTTATAATTTTCATTAAAATACTTATAAATACCTTGTTATATGGATCCTTATTATTCACTTCAAATTTCATGCAACACGGGGTTTCCTCTTCCACCAAAAAGGAACATGTTCTCTCTTTTCTAGCATGTTGTAGATAGTTGAAAGGAAAGTATGACTTTCAAAAATATCTGTAAAAACTAAATAAGTATTAGATAAAAATGAAAAAGAAATTAACTTAAAAATAGTTGATAAAATGATTAAAAAATTAATTAATATCATAATTAGTAAGAATTCACCTTTATATATTCTTGGCCCATTTCATTATTATCATTATCCCAGTTGTAGTCTCAAATTACAATCTCTCACGATCATGATCAGTTTCGAACAAACTATCCCAACTCAAAAAAAGGAATAAACCTATATAAGAAAATAATTCTTAAATGATTAAAACTAAAAATAAGTAAATTAAACATAAATATGAAATAATCCACTACTTTTATGGAAGTCACATATTCATGATATTTGTGTACATTCTTCTATCAGGTATATTGCCCACTCATTTATGAGAACATCTATATCGTCTTGTGAATATGAGTTTGTTCAACAGTCATAGTAGTACTTGAAAAATATAAATAAATAAAGTATTAATAAATATTTAAACAAAATAGTAATTATCTTTGAAAATACCTCTTTAGGGATGTTGTTTTATTCACGAAATATGATATCTCTCATAAATTTTAGAAAATAATAACCACAATATTTTCCATTAGTTTGTTTATAAAAATAATAAAAATTGATTAGAATAATTAATTTGTTTTTATATGTGTTTGGATAGTGAAATATTATTATATATATCCTTATACTTGTCTAATCGTATAATTTTTTGGGTCCTTGTGCATATCCCCTGGCCTCATTCCTTGTTTTTCATGATATTGATGCACTGCCCTATTATAACATAATTCTCATTAAAAGATAATATAAATGTTGTAACTTGATATTTAGTTCTAAAATGTTTTTTGCAGTGTATTAAAAATTTACAAACACTGTCAATTGTGGATGGTTTTTTGGATATCCATGCATTGAATCCAGAAAATAAATATTTGGAGTATTGAAATTTACCAGAATGAGCATCTAGTGCTGCTTAAAAACACAAAAAAGAATAAGTAATGAAAGAAATGAAAATATATTTGATGTGATTAAATTGTATAGTTTTACCCCTTGGTCATTGGTATTAAGGAGAGTTTATCATTCATAAGTTTTATTTCAAACAATTTTACCAGGCCTACCACTATTTTATTAATTTTCATTGGAATATATTTTTGGTTGTTATGTAGAAGTGATTTCAGGACTAACGAGTCCAATTTTTTCATGGGAAAATCCCTTAAATTATTTTTTAAAATAAATATTCCAAAAATTTGAAATGTATTTATTCATAATTAGCACAGAATATCATTTTTTAAAAAATCAAATCATGAAAACATACATCATTTATACATTTACAACTAAGTCAGTTAGCCAATCATAGTCGAGGATTTCATTTCCATTATCAACACCAATGAAGTCTTAAACTTCTTCACCATATATATTTTCTTCAAAATAAACTATGTGACTACTACCATCTTTTAACTTTGTATGCACATGAACCTTTAATGCTAGTAAATGTGGATATAGAATGGGTGGGGTAATGGTACTTTCGTTATATCTTTTGGATCGACTGATCAATCCTTTAGATGATTTTGATTCAGTCTTTTGTTTCACCCCATTACCTTTTTATATCTATAAAAACATTTATTGTTTAAGACCTTTGTTCATTAATTTGTTAAAGTTCATCTTGAAAAGTAAATTGGGAATTAATACCTCCCTATCAACATGTTTTTTTACAAGATGTGATGGCCATGCGATGAATGTTCCAAAAAAATCAACAATATGAATACCTTCCTCATCAATTAGAAAAGTAACTCAGTGCTCAAATCATTTGATACACTAATCGAAACTCTCACATGATCTGTTGGAAGTGGTCTATTATGTAGCTTGTTGTTTAGGATATTGAACACTGTATCCCTCACTATAAGGTGATGGGGGGTGTTGATTGATATAAATCATAGTCATTATCACTTGATATAATATCATTATTGAAAAGTTATTAGTGTCTATATTATTCTCATTTAATATAAAAAATTATTTCAACATTGATTACCTCGACTAAGAAATCTCTTTGAGGGGAATGGATCATCTCAAAGTAGGTGGGGTGGGGAAGGATCTACACCCAATGGTTGTTCTTGAGTTGTTTCTTCTCTTTGCTTCCCCCTTATAATGTTTTCTTTCATCTCTATCTGCCATTGGAGTTTTTCTTCATGGGTATCTAGTATTTCTCTCATCCACTTCATTTCTTCACTTTGACCCTCCTCTTGTTTTTATTCTCAAAATATTTTTAGGGCGTCACCCCAAAACCCACACCACTAACGCGACCATACTATTTTGGCCTCTTTAAGGCCACCAATAATATGTGTTCATCTGATACATGTGTTGTTGGTTCCTGGGACTATATTGGACAGAAAATATAAGAAAATAAGTGATCATTGTAATGTAATATTAATTTAAAATAAAAACAGATTTTTATTATGTAATACATACACATGTTTCCAAAATGGTTTGTGTGTTTTTACTTATTAGTATCTCATCTTTATCTACATGTGCCTCCTTTCATAGCACATGGCGTAGGATGGAAGTGGATATGGATTATGGAGTCATCAATATTAAAATAAATAGAGGAACATAATTATGATGTTGTTTCTTGTCACATAAAAGTATTATAACATAATTAAAATATATACCAATTTTTTTTCTGGTGAAGTGTACCTCGTCCTTTTTTACGGTAGGGGTACACTGGTTTTTCTACCCATTCCATTTTTCCATCACCCAGTTACTATTTCATAAATAATAAAACTCAATAAAATTGATGAATATGGGTATCATCAAACAACATATTACTAGCCACAATGTACCAGAAAAGACACACCCTCATGATGGCTAGTAAATATATCCCCTGATTATTGGGTTATCATGTGTGCATAGATAAGTCGTTGGTACAAATTTAATTTCCATTAAAAATATTTAAGATGATGTATCATTAGAAATGTGATAAATCCTATATGAATACTTCCATAATAAATTAATACATATTTCTTATGGGATTCATCCACTATAAATGCACTCTATAATGTACGATGAGGAGTAAGTCGATTATTTTTTATTTATTTTTTTATTAAAATAAATAAATGATATCATAATTTTACTGTAATCTCTTCCCACATTATTTTCATAAGCATAAGAACAACATGGTTTCATGAATCTACATCAATCGAAACATGTTGTTGAGTGATGATTCTGACATAACTACTGAACATGGCCTTATTGATGTTAACATTCTAGCCTCGCACATTCTATCTAACCTCATATTTGATGACTTTGATTTTCAACTTAATGATTTTTGTTAACACCATAAAAATATGGTGCTCTTATTTTTTCTACGTCGATGGGCCTTCATCGCCTAACATTCCATCAGATTCAACATCACCAATATGTTTCTCTAGAGTGGTAGCATCGTCATGTTCAGATGGTCATTGTACCTCTGCATTGGGGATAACAGTAGGTTGAGGAACCTATTTTTCCTCATTATTGGGCGCATCGGCATGTGTAGAAGGTGATTTTTCCTCTTCACTGCAAGTAGTAGCAGGTTGATAGACCTATTGTGCCTCAGGATTGGGAGCACCGTCATGTACAGAATTCAGTATCCGCATAAGTTGTTTAACATTTAATTTATATTACATAAATGCAGCAAAAAATGAACAATAACATGAGGTGACATTGTATATATAAAAAATATAACCTAGTTTTTAAACTGTCTATTTATTTTATAAATATTGAAGTGATTTTAACCCTCTATCGAGTATCTAAACCCCTTCATTGTGGTCTCATCTGACATAAAAAACTCCATCTATATTGGGACCACTGTGAAATGATAGCGGCATCCTAATGAAAAGGTCATCAGCATTTGAATTTTCATCTGACTCTTAGGTGGTTTTGGTTAACAAGAGAAAATTTTAACACATTTTTTTTCAGGTATAGAATATAAAATACTTGTACTACCTATGACACCATTATAAATGGTTCATCTTTATACCCTTCCTTACAAAAATCAACTTCCACAAATCCTAGTTATTCTATTTTAACATCACTCTTATTATCAACCCACTTGCATTAAAGAATCAAAACATGGAATGTTGTATAATATAAATTCTATATTTGTTTTATGATGCCAATGTATGACAAATTCACATAAATTGGATTTCTTTCCTAAGTACCAGAAACATGTATCGCTTCAGCCACAAGTGTAACTCAACTATTTTTTATGGTACTGTCTTCATCATTTTAATTTGTATAGAACATATAACTATTAATTACATAACCATTGTAAAATAATACATAAAAATATTGGTCCTATATCTAGAAATGAAAGTCATTTTGAAATTGAATCTAGATTTTCATCTGACTCCTTAAAAAATAGTCTAGAAATCGTCCTATAAATTGTTGATTATGCGTACATGATATCCATCTTTAATCCATTGATAGATTCAAATGCATAAGAATTTACTTATGGGTTTCAACATATGAAGAAACCACAAAACTATTATACAAAACGTAATGGTGGTCTGGATACCGATCTGTAATATTTATTGTGACAACATCTCTTTCAGAAATTCCTTCACCTTCAAGCCTCCTAGTATGATGAGATTCTGGTAGAACAATGATTTCTACACCGAACAGGTATTAGATACAAAATTAAATGGTTTCCTCAAAAATATATTGGTCCATAATACAACCCTCTGGATGATATTGATTTTTGACACACCCTTTCAAAATCCTCATATACTGTTCAATGGGGTACCTCTATATATAGTGTATAAGACCACATAGTCAAATCTCTCTCACCAAGTGAACCATCAAATGGGCCATCATATCAAATATTGTTGGTGGGAAGAACATTTCCAATTCAAATAATATGACGACAATTTCTCTTTATATATTTAGAAAATTTTTTGGGTATATAACATTGCAACATATAACTTTGAAGAAGAAACAGAGCTTGGTTAATGTATGGTGGACAATATTGGTCAAAATGCAAAGTAAAGCTATAGGAATTAGATCTTGTATCAAAACATGGAAAATAATTTTATTTTAGACCCTTTATCTTTAAATAGTCATTGACATACTGTTCTTGATATTCAGCGAATTCCCCTATAAATCCTTTATATTATTCAAGAAGTTGAAAACTGATATCTCTCATGACTGGAAAGAGTGTAAGCTACTGGAGGAAGAAAATTTCATTTTTAACCCTTCACTAGCACCAACTCTTATCATATTCCTATGTGAACCATATCCAACCTAGCCTTAATTCTATCCCTTTTTTTCTGTTTCATTTAGCAACATGTCTATGACACTTTCACATACATTTTTTTCAACATAAATAACATCATGAAAATTTATGACGTACAAACAATTCATGTATGGTAATTCAAAAAAAAAACAGATCACTTTTTCCAACTGGATTTCGTTATGTTTTTCAAAAATGGTTTACCAAAATAAGTATCCATATCTTTTACTTTGTCAAACAGTTTATCACCTATTAGTGGAGATGGTGTTGTACGTTCTCTTGAACTTTCAAATGATGTCATATGAGAATGATACTTATGTCGTCGACATAGAAATCAACAATGTATTAGAAACATATTTTTATATGGATGTTTCAACCTAAATGATTGTATACCTTGTTTGAAAACAGGACACACTTGAGTTCCATTAATACTATATCCTTACAAATTTCTATAAGTATGAAATTCATTTATTTTCCCATAAAACATGGATCTCAACTTGAAATTTTCATTTCTATTTGCATCATACATTATGACACTTTAATCCCACAATAGTTTCAAATCCTTAATCAATGCAGCCAAATGAACATCAATATCATTAAAAAATTGTTTTGGTCCTGATATAAGCAAATATAACATGATGTATTTTTGTTTCATGTATAACCACAGTGTAAAGTTATAATTTACCAACATAACCAGCCTTGTACTATGAGTGATTCTTTAAATACCAAAAGGATTCAATCCATCTATAAATAACATAAATGAAGGTTTTTTTGGATCATTTAAAAATTTAAGATAGTCATGATCAATTCTCTTTCACTGAGGATAGTCTATTGGGTGACGTTGTTTCCCATCTTTAATTATTATATCTGCATGCCAGGTCAATTTCCCTACAGTCTCCTCACTTCCATATAAGAACCTAAACATTGGAATGATTTGAAAGTACCGTAAAACTTTTATAATATTGGATTCATCTCTCTTGTATTGATAAGAACCACACTTTGGTCCTTCTGTAAGTGATTATTTGTCCTTGTGAAATAGTATATAGTTTGTTGGGTAGGCTTGTATTATTTTAGAGATCATACCCATCGGGCGTAGCATTCATTTGACTTTTTATGTTCAGCTCGGGAGATAATTATCTTCTAGGGGCATGTCATTCATGAGAGAAATTAATTCCATAAAACTAGAATCACTCTATATATTGCCTATATTCAAATTATATAGCTTCAGTATAGATGAAAAAGCTGTATATTTAGTGAAACCAGCATACAATGGCATCTCTGCACAACTCTTTAACTTCTCAAATAATTTTGGACAATCAAAAAGTTCATATTAAACTGTCATTATCATTTCCTCAATACGATCTTCATCATTATTCACATATATAATCACATCCCTGATACGATCTTCTTTATTTTCCATACTTGTAATCATATCAGATGATCCATAAAACGTAGTGCTATTCTAGCCACTAGCTACATTCACTTTTCCTCCGTGTTTATTACATCATTTATAACTTCAATCTTTTCCAAGATAGATTGTGTTTTCTTCCAACTTTTTTGGACTAATTTGTATTAAATAACAATGATGTAAACATGAACAAAGGATAAGATAAGTGTCATATGAATGATATTTTGAAAACTTGAGGAACACTTTCACTGCATCTTCATACTCTGTTGTCATACAATTCGAATCAACCCATTCTTTATTCATATCCATCTTATTTGATTTGGTAATATTAATATTTAACAGAATAAATGCATAAACCATTTATATCAAAAATTACCCAAGGATAAAAAAAGTTATAGACTTTAAGTCTATTTCAATATTTATCCCAAATATCCACTTTCCGAAACAAAGGTCCTATATTTGGGATCTTCTAAATAAATCAATCATCAGCTCTTCCATCCTTTCCTTAATTGGTCTAACTAAGAGAAGTTCATCCACATAACGAAGTAAAATGAAAGAAAACCATCATAATACTCCTTCATATAGTAGAAGGTATTTTCATTATATTACATGAACATTAATTTTACCATGAAAGCATTGAAATTCCAGTTACATTATCTTAATGCCTACTTAAGCCCATAAAAACTCCATTTGAGACTAAAACCGAATTTTCTATTCCATTTAGAACAAAACCTTCTAGTTGATCTATGTGGATATCTTCTTTTGAATATCTATGAAGAAATATAATCAAAAAATCCATATGTTCTAGAAATAATCCATTAATGGAAACTAAGTCGAGAACCATCTGAATTATTGTGTACATTATAGTAGGAGAGAAAATCTATCTGAAATCTAATCCTTCTAATTATTAAAATACATTTACAACTAGAGACACATTGCACTATTTCCTATCATCCACTTTCTCATTTAGATGATAAATCTAATTGTTTTATAGATCCCTCTTTCTTGGTTCTAATTCTATTATATTCAATGTAACAAAATCATAGAGGGAATTCAATTATTCCATCATTTTGTACTCACACTATAATGAGGCCAATAGTATGCCTATGTTGAATCCTAAAAAGAAAAAAAGTCCACTTGGATAACTCACACACTCCTCATTAGTGGCACTCTTATAGACTAATAAAACCATACAACTAGGGGAAACTAGATAGTGTGTGAGAAAACTAGTGTAATATACATGTGGACCTATTTCTTAATTCACATGGTTCCCATGTATCCAAACAAGTTGAAGTGAGAAACAACAATCCAATGATCATCACATGAATAAATATAATATAAGTAGTAAATCACATATCAACTCTAACAACCTCATAATAAAGAGACCATTTTCACATCCTTGAATAAACACCAAGCATATAAATTAATAATAAATCACATATCTTTGAGGGAAAAGTCCTAAATAGACATATCAAACATGGGGGGGGGCTAATTTGAACAATGTAGGTGATGTTGGATTCAAAGTAGGTTTTGGAGTTTCGCTGGGGTTTAACTTTAAATAACCATATGTGGGAGTGAGTTCATGATGGATGTCTTATGGGTTGTATAGAGTTAGTGACATACCCTTTCCATGGTGTTATTATCAATCAAATTTTCTTCCCTATATAATATATTGGTTTTCCTAATTCTAAAAAATATATAATATTACAATATTATAGAAAAACTACATTTCAGATTTCATTTGAAAATTATTTATAAAATCACGTTTGAAACCCCATTACAAAACCAACCATTTACATAAATTCCTCTTTAAAATAACATTCCTTTTCTAAATTAAACCAATCAATTTCGAGCACTCTTTCACAAAACCACAATTCCTTTTTTAAATCATTAATGGAAACTTCATGGCCCAACAGTCTTAATCATTTAAAATGAGTGAGAAACCTCTATATTTTGATTTTTTTCATTTAAAACTTCACACACCCCTTGTTAAAATGAAACCAACATTAAATATTCTTTGAAATCCATTGCATCCCTTTATGATAGCCAATCACGTGAGTTGACAAACACTTTTCATGAAACATAAGTCCATTCCAAGAATTTAGATCATTTTAAAGCTACTTAAAACCAAAAAATGGTACATTGAACACATAATTTTTTAGGAAACATTTAAAAAAACTTAATCATTTTGAAATATCCACATAAGCATTATCACAAAGACAAAAATCCCAAGAGAGGCACTTCATAAAGGACACTTGAATAAAAAATAACCAACATTTTATAAAATATAAAGTTATAAAAGTTTTTCACATGAAACAAAATATAAAGGTAAATAAAAAATAAATTTGTTTTCAAGAGATGCACTATATAGTAAATATGTTAAAACAACACAATATGAATGTTGTGTCTTTATGCCCTACGGTGACCTTTACATCCCATTATCATTATATCCTTAATAAGTGACTATGAAACACCACTATAAAAGTGTAACCCTTTCCTATTACTTGTATCATAGACAACTAAGTCTATATACGCACTAATGTGTATATGTATGGTGTGAGCAAAGAGCCGAGTAGGATGTTGTCAAAAAAATTATACCATTCATTTTTAAGACAAAACAAAAAAATATAGTTTTAGGAAAAATTATAAAAAAATTATTACATTTGGTTTAGTAAATAAAACTAACAAGACGTATAATTTTCTTTTAAAGAATATGTAATTTACCAAGATACAAGTATAAGATAATATATTAATAAAATATCAAGCATCAACCATTTGGGGGTACCTATGAAAGGCCTAAAGAGATAATCTAAGTTGAAAAATTAATAGAATCATCACACTAGAATATTGTTGCAATACAAATTCAACACAATCAACTCCAAAGTTTCATAAAGTATGCCCAAAAAACTAACATTTTAACAATCAAAAAACCATTGTCTCACACTAATGAATCAAACCAAACACATAATTCATACATCATAAAATATTTCAAACACTAAAACCCTATAATTAATCTTGGTCTATCTAATAATTCCAAATAAAATAAGAAAATACCTTAGATTTGGAGGTCTGGTGCAGTAGTAGGGTCCCACGGTGGCAAAGTCAGGGTAGGCGGTGACGACAGTGGAAACATAGTCCACGTTGGGGTTCGTGTCTAAGGTGGGTTCATGGGAGAGGAGGGTTTGCAGCGGAGGAGGGTTCACGATAGAGTAGGGGTTCACGGTGGAGGTGTTGTTTGGCGTGTGGTGGAGGTGGGTTCATAGCAAAGGAGGGGTTTTTGGTGGTAGAGGAGGGATTCACGACATTAGAGGAGGGGTCGGTGGTAGAGGAGGGGTCAGCAGCGGTAATGGTGAGGTTGTGGTAGAGGAGAGTTCGGCGGCATCGGGGTCGGCTTCCACGAGAACTTTAGGTATGTGAGAGAAGATACTGACACTTACGGTTAATTTAGAAAATCTGGTGAAGCTTTGACCAGTGCTAGTTAAAAAGCGTTGATAAAGGTATCTTTCAACAGTGCTAAAATAGAAAAGCGCTGATCAAACATGCCTTTATCAGCGCTTTTTTAGTGCTCATAATGTTAGACCTTTATAAGAGATAAAAACTACTTATAAAAGGCGTCTTTATGAGTGCTAAAATTATAGCACTGATAAAGAAACATTTTATCAGTGTTTTTTTCACGCTGATAAAGGCTTATCTTTATCGGCACTAATAAATCGCCGCTAAAGATATAATGTAAATAATTTATTTATATTATTATATATATTTATAAAATTATATATAATTAATATATATATTTATATATAACTAAAAATAAATAAATAAATATCTATATTTATATATATAATAAATATATTTATATGATTATATATATTTATAAATATTATAATCAAATATATATTTATAACTATTATAAATAAATAAATATTTATTTATAATTATAAAATTATAATATATATATTAATTATATATATTAACGAAATTATAAATATACTAAATACAGTTGTTATAATTTTATAATTATTAAGATATATATAGATATATTTAAATAAATATAAAATTATAATAAATATATTAATTGTATATATTAATAATATTATAAATATAATAAATATATTTTTTTATAATTTTATAATAATTTAAATATATATATATATAGTTACAATTTTATAATTATTTAAATAAATAAATATTTATTTATTTATAGTCATAATTAAAAATAAATATATATTCATTTAAATAATTATAAAATTATAAGAAATATTTTTATTATATTTATAATCTTATAAATATATATATAGAGAATAAACATTAAATATGGAGGATGGGTTTGGCGCTCGGGATCTTATCTCGCCGGTGATTAAGGTTTTCCCATTTCGCCTCTGTGCATCTGGCTACCGTCGTGTGTCTCACTGTGAGGAACCGAGCTCTATGATCTGTTGCGGCCCCAATCTGCTTGCTGTGTGGAAATGACTTACGAACCTGCTGTGGGATATCTGCTCGCAAGATCTACTGCGAGGAACCGATATCTTCGTAGATCTACTACGAGGATCTAAGATCTTCAAGGATCTACTACGAGGAACTGAGATCATCACGGTTCTCTCGCTACGATGAACTGAGACATCAATTTGATGTGGGATCCCTTTTTACCATGGTGCGGCCTGCTACGACATTCGTTACGGGTCTAACTCGCCACTGTGTTTTTTATTCAGGATCCATCTATCTCAATTGTGTATTTCCTTTCACAGGGGTGTTTTGAAGCCTTTCGGTCATGCAGCATTGGATCAATGTGAAAGGGTCCACTCGCAGTTGATGCAGGTAAGACTGGTTCTTGTTTGAAGCACCGAGATCCACTCGAGGTAGAAGCTGTGGGGCAGACCAGTGATGGATCAGTGAAGCACCGGGGTCACGAAGGGTGTTCCTTCTCCCACTACAATGGTTCGGTTGCCTTTTCCATTTGTTGTATTGGAAGTGTTTCCCATGTTAAGGAATATCAGGATGCTGTGTATGGGAGACTTGAAACCAGTAAGCATTCTATCATTGCTCAACTTATTTTCTCCAGGGGATCCGTTTCATTGAAGATGAGTGATTTGGTTGACCAGTTATCTGCGATTTAGGGCTTCTGAAATAGGAGATTTGTTTCATTAGGACATTGATGTTTTCATATCCTCTTCTTTTTGAGGTTTTGTAGATGTGGGCATGGGGGTTCAGTTCTATTTCTCTTAAACCTGGATTTCTTTGCATTAACGAATGGCACAAAAAAATAAATCTGTTGGATATAGGTAACACTTCTTCTCCAATCTGGGTGAGGTTTTATGGTCTTACATTGCATCCTTTGGCTTCCAAAAATATTCTATCACATTTCCATGTTGATTGGTGTTCCAATTAAAATGGATAAGGAAATTGAGACTGAAAGGTTCAGACATGTTGTTCGTTTTTTGATAGAGGTTTATTTGGGTTCAACGCTGGTTGATCAGATATTTTTTTTCTACTGATGAAGATGAGTTTTATTTGAAGATTGTTTATGAGATAGTTCCTAAATTTTTTAAGGATTGTAACATTATTGGGCATGTCCTACCAATTGCAGGAGATCGGTTGTCTCTGAGTTTTACCATATTTGCAGTCATGATAAGGATTCTTGCTTCAAAAAGACCAGGAAGTTAGTTGTTTCTGATACTCGAACGACTGGGCAGTTAGAGGTTGTCTCTAATGATGATGTAGGAAATGATACTGGTCAATCTAAAGGATAGCTGACTAATGTCGTCGGGCAAGTGGATGTGGAGGACACCAAGTAGCCAGTTGATATTTCTGTATAGGGTTCTAGTAATAAGAGCCTTTGGTCAGATATTATTGCCTCAGATTCTCACGATGATGAAGGGAAACATGACATTGTAAACATAGATCGAGTTCCCCTTTACAAGAAAGCAGGTGGTCCTTCTGAGTGTGCAAAATCACTTGGTGATAAACGAATCATTGGGATTGATATGAAATCTACAGCAGATAATCAAACTATGTATGAGAAAATGGATGCCTCAACCATTAAAGGTAAATCCAAGACCAGTGTGATTATGGATATTTCTACTTTGATAGATAGATTGGAGTCTATGAGGGGGAAACAGTTGTGCATGTCATGGATAATATTCTTGAGGAAATGATATTGAGAAGCAGTAAAAGTAAACAGAATGTGGGTAAGGTTTCAAAATGATTCCAAAGAAATATGGATTTCATAAGTCACCAGTAGTTTCTGATTATAAATCTGATAAGTCACAGAATGTCATAGGGTAACAGTTTGGAGGCACATAATGATGATACCATCCATTTGTCGAAAGACATGATTGATGTTGAAAAGGATGAACATGATGTAATGATGCATCAAAAAACTTGGAGATGGGGTAGGAAAGGTTGAGGTCAGGGTGGCTGAGATGATTCAAATCTAGGTCATGGGTGAAGTATGTCTTTTAGGTCGACTCAGCTCACTCCAAAATAGGTGAACATTAAGGAGATGTATATTGCACTATTTAATCATAGGAATTCATAGTGAGTGAGAGTCTGATGATATTGTGGAAGATTCTGGTCATGACTCTAATCATGACTACAGTGATGCTTAAGTTGTTTTTTCCTTTGGATGTGGGCTTGCCCTTTTCTGACCTCATCTACTATTCCTGTGCATGTTTCCTTTTCTTTCTATTTAATAATATGGGGCTTGACCCAAAACTTTTTTGAAAATATATATATAATTAATATATTAATTACATATATTAATAAAATAACAATTTTTTTCATAATTTGTAATTATTTAAACAAGTATATAAAAATTTATTTATTTATAGTTGTAATTATAAATAAATATATATTCATCAAAATAATTATAAAATTATAAGAAATATATTTATTATATCTAAAATCTTATAAATATAATAGAAATATTTCTTATATCTATAATCATATAAATATATATAATTAATATATTAAATATATATATTTTTAAGATTATAGATATAATAAATATATTTCTTATAATTTTATAATTATTTAAATAAATATATTTTTATTTATAATCATAACCATATATATATAATTATTAAGTATAAAAATATATTTATTATATTTATTATTTTACTAATATATATTATTAATATATTTATTAAAATTTTATAATTATTTAAATATATATGTATTTATTTAGAATTATAATTATAACTATTTATATTTATTTATAAATATTTGTATATAAATAAATATATTTAATATATTTATTATAATTTTATAATTATTTTAATATGTCTATATTTATTTATAATTATAATTATAGCTATTTTTATTTATTTATAAATATTTGTATATATTTATAAATATATTTATTTAATTATATATATTTATAATTTTATAATTATAATGAATATAATTATTATAAGTTTATAATTATTTAGACACATATATATTTATTTATAATTATAACTATAAATAATTATTTTTATAAATATGTTTATATAATTATAAATATATATATATATATATATATAATTATAACAGATGTATTTATTATAATTTTATAATTATATATATATATATATAGTTATATTTATAATTACAAATATGTATATTTAAAAAGTATTTATATATAATTACAGATTTAAAATTATAAATGTAATAATTATATTTATTATTTAAATATTTTTACTGTAATTTTATAAGTACTTTTGAGAACATAATAGATTCATGGGTATACCATGAATGAATCATATACCTAGTAAAGGATAGATAATGATAAACAAGTCATCACATATGGACAACATGAATAATAATAATGGTATAATGTATAAATTGACATTCATGATGAATACATAACATATATGAACATCAATTATACTTACACATCAATATATTTATTAACCAAATTCATTGGAAACATATATTCATTTAAATATATATATATATTTATAATTATAAATAAATAAATATATATATATATATAATAAGTATTTATATATAATTATAAATACATTTATTATTTAATGAATTTTTTTATAATTTTATAATTATTTAATTATAATATTAGAAATAGTTTTTTTAAAAATTATATATATATTTGAATAAATAAAAATTATATATTAATTATACAAATGCCTTTATTATTTAATGTATACAAATATTTTTTTTAATATAAATATAATAATTTTATATAAATTAATAATATTTTTTTAAAAAAACTTTTATCAGCACTAATAATTGCATTGTTAAATCTACCCTTTATCATCTCTAAAGAAAGCACTGATAAATGGTACATATTTATCGGCACTCTTTTTAGCACTGATAAAGGGTAGATTTATCAACACTTTTAGTTAGCGCTGATAAAGGCCCACTTTTTATCTGCGCTTTCTATTTAGCACTGATAATAGTTAGTGCATCGCTTACCTAAATCCGTGGTAGTGATAATTATTTTTTACTACATTTACTATTTATTTTGGTAAAAAAATAATGGTTACCTTATTAGAAATTATAAATTATGTTGATTCCAAATATGGAATCCATTTTTCCAAATTACTTTCATATATGTGGAAAAAAGTAATTTAAAATTAATCTTGCATACGTGATTAGAAAACAGGTTTTTAAAGAGAGAAAAATCAAGTGTTTAAAAAGTTTATATATTTAATTTCAATGTAAAAATGATTCAAATGACCAAAATTGGATTAATATATTTATATTTTAACTAATTATACTTGAAAAAAATATAATTTATATTTATAAATAAATTAAACAAAAAGGAAACTTTCAATTAAAATTCAGTATTTTCCACTATTCGTCAAAAGATGAAACTTTCCATAAAAATCCCAATCATTCACCCTAAAATAATTTTCACATTAGGAGTTAAAAAATTAATTTCATTTTATCATATTAATTTTCTAAAAGTGTAATAAATAAATCTTATTATTGTTCACAAAAAGATATAAAAATAGTTTTTTGAGAAAATAGTATTTTCACAACATATATAGCCAATACTGAAAAATATATAATTTATTACCAATATGTTTTCATCATATAAAAACATTATACATAATATTTTAAAATTTCTTATTACTATTCACCTCATTAAGTTTAACAATTCGGTTATAAATGTTGCATTTGAATAACTATATTAGTAATTTATCTCAGTATTTTTAAAACTTTGTATTGTGTGGAATGCTAGATAACACATTTTTTCATGTTGAAAAAGCTTAACTTGGTATTGTGTGTGGTAAAATCCATCAATTAAATTGAATTTATTTGAAAAAAAATCTATAAATTTAGGGTTGTTACATCGACCATCGCCTGATCATGTCCATCATAGTCCTTTCCATGCGGGTCAACCTACATGACATATACGTCGATGTACATGGCATGAATGACTGTATAAAGAATTGGTCATGTAATTTAGAGATTTTATGTGTCTTTTATCATAGTACATGACATGTAATTATTTCCACAAGATGATTAGTGTAAAGAACCATGGTTTTTATTAAATAATTTTAATTAATTATATTCCATGTGATTAGCTCATCTTCTATGCAGCACTAAACTAAAATGAAAACTACATAAAGTTAAAAAAAATTGTTAAAAAATACCATTATATGATACAAATTAAATTGATGAATGTAAATAGATTTAAATACATTATAAAAACTATTTAAAAGGTATAATAAAACAAATTTCAATTCATACTTAGAAGATAACTATTTCATAAAGTTATTTTTATGTGAAATTGTATTAAATTTTATTTTCCTCACTTTTAGAAATTGAATCATATAAAATTATTTGAATATCTAAAATCATCATTTTCAAAATATATAAATTGTACAATTAAATTTTAAGGTATAAAATTAATAAGGTAAATTTTATCTACAATGGTGAACAATTATTTTTCAAAGAATGATAATTTTTTAAATATTGTGTTTTTAAATAAATGGATATACTTTAAATTAATACAATAATATGATATTTAAAAAAATATAAAAATTAATTATCAATCATTTAATTTGTGATGAATCTTTAATAATATTAATAAAACTTAATGATTTAAAGGATATTTTTCGAGAGAACTATTTTTCTACATAGTGTATGTTTTAATTTAAAAGATATATTTTTATATCTTGAAATTTAATTATAGAAAAGGGAGTCAAAATTTGGATTCATCACATTTAAATTTTTTAGGAAGGGTGATATTATATTTTTAGTCACAAAATAATTACCGCGGTTAAATCTTAATCATGATAAATATGGGTTAAAATGGATAATCAAGTATGGCTCGAATATTTCATAAACAATTTGACACATATAACTTCTAGAATATATTTTTTATATGGTTTTAAAGTCACAAAATTATGTATCACAAATATTTCCTCACATAACTCACCTAACTCTCCAAAAATTACATTTTATCCTCATACCTAACATATTATTCCAAATATATGTCCCTATTTTTATCCTACAAAAAATATCCATAAAACCATTTTAAATCCACACCCATAATTCTAAATTCCAATAAAAATATTCCCTATTTACTCACTATAGTGTCCATCTATACATTTGATAGCCTGTATGGTCAAAAAATCTCTCCAATCACGACATTCTCAAATAATACTTCCATATAAGAACCAAATTCTCAAGATAATCATTACCTACACATTAAAATCCCTTATTTATCCTTCTAATCCATCATCCTCCAAAAAAATCTAACATTATGTTTATAATTATACCAGTATGAATAATATTTTGAAATTTTATTACATTTATTGCATAAAATTTTTCCTTTTCCCTCCCATTGAATCGCAAAATTGAAAATGTTCCTCATGTGCGTCTGTGAACATCTACCTCCATGACCAACTCATTTTTTTTCAACAAAACTATTTAGGGATAGTTATAGGAATGGGATTAGTTAAACTACATGTTACTTATTCCCTGATTTATATTCTATAAATATAAATTAGTTATTATATAAGTAATATTATAAATAAGTTATCATTGTAAAATGAAACACTAAAAATGAACATATCAAGAGGAAAACATGTCTCATTTATAAGTGACAAATTCATTTTCATTTATTTTGTTATTATAACTCTTAAAAAAATTATTCATTAAATTAATAACCTCTAAATAATTTTATTATAGTTTTATGATGATGATATTATAATAGAAGGATCTCTTCTATAGCCTTACTCATACATAGATTATAACATACTCTGGTTGGGTCCTTTCAAAAACCTAAATGAAAAATAAAATAAATTTACATAATGTATGTAATGAAATTGTAAATATAGGTTATTAAAAACTATTAAGATATTTTATGGTTCTTCTTGGGTAATATAAACATTTAACTTATTAACTATGATTCTAATGTTTATTTTTTAAAGATCACTAAAAAATTCTCATCACCAATATCCTCTAAAAGAGTTGTAATTAAAACTCTCATAGAATAAAATTAAAATTTTATAAAATATAATAAAACATTATTTCTTTAACTTTTATGATATGTAAATGATTAAATTTTAGAGTATAGTGAAGAAAAAACCTAGATTGTGAAAGTAATACAAAATAATCATGATTACTCACAACTGAAATTGAAAATGGATAAGAAATAACTAATATCCATATAAAAAATAATTATAAAGAAAGGGGTATTGATACAAATAAGTTTATGAGATAAGTGATTTAGATAATTGTGTTTTTTACATATTATTTTAAATAAATTCTTTGGAAATAAATTCTAATGGTAATGGACATTGGTAACTCAAATATCTTTCTTTTAGTTATGTAGTTTCCTTTCAAATTTGACTTCCAATGTTACCTATATTAAATGATGTCACTTTTTTCATTTAATATAATATTTAATATCCCTGGGGAAAATTAGTTCTTAATAAAAATACCCTTCCATTACTGATTTTATTTTCCATAAAATTATAATATGTTTTGAATAATTCCCTTCCTCTTAAGTATTAATTTCTGATAAATAGTTCTTTCTTTCAAGTCCATGTTTTCACATAATGATTTTCTCATTTATTATTTTTAAAAACAAATATATATCAATTCATGTTATCTTCATAATTTCCTTATTAAATATAATCTTTCTTACCCAATTTTAAGATTTTCATTATGTTTTTCTCCTTATTTCAAAATGGATATATTTTCAATGATGTTACATTTTTAAATCACCCTATAAATGATTTTATGATGATCCTATTTTTGGTGATTGAATTTATTATCAATTAATATATATTATTTGGTTATTTGTGTGATACCTTTTTAAAGGTAATTCAAAATACATTATTATTCTTTGGTTTTAATGATGTGGTGATTTGGTGTTTTCTTATGGAACACATTGGTATGGTTAATCATTAAGTGTTGTGGGGGACCTATATATCCCTCCAATGAATTAAGTAAATATTTAAATCCAATAAGATAATGGTGAAATGAGTAGTGATTATTGACCAAAAATGTGAAATAGGTTTTGATGCATTATCTTCTATGGTAAATAGGTTGCGATGCTAGATCCGCTATGGTAAATAGGTTGTGATTCTAGATCCAATATAAGGAAAAAAGGAGTTTTTTCTATATACAAAATTTTGTGAATCTATGGTTATGTTGGAACCAAAATACATTGATTGGTGATTATGTTATTCTCCCAAGATTACAATTCAATTCTCATGTTTATACATTATTTAATCCATGTTATATGTTTGATCATACAATATTATTTTTTCATCTCTATTTCCATATGAACCATTTTTATTATTTCATGTTTTTAAATATAATATTTCTCTTCTATATATGTTTTATAATATGATTAGGATCACACCCTAGGTAATATTTTGATATATTTATTTTTTCCATTACTGAATGTTTTAGCTAATATAGTTCTTATGATTTCATTTTCTAGTGCGTGATGACGAGTTTAACTTGGGAGATATTTACAGGAAGACCTAGAATGATGAAATTATGGAAAAATGTTCCCCAAAATTATAAAATACATTTCTTATATAGCTAGTCCCCAATGAAAAAACCCTATACTATTTTAATGTTGAATTTTTATAAATCTATTGTTTTAATTATGGAGATTTTGTAGAATGAAGGCATGTTTAACCATTATTTTATTAGATGGTTTCAAAGAATGTTTTAGTCATTGTTGGTGATTAGTCTAGTCACATTTGTTATTAGGGTTATATAACCTCAATAAAAACTCTAAAGATGATTCTAGGAATAAGATTATATCCTAAAATGTTGTTAATGTCTTGATTATGTATATTTACTATAAATAAATATCTATTTAGATACTACAAGTGAATGAATGCTCTAGAAAAAAATGCACCGAGAGGTAGTAATCCAAAAAAGGTCAAGTTGGTTTTAACTAAATTGTTGCTTAACAGATAAAAAATATGTCCAAATGAAAAATTGGTTTGAAACTCTTGAGGGATATTATTTATTTGATCATATGATATTTAAAAACTAGTATGAATGTTTGATTTAATAGTTACATTGATAGATTATGATGATATGTATAAGATACACCACTATAAAGTAACCAAGGATTAATATAGGCCGAACTAAAGGAATTACAAGCTAACACTATGACATAAATGAATAAAAGGTTTTATAGTTGAATCCATTTTATGTAATTGAATAATGTAATAACATTATGATTTTATCTTCTCACCACTCATGTTAATACATTTTGGTTTTAGATAACGATAAAACTAGAAGAAACAAAATTAAAAATGGTTGTGAGGGTTTTCTAGCTAAAATAATTATAGTGGAAGTAAACAGTGATTGCATACAGAATGAGTAACATCCCATGTTATTATAGAATATGAATTTTTCATATCTATTAATATTTATGAATTAGATATTAATTTTATTTTAAAGGGGGCACTATCTGAAATAGCATACCCGATATGCAACAATGGGTTTCTCCCAAATCTTATGTTGCATACAATACTGAGTTATACCATAAAATAACACAATATTGTTATTATTATTTTAAATGGTAGTTAATGCCTCAGCATTTTATTGGAAAGAATGAACAAAACTAACTATATTATGTTTAAACATGTTTATTAAATGTTTTTAATTTTATCCAACAAATTTTAAAGGCATAAAATGAGAATAAATCCAGTTTTAAGCAAAAAATACTATAATGATTTTGTAAATGTTAGTTTTACCACATTTTGATTACGAACCCCTTTTAAATATAGGTTTTGAAAATTTTATATTTTCTAATTTAAAAAATATACTTCTTATTTAGAATAGGGATTAAAATTTACTTTGGCTTATATTTTGGTATTTTTCTGATAAAATTCATATTTTAATGAATAATGAAAAATATTGCATTTTAATTCAAAACTACCTTTTCATTTAATTTATTTGTATTGTTAGATTATTATTTTAATTATTTTTTAAAGTATATTTAAAATAATTTTTTTTATTTAATCTTATTTTGTTCATTGGATGTAATTTGACATTGAAATATGATATAAAAACATGTGAATCTTTTGATAGTTTTTACTTTTTAAAAATCCATTTTCTCATTCTGACAATGGGATTAATTTTTAAAATTATTTTCGCCAATTCTGTGAATTTAATATTAAAAAAATAACATACATTGTTTTAATATTTTTGGAAAATATGGTTTAATAGGATCAAAATAATTTTTTGTGACTAGTAACTTTAGTATTTTATTTACCACAGTTAAAGGGTAAATCAGATAAATAAGGGTAAAAATAATATTATAATAATATAAAACAATCATAAAACATGTATTAATATTATTTTATGAGTTATGAATGACCAATAAAACCCTTTTGAAGAAATGTTTTTCTTTTCAAGCCACATGGGTGTGATTAAGACATTTATAACATTTAATTTAATGTCAAGTAAAAAATATCATAAACATGACTCTTATTACTAAAAAAAATTAATATGGGGTTATATAAGTGATATAATTGACTATAAATAGTAATTATAAATATAAAAATATTTCCTATATCATTTTATTTTATTTATATTTTTTAAACATTAAATAAGTAAATTTAATTATGATATGATGATGATACTGTGATTACTTTATTAATGAAGGAATCAAATACATGATATTATAAATTTTATAATAAATATTATTGGACATAAATTATATCATAAATGATTTTTTTAGGTTAATATGAAATTTTATAAGACTATTAAATAGTTTTGTTCAAAGTTATCTCTCGGTTTATATTTTATTTAAGTTTAATGAAATGAATAGTGTTAAAGTTGACACGAATGATGTTTTATAAAAATAGTAATTTATTAAATTATTTTAAAATACTATTTTATTTTAAAAAAATCACAAAGAGACTATGGTAAGGTATAATATTTTATTAAGTGTCTAATTATGAAAAATTGGCCCCATATAAAAAAAATAAAAATCCTCGTAATAACTAAAATGTTGTTACCATAACTAAAATTAAAAGAAAATAATTAAGGGTAAACTGAAAAGATAATGTCTAAAAAAGACAATACATGTATAAAAATTTGTTTATGTGAGCATTTAGAACTATCCTGATATTATCTTTGATATATCTCATGTTGTATCCATTTGAATTAAAAAATTAATTTATATTAATTTAATAATTTAAGAGTTTCCAAGGGTGCCCCTTCCCTCCATTATAAAAAGGTACCCCCTATTCCCTAATACTCACACTTCAAGAATTATTAGGTTCGG
Source organism: Viscum album (assembly GCA_963277665.1). Taxonomy (NCBI): domain Eukaryota; kingdom Viridiplantae; phylum Streptophyta; class Magnoliopsida; order Santalales; family Viscaceae; genus Viscum; species Viscum album. The sequence goes on along the minus strand of OY728131.1, from coordinate 1,263,234,037 downwards.
CCAAGACCTGACCAAAAATATTCCTAAAATCCCTCCCCTCATCCTAGAATCCAACCTTAGGGAAAAAGCCTCCAATTTAAGACTTTCGGTATAAACCAAAAGAAGTTACCCGATTAAGAGGTTACACCTTCTCTCATTCTTTTTAGTTTAATTTCCGTTATCCACTACCTAAACTCTTATTATTATATGATTACATTAAAAAAACTATATAATAAATATACTAGGATGTTTTTATGTTATGGTTTTTATCTACACTTACACACACCTCTGTTTAATTAGAAATAAACATATTGTTTCTGTGTATGATGAATTACTGCCTCACAAAATGATGATTGTTCAATTTTCCCCAACCAACTATATTAGTGAAAAATATAATGGACACTATTTTTAAATATGATATATATTATATTTATATTGTATCTATTCTTCTGTAATTTTTATTTAGAACATACATTTACGCTTTCCATGTTGTGTAAATACAATAATTTTGTTTAAGGAAGTGTGGACTACCGCTCCCTCAAAGCGATATGACTCATTCCCACTATACATGGAATGTATAAAGGATATTTTTATTAAAAATATGATATATATATGAAATTAACATAATATTGGTATTATAAAATAAATTTATATCAATTAATTATTATTCTTTTAATATGACAATGAAATGAAAGTAGCGTTCATGCGTACGTACGACTTATCATCTCCATGAATAGTGCATTTCATTTATTATCTCCAAATATTATGGATGATTATAAATACATATATATAGTATATATATTATATTTAAATCATGAATACTATTATGTAGATTATTTAATTTTTACACCATGGAATATTTACATCAAAACAAGTTCATTTTTAACTCAAGTACAAAATATCATCAAAACGTTGAAATAAACATAAATAGTTATGTATTTTTTTTAAAATGGTAATAAGTGATATAAAAGAAATAATAAACCTGAAAAATTTTCTCAAGAAATTAAAAATTTATCTATGTTTATTATTCAACAAAATGAAGAACATACAAAATAAGTTGGACTCCAGGTAAGATAAATCTTAACTAAATTTTCATTCATTGAGTTAAATATCCATGTCCTCGGTTTTGTTTTTTCAATAATATGTGTGAATGTAATATGATTTTTTTATACTGAATATCCACTTATATTGATTGTATTTATATTTTTCACACATAATTATGTCATTGATTAATCCTAAATCTAATTATACGATCTTTGTAAGAGATTTCGTCTCAATCTCCTTTAGTTGAGGAATAATTTGATATTATACACCAATTTATTTTATAAGGTTTATGATAAACCCATTTTACATTTATTTTTATTCAATTGTTTTAAAATTTAATATTTTTCTACAAATCATTTTACTAAATGAAAAAAATGGAACGTTTTTTTAAAATACTCAACGACAACAACTTTTTCTGATGCCGCAAACATTATTTGATATTTGGCTTCCTCTACAATACATAATGTTTTTTAAATAAAAATAAATATCATATAAACTTTTAATATATTTGGGTATTGAAAATATTTTTTTATAAAGGATTCATTATTTCAATATCATGAAATGGTCTCTTGTGATTGCAATGTGGAAATGTTATTTTTCCATTATGATTGTTTTATGTGTTATGATTGTGTTATGGTTCTTAGGAAATTTTTATGTATATGGGTGGTTCTGTAATAAAATTAAGTAAGGTGAGCCCATGATAGATCTTTAATTCATTGGGTAATGAGATGAAGGTAATTGTTAAGGTTTCTTCGAATAGATTTAGGGAATATACTGTGATGGGTATTCCAAACGTAACCATGGAGGTTACTACCTATGTAGTTGTGAAATCTATAATACAAGTATGATATTGATACCATAAGTTACATTTAGGATTTATGATTTCAATGATGTTTTTTAGGAATCTTACAATTTCATGAGGTATGTTAAAAATTTTATGTTTTATGGGTGAAAAGTATGATTTTTGTAAAAATGTTTTCATGGGTTTAAAATATTCATAGATTAAAAGTTTTATTACTTGTTTTATATTCCATACTAATATTTTTAGTCTCATCCCATGTTTTTGAAATGTTTTCCATAGGGTATCAGGATGGGGAATAAAAAGGAATAATTCAAGAAGAATTTTATCATGAAAATGAATCATGTTTTTTTAGAAAAGTTTTATACTGTGGAAGAAATGGATACTCTTTTAGTTGTATCTACTTTGTATAAATTTGAGTTTTTATATAATACTTATGGTGTAATTCTCTAAAACTCTAAACCTGAAAAGATCCTCAATGGGAATTCTTGACTTAATTCATGATTATGTAATGTTTAAGTCTAGGGCTATATAGTTGGTATCAAAGTATGGTTTAGACAAATTTAGAGATTATAATGCCTTCTAAAGAGTTTGAGATACCATCATGAAAATATAATTTTATGGTTTAAGAAAAGTTTAATGTCTTATAAATCCCTTTTTAGGCATTATGTTCTAAAATATTAAAGAGACTAATGTTATTTTTGGATAGATTTTCCCTATAGGATGTAAGAACCCGGTTCTTACTTTTGAGGTACGAGTTTCTTCTTTTCTCTTTTCCTTAAGTGTTTTTGAGAAAATAAGGAAAATTGGGAAAAATCCTAAATTTTGGGACTACACACCGTGTACTTTTTCCACACGCCGTGTACTTTGGCCGTGTGGGATGAGTACACATGGTGTGTATCCTTATTGGCGACTAAGGGTGTAAAAACTGACTACACACCGTGTAGTGGTCCTTTACATGCCGTGAAGTCAGTCAGCAGACGAAACAGTAAGGTGGTGGAAGCAGCCGCCAACTGGGAAACAGTACACATCGTGTAGTTGGGAATACACGCCGTGTACTCATGTCAGCGGATAAACAGCTTGGCGGTGCCGCCAGATGAACAGTTAAATGAAGGGAGTACACATCGTGTACTCAAAAGTGAATGCCGTGTACTTTGTTTTCTTCGCTTAAAATGGGCAGTATCCAACCCTGTTCACAAGGAAGGCTTAGAACCGGACGAGAGCTCAGGAGAGGACGACCAAACCTTTGTGGACCTCCAGATCAAGCGTCGGGAATCCATTTCTGCTTCTGTCGATCACGTTAGAACCGCACGGGTAAGCCCTCCCATCTCCTTGCGTAGTTCTTGACAATTATTCCTCTAATGTAAGTTATTTGAGTTTGAACGGGTTTTCTTCTACGTCAGATATACGTCGTTCTTGGGCGTTTCAGAAGGCGTCGTTCGGGTATATTGTTCTTCGGTGTTAAAGGTCGGTGGCTTGGTGTTTAATTTTCCAACTTTTGTGCATTTTGTGTGTCGTTGAGATAAGTGCCCATGAATGGGGTGTCGTATGGCTGAGGCCATGTTGAATTAAATACCTAGAACTATTAGGTAATTTAAATGTGATAATAAACTGCTATTTGGGATCGCTTCTTGGATCCAAGACCACCCCGAGGTTGCATTTCTCTGTTCAGCCATTTGGGTAGGATACCCAAGGGTATGCCTTTATAATAATGTTTATAAAATTGCATTGAGAGGAATTTCATGTGTACTGCTTGTTTATATGTTGGGCATGGCCCGATTACTTTTTTAGCCCGAGGGAAGTGTTTCCTTTAGCCTGAGGGAAGTAGTTATCTCGGCCTCAGGGAAACTTCTTCCGTACCTATGAGAAATAGACTCTATTCCTGAGTGCGACACTTTGTACACCTGAGGGCAATATTTGTATGCCTGTGGGAAATTACCTGCGGGTTACGTTTCTGATTACCTGAGGGTAAGGGTTGTATGTCTGAGGACACTGACTGTTGCATAAAAATTCACTGTGGTGGTTCCTTATAATGAATTCTTAAAAGAATAATAAAATGGTAATATAACTGGTAAATTAGTTACTTTTGAGTGCTGGTTAGTTTATTGAATTTTTACTACTGCACACTGTTGTTGCATATTTTCACACAGTTGGGCACGGGCCTTTGGTGGATGCCTAGTGAGATTTATTTCTCACACCCTGTTTGGGTCATGTCTCTGGCCCAAACAGATTACGTTTCTATAGGTGTGGATAAGGTTAAGGGTCCCAATACAGGTACTTGATTGCTACTGAGGAGCAGAGGAGCATGAGACTGGGCTTAGGCTCGTGATGCTACCGACTTTTTTGTTTTGTTTTGTTTTACTCTATGTCGAATTGTACTGCTTTGTAACATGTTCTGGATGTTTTCTTAGAACTTGAGGCATGTTGCATCATCATTATATATATATGACCGTTGGTTGTTTTTACTGCACTTGTTCTTTTAAAAATTTGTATGGTTTATCGCTTATGCTGTTGTTGTATGTTTTTATTATTCCGCTGTGCTACACTTTGAAGAATGAGGGCATAGTTTCCCCACTATCAGACCTGGGCCCTCACTGCTAGTCAGCAGCCTCTGACATTTGGGGAAATGTGCTTGTGGTCATGTGGCGAACCGGGTTCAGGGAACCCGTAGAGTGGCACCCGGAACCGAGACGTTACAAAGTGGTATCATAGGAGGTTCTTTTCATTGACTTACTATTTGGCGCCGTAGTCAGGGATAGGACGAAAGCGCTAGTTGGTAATAAGCTATGCCCAGGCGTAGCTAACCCGTGTATAGGGGAAAGCCAGTCTACCTCGGTTATTGAAATTTTACTGATTTTTCAAGTTTTACAGTTGATTTGATTTCACCGTTGGGTGATGCACTTGTATTGTGCTATTTATATTTTATTTGTGGGTTCTGTTGAGTTGTAACCTGATGAGATGAGGGTATGCCATCTCACGCATCATTAGTCACATGATGAAAATCACATTCCATGCATAGTTCCATGCCATGTAGGTGCATTAGAAATTGCATGCTGTTGTGATAGTTGTGGTGCTAGAGAAGCATGCTGTTGTGATAGCTGCTTGATAAATACCTGTTATGTGATAGGGTATTTTTGTGTGAGCTAGTTTATAGAATGGAGGCCAAACTTTGGTTTTTGGGAAGTATGGGCCCCCATTGACCGGAATTTGGTGAATCATTGACTGTTTATTTTTTATAACAGAGATAAGATGTAAAAATTTGATTTGTGGGGGGTATGGGCCCTCACAGATTAGAATTTGACACTTAGGTTTTGTTTTTCATTTTTTCTGGGTTCTGGGGATGTTCCTGAGGCATACTGTTCGGAAACCCAGTATACACGCCGTGTAGTACCTTAAACACGCCGTGTATGTCCTTCCATTCAGGAAGAAAAAATACTTTTTGAGTATACGTCGTGTACCCTAAGTACACGCCGTGTACCCTAACTACACGCCGTGTAGTCTCTTCCCGTGTCATAGACCGTGTGGGTGGGGACACGGGGAAGGGAAGTGCTTGGGGAAAACACGCCATGTACCGAATGTACATGACGTGTAGTGTTGACCCGGAGTCTTCCCGTGTAACTAACAACACAGATGGAGGAGACCTTAATACGTACACGCCATGTCCACTGCGCAACACTCTGTGTAGTGTGAGCCATGTATCCGGCCATGTAACGAACAACACAGGTCAGCAGAGCTCATCTAGTACACGCCGTGTACCTGTGGGACATGCCGTGTAGTATTGTCCAAGGACAGACCGTGTGGATTTAGCCGTGTGGCTGGGAAGACGAAGTGGTGTACACGCCGTGTACGGGTGTAACACGCCGTGTAGTCTCAAGCCGAGTAGTCGGCCATGTCACAAACGACACAGGCAGTTGGAAAATTACACCATACACACCGTGTAGATAATATACACGCCGTGTAGTTTTGTTCAACGGGAGATGTGTATCTTAGTCGTGTAGAAGGACCTGGGCAGGGGAAGAAAAGTTAGGTACATGCTGTGTAGTCAGTATACATGCCATGTAGTCTTGTTTTTCAAATCTTGAAATGCCTTCTTCCTCATGTTCCCTTTTTGGTCCCTTCATTTCCAGTCTTTGATAATGTGGTTCTATGGTGTGCGTTTGATCTTGTAGAGTCATGCCGCCGAGACGACCAAACGTTGTTATACAGAAGAGTAGAAACGATTATACTCCAAAGATGGTGGGCCATGGGCTACCAGTGGATCCTCTAGTAGAGAAAAATGCGGCGCCAACCGTTATACCGGACACAGTCGCAGATGCGCAGTTCTGTGAAGGCTTCATGCGGTTCATGCAGACCTTCCAGGGAGCACTGCAGGCTGCCACATCTATGGCCGAGCTGACTCGTATCTTCCTGCAGCAGCATCCACCTACGTTCTCAGGGGATAGAGGACCACAGGCTACGGAGTCTTGGCTGGGGTCGATGAAGACTATTTTTGAGCACCTAGAGATGCCTCCAGGGTGGAGGGTCAAGCTCATGACTTATATGCTGCGTGATTCCACCAAGAGGTGGTGGGATGTTACCACCCAGTCAGATCATCACAGGGACATGGCGTGGGAAGATTTTCAGGAAGTCTTTTATGATTTCTTCTTTCCAGAGATGCTGAGAGAAGATAGAGCTTGAGAGTTCATGAATCTGCAGTAGGGCGCTATGTCTATGATGGATTATTCTACTCGTTTCACCGAGCTTCAACGTTTTTCACTTGTGCTGGTGGGTGATGAGACGTTGAGAGCTAGACGCTTTGAGGATGGTCTTCGTTATGACATCCGAGCACTGGTGAATGTTTTCAGGTTGCCTACTGTACATGCTATTATGAATCAGGTGCTGATTACAGAGAGGAACCTTCTGGAAGCTAGTGGTGTGGTCTAGGGCGGTTCAGCACCAGTTTCTAGTATTATTTATACCGGTAAGAGGAAGAGACATATGGAATTCTCTCACGGTGGCAGTACCAGCCAGAAGGACATTTCAGGTGGTCAATTTAGGTGCTACCAGTGTGGGAAAGAGGGGCACAAGAGACCACAGTGTCCACGTGATCCATTGGAGTGCCAAGCTTGTGGAAAGATGAGTCATCTATAGCGCTTTTGTAGGGAGTTTTCACCAGTGGGTATTGAGAGGGGTTCTATGTAGACTCCACGTGCTGGAGTAGGACCAACAGCTTCTTACCAGTCGGGGAACTGGAATACGTCAGGGCGTGTTGGCAGGGATGGTGGTTGTGGCCGTGGTAGCCAGACACCAGGATCTCAGAGGTAGAAGGGCGGGATAGCTCAGGGTAGCTAGGCTGTGTCATAGGGCTGCGGCACTGGGCAGGCATATGCAGTGCAACAGACCCAGCAGGAGTAGGATCCCAGACCTTCTACAGTCATAGGTACTATTCTAGTAGCTTTTTTCTTATCTTTATTACTTTTTGACACATGTGCTACACATAGTTTCATATCTGTACCTGTTGTGGAGAGACTTGGGCTATGGGTTTCTTATTATTCTTCTACTGTTATGACGCTATATATTCTGTTGAGAACTAGAACGATATGTATGCGTCAGTTCAAGGAGTCCCCCCTTGAGGTTGGTGGGTGTCACTTTCTTTGGGACCTCTATGTCTTAGAGATGACAGCTTATGACATCATTCTCAGGATGGACTTGTTGGTTCCCTTCCGAGCCTTTGTAGTCTACTATCGTCACAGGGTGCATTTCATGTCACTAGAGGGGAGAGAGTTTCTATACAAGGGCTAATGGGATGTTCAGGAAAGTTGAGCTGGACCAGAGCATTATGGGCGTGGTGGAGTTATAGCCCAGGTTGCGAGTTTATATCTCTATGATCAGGGGACTTGTGAGACATATTTCCCTCTAGTGGTTGATCGTTTTAGGGATGCCTTCCCGGACGACTTTTCAGGTCTACCTCCGGAGCGTGAAGTGGATTTATCTATTGAGCTTGTGCCAGGAGTAGCACCGGTGTCCATTCCTCCTTATAGGATGACTACAACAGTGTTGCAGGAGCTCAAGAGGCAGTTAGAGGAGTTACGGGAAAAGGGTTTCATCTGACCCAGTACTTCTCCTTGGGGTTCACCGGTCCTTTTTGCCAAAAAGGTGGACGGTACCCTTAGACTCTGTGTGGATTATCAGAAGCTAAACCAGTTGACGGTTAAGAACCGATATCCCTTTCCAAGGATTGATGATATTTTTGATCAACTTCGTGGAGCACGAGTGTTCTCGAAGATTGACTTGAGATTAGGATATCATCAGTTGCATGTTAGACCATCTGATATACCTCTCACAGATTTTAGGAGCAGGTATGGTCTATAAGAGTATACGGTTATGCCGTTAGGACTCACGAACTCACCAACAATTTTCATAGCTCTGATGAATCGTGTGTTCCATCCTTATCTGGATTCTTTTTTGGTAGTATTCATGGATGAAATCTTGGTGTACTCTCACACTCGACACGACCATTCCACCCATCTTGAGATTGTATTGAGTACACTGAGAGAGCATCGACTATATGCTAAGCTCTCAAAGTGCCACTTTTGGATGGACCAGATTCACTTCCTGGGTCATATCATATGGGAGGCAGGAGTTGTAGTAGACCTAGAGAAGGTGAGATCAGTAGTTTCCTAGGAGCAGCCTAAGAACGTGTTTGAGATACAGAGTTTCTTGGGGCTGGCTGGTTACTACAAATGCTTTATACAGGACTTCTCCCGCTTAGCAATGCTGTTGACGGGTCTGACTAAGAAGGGTGTGAAGCTCGTTTGGTCAGAATCATGCGAGACAGCCTTTAAGGACCTGAAGAGAAGGTTGACATCCGCACCAGTCCTGATACTTCCAGAGCAAGGGAAGAGCTATACAGTTTACTATGATGCATCAGGTATTGGGCTGGGAGTAGTGTTGATGCAGGGTGATCGAGTTGTTGTGTACGGTTCTCGGTAGTTGAGGCCACATGAGATGAATTAACCGACGCATGATCTCGAGTTGGCTGCAGTTGTTCATGCGTTACGCTGTTGGAGACATTATCTATTGGGAGAACATTTTGTGGTGTTTAAAGACCACAAAAGTCTCAAGTACATCTTTACCCAGCATGTCTTGAACCTGAGACAATGAAGGTGGGTTGAATACCTTCAGTCCTTTGATTTTGAGCTTGTCTATACACCAGGTAAAGGTAATTCAGTAGCTGATGCACTGAGCAGGAAGACTCAGATACAGGCAGTGCGGGAGGCCAGTGGTGAATGACAGCTTATGGCTTTATTCTCTGAGATGCATTTAGAGGTGCATGAAAGTTAGGGGCAGACCTATCTTTCTTCTTTAGCTGTGACTTCTACCCTTATGGATAGAGTGAGGATGACAACTATCTGATTCAGAAGGCCTAGTTTTACAAGATTCAGTGGCAAGTGAGGACCCTCCTCCTGGTTGGACGATAGGCGATGATGAGGTACTACGTTTCCATGGATGAGTATGGGTTCCAGAGGATATACGTGAGGATCTGATGCAGGAGTTTCATGCTTCAGCTTGGGCAGTTCATCCTGGGGTTACCAAGATATACCATGACTTGAGACGTCAGTACTGGTGGCCGGGTATGAAGAGCGAGATAGCTGGTTTTGTTACGAGGTGTTCCACCTGTCAGTAGGTGAAGGCGGAGCATCAGAGGCCAGTCATAATGTTGCAGCAGTTACCCATTCCAGCATGGAAATGGGATGATGTCGTGATGGACTTCATGACTGGGTTGCCGAGGTCACCTCGAGGCAATGATGCCGTGTGGGTTGTTGTGGACAAACTCATGAAGGTAGCTCACTTTTTTCCGATCAAGGAGACCTTCGGTGTTGACGAACTCGGAAAGTTGTATATCCAAGAGGTCGTACGTCTTCATGGGGTCCCTCGTTCTATCTTTTCAGATAGGGACGCCCATTTTACGTCTCGTTTCTGGCAGAGTTTTCAGAGGGCACTCGATACACAAGTGCTTTTGAGAACAACTTACCACCCTCATACCAATGGCCAGTCGGAGTGTATGATACAGGTGCTTGAGGACATGCTTCGTGCATGCTCCCTAGACTTTGGGGGCTCTTGGGAGAAGCATATACCCCTAGTCAAGTTTTCCTATAACAACAGTTTTCAGGCAAATATAGAAATGGAACCTTACGAGGCTTTATATGGTAGGCCATGCCGATCACCATTGTGCTGGTTAGAGGCAGGTGAGGCAGTTTACTGGGACCACGTCTCGTGCAGGAGACTTTAGAGCAGGTCCAGTTGATTCAGAAGCGGATGGCTACAACACAGTCTCGTCAGAAGTCTTATACTGATCACCGCAGACGATCTTTGGAGTTCGTGGTCGGGGATCAGGTTTTCTTGCGTGTTTCACTGAGGTTGGGACACAGGTGGATCAGGAGAGAGGGTAAACTTTCACCGAGGTATGTGGGACCATTTTAGATTCTGGAGAGAGTCGGGCCGATTGCCTATCGGTTGCAGTTACCACAGAGGTACCGAGCCATGCACGACATCTTCCATGTATCTCAGTTGCGTCGTTATCATTTAGACCCATCTCACGTATTTCAGCCCGAGGAGGTTGAGCTTGAGGTAGATGCGTCCTTCGAGGAGCATCCGATTCGTATCGTTGATAGGAGCACGAAGGTTCTCCGAGGCTGGTTAGTTCCTTTCATACGGGTGCTATGGCAGCATGGCCGAGTGAAGGACGAAACTAGGGAGTGGGAGATCGACATACGTGCTTAGTGGCCAGAGCTGTTCTGAGCTTTATCTTCTCCACCCTTGGAAGGGAAATTCGGGGATGAATTGATTTAAGGGGGGAAGTTTGTAAGAACCCGGTTCTTACTTTTGAGGTACGATTTCTTCTTTTCTCTTTTCCTTAAGTGTTTTTGAGAAAATAATGAAAATGGGGAAAAATCCTAAATTTTGGGACTACACGCCGTGTACTTTTTCTACACGCCGTGTACTTTGGCCGTGTGGGATGAGTACATAGGGTGTGTATCCTTTTAGGCAACTAAGGGTGTAAAAAATGACTACACGCCGTGTAGTGGTCCTTTACACGCCATGTAGTCAGTCGGAAGATGAAACAGTAAGGCGGTGGAAGCAGTTGCCAGCTGGGCGACAGTACAAGCCGTGTAGTCGGGAATACACGTTGTGTACTCATGTCGGCGGATAAACATCTTGGCGGTGCCGCCAGAGGAACAATTAAATGAAGGGAGTACACGCCGTGTACTCGAAATTACACACTGTGTACTTTGTTTTTTTCGCTTAAAATGGGCAGTAGCCAACCCTGTTCATAGGGAAGGCTTAGAACCGGACAGGAGCTCAGGAGAGGATGACCGAACCTTCGTGGACCTCCAGATCAAGCATCGGGAATCCGTTTGCACTTCCGTTGATCACGTTGGAACCGCACGGGTAAGCCCTACCATCTCCTTATGTAGTTCTTACAAATTCTTCTTCTAATGAAAGTTATTTGAGTTTGAACGGGTTTTCTTCTACATTAGATCTATGTCATTCTTGGGCATTTCAAAAGGCTTCATTCGGGTATACCGTTCTTCGGTGTTTAAGGTAGGTGGCTTGGTGTTTATTTTTACAACTGTTCTGAGTTTTGTGTGTTGTTAAGATACGTGCCTGTGAATAGGGTGATGTATGGCTGAGGTCATGTTGAATTAAATACCTAGAACTGTTCGGTAATTTAAATGTGATAATAAACTGCTGTTTGGGATCGCTGTTAGGATCCAGGACCAACCAGAGGGTGAGTTCCTCTGTTTAGCTGTTTGGCCAGGATACCCGAGGGTATGCCTTTATAATAATGTTTATAAAATTTCCTTAAGATGAATTGCATGTGTACTGCTTGTTTATATGTTGGGCATGGCTCAGTTACTTATTTAACCCGAAGGCAGTGTTTCCTTTAGCCTAAGGGCAGTAGTTATCTCAGCCTGAGGGAAACTTCTTCCGTGCCTGTGAGAAATATACTCTGTGCCTGAGGGAGACACTTTGTATTCCTGAGGGAAATATCTATATGCCTGTGGGTAATTACCTACGGGTTACGTTTCTGATTACCTGAGGGTAAGGGTTGCGTGTCTGAGGACACTGACTGTTGCATATAAATTCACTGTGGTGGTTCCTTATAATGAATGCTTAAAAGAATAATAAAATGGCAATATAACTGGTAAGTTAGTTACTTTTTAGTGCTGCTTAGTTTATTGCATTTTTACTACTACACACTGTTTTTGCATATTTTCACACAGTTGGGCACGGGCCTTTGGTGGGTTCCTACTGAGATTTATTTCTCACACCCTGTTTGGGTCATGTCTTCGGCCCAAACATATTACATTTCTGTAGGTGTGGATAATGGAAAGGGTCCCTATACAGGTACTTGATTGCTGCTGAGGAGCAGGGGAGCATGGGACCGAGCTTAGGCTCGTGATGATACTGGCTGTTTTGTTTTGTTTTGCTGTACTCTGTGTCAAATTGTACTGCATTGTAACATGTTCTGGCTATTTTCTTAGAACTTGAGGCATGTTACATCATCATTATATATATATGAATGTTGGTTGTTTTTACTGCAGTTGTTTGTTTAAAATTGTGTATGGTTTATCGCTTCTGCTGTTGTTGTATATTTTTATTATTCCAATGCGCTACACTTTGATGAATGAGGGCATAGTTTCCCCACTATCAGACCTGGGGCCTCACTACTAGTCGGCAGCCTCTGACATTTGGGTAAATGATCTTGAGGTCATGTGGCGAACCGGGTTCGGGGCACCCGTAGAGTGGCACTCGGAACCGGGACGTTACATAAGAAATTATGGTTTATTAGTTTTTTGGGATGCAAAATGAGAGGTATAAAATATCCATTGAGGTTAATACTTGTAATGGTTATTTTTGAGGTATTTATAATATTTTTGGAATTTTAAAAGAATGATTTAGTTTTATAAAAAGGATAACCTGTAGGATGGGTGATAAACTGTCATGTCTGAAATGACCGTAGGAATCGAACCCACAACCAATGTGCGACAAGGGCGCATCGCCTACCACTAGCCTACATGAAGTCCCTAATTATTATGAATTTTTATTTTAAGTTAAATGATTTTATGGATTAATAATATGTTTATTTTGGAGTCATATATTTCATGGAATAGAGAACCATGGGAATGGAAAATTATTTGGTGATTAAGTGATTAATTTTATTTCCAAAGACGTTCACCATTTTGGGAACCCTATATGATCAAGTTAAATATAATATTATAGAATTTTAATGGAGGAGTAATGGTTGCATTATATTTTGGAAGAATATTTGATTTTATTGTGGACTTATGGGAATTAGGTTATTTATAGAAGTGATTAAACTATATTATTGAAATTGTGATTAGGTTAATTACTTTTTGGTATGAGGAATTTTGAGTGGTTGATGTTATCTAAAGATAAATGTTAAAATTTATCTTGGAAAACTATGTGATCAAATCCTTATGAATTTTGGGTTTCAATATTAATTTGGATTATTTTGAGAAATTTTAAGGACAATTATTTTTTGAATGGTCTTTGTTGAACTTTGGATATTACTATTGACTTTTAAATATTAAAAGTATTTTTTCTTCATACAACAGTTTATTATTTTGTGGAATTATCTGATCTTGAACTAACCATTTTGGTTTTGGCTATTATTTAGAGTAAGGATAAATATATATTTAACCTTTTTGGATTATATGAGTTTATATAAGTTGATTTTAGTGGTTTAGGTGTTAAAAATTCATCTTAAGAACTCATCCTTTGGAGAAAATGATGAGTTTGTGGTGGAAATTCATTAAGGTATGAAAATCTACATGTCATGTAAGTGTATTTATTTATGTTATTATTCTATGTAGTAAATTAATTCCTCAAATTTTTGAAACAGATCTTAAAAAAACGTTTTCTATTTACTTTTTATAAAAATAAATCAAAAAATATTTAACCAAACACAAATTTATGGGTTTGATTGTTAACTTTTTTCTGACAATGTTTTCTATCACTCACCATCAGAACTTGATAGTTTGTTTTTCTTCTATATCTATGTTTTCTAACATGGAATCCTAGTATGTGTTATCTCAGGTGACCTTCATAATTAAATTTATTTATTTTAAAGTTAATGTTTTATTGAAACTTTTTTCGATGTGATATTTCAAAAAATGCATATTGAAAATTCATACCTTAGTTACCAACCCAAAATTAAAATTGCAAGGTCACAATTTCAAAATGAGGGAGAATTTAACATCCTATGTAATTATAGAATAATACCTTTTAACATCTATTAATATTTATGAATTAGATATTAATTTTAGTTTAAAAGGTACATGATGTGCGATATAATACCTGACATGAAACAACGAGTTTCTCTGAAATCTTATGTAGCATACAATATTGAGTTATACTAAAAAATAATACAATATTAATATTATTATATTTAATGGTAGTTAAATCCTCACCATTCTATTAGAGGTAATGAATATAACTAACTATATTATGTTTACACATGTTTATTAAATGTTTTTACTTTTATCCAATTAATTTTATAGGCTCAAAATGAGAATAAATCCAATTTTAAGCAAAAATACTCTAATAATTTTTTAAAAGGTAGTTTTACCACCTTTTGATGGATAAAACTTTTTAAATATAGTTTTTGAAATTTTTATATATTTTATTTGACAAAATAAACTTCTTATTTAGAATAGAGACATTAAAATTTACTTTGGTTAAAATTTTTGGTATTATTCTGATAAAATTCATATTTTAATGAATATTGAAAAATACTACATTTTAATTCAAAACTGCTTTTTCATCTAATTTATTTGTATTGTTAGATTATAAATTGAATTAGTTTAAATATATATATATATATATATATATATTATGTTTTTATCATTTAATACAATTTTGGTCACTGAAAGTAATTTCACATTGAATGTTTATATAAACACATGTGAATCATTTGACTGTTTTTAGTTTTTAAACCCCCGTTTTCTCATTCCGATAATGAGATTATCTTTTAAAATTAATTCATCCACATATGTGAATTGAAATTTAAAAAATAACATACATGGTTAGAATAAGTATGAAAATCTTGGTTTAATAGGATCAAAATAATTTTTTATGAATAATAAATTTAGTATTTTATTTACCACATTTAAAGGGTAAATCAGGAAAATAAGGGTAAAAATAATATTATAATTTTATAAAACTACCATAAAACATTTCTTAATATTATTGGATGAGTTATATCTGACCAATACAACCCTTGGTACTAAATTTTTTTCTTTTTAAGGCACTTTTATGTGATTATGACATTTATAACATTTAATTTAATGTAAAGACAAAAATTTAAAAAACATGACTCTTATTACTAAAAAAAATTAATATGGGTTAATATAAGTGATATATTAAACCATAAATAGTAATTAGAAATATAATAATATTTCCTCCATCATGTTATTGTCTTTATATTTTTCAGATATTAAATAATTAAATTTAATTATGACATAATGATGATACATTTATTACTTTATTAATGAAGAAATCAAATAAATGATATTATAAATATTACAATAAATATTATTAGACAGAATTTATGTCATAAAATATTTTTATAGGTGAATATGACATGTTAAAAGACTATTTAATGGTTTGGTTCGAAGTTATCTCTCTCTTTAGAATTTATTTAAATTCAATAAAATGAATAGTGTAAAAATTGACATATTTGATGTTTTAAAAAAAATATTAATTTGTTGAATTATTTAAAATTTATTAAAATATTTTACAATCACAAAGTGACTATGGTAAGGTATAAAATTATATTAAGTGTACTATTATGTTAAATTGACCCCATACAAGAAAAATTAATAGCCTCTTGAGAATTAAAATATTGTTACCATAATTAAAATTGAATGAAAATATTTAAGGGTAAACCGAAAAGATATGGTTTAAAATAAAATAAATTAATGTATAAAAATTATTGTATGAGAGGATTTAGAACTATACTAATATTATTATCAAAATATCTCAATTTTTATCAATTTGAATTAGAAAATTTATTTATATTAATTTAATAATTTAAGATTATCCTAGGGTGCCTCTTCCCTTTCCTATAAAACGTACCCTCTCTTCTCTAATACTCAAACTTCAAGAACAATTTGGTTCTTACCGTACATATCCAAACCTGTTCCTAGAATCCCTATCTTAATCCTAGAAGCCTCACTTATGTTATAAGGCCTCCCAAATAATACTTTTGGTATAACCAAAAAAATTTACCCGATTAAGAGCTAACACATTCTCTCAGGTATTACAGTTTCATTTCCATTCTCGACTCCCTAAAATCTTATTATTATATGATTATATGACAAAAAAAATTATCATAAATATATTATGATTTTTTTATTCTATTTTTTTGATCTAAACTTACACAAACCTCTATTTAATGGGTAACAAACATACGGTTTCTATGTACGGTGAACAACTGCCTCACGAAACAATGATTGTTCAATTTTCCCCAACCGCTTCTCATGGAAGCCATTATAATGAAAAATATTTTTACATATTATGTATATTATATTTATATTTTCTCTATGCATCTGTAAGTTTTATTTAGAACATTCTTTTATGATTTCCATGTTGTCTAAATACGATAATTTTATTTGAGGAAGTGTGGACTACCGCCCCCTCAGAGCAATATGGATTGCTCCCTCTATACATGGAATGTATAATTGATGGTTTTATTGAAACTATGAAGAATATATAAAATAAATATAATATTGTTATTATAATTTACATTTATTTAATTTAATTTTTATTCTTTTATAATGAAAAATAATTGAAAGTATCTTTCATGAGTACGTATGACCTACCATCTCCAGGAAAGGTGCATTTGATTTCTTAGCTCTAAATATTACAGATTATTCCAAATAAATATATATTGAATATATATGTTATTTAAATCATGAATAATATTCGTTAGATGATTTAATTATGACCACAAGGACAATTTATATCAAAACATGTTCATTTTTCAGTCAACTACCAAATATCGACAAAACATCCTATATGAACTTAAATAGAAATGTAATTTTTATAAAATGGTAACAATTAATATAAAAGGAATAAAAAACTTGAAAAAGTATCTCAACAAATTGGAAATCAACCTATGTTTATTATTCATTAAAATAAAGAATGTACGAGACAAGGCAAACTCAAGGTAAGGGAAATCTTAACTCAATTTCCATTCATTGAGTTAACTATTCATGTCATTGGTTTTGTTTTTCTAATAATATGTGTGAATGAAATATTATTGTTTTACACAAGATATACCCTTATATTGAGTGTATTTATATTTTCCATGCATTGTTATGTCATTGATTTATCCTTAATCTAATGATACGATCTTTGTAAATGATTTTGTCTCAATATCCTTTCATTAAGGAATAATTTGATATTATACACCACTTTATTTTATACAGTGTATAATAAACCACATTTACTTTTAATATCATTCAATGGTTTTCAAAATGAATCTTTTTTCTATGAAGAATTTTTCTAAATGGAAAAATTAATATTTTTTAGCATGCACAATGACAATGCATTTTTCCACCGCTAGAACAATATTTTGATATTTGGATTCCTACAAGCCATAATTTTTTTAAATGAAAAATAAATTCTATATACCCTTTTCATGTATTTTGGTATTGAAAATGGTTTTGATAAAGGGTTTATTATTTCAATATAATGAAATGATCTCTTTTGATTGTAATGTGAAAATTCTATTTTTCCTTTATGATTGTTTTATGTGTTTTGATTATGCTATGATTCTTGGTTATTTTTATGTATATAGGTGGTTTCGTGATAAACAGAGGGTGGGTGAGCTCGTGATAGCTCTCCAATGCATTGGGAGACTAGAAAGAGGTAAGCATTTAGGTTTCTCCTAATATTTTTAGAGAATATACTTTGATGGGTATTCCAAACATAACCATGAAGGTTACTTCCTATGTAGCTATGAAAACTACAATGTAAATATGATATAGTTGCCACACATTACCTTTATGATTTATGATTTATAAGAAGTTTTTATGAATCATATGATTTCATGAGGTATGTTAAAAATTTAATGTTTTTTGGGTGAAACGTACGATTTTGTGAAAATGTTTTCATGGGATTAAAATATCTGTGGACTAACAGTTTTATTCCTTATTTTATATTTCTTACTGAGCTTTTTATGGACATCCTGAGTTTTTGAAATGTTTATACAGGGTATATGGATGGGTAAGAGAAGTAAAAAACTCATGAATAATTTTATCAATAAAATAAATCTTTTTTATTTTTTGAAAAATATTTTTATTGTAGAAGAAATAGATACTATTTTAGTTGCATCCACTTTATGTAAATTTGAGTTTTTATATAATAGTTATGGCCTAATTCTCTAAAACTCTAAACTAGAAAATATAATAAATGTGAATGCTTGAATTAACTCAATATTAGGTAATTTTTAAGGCCAGTGCCTTATATAATATATTGGAATATAATGATGTATTTGTATATGAACTACATGTTCTTCCCATAAAGCTTAAGGTTTTGTTTTCAATTGTACTCAAAATTGGTTTTGTGCCTATCTCAAAGAGTCAATATACAATGGACTCTATTAAACTAGAGTAATTAAAGAAGAGGATAAAGGAGAATTTTGACTTGTGTTTTATCTACCCCAATACTTCAATATGGGGAACACCAGTCCTCTTTGTTACGTAGAATGATGTATCAATGCATCTATTAATTTAATTTCATAAGATTAACTAGATCACAATTAATAATATATACCCTTTACTCCATATTATAAACCTATTTGATCAACTTATAGGTGATAAATTCTTCTCAAATATTTACCTTAAATATGTATGTAATTAGTTAAGGTTCAAAAGGGGGGATATTTTCATAAGATATTTCAAAAGGATATATGTACACTATGGATTTATAGTGATTCCATTCATATAGAATAGTTATCATTACATCATCATAGATATAATGAATAGAGTATTTAAAGACTACATTGATCAAATTTTGGTCATCATTATTGATGATCTTCTTATATATTGAAATAGAAAGGAAGATCATGATGATAATATATATATTTTCTTAATGGACTCATTAAAAGATAAACTATATGATTAATTTAGAAAGTGAAAATTTTCACCATAGAATGTATCATTCCTATTTCATGTAATTATTGTAAAGAGAATACTAGTAGATCCATCAAAATGAATGTTATCAATCAATGGAACAAACCGACCACTATAACTAATATTTATGGTTATCTTGGGTAATTAGGGTATTATTGATGTTTTTTGAGAAATTTATCATATATATCAAATCCAAAATAAAGTTATCATGGAAGGGAGTGAATTTTCTCTTGATATAAGAATGTGATTAATGTTTCAAGGAAAAATAAAGTGGTGGGTCACCACTCATGTAATTGAATTACCTTATAATGGGGAATGGATTTTAATATAAAGAGATTCCTAAAAAAATTATTGGGTTGCATCCTTATTCAGAATGATAAGTTAATCAATTATGATTCCTTACAATTAAATACTCATGAGAAAATTTATGCGATTCAAGATTTGGAGCTAGAAACAATACTCATTACATTAAATATTGGGAAATATTATCTATGTGGAGAAAATCCTGAATATATACTGATAACAAGAGAATAAAATATATATTAACCCATAAAGAGTTGAATATGAACCAAAAGAGATGGTTTTAAATCAAAATAAATTATGACTATAAAATACATTAACAACCCTAGAGGATAAATAAGGTGGATTATATTCTGAGTAGAAAACCGCATGCTACCTTATTCAGGATGAGGATTGAAAAAGACACAGTACTCATGAATTTGAAAAGGAAAATTCATTAGTAATGGTGAGAAATCCTATGTTTCCCCTGTGATATCCTAACCATACATTCACATAAAGATCAAATAATTCCCAAAAAAATATGTTGACCTATAAAAAAAGGTAGTGAATTTTCTATAGTTAAACATTGATAAAAATAATGTTATATTGTTTGGAACCTAGATATGTGTCCTATAAAAGTGTAAATTAGGGAAGTAACATTTTAATGATGAACATAGATCATCCTTATTAATTCATCGGGAAGTACAGAGATATATAGAAACCTAAAACAAAAAATTTAGTGTAATAACATGAATAGAGAAATGAGGGAATATTTTTCATGATACATGGTATACCAACATGTTACGGATAAATGAAAAAAATTCTAAGGCTATGTTCTAACCATTACCCATAATGTTATGAAAATTAGAAATCATCACTATGTATTTTATCATAGGAATCCCCAAAATCTATATAAACCATAATCCTATTTTGCTAATAGTTGATCAACTTATGATGTAAATTCATT
The DNA here is from genome assembly GCA_963277665.1 of Viscum album. Classification (NCBI taxonomy): domain Eukaryota; kingdom Viridiplantae; phylum Streptophyta; class Magnoliopsida; order Santalales; family Viscaceae; genus Viscum; species Viscum album. Next base: position 1,263,213,762 of record OY728131.1, on the reverse strand, counting down.
TTATTTCCATCAAACAAGAATTTTCCCATGATTGAATTTCCATGATATACATAAGGTAAGTGGTGAGGTTGCATGGTGTTCTAATATCCATTATATTTGGTCAGAATCTGAGGTTTTCGTTGAGATTTAAAAGAACTATTTAGAAAGAGTTTGAGATAGAACTAAGTACCATTGATTCTTATTATCCTTAGAAAGATTTTTTAATCCAGATGGACCATTAAAACTATATATGATATACTAAGATATTTTTTGAGAGATTTACAAGGATGTTAAGATCAACACCCCTACTAGTACAGTTCTCATATAACAAAAATTTCCATCATCTCATTTTTATGGAACCATATGAGGCTCTTTAAGGGATAATATGTATGACTCCCTTGTGTTGGGATGTTGTTGGTGGGAGGAAACTAATTTGTCTAGAAATTTTCCAATCAATGATATAAAATATTCAAACCATTCAATGAAATATGAATTCAACATAAAATTGATAGAAGTATTTTTCATACAATCGTCGATGAGATATATAATTTAGGTTTGGTGATAAGGTGTTCCTTTAGATTTCTCTGTTGAACCAGGTTATGATATTTGTGATTAAAGGGAAGATAATCCATTTTTGCATTAGTCTATTCTAAGTAATTGATTGTGTTGGGGAAACAGGTTATCACATATCACTCCCTCCATACCTATTAGAAGTGAATGATGTGTTTCATGTATAAATTTTGAGTAAGTACATACCAGAACCATAAAATGTGATAAAATCAAAAGTTGTGTGATTGGAATGTGATATCTCATTTAAGGAATAACTAGTAGAAATTCTATATCGAAGAGATAACATTTCATAGAAAAAACCACCAATATGGTAAATGTTATATATAGGAGTAATAATTAGTGGAAGTTACGTGGGAACCTAAGGATATAATGAGAATATAGATCACTCATTTTTTTATATGAATAATAATTTTTTATGAATTTTTTAAGGGGTTTCAAATGTAATGACACACATTATTTAGTAAATACTTTTCCTTAATTAAAAACCATGTGAGTTGCATATCATTCACACAAAATATAACAAAAAATAAAACCATGTTACCTTAATAAAATTATTAAAAATTACCATCATATTATAACCATTTTTTTTTCTATCAATTGAAGTAATCACTTTATTAAAACAATATAAAATGATACATTTTTTTTTTCATTTTACACTTTAAAGAAACATGTTTCTTAAAATTGTTTTTATGAACAATTTTATTAAAATTCATTTTTATATATTTTAGAAATTAAATAATATAAAATTATTTGATTATTTTAAATAAGAATTTAAATTTAAGAAATGGGAATAATTTATTTTTTTAGAAATAAAACTATAATGGTGAATAATAGTTTCCATAATAAATCAATTATATTTCAAATAATGATAATTTTTTAAAAATTTATTTTTTAATTAAATGTATCTTTTTTGAATTCAGAATCAAATATGGAATTTAATAATATATAAAAATAAATTTATACTCATTTAATTGGAGGACAATTTTAAATAATATTAATAATATTTAGTGATTAAAACAAAATTTTTCTTCAAAATCTATTTTCTGCACATTTTTTAATTTGGAAGTTAGTTTTATTATATTTTGAAATTAAATTAAATTTAATGGATGATAAATTTAGATTCATCAAAATAAAATTTTATAATAAGGGTCATATTATATTTTTAGCAATATAATAATAATGATGGTTAAATTTTAATCAAGACTAATAAGTTTTAAAATCTGTAATCTAATGTGGCTTGAATTTTTCAAAATAAACTTAAAAAATAGACATTATAGAATATCATTTTCAGTTTTTAAATTCATACCTTAATTGATCATAATAGTTTCTCCATAGAACCCACTTAACTCTCATGTAATTCCATTCTTACCCCTTACCTAAAATTCTTTTCCAAATATTTCCTCCCATTTTCACCTATAAAAGGATGTCACTTATACCCTTTTCAAGACAGAACCCTAATTTTAATTTACCATTAAAATATGAACAATTTAATTCGTATATATCTCTAAAAAAACTTCTTGTCCTCTAGTCTCAAAAAGTGACCCAATACTATAATTCCCAAAGTATAATTCAAGAGAAGAACCAAATTCCCAATGTCGGCATTACTTACCCTTTAACCTCCATTTTTTATCCTTCTCATCCACCCTACTCTAAGCCCATTCTAACCATATTTATATAATAAAATCACTATGAGGGATATAGTTATTTTTTATTTATGATTTAATCATTATATTTCCCCCACCAATTCAATAAAAAAATGAAAATGATCCCATGTGAATGTGTGGACTACTGCCACCATGAGCCACATATTTCATTTTTTCATCACCATTTTTGAGAGATAGTTATATAAATCAATTTAGTAAATAGATATGTTAATTATATGATGATTTATATTTTTGAAATATATATTATTAATTATATATTTAAAATTATAAATAATAAATCATTGTAAAACTAAATTCCTAAAACAAACAAATCTAGAAGAAAAATAGATTTATTTGTAATTGATAACATCATTTTAATTTAAATTATTCTCATCAATCTTTAAAATTATATTTTACCTCATTAATAAAATATAGATAATATCATTATATTTTTTTATGATTATATTGTATTAATAGGTTCCATAACTATACTCATACACAGATTGTAACATACAATTTCCCAGTCCATTCAACCACATACATGAAAAAGGCTATAAATTTATATCATGTTTGGAATTGGTAACATAATATTTCATATTAATAAGTAAAAATGATTTTTTTCTATAGTTTTATAATATAAATATTTAACTCGTAAATTATGTTACCACTATTCCTTTGTTATAAATCACCATAACATGATCTTCACCATTTTTCTGTACAAAAGCTGTAAACAAAAATATCATAGAATAAAATTGTAAGATTATAAACTCTATTAAACCATAAATTCATGTCTCTTTTATTATTTTTAGATTTTGATATTTTGGATATGAATTAATTACAACATTGGGATTATGAAACTAGTTCATAACGATCATGATTTCCAACACAGAAATTGAAAATAGATAATAAATATCTAATATGCATGTAGAAAATAATTATATATTAATGTAAATATATAGGAATAATACTATGAAATAAGAGATTTAGATAATTGTTTTTTTATATATGAGATTAATGAACATAAGTGGAAAACAATAATAAAGGTAAGGGACAATGGTAACTTAAATCACTCTCTTTGAGTTATGTAGTTTCTTTTGAACAAAAACCTTCAATATTACCTGTATTCAATTATACTATTTTTTACATGTGATTTATAATTTTCTATACTTGGGTTACATTATTTCATAATAAAAAATACCCTTACATTAATTTATTTTTTTGACAAAAAATTATAAGATTTTTTGAATAATTATGACCTTATTAAGTATTGATTTCTCTAAAATGAATATTTTATTCAAGATATAACCATTCAAGATTAAAAATTCAATAATTTTCATTGAATCTATTACATATAAAAGATCTTTTCAGGTCTATAGATATAGAGAATTTGATAAAAAAAAATAATGTTAATTTCTTTCTCAATAAATGGAAATATTTTTACCACTATACAAGTAAGTAAATAATTCACAATAAGCCTTAAACATATCCAATAAATACATTAACATGTTCTATCTGCCTAAAAATTCCATGTGTACCACATTGCTTAATTAATTGGGGAAATGGAAACATAATAAGGGGTGAGCTCAAATGATTAGTAAGGGAAAATGCATAGATAAAGAAATCATGGAATAAACATGGAATAAATATTAAGGCCAAATATAGGTAAAAAACCTAAATCCATAAATAATTTGAAACTGGGAGCTTGATATATCCATGAAATTAAATGATAAAATGGATATAAAAAAAAATAATTTCATAATTATGGAAAGAATACTTTCAGACATCAAAAACCAACTAGCAAGGCCTTGTAATGAGGAGTTTACTTTTTATCAAGAATACAATCAAGGAATATTGTTGTATTGGTTGGTATACACCAAATAAAAAAGAATATCTTGTTTTATTATACCTTTCAATGCATCAAGGGCCTATATAATTTCAATACCCAATCCTCACTGGACTAAGTCAAATGCATTCACCATAAGATTCATCAGACCTTTCATTCCATTCCTTGAGAATCCTATAACTGAATAAAAATTTGTTATCTATATAATAATAAATACAACATTAAATATAGAATCAACCTATGTTATCAATTAATAACAATCAATAATGTTAATAATTTTCCCCATGGAAATAAATTGGATAACATGATCATAACAATATTGAAAAAGAAAGCGGACAATCAAAAAATACATATTCAAATAGCTAATAATAATTTTTATTGTATTAATATCATACTAAAAACTAATAATTTTCCCCATTTAAATATTATTACATTTTATTTAGTGAAGATAACTTAATATGAGTTATATAAAATGGGACATGTTTTAAATAGAAATGATTACACATTCAAGTTAATATGTGAATAATATGATCATAATACATCTATAAGAATAAGGTGGATTATATCATAATACTATATCATTTTCATACTAAGTAATTCTTGAAGTATGTTAACATAGATGAAAAACATCCTTACAAAATAATTCTTGAATGATACCACCAAAGAAAGGATAATGAACCAGATTGTTTGGTAGTGTGAGTTCATTCCCTCAATATATATATATTTACATTATAATATAAATAGTTAAACGTAAACCCTACTAGGGTAAATAATTTTGAAAATTAAAAGGAAAATCATTGTAAAGTCATAAAAGGTCTTTTAGAAAACATTTTTAACATTGATGTAAAAGAAGAAGTTACTGGTCACTTGCAAAAGAATTTTTCAAAATCTAAAGTGAAAACTCATTTAAAAATTTTATATTAAAAATAATCTCCAACAATTGATTTTTTAAATTGAAATAATTTTTTCTATAGGAAAGTGTGGTTCCCAATCATTTGATTATGAAAGGGAATTTTTTATTAAATTATATAAACCTTGTTGACAACCCACAATGTAAAAATATTAATAAGAAATTATTTATAATAAAAAATAATTTTACCAAAGAGGATTGTAAAATATAATATAATAAAATCTTAGAATGGTAAAAACCAAGTATTGGAGAACAATGTTCAAGATAAAACATTATAAATCAATGATGGAGATTTGAGTTAAAACATTTATCATACAAGAAACATATCCCAAGAAGTAAGAACTAATTATAAAAATGATTATGATATAAGAATTTTTATATCTTCAAATTAATTATTTAATACTCCATAATATACTAAAATTGAATAATGATCGAAACTTATTATTTCAAGAGAACAATCATAACTCAATGAATGAAAGTTGATTTATCATAAATCCTTACTACCAGGGAAACAAATTATTCAATATCCACTTGAATAAGGTAACATGATTTTGGTTTTAAATACCCTAAAAAAATTTAATGAAAAAAATATATCCCTAGGAAGTAATTACAAAATACAAAGGAGTCATGGTGCAAGAACGTTTTTATGTTTTAAAGAATTAGAATTAATACCAAGAAAACCATTGTGACTTCAGTAACATTTTAATCAAGACCCATTAAAAGAGAAGGATTGTAATTAAACCTAAAATATCATGATTTAAATATAATTCATGATAATTTCTTAGTATATACACAAATAAAATTTAATTATGTGTATAATTTCAAATATGTCGGAAATAAACTTATTTGAGAAGAAAAATCTTACCTTATGTACCAAATTCCACAATCATACATTAACATCTCATATGAAAAACATATCTATACTAAATAAACATAAACATATCCATTTTAATTTATTAATTTCATAAATCTCCATTATCTATATGAATTCTATCAATTTTACACATTAGGTGTTTATAGTTTTGATTGTTTATATAATTTTAATAATAGAGGTGTTTTTTATCAATATTATATCATATTTCATCATTAATAAACAATTAAGAAAATATTAGGGAATATTAATAATAATATATAAAGTTTCAAATTTCTTTTACGAGTTTTTTAGTCTTTATCCCTAAAGATCAAATCTTTAACAAGAATGTTTCAGTGATTCTTGACGATCGAAGTGTGTTTTATAAAATAATGATTTAAATATTTATATCAAATCTCAAATAAAATAAATAATTATTTAGAAATTTATAAAATATTATACTATTAATTTTATTCCTATAGTTATTTAGGATAGAAATCTATAGTATTGTTTATTTATGATGTTAAATCGACCCAAACATGAATATACCTTGATTTAAAGAATGATTATGAGGTATTTTTATTGTATTATAATTATAACAAGTAAATAATGATCATATTTCGTGTTTATTAGAATAAGATGAGCCCGTAAGGGGAAACACACTCTAGGGTTTCCATCTCGTCGCCGCCGCCTCCCTCCGTCTAGACCTAGCGCAGCGTTCCCCCTCGTTCCAGGTGAATTCATGGTGGCGGTCCCCTATCATGGTGGGGTTGTTCTGGACCTTGGCTTGCACCATTTCTAGCCTTTTCTCCCTAGAATCCCTCTTCTATGGATAGGGATCCCTTGGTGGCATGGTGACAGTTCTCAACTGGGTTCAAGCTTCCGCGACCTGTAGGACGTCACCTCAACTCTGGTGGTTGCGTAGGGCAGTTTTTCTGGGTCTCTTCGAGCGTTCCGGTTGGCGGCAACGGGTCTTGAATGCGTCGGGACTTTTTCCCGGTGTGCTGGTGATGTTCTGTTTCCTTTTATTTTCCCCATTAGTGTTTGGATTTGGATGTTGTTTGGGGTTTGTTCATTCGCAATGGCGTCGGCGTGGATCCACTGGTGTGATTTGGTTACGATTCCAAGTTGAACCTTTTGGGATATTCTGGATCCTCTGCAATTTCAGTGCGTTGTTTATGGTTATTTTGTTTAATGAATCTATGATCTGTGAAGATTGTGTTTTGTTCCTGCTTGATTTGGAATTGTTGATCTCTTTGATTTCAGATGTATGGAGGATGACAGCGGTTGTTTGACGCCCCATTGTGATGTTTTTCTGTTTGTTTTTGACAATGGATTTGAGTCCTTCCTGAGGGCTTCAATGTTTTTCTGTTTGTTTTTGACAATGGAATTGAGCCCTTCCTGAGGGCTTCAGAGTTACGGTGGCGATGGCGATGGCGATGAGGGGTGGACTGCAAATCCAGGAACGTGACTTGAGGAGGAGAAGTTGAAATCAGATTTTGTGTATTGATGTTTTGGGGAGGATTTTGGAGGCTGTTTCTGATGTTTGAAATTTGGTCTTTTGGTGTCTGAAATTTGGCTCTTTGTTTGTGAGGTTACCACTCATCCTTAAAGTGGTTTATTCAAAAAATGAAAAAAAATATTTCATCCCCCATATTTCATGTTTATTAGTGTGAAATATCATAATATTAAGAAATCATAAGAATAAATAATGGATATGAAACATTACACAATTTGAGTAATAGATTATATTGTCATTAAACTTATTTTAAACAATTAAATTAATGGTGATCGTTTGTTGATCATATATTTAATAGTAAATTTAATTATTCATACAAGAACATTATATATGTAATTAAAACCATATTTACCCTTAATTCATATCCATATATCCAATGTTTTAAGGTGGATAAGGAAAATGAAACACATTTCATCATAAATATGGTAGTCCACACAACGCACAAACTACATTTTTTTTCTTAATGAAAGTGATAGATTAATAAAAAATGATAATAGACTTAATATAGTAACTTTAAATTATATTAATGATACTAATATCTTTACATTAGTGTATCTATAATATATTTTAATGAATATAATTAAGGAGTAAATCTAAGTAGTTGTTTATACTAACATTGGGGACATGAATTTTCCTTAGAAGTATCCTTGGAAACGAAGGCCTTGTGATCAATAATACTAAACATTATAATTTTAATGAGTTAAGGAGTTATATGGGGACCAAAATGGAAGATCTTAACGAATAAATTCTACTGATTTTTTATTCTTGAAGTGGTGGAAGGGTTTTCCTTTTATAAGTGAAGGTAAGGGTGGTTTTGGGAGCACCCTTAACATTTTCAATAATGTGATGTTACTATTACTTGGTCAATGGAACCAAAATGAAAAAAAAGAATGGGAAAGTGGGTATGGGTTGAAAATCATCTCGAACATGCATTTGGGATACAACATTGATTATTTTAAGGCTTTTATTGTTTACTTTTTTTTTTACCCAATCTTACTTTCACCTTGGTAATTAATCTCTACCCTTATTAATTAATTTTAATGAAAAAGATTATGTTTTATCTTTTTAAATAATTAGATACTTGGATTTAATATTTTAAAATAATTTTATAAAATAAAATTTCTATTGATATGAAATGTTAATTTTAAAAGACACTTAATCACATAAAAATAGTTTATTAAAAAATAATGTTTTTAAGATTTAAATTTACTTATAAAATAAAATTATCATGGATTCTGATTTTAATGAAATAAATTTTTCCATTATAAAATATATAATGTTTCAAAGTCATTCAATGAAATAACAAACCAAATATCATTATAAAATATTCAATTCAATGAAATTCTCGAAAAAATGTCTTTAATTGAAGTTATATTTTAATGAGTCATAAAAATGTTAGAAATACAATTTTTAAGGTCAAATAATATTTTGAATTTTATATTTTTATTAATTAAATTAAAATATTCTTACATATAGGGTTTTTAAACTTCAATTTAATTCATATATAATGATAATGTCATACAAATTAGATATTTTGTAAAATAAATATTTTTCAACTAAAAACCGAACTTTTCTCAAAATGATAAAAAATTCATACTATGATAATTATGATATCTTTAATTAAACAATGTATTTAATTTTTTTAAATATTTCAAATTTAAAAATCTATAAATTAGATTTTTAATGAAATAATAAAATATAATGGAAAACCATATTTATTGGGAAATGACATTTTTAAATGTTAACTATTATTATTTTTATTTCATATAATTTACCAAAAAATTTTTTTTAGCCAATTATCAATGTCAGACATCACTAATAATATATTTATAGAAATAAAAACACATATTTCATAAATAGTAATTTTTTATGAAAACACTTTTCGAAATAGTAAATGATTTTATTAGTCATTTAGGTAAAATAATTTTATTTCATTCATATTAATGAATAAATTTTTTATACATATATTTCATAAAGTGATTACTCTTATTTATTCTTATAAATTCAATGGAAAGTTTTTAAAATTTAAACTTAAATATTTTTATTTTTTTTAAATATATTGCAATCTTGTTTTATTTTGGTGTTTCATGTGGAGAAATATATCAAACAAATTGAATTATTTGAAGGTAATAATATATTATAATGTCACAGTGTTACTTTCTCTCACATAAATAAATTTCATCATCATAAATTTTCTCATAATATCTTTTCAATTCCTATAAGAAACTGATAATTAACTATAAACCACAAGATGAACAAGGGTTTCTTTAGGATATGGAATGAGGTTTACCAATATGAAAAATTGTCATAGTTTCTTTATAAAGGTAGAAGACCTATTAAAAATATCACCTATAATTCTTATAATAGAAGAAGATCATGATCCATAAGGAATAACTTCCCAAAAACCACAGAAATGATTTATATGATAATTAGACCACTTGGTTTTTTATTTATGACTCAATATCTAGTAGTTAGTGAAAAGATGCATGAAATAGGACACTAAAAAATCTATAGTGAAAAATATCTATATGATTTAATATTATTAGTCACATATTATTTTCTTTGTTCACATGGTCAATGGTGACTATTTTCTATTAGGACTATTAGATTGGAACAATGATTCACATAATTCGCAACTCTCCTACAATTGATGTAAAATATTTTTATAGATTTATTATTTCCCTTATACTTTTTAATCTAATGACTTCCATCCACTATAGGAAACAAGGTCTATCTTAATTCATTTATACCCACATTTTAGAGAAACCGTGGGTATAAATATTGTACCTTGATCTATACCGACTATTTTTGAAAATCGTGAGTATTACATCTTGAAATAACTTGCTACACTCGGGCTCTCCATCCCCTTCCCATTTTTGAAGCCCTATTCCCCTCACCTCATATGAGCGCAACATCCCCCTCCTCTCCTCTAAAAAATTGGTCCCCATCAGTAGGTGATATTCATATATTTCCATGATTTTTGGTTGTGATAAGTAATTTTACATTACCTCATGTTATTTATTCTCCCCTCACCTGATCGACGATAAGTTCTAGTCTCCAATTCCCTACCCTAATTCATGTATTTATTATTTCCTAACATTCTCAACATCATATTAGTGATGTACAAATCATTATTCTTTTCTGTTGACTCTTATTTTAATTTTTATCTATGCACATGATCTCACTAGATGTTGACAATGATGTTGAAAATATATTATAATATTTTTCATTACATTTATTTCTTTTTTTTTGTAAAAAATAAATATGATTTGTATTTTGGTGGTGATATCATAGGATCCAGAACTATGTTTGTCACTTTATTTAAATTTTAATTAATTTAATCCTTTGATTCCATCATATTCCAAAGGTATATTAGTAGGTATTGGTATTATTTTTTGTTTATTATTCATTCCTTGTTATAATGCATATCAAAATTGAATTTCATTCACAAAAAAACTTCTGTAGATTTATTAGATAAAAATATGCATGCTTTGTGATAATTAAAACATTTAATTTCAATGGATGGGAACTTTGGTTTCAAGAGAATGACCAAACTATATCCCCTATTTTATGAAAATAAGGATTGATATATTGATCCATTAAATAGATAATTATGAAAAAATGTTTTATTGTTTGATAATAACTACTAAAAATATTTATGATAGAGATAAATTAGTATCCCATATATGATCTAAAAAATCTCCATTTTTCATGATCTTGTAATGGTATAATAAAATTTTCAATACAAAAGAAAAATCATTGAGAATTTGTTGAATATTTTATGTATCAATTGAAACAATGAGGATTAAGAATATTTATGTACATTTAATTTTGATTGAATAATTCATTATATATTATATGTGAATGATGGGGGTTAAATTTATATAACCCCTTAATGAACTTTTAGGTCCTATGTGACAATTAAAATGGGGTAATGGGTGTGTCCCTACTTTATAGGGGTTTTTCAACGAATTAGGCCAAAATTATATATTTATAACATATGTAATTTTATATTTCCAAAATAATTTTATGGTACTTATTAAATTTTTATTTAATTTTTTCATCATTTTTTCTTGAATTTTATTTATTCCAAAATCATGAATTTACGTATGTATGTTATGCGATTTTTATCCCATACTAAGAATCCATGCCAACCCATTTCTTATATTTTCCCATTTCATAGGTAAATTGTATTAGCTACTATATGAAATTTAATATTAGGTTTCTAGGAAGACATAATATAATTTTTTTAGGTTTGTATGTGAATAGTTAAATCTATAATTATTGCAATGTTTAGGTATATAGTCTATTCTTTGAAGGATACTAATTAATAGACATAATGTATACCTTCATTTTGTATATTTACTTGTGTTTGAATAATATAAGTAATTTTAACCTTAAATAAAAATCCTTTTATAAATAAATGTTATCCTCAATTATGATTTCAAATGAGAATACCTCAATGGATAGGAAATACACATTTTTATGCTCGGCTTCCTTAGTTGTTAATTATTGTAATATATTCACCTTGCTTAAATTTATATTAGTATTCCTCTATTTTTTTCTTATATTATGCCTTATTATTTGTTGTTATGGATAATAAAATATTCTATAATGGACACTTACATCATGGATTGTATTCAATTTGGTTTCCTATTAGTGTTATTTAATTTTCTCTACATTATAGTTTTACTTTTTATTTGAATTTGGATATCATTTTAATTGTGGTTTAAATTTTTTATTTTCACATAACTTTTTTTACCAACAACAGAATGGATAAAATTTGGATATATCACACCAATCATATTTTAATAGTGTTTCAAGATAATTTACAAAAAATTTATATTTTTCATTTAATAATTATTCTGATGGAGGTCATATACAATGTCTATTTTATAATTTGGGAAGACCAAATTAATCTAGGAAGTAGATAGCTACCATATAACAATATATAGATTAAAAAACTATTATTAATGGTATCAAAATGGAGAGATGAGAAAATTTATACTAATAATATATTGAAATAAATAAATGGTATGGGGAATTTGATATTTGACTGATTTCCATTTGTGTACCATCATGATAGAGATAATATTCTACTGTAAGAAGGATATGATAGAAATTCACATGGGAAAATGATTGAAGATGAGGATGTTGGGAGAGTGAAAATTTTAATGGATGATGTTATAACTCTTGTATACAAGGAATGTACTGAAATAAAAAAATTAAAAATTTTAATTCGGTTATATAAAGAAAAAATATGTATGGATTTTCTAATAATGTCATTGATTATATTTTTACATTTATGCCAAAATTTATTTATAATTGTGTATATCTTCTATCAAATCACTATAAAGCATGGAATTTAATTAAGCATCATGCATTTTATACTAATAAAATTCATACTTTTCTAAAAGATATTAATTTATTTTGGGAGTAAATAGGTGACCTTAATGGGTGTAAAGAGTGTATTACATATCGATGGAGGGAAAATGCAGATAGAAAACCATCACGTTAGCCATAGAGAGTTATGTGTAACTTTCCATTGATTTCTAGGCTTCAAAATCTATTCATGTCTGTTGAAATATCAGGCAATATGATATGCCAAGATGTTGAGAGAATTAAATTTAATAATATGTTAGTTTATCCCACAAATGTATTAGCATTGATGAATTTTATGCACAACATTCCAATTTTGTAGCTAAGGTATGTAATATTCAGTTGGGTATATCCTATAATGGGTTTAATTTGTTTGGTTAGATGCTTACTTCTCACAACACCTAGATAATGTTTATTCTTGGTTATAATATTCCACTATGGATGTGTATGAAAAACCTTTCACTTTATTAAGTATAATAATATTTTACCTTATAATTCTGGAAATTATATAGATATCTACTTGCAACCTTTAAAAAGAGATTTTAAGAATCTTTGGGATATGGGTGTTCACACATTAGATGTTTCTTCAAATAAATATATTTCAGATGCATGCTACCCTTCTAAGGACTATAAGTTATTTCCCTACATATTAAATGATGTTAGGTTGGAGCATGAAGGGAGAAAAATAATGTTCTAATTGTATAATGAATACATGTCTTAGAAGGCTAAAATATCATTATAGTTTTAAATTCACGGGGAATTAAAAATTATTACCAATGGATCATCAATACAGGCAGAATCACTAGAGGTTTGAAAATACTTTTGAAATTGAAAATCCACCTCAACATATTCTAGTAACTAATGTTCTTAATGAAATCAAACATTTCATTTTTCTAGTATGGAATGTTTATATGAAATCTAAAAAGAGAAAAAAATTTGACACTGAAGCCACTTATAATTGGAAAAATTGAAGTATCTTTTTTTGAGTTTCCATATTGGTCTACCAATTTTTTACTTCATTGTTTATACATAATTATAATAGGGATATATAAATGTGAAATTTTTCATTAATTTTTTGTATATATCAAGGGGAAGACCAAATATGACTTCTAATGTCACTAGGACTTATTGGATTGGGGTATTCGACCATAACTTCATCCTGTGTGTGTCAGTTAAAAAAAATAGAAAGTTTCATGTTCATATTATGTGATGAAACCTATAGTGAAAAATCAATTTCTTGAAGTATTTTAGAATATCAAGGTTCCTAATGGATATTCCAAAAATATATCCAGATGAGTCAATAGAAGGGATTTGAAACAAAGATCCTTAACAACTCATGATTATCATATTATTCTTTAAGAATTGATTACAATAGTACTATGTAATTTTATAGCCAATAATGTAATGGTTTAACTGATTTTATTGTTACTTTTAGATACCTTTTTTCTAAAAGGTTATCTAAGTAATTATTGATAAAAATATATCACTAGGCGCTATAATTTTTGTGTGAGTTGGAAAAATAATTCCTCCATCATTTTTCACCTGGATTCTTCATTTAATAGTTCATATTCCAATTGAAACATTTCTTGGGGATAATGTTGCTTTTTGGTGGATGTATCATACTAAAAGAAATATGTGTATAATGAAATATTATATTTGAAATAAGAATCATACTTAATGTTCCATTATGATTGGTTATCTGGATCCAGAATATATGGATTTTTTCAATTTATTTATCTGATGTGAGCACAAGACATAACTGTCCAATGAGAAATAAAGATAAGGTTTTGTTTCCTTCAGAAATAGCATTTCATTAGGAAATTAATTGGTCTGATGGTTACTGATCAGTAAATCCCCTTTATTTTAGGAAATTATATAATTGAGTTATTCACATTAGGTTCACTATTTGTTTGTTTCCTTCCAAAATTGAACTTTGTTAGGAAATGGAATGGTCTAAAGGAGATTGATCAGTAAAGCCCTTTTATTTTAGGAAATTACATAATTGAGTTTTTCACTTTGGGATAACCATTTTTTGTTTCCTTCAGAATATGTGTTTTGGTTAGGAATCACTATTTCCAAACAGTTTCCCACATATTTTTTTATGGAAACAAAAACACCCAATGGTTCTGTATTCAAAGGGACCTACTTTCTAAAGGCAGACATTCAATTGGTTTGTTGACCTATGATACTTAAGAACATTCATTGGTAAATAGTATGGGAGGTTTGTCTCATCGCACCATTTTGGGGGGAATTATTTCACACTATGGGACTCAATTATAGATTTAATATATGTTCATGAATCCTTATTTATTTACCAAGGGTAATTTAGGTTTCTATTGCAATTTGAAATCAATTATTAGAATTGCGTAATTATGAATCATCTATATGTATTTGAGGTTCTTTATCAATGGATTTATCTGTATGTATTTTAGGTTCTCCATCAATGGTATCCTCTCATATACTACATAGATATACTTTGGTATTTATTACAACAATACAGGTTTTTAAGCCACTTAGTGGGGCACTCTAGAGTTTATGGTTATCCATGTAGATGAATGTCACTCTAGAATATATCATCATCCAGGGACATGTATATTTACTCTCATTTTTTATTGTTATCCAGGTAAACAGAGGTTCTATTGGATTTTATCATCATCTAGGGGGATGAAAGTAGTTTTGATATTAGGATCAAACCCATAGATGGGATACCTATGTATCCATATGAATGGAATTATAATCCACTTAGTTAGATGCCACTTAATGGGACAGATCATACCTTTTAAGGTTCTATGATATGGACCCAACTGTAAAATTTATTTTTGCGTGGTAAGGAAATCTATGAAGAAGGTGCCTTGTTAAATCTTGGTGTGGTAATTATGCCTAAGTAGCCTAAAAAACATGGAAAGAATATGATCTCCCAAGATGAATTAGACCCTACTGAGGATATGACTTGAAAATAAAATAGTTTATTTGGAATGATGGGTTTTAACATTATGGAGGATTCTTAAGTATCCCGTTTGAATGGGAATCAAATCCCATATAGTTCAGTAAGTATCGCAGGGGAGTATGGCCCTTTGAGAGAAATAGGTTGGGTCATACTTCTAAAGAGGATTCCCTTGTAACAAGGTCCATGAGAGATGTATTAACTCATTTATATTTAAGGGGGATTAATTTGGGGCTTACTCCTAAGGAGGATTCTCATATTAAGGAAATTAGGGTTGGACTCCTGAAAAGAATGTCCATTAAGATCGAGCCTTAGGAGAAGGCTTCCTATGTATCCTAGTTATGGTGGGAATTAGAGTTCTCAAAGTTCATTCTATTTGGGGCTTATTCCTAAGAGGGGGTCCCTTTTATGGGGGAGTTATTTTTCATTTAATCGATGATATGATGTGGAGATCGAGCCTTGAAAATTATTCCTACATATCCTAGTTATGGTGGGAATCATAGTTCTGGTAGTTCATTCCTTCTGGTAGATTGTGTGGATTTTCTAGTCATTGAAAATCTCTAAACCCACACAAGTCATGATCGGTGTGATAAAAAATAGGATGCTAAATATTCAATAAACCAAACACACCATCTCCTATACTAATGAAAGAGTATAGGCCTATGGTATAAGAGTCATGGGAGATTTTGGAAGAGGCCTTGGCTATGAAACTTCCCTCTCTTAACTTTATAATAGATGAGGGTCCAATGTAAGGAAGAATTGAAGGTGAAGGACATAGATAGGAGAGATAATAAAACCTCCTACATGAAAGTCTAGGGTCTTAAATCATGATGGCTACCCTAAAATGCATCCCTTAGTGGGGAGGGAGACTTATCCTTTTTCCAAAACAGAAAAGGAAGTGTGACTCTTACCCCCCTACCAGGGATTGGAGGCCCAGAGTCGTAGAAATGAGAAGGTGGGGAAAAAGTATAATCCTTGGAATCCAAGAGTGGGAACTCCTTGACACTGTCCTAGGGGAAAGGGTCTATGTGACCATAGATATCTAAATCCATGGACACCCTAAAGAACCATACCCTCTGGTAGGACAAGTGTAGGAAACCCAATACCATACATATCCAAATCCAAATGGGAGACACATAGATGTGGATTTCCCTAAGATTTGGTAAATTAGGTGGTTTTTGTAGAGGTTTAAACATAATCCCTTTTAGTTAAGGGAGACAATGAAGGAGAGGCCCTTCCATAACTAAAAAAATTACTTTTTTATTATTATCAAAACAATTTTAAGGAAAAAGTGATAAACCAAAAAAGTTAACTAAACAACCACAAACAACCAAAGAAAACTACTAGGCCTACCCCACCCCAGCAACTATACCATGATGAAAATCCTTTAGTGACACAGAACCCTTTAGCAGACAGTCCCATGTAGAGGTTCATGGGAACAGAACCGATGGCAAGGCCATACCCTCTCAAACATCCCAATCCAAAAGGACTGAACCAATGATGGATTCATGCTCTAATCCCCTCTGAAGCTGGTCCAAGTAGAATTCTGGAACAAAATTATAACAAATTAAAATAACAAGAGGGTCCCATAGTTTTCACAGTTCGCACAAACATTTCTCTCAAACCAACCAACCAAAAAAGGATTCTCAAGTAAGTAGGTTGAAGGTATGTGGAAAAAAAGTAGTATTGGATGAATTGATGTCACCTTAAGTGATGAGAAACCTAGATTAAAAGACATAGGAGAGTCATAGATCAAGCCTTTAAGAGTCTTCATAGGTATTCATTGAAGTGGGGTGCAGAACATCCTACTTGAGGAAGGAAGGTTTCATAGGTGTTCCTAAATTAGGGGGGTTGGGTGAAAGATTCATGCACATGTTGTTAATTTTTAACACTTTTATAACCTTTGTCTCACTATCCTCTATTAATTCCCTCGATTTAGGTTTTATGAAACTACCTTGGAGGTTTTAGATGACTTTGCAGAAGTACTAGGGTGATCAGAGAAGCAATCATGCTTCAGGGGAAATCATTCGTACAATTAAAGAACCCAATGGTTTATTTATAGGAAAATATGATACCCTAAGAAATAGTGACTTGGTGAACAAGTGATGAGGTGAAATTAAAGTGGTGTAATGAAAGTGTGGGCACAAAAATACTTGCATGATTCCAATGATTTGATCTACCATGGGAGAACTCAAATTTTGAGCATGTGCAAATCTTGAAATTATCTATATATTTTCTCAACCTTTTTCTAAGGAATATCCCTTTGTCTCTTTTTCATCAATGTGATGGAACAGAGTTCCAACAGGGGCTTAGGTGAAGCAGATTCTCTATACCATAGGAGATACACCCCCACACCCCTCCTCAGGATCAGTATCAGGCTACAGGCTCAGCCCTTCAGTCTGGTGCCTTCGCTACCGTCATTGACCCACATGAAAAAATGTAGAGTCTCACCTTGAAAATTTGGAGCTCGGTTGTGAATGTATTGTGGATAAGTACATAAAACACATTTTATGGTGCCTAAAAATTCCCCCCTTGAATTAGATCCTTTCAAAACAAAAAGAATCTGGTTATAAGGTAAATGTAGGGCACTATCATGCATTCCAAAATCATTTTTTTGGGTTTAAAGCTAAAAAATGTATGGAAGAATTCTATAATTTCCCTTAATATATGGAGCCTAATGAGAATAGTTTGACATTTTCTAGGATCATATGGAAAACCCTACAAAATTGGTGTTTTTTTGTTTCATCACCCTAATTTTTTACTAAGATAAATATGGAGGAGACTTAGCGGGTGAAACTTGTATTTTTCTTAGTCTTCCCTTTTTAGGTTTTCTGCCAAAAACAATTTTCCTTTAAAAATTTTATCGCTCAATATTGCATAAATTGTACAAAGTCTAGGTCTAGAGATCTAAGACTCAAATTTTTTCAAGAGTTCCCTTTGTGGGTTTTCAGCCAGGTGAGTACTATGTATTATTTTATTAGAAGTATAAAGTAATGTATGTTAGACTAATATGGCTAGTATTTTAGGTCAAATATCTCTTATCTTTAATTTTGATATTAGAACCCAAACAAGGCTTCGATGGCTGGGAAGGTCCCGATATTTTTCATATTATTCCAAGGGGAATCATGATTCATGATTTTTATAGTCACCAAATATAAAACAATAATTATAAAAATAGATGAGGTATTTTACAAGGAAAAATTTACCCCTATTTGAAAAACCCATTATGGGGGATTTATTATACAGGGCCAATTAGGGAATATGTTTCATAGACATATAGTAGAACCCTTAAGTTGACGGGCCCATTATATGGGTGACTTATGGAAGGAAAACTAGGGCACACACTACATATTCAGGTAAATGAGCTCTCAATAATTTATACATTCTATTGATGATAGAAAAAGGGGTATAAGATTTGGATGACTCAAGACCACATCGGGTGGATTTTCTAAAGAATGGTGTGTGAAAACAAAGAGGTTATCTGTGACGATATAGGCCATGAATGAGGATCCAATCCTACATGAATTTATTGTATGAAATATATATATATATATTATAAGGGGGTTTTCTGATATTTTTATATATAGTTTAAAGTCATAAAGAAAAGAAATTACGGGTCTGTGAAATTTAAATTCATGCAACAAGGACATTATGGGGATTTAATTTATGGTCTTATAGATCTAACTATATATTTTATGTTTTTCCAATTTTTGGTAATTTTCATGGAAATGTTCTACCATATTCATGTATGAAAATGATAAATTGTAAGCAATGATTTGGGGATTTCTGAATCTGAAGAATGACATGGGAAAATAGATAATGGCATTTTGAGGGGTTCTCATCCAAGAACAAAGTTACCACTATTTTCAAAACCCATTTTGGGGGATGCATTTTGAAGTTACAACCGGGGAATGTGCTTCATAGCCCAATAGTGTAATCCTTAGGATGACATACCCATTATTTAGGAAAGTTTTATGAAAGGCCAACTAGGGAGCATACTGTATAGTCAGGAAAAGGAGCTCTCAAAAATTCTGAAAATCTATTTTCTAAAAGATTATGAAAGCTTATGGAGATTCATATCTTACAATATATAGAGTCTGGTTTATGGAGAAAAGTACATGAATACAGAAGGGGTATTTCCAATTGTGATTACCAATGAATCATAGAAATAGGATCTCTACAAAGGTCTAACCCAAACATAGGAAGTATGGTGCCTATAGATTTTGGTCATATGACTAGAACTATAATATTATGGAAACAATGGATGATTATTGGTCGAATGGAACAAGTTTATTTCAATATTCTTTGATCATATGGAGATGGAAAATGTAAACCACGTTCTTGGAGACTTTCAGGTTAGGATAAATGATATGAGACAAACACACAAAGGATGACCACTTTAAATTATAGGTTCCAACATACAGTCATTAAAGCTTAAAGGGATAGAAGAGGCTTCTACAAAGACCGAAGTTACTGCTATTTGATGAACCTGTTATAGGGGATGTATTATGTAGGAAAAACTAGACCATGTGATTCATATCCAAATAGTGGAATTATTTGGTTAACAGGTCTGTTATGTAGAAGAATTTTATGCAAGGTCAACTAGAACACATACTACATATTCAGGAAAAAGATCTCCCAGGTATCATACATTATATCACCAAAAGGTAAAGAAATATAATGAAGATCTTAAATTATTTAAATATTATGAGTATGATGTGTGAACGAGGAATTTTCCAATGCATAAAAGAAGTTTTTGGACTGATTTTTTCTATGAATTTAGACTCCCATACATAGATCTAACTCATATGTATAAATGGGGACATCTATTATTTACTTTATGGGTTCTCTGAGGAGGGCCCCAAAATAAAAGATCTTGTATATATTTTTATCATATGTAGAAGAGGGGGAATCTTCATTTATCCCATGGTTGGGACTAGGATTTGTAACCAGTTTTTTCACTATGTATCTCAAATGGGATAAGAATCAAGCCATACATAGTTCTCTAAATACAGTGTAGTTTAACACATAGTAGTAAGGACTTAGGTGTCTTAACATTAAATGTAAAAATATAATGATGTTTAGCTAGGGAATAGGGTCCAAGCGTTACTATGTATCTTGTCAGAGCTAGAATCACGTCGTGTGTAGTTCTAACAGATTTGAGTTCATGTGTAAAGTGAGAAATTGTATTGAAATTCCTCATGTAGATCTGAATCATATGCATAAGGGTGGAGGATTTTTCTTACTGTGATGTGGCTGGGCCCAAGATTGAAAATCTATAAATCACTGCGTATCTCATAGGGGTGAGAATCAATCCACATGTAGTTCTTAAATGAAGGTCCTTCCAGTTTATCATCGTGCGGTGAGGACATATACTATTCCTTATAAGGTCTTACAACTAGAACCATTGATAATCCCAATAGGAATTGAGACACATTATTTATGCATAGAATCTCTTTACCCAATTACTAATCCCACGTGAGCTGTGATCGATGTGAGAAACAAGGAGTAGGAAAGGTTTCTTCTACAACACAAAGGTAACATAAGGGAAGGATAGATGTATGATGATTAAATGTTTGCTGAGCCAAAAGGTATAGGACCCAAGTTACACTACATATCTTTCTAGAGAATGAATCAAGCCACGCATAATTCTTGAAATTTTTCCAATATCGATCATATTTTTATGTGGGGAAGAAAATTTTTTTATATAATTTATAGGATGATGGTTAGGCCTAAAGCAAGAAGTCTAGGTATCACCAAGTATCTCATTTTAATAAGATTCAAATCAAAATTTCTGGAGGAGATACATATACTAATCTAACTCATGCATGGGGAAAGAGATGGGGGTTTTCTCTTTCAAAATCTTGGCTTAGCCCATGTTTAGAGATCTTGGCATCACAACGTATCTAATTAGGATTAGAATCAAGCTACCCATAGTTCTTGAAATGTTTCCTATGGAGGTTTAATTTATACACAAATGGAATAAAGGATCATTTTTTATTTGTTTATAACCAAGATTGAAGATTTGTGATTCATTATATATCTCATTAGGATGATAATAAATTCATACGTTGTACTTGAAGATGATTCCCCACAACAACTATATTTTGATGTGAGAAAGGTGGGTTTTTTAGTCATGAATGGGATCGAGATTAGAGATATGGACATATCTATATATCTCATTGGAATGAGAATCAATCCATATATAGTTTTATCCAGGTATTTTATTGTCATGCAGCAAGGACATGGGTGACCTTGTGTGAAAGATATTTTAAGGTTAGACTAGGGGATAATACCCAAGTGTCACTATGTATCTTTGTAGGGGAAAGAATCAACCCACACACAGGTCTTAATAGGTTCCCTATTTATATCTAATTCATACATAGGAAGTAAATGAGCTTAATGATTAATCACAACTAAACCCAGTATTAGAGATCTAGGTGTCACTACATATCTTTCTGAGATAATAATCAAGCCATATGTAGTTCTAGAAGGTTCTCCATATGCAAGTTAGATTTGTAGGCATAAGGGGTGAAGGGTCTATTTCAACATTGCCACTGGACCTGAGATATCAGATATGGGTGTTACTACATATCTTACAGGGGAAAGAATGAAGGCACACATATTTCTTGAAATGTTCCATGCAGTTTAACGTCATGCAGTATGGATGAAGATGAACCAATGTAAAAAGATGGAAATATTACCATTGGACCAGGGGATTGGACCCAGGTGTCACTACGCATCTCATTGGAATTAAAATCAAGCCTCACATAGTTTTTTAAGATGGTTCCTCAATACAATTTAATGTTTATGTTAGAAACTGGGGCTTTTATACATTCCAAAAAAATGGTTGGGAAAAAATACAAGATGGTATGGAAATAAATCCATATTTTCTAGAAGGGTTCATAGCATAGAATTAACTCATATATAAAGAATGGGGAAATTGTTTCTTTAATGGTTTTAGATAGGCCCAAGATTGGATATTTGGGTGATACTATATATCTCATTGAAATGAGAATCAACCCACACTTAGTTCTTTAAAATAGGTCCCTATGCAGATCTGATTCAAACATAGGGAAAAAAGAGGTTCATGTGCCACTAGGGAGTGGAAATGATGTGAGTAATGATCACACATGAATGATACTCATCTTTTAAGGTACCATAAAGAATATAAATTTTTGGTGTCATGGGAGATTTATTAAAATAAAATGAAGGTGGGATTAACTGTACAGTTTAATATCATGTCGTGAGGAGAAATGGTTTTTTTTCAGTTTTAGGTCATGCGACTAGGACCACATTACGTGTAGTTTAACATTGTGTGACCTGGATGGAGATGCTACACAGTTTAACATCATACATCATGGATTTATAGTGTCATAATGTTTAATGTCATGTAACCAAAATATAGGTTGTTACACATTTTATCTTCATAAAACTAGTATGAACTTTGTGTGATTACACAATGTATTTCATCAGGAACCTTTCATTGGTTGGAGTTGTAGTGAGTTATCCATCCATTTAGATTAATTAATAAGCTCCATTTGATTAGTCCTTATGCATGGAGCAAGGTCCTTCCCACATTGGATGATTTTTTGGAGGCTTCTTTCTTGGTATCATTTTTGTCCTATGAACCATTAACAAATATCCTAAGAGAAATGGATAGAGGTTAACTTTCATGTTGATAGCTCGTGCTATTAGGTACAGATAGACTTCCATGTGATGCAATCTAGGAAATATCTTTTCATCCAACCATTCCAGCTCATTTAATTTCTTATTAGAATGATATTATATAGATAATTCGTCACAAACATCAACTTTGAGTGATAAAAATTTAAATTCAATGGGAAGGGCTACTTCAGTTTTGTATACTAATGAGTACGGAGTTGACCAAGTTGCAATACGGGTAGTAGTCTAGTAATCTCGTAAGTAATGTAATATTTTATCAGGGAAATACTTTTTATATTTATCTACCATCTTCTAGATTATGTTGGATATGGTTTTTAAAATCCTCTATCTGTCTATTATCTATTATATGATAGCGGGGTGAATGGTTGGATTTGATATTGTATTCTTGATATAACTTCCCTACCTCAGTAGAAAAAAATTGGTGCAATTTTCTATAAATATTTCATGAGGGACACCAAACCTGGTAATGATATTAGATTTGTAAAATCTACCAATATTTTTTGGATATGACTTCGTTGAGAGGTATTGCCTAAACCCATTTATAGAAGAAATCAGTAGTAGTAAGAATGTACTTAAAATTATTGGTTGTAGATGAAGGATAACATCCTACTACATTAATTCCCCATATAAAAAATATCCAAGAGTATTTAGACATATGTAGAAACTCTGAATGTTGATGAATGATATTAGCATGAACCTTCAAGGGATGACACTTCTTAGTGAAATATTTGAAATCCTGCCTCATTGAAGTCCAATAGTATCCAAGACATTGGATTTGATTAGAAAAATTGGGCCCAGACTAGTGGGAATCACATGCTCTTTCATGTACTTCCTTCATGAGAGTCATATTTTCATCCCCATCAATACATCTGAGGATAATTGTTTTCCGAGTCTCATCAATAAAAGATCTTTGTGTGATTTGGGCCATCATAAAGAGTGACATTAACTACTCTTCGCCAAAATTTATCTTTTCCATCTCTATCTGGAGGAACTAATCTGTCTCATAGATACTATATGATGGGTGTCATCAATCCTACAATATGACCATATGGATCGAAAATGGGACTGATTTCGTTTATTTCCTCATTACAGATTTGAATAAAAGGTGAAACCACATGACAATGAGAAATGTTGTGATTCTCTCATCCTAGTTTGGATTATCCAGGGATGTAGCTACATTTTCCAATGCATTATCTTGGGTATTTTATAATTGAATAACATAAGAAAATGTTGGTTTTGAGGAAAATTATTCCAATAACCCTTGAACATAATCACATGGGGGGATTAATTATTATTTTCTAATGGTTTAATCCCTATTTATTTGTTTGATTACCAATTCTAAATCACCCTTCACCTCTAGGTGATCCACTATTACTTGGAGTGCTAATTCCAAACCTGTAATAAGAGCCTAATATTCTACATCATTGTTGGTACCATCTTCTAATAATAGGAAAGAGTATTGAAGTATTTCCTTTTCTAGGTACATAATCACATTTCCCAACCCAACTTTGTTGAGTTTAGGAGCATCCATTCTCTTCCCTTTTGGACTTATGGAAGCACCATCAATGTACATTTCCCATGTTCGTAGACTATCCTAGATAGAGAAGATTTATAAATCATGAAGTTCAGTATTCAATGATGTTTCATCCATATATGGGTGTTCAGTAAGGAATTTTTCAAGGCATGGACATTTTCTACTTTTTGAGGCATGAAATGTTTATCAAACTGCTACAAAATAACTTCCCACCATGCCTGACATCCCATCAACATAAGACAACTGAGGATAAATTTGAGCGGGTTATTGAGAGAGACAAAGTGGACCTCTTGATTTTGTAGGTAGTGTATTTACTTATAAACTTAAAATATTAATTATAGGAAGCCTTTCCCAATATCTAAATATTTAGCTTCTACATAAAACATGATTTGACTGACATAATAAAGGTTG
Organism: Viscum album; assembly: GCA_963277665.1. Taxonomy (NCBI): domain Eukaryota; kingdom Viridiplantae; phylum Streptophyta; class Magnoliopsida; order Santalales; family Viscaceae; genus Viscum; species Viscum album. The sequence continues at coordinate 1,263,188,494 of OY728131.1, read as the reverse complement.
TTTTCATTCCCAACACCGTTCTTTTACGCAAGGAAAAAACCCAACGATCAGTCCAAGGATGTCACATAAATGATGAGTAGTTTTCCTTCAATAGGTGGTATCAATATCATTAACTCAAGATGTATTTCTTTAGGGTATCGAATGCCTCTTGGCAGTCATTGTTCCATTGATATGTGGCCCCTATTCATCAATTTTGTGAAGGGAAAACAATTCCCTTCTAAATTAGCTATGAAGAAATGAATATAGGCCAAGTGTCCTTGAATTCCTCTCAAATCATTAAATTTTAATGACATAAAATGCTAAAAATATCTTTAGTTTTCTTGGGATTGAATTTGATGTCATGATGGCGTACAATAAAATCAAGAAATATTCCTGAGGTTACCCTAAAATAGAATTTCAAGGGGTTCATCTTAAGATTATGCATTTGAAGCTTGCTGATTATAGTCTCTTGATTATTCAGGTGATCATAATATTTTCTAGATTTTACCACTATATTATCATCATAGAATTAAATAAATTTCCCCAAAAGGGTTTGAAGATGTGGTTCATTTCATATTGATATGTCACCCCAAAATTCTTCAAACCAAAGGGAATTACCTGGTATAAAAATACACATTGAGGGGATATGAAGGCTGTAGATTCTTCATATTATAGGGCCATCCAGATTTTGTTATATCAAGAGTATCCATCCATGAATGAGAGAGATTTATAGCCAATTGTTTCATTAATCAAGAGTTCTATGATTGGAATTGAGAAATCATATTTGGGAAAATGCTGGTTGAGATCTCTAAACTTAATGAAAACATTGATTTTCCTATTATTCATTTTCACCAGGACAATATTGACTAACCACATTGGATATTTACCCTCTCAGATTAATTCTGATTTAAAAATCATGTCGACTTCATCCTCAATTTTGGAGGCGTGATTCAAGAGTGTTCTTCTTACTGCCTGCTTATATCCCTCTTGATATTTTGGTAAGACCCAATGATGGGTGGACAACTCAGGGTCAAGACCTAACATCTATGTGTAATTCCAAGAAAACACATCCTAGTTTTTATTCAAAAAGAAATTATAGACCACTTTATATTATTTATTCATGGACGCACTAATCAAAGTGTTGTGTAGATCTTCCTTTGTACCCAGATTTATTTCTCTAAGTTCATCCATAGTGGTGGAGACACCTTCCTCAAATGTTAGAGGGGAATCTATGAGATCTTCCTATTTTTATTCTTCTTCATGTGTTGCTTATTATACCTCTTCTTGAAGGGTAGGTGATGAAGTAAGACTTTCAGATCTTGGGGAGGAGTCATTATTTGGACATCCTGAAGAGGAGGCAACCATCTCCTTCTAACAAATGATGAAGTGTCTTTTTTAAGTTCTGAAGGGAAGATGATGGAATGAGAATCAAAATCCTTATCTTCTTCCATGACTGTGATAAATTCACTTATCCTAGTTAATGAAGTAGAGACTTGATGAAGTTTAGTATAGGGAATGAATACATCTCTATTTATGATTTCATTGCTGTTTTGTGAATCAGTGATTTCTCTTGTGTTGTCTGGATCAATTGACACAAATAACATTATTTAATCCACTAAACAAGTGCTTGGATTTGGGCCAACCATTTCAATTTGATTAATGGGTAACGCATAATCGGTATTGAGATGCTTGAATATTTTATCTGAGTTCTTTTCTATACCATTAGTTTAATTTATTCTAGTAAAACCATTTTCTATGGACTATTTTCCCTTTGTGTAATATAACTCCACATCAATGTAATGATATTCACAAGTTTTTAATGGGGCCTTATCACCATGAAATGTTCAAATTTGACCATTGAAGAAATATTTGAGACATTGATGGTACGATTAAGAAATAGCCACATGATGATGTATCCAAGGTCTCTCCAATATAATGTTGAAAGCTATGTCCTTCCAGACAACCATAAACTCTAAATCAAATATAAAATCCCCAAACTGAGTTCTAATAATAAATTCACCAAGATTGTCTTATTCATTCTTATCATAACCCTATAACAATAAATTTGAGGGAGACAAATGTGATTTAGTGTGGACCAATCATCAAAGTTACTAAATGGGAATGGGGTTGAATCATGATCCATTATCAATGAAGGATCATCAGATACCAATATCATTGATCTTTCAAGATAGATACAAGGGTTTGTTGTGTCCATATATGAAAACATCCTCATCTCAGTCCATGAAAGATATGACTACATGTAATTCTACTGGTTCATTCTTTATACTGTAATCATATGCTGCAGAAACCTCAGTTTCAAACTCTTGAGGGCTTGATAATGCCTTAATAATCACTTCCAGGAGATATTTTGATTGATTCATATAATCCAAGATTGATAGCTTTCCTGGTACTTGGGATATTTTCTTCAAAAAATCATACTATTTATATAAAGTTCTGCATTTTCCATCATAGAGATGATGTTTTTTAGGTACATTGAAGTTTATGCTCCTGAAGTGGATGGACTATTTTCTAGGGTAGAAGATAAATATACTTCTTCTCTTGGTGGATTGGGATGGCTAGGTATCACCACTTGCTGAGGAGGTGGTGGTATAGCCTTTAATATATCTTTAAAGAGGATCATTTTAGGGAATACCCTCTCATATGTGGGAGAATTCCTTTTCTCTTGCTGATCCCTCTAGAGGGATCTCCCATGAGTTTTTGCTACATAAACGGTTTGATAAGGATTGAAATTTAAATAGTGGCTTCTAGAATTCCCATTTCTTCTTGTATATCCTTTTCCAAGATGAACTCTTCCCCCAGTTCCTCAATAAAGTATGGGGAATTCAAGTTCATAATCAGAATCATTATTTCCATAGGGATCTGTTAAGTGAATAATGTTAACTGAATCGGAAATCAACTCCTAATCTGATGAAGATTCCTCATGAGTTGTTGATTTTTTTGTTGTGCCATTGGGGGGGGGGGGGTTGCTCAATCTTTTGAGACATTTGGAATGAAATCCTCTAAGGTCAAGTACAACTTTTTCCTTGACACAAACTCATCTTCATAAGCTTCCTTATTATTCTTTCATCTATGTTTCTTTTTGATGACTGTCCTTTTGAGGATTGGGATTTTGATGAAGATGGTTTTCCTATAAAGAAAGAATTAGAAGACACAATCAGTTGTTTCAACTATGTTTGTAGAATAAAATGAGTTAGGTTGATTGTTTTATGGACCATACAATCATCAAATTTATGAGAGTTTTTTTATTTTTACTTATTTACACTATCATTATTCCTCTACATTGGTAGTAGTAACACATGCTGCCTGGGATGGTGAATTTTTCCACATCACTTATCAAACTTTCACGATTTTGTGTAGGATCTATTTAAAATAGAAACACTCTTGGATGGGGTTAACTGGCATTTTATGGAAGGGGAAATAGTTTGGGAGGTACTCATATCCTTATTTGTTAGGTTTCTATGTCCATGGAAACTCAACATAGTTGTTTTTCAAAGCTGAAATGAAGTAGTTAGGAACTTGGTCATTTTGAACTGAACACACCCTATTTTTCAACTCCTTAAAATATCTTCGCCTTTGATTTTTTTGATAATATTTTTGAGGCAGTCTTTATTGATGATGCTTGGGAAGTATATCCCTATGGTATAATGATGGATTTGAAGTTGGATTGGGTACAAGGTCATGATTAAGTGTAACTATAGTGATCTATTATTTTCGTTCTCTTCTTCTCAGAGATGATGATATTACTCGGGATTTGGATATAGTATCTTTTATAGAGTTTTCCACCTATTGAAAAATCAAAAACAAATACCTAAACCCTCATGAGAATTTCATAGGGATTACTGGTGTGCACAAAAAATCACGTTGATTTTCTACAAAAATGGGCAGCAACTCTTCTTGAGGGAGTGGTATATTCAAGGAGTATGTTTATCCACTACACAGAGTAATTAAATCTAAAAATATTTCATTATCCCTTGGATTTTAATTTTGGAGATCGAAGACTATTGCCTTATGAAATGTTGAACTCAACAGGAAAAATAATTTTTGATGGAAATATTCCCATCCAGTAATTGATTGAGACTAAAAGATTGTATACCAGACGAAGGTTGACCACTACAAAGATTGTACAAATATTCTAAGTTTAACTGCTTCTTGTTGCTCAATGGTCCCCATCATAGGATCACAGTGAGAGACAATATGCATCAAGTTCTACTCTATATATCCGGAGGCATTAAAGATTGAAAATGTGGGATTCCCAAAATTTGGCGGAGGGGTCAGATCCACACATTCAGGATAAAACTTTTATTTTTTGAATTAGTGCATTCCATCCTTCTATAGATTCAAATTGTGTCATCAATGACTCAATTCTATTAATAAGTATTCGGGGAATATCTGGCTGAGTTGGGACCAGAATAGGTATAGTACCTAGATCTTGAATTGGTACGACAATTGGTAAGACCACTGGTGGTGTCACCACTGGTATTTGTCTTGGATAACCTATAGGGAAAGGCCTATAAGGATTTGTTTTACCCTATTCTAGTTGTGGAACCAATGGAAGGAATTAATTATCCACATCAGTAGTTATAACAAAACCACTTTTCTGAGGTACTCCTACTTGAATTGAAAGCTTAGGTTCTTCTTGTGGAGCATGTATAACATGAATTGTACTTCGGAGTAACTCTGCATTGAGTCTTCTCAACTCCTTTATCTCCTCCTATTTCTCATAAAATATTTATTCCAATGAAATGGATTATCCATCTTCATTGGAAAAGGATATACATAATCTGGAATTTTCCTTTTCCCCTGTTAGGTTCCTTTCAAAATGGTGGAAGTGGATTATTTGAGGGGATTCCTTGATTCCAGGAAATCCTCTGATTTATGGTATGCACACAACCATCATTTGATTCAGTATATAATTTATTATGAACAATAAATTCATCTTCTAATCCCCTAAACTGGACTCATTTTCTGGAGTATATTTCCTGATGACAATAATGACATTTACTGACGTATAATGCATTGCTAGAATTCTATTGGTATCTTGGTGATATTTCCTTCTTCTTCATCATCCATGGGACTTTGTTCTCCTATTTTATAGTTCAAGAGAACTATTTTGTGGACAATAATATAAAATGAATCCTCAGATAATTTAGTTCTGTGTTCGTTTTGTGGCTTCTTCCCTAATCAAGAGAAAACTGACTTCTTCTAAGGAGGGGATTGTGAATGTGAAAAATCCCCCAACCCTCTAGGTAGGGGCAGTTCTTGTTCTCCATTCTCAACCCTTCGGACCCTATTTGTTGGCCCCAAGGGTTGGGTTAAAAATTCCTCCATCCCTACGGGATGGGGTGGATCCTGAACTTCTATGGATGATATCAATGTAGCTTTTCTTCTGAGTTTATGAATTTTTGTCCGAATGTTAGCTAGGTGAATTATCAAACAATTACGTAAATTATCTATTTTGGAAGAAAATTATGATATTTCATACATTTGTGCAATCAGATGACTAACATCCTCTAAGAGGGAGTCCTACTTGATATTTTTAAATACTTTATGAAAATGTATATCAATAGATTCCTCTCCTTGGGACTGACTTTGGTGGAAGCTAGTCGAGGCCTATTCTTTATTAGTATCTCTTCATCCATGAACAGAATTTGTTTGTTGTTGCCAGCCTGGGGAAATAACATTTCATGAGACCACATTTGGAGGTCTTTTTTGGATTTGGAGCATAGTGAAATAAAATTCTCTATGTGCACCCCATCCTCTGATATGAACACTATATAGAGTTTCTGCACAACCTCATTAATACATCAGGGCATGCACATTGAAGGGCCTCCTATTACTTCTCACTTTTTTATGTTGAGAAACATGGAGAGATTCCAAGTCAATTTGGAACTAAAACACTTATATTACCTTGAAATGACTTTGGTTTTCATCATATGATAATACTTTGGATTTCATATGACCAAGAGTCTTCCATATATGGAGTCAAATATCATGAATGTAATCTTATTCCAACATCTCTAGAATGATGTATTGATAGGTGGCCAAAGGCCAGAACATGATCGGGTTTTCACCCTTATCTAGTTGTTTCCTCATGTTCGACATATCCTATTCATCTTTTTCCATATGTTTCTCAACTTGGTCCGACCAGAGTGGACACTTCTTGATTTTTTTACCATAAGAAATGGGATCGGTTATTGTTTCATCTTATATATTTGAAGGAAAATGACCCATGAGAGGTTCATATAATGAAAATCACCTTGGGATGAATTCTGGATAATAAATTATTTCTCCTGCTAGTAACAAGGCATCTGACATGAATGACGTTATGTTTGAAAGTGCTTCAAGATAATAGGGCTTTCTCATCACTACATAGTCAGTTGAATAATTATTTTGAAAATGTGAAACAATATTGCAGAGAGAAATTTCACAGTGAATGAAACCATGTGGAGGACCACCATGGTAGATTATATAAGGGGATAAATACAATTTCATTTTTTTTCTTTTGGCCACATAGAGAGTTATCGTGGCTCTCATACAGAGATGGGTTCTCATGATTGGACAAATTTTCAAGAAGCAAGCCTTCATGATGATGTTTCTGATGGTGAACTTTAGATTTATTGTTACTTCTCCCATAATTAGGTAATGGTAAAGTAAAATTTGAGCTATAACAGAAAAATATCAAAGGGATTCAATAACTCCAACATTAAGTGGATTTATATCATAGATATTTTCTTTTTTCTTAAATAATGATTGATGTGACTTCTTCATAGATGTCTTCTTACAAGAAATTGGGTCCACTTTTTAGGGGAAGTGCTCATCATCAATAGGTGTGTGTGACTGCTTACGAGTGGATATTAGAATTGACTGATTTTCACTAATTGGAATGTGTGTATGTTCCTGATCCGGTTGTCCACATGATATGAGGGATTATGACCTATAACACTCCTATACCATAATTTAGGTGTGTATCTACTACAGGATGTCATGATGATGAGTCATAAAAAGTATGGGGACATAATTTTGTGTTTTTCCCTATCATACTATTTATGTTTCTATTATGATATTCTGAGAATCTTCCATGATATAGGTAGGAATTTTTATTTTCCCTGTTACCATTTCCAAAATGTTCTGGGTGGTTTCAGTGATCAGAACATGAATATATATCCATTACGTATCTAGAGTACGTGTGTATACCTTCTATTTTTCTCCCTTTCCTATTAATGGATACTGACAATAGTCATGTATGGGGGTAGAGAGTTGGGTCTTTCCCAAGTTTTTCATTGGATCTTTACGACTGACATCTCCAGGTGCTACCAAATGATACTGTTAGAAGGATTGATGAATGATGGAAGATGTATGTTCCTACAAGTTATTTTTCACCAAGCATGTTTGGTGGACTTCTTTAGGTGCTTCCAAATGAGACTGCTGGCTGGCTTGGTGAGTGAAGGCCAATGTATATTTCTGCCTACACATTTCCCCAACATTTGGATGGGGGGATTCTTGGAATGTAGCCAGATGAGTGTTCTATCTAGATGATAAATTGTAAGAAAGTGTTTGTACTTACTCATGGTATTCCACCAGATTTTTACTGGGTGATTGGATTGGGTGATTCCAGACGAGTCTGTTGGCTGGTGGAATTTAGCCGAATGGGTGTATGTGCTCATTCACTATTGGCCACCAAACTAGGTTGGTGGAATTATCTGGAGGGGGAAATGGTAGGAACCTTCTCCATGTTAGACAGATGTTATCCCTGGTGGTTTATCTTTTGTGACTGGGTCTAAAGGGCTTGGTCTAGACAACCAAAGATAATACCCTCATCATGTTGAGGGTTTGCTATCACACAGTGTTGACAATAATGATTGTTGGAAGGAGCCTTTGGGAAGGATCCCTATGTCTTCAGAATGAGTTTGTGAGTTGTCTCTTCATCTACCTCCCTAAAATAAGAGATATACTGAATATTGTGTTCTGGGGATAAGCTGTTGAAATAGTTGAATATGGTTTTCGACATCGTCTTCTTCTGGACCACCAATCATCATTTATCAATTGAAAGGGGTTATTATTGATCTCAAGGGCCTATCAGGAAACCTCCTAGGTCGGGATAGTACCATGTTGATGGTACTCTTATACTAGAGCATTGGATACCTTGTATTGAATATGCTAAGTTGGTGATTTCATCCTTTGAGTGGATGAGGATGCAGCTTGAGAAGCAGCCGGGGCATTTATGGGTGAAAACACTACAAAAAATGTACATTAGAGGGGGTTATCCACAACCCCCTCTAAATTCATTTTCTGTACAATTATATGGGGTTCTACACAAACCCCTCTAATAGTCAAATTTATAGGGGGTTATGAACCCCTATAAATTCATTTTATTATAAAAATTAGAGATATTTCATACAACCTTTTCTAATCATCAAATTTATAGGGGGTTTTGAATGCCCTCTAATTTTTTTAACATTATTATTTTAATATCTAGTTGAATTATAGAGGGGGTTCAAAAACCCCTATAATGTATTTAAATTAGAGGGGGTTGAAAACCCCCTCTAATGTCTTAAATTAGAGGGGGATGAAAACCCCACTCTAATTTATTTATATTAGTGGGGGTTTAAAACTCCCCTATAATGTCTTTAAATTAGAGGGGGTTCAAAACCCCCTCTAATGTCTTTAAATTATAGGGGGTTCAAAACCCCCTCTAATTTAAGTGATTAAAGGGGGTTGTGAATGCCCAATATTTTTATTAAAAGCAACATTCATAATACATACATACATACATACATACATACATATATATATATATATATAATTAAAACACAATATATAAATGTTTTTAAATACATTATATATATAAACAGATCATATAGAATATTTATATGATTGTATTTAATTGTATTTATATGTATAAAAAATATAATTTTTTAATTTTATTAACATTAAAATATATTTCCTTGTATAAATTGTATTTCATATAATATTAATTATATATAATATAAAATCATAAACATGTTATGTTAATTTATTCATAAATATAATTTATTTAAAAAATATATCATATAAGAACCCAAGCTTGTAGTTTTTATAATTTAGAATATAATAATAATAAATATATTTTTAAATAATATTTATATTCTTTTATATTATATATTATTAATATTATGTGATATAAGGTTTATACAAATAAATATATATTAATGTACACAAAATTATACAATTATATGTATTGAAATACATATATATTACTATACATAATATTATACAATTATATTTATTGAGATAAATATATATTAATGTGCGTAATAATAAATATATGTATTTAAATACAATATATAAATATTGGTATAAATTACATTTTATATAACATTATATAAATATTTGTATAAATTTTATTTCTTATAGAATATTTTTATAAATTCCATTTCATGTAATATTAATTATATATAATATAAATATTTGTATAAATTGTATTTCCTATATATGTATTTCATATAATTTTAATTATATATTAATTATATAAAATATTATACAATTTATAAAAATAAATAAATATTAATAATGTACATAATAATAAATATATGTATTGAAATACATTATATAAATATATTTTTGGAAACATTTTATAAATATATTAATCAAATACACACACACATATATATATATTATTTAACTAAAAATTTATATAATTATAAAATAATTGACAGAAATATATAACATAAATGTATTTATTATAATATATAAATGATATAAATCATAAAATAAATGTATGGTATTTATTAAACTAACCGATGAATTTTATAGTTTAAAAAATAAGTATAAGAACAATAATAATAATTAATAATATTATTGTTATCACACACACACACACATAGACACATACAAACACAAACATATATATAATTATATAAATATACATTATAAATATATTATATCTACATGAAATTCAATGATTATTAAAATCTAAATAATTTGAGAAAATATGATGGAAAATATAGAAAAAGGAACTTGTTCAAAATAAAAAGATGGAAAAGTAAGTACACATAGTTGTGTATCAATTATATAAATATTATATAAAAACACAAACACATACACATATAAATGTATTTATAAATATATTCATTTTAATTATTTATATACTTATATATATATAAATATTTATATATATTACATAAATAAACATGTATATAATATATTAATATTTATTTAAGTATATAACTAATTTAAATGAATATATTTATAAATATATAAACATATATAAATATATAGTTTATATAAATGTGTATATAGTTTATATATTTAAATTTATTAAAATATATTATATATATAATATTTATCAAACTAATGAATCAAATATGTATATATATATATAAATTGAGGCATGAGTGAATAAACATAAAAAATAAAATTCCATAGTGGTAGAGTCGGCTGGGGGACGCTTCAGCAGTTAGTCAGTCCGTGGTTCAAATCCCTATGGCTAACATTTTATATAAATAACTAGAGACAAAAAAAAGGGGGATGGGGCACCTGGGGAAGTGGGGAACTGGAGGGAGTGGGAACTAGTGGGGGGAGTCAGGATGAGGCGTATGGGGTTGATAGGGGGAGTGGCGAGGCGACACAGGGGACACGCGGGGTTGATAGGGGGAGCAACGAGGCTATAGGGGGAGCGGTGAGGTGACACAATGAGTGAACGAGGATGATATAGGGAGTGTAAGGGAACATGTGGGGTTGATAGGGGGAGCAACAGGGCGATACAAGGGGTGCACATGGTTGATAGGGGGAGTGATAGGGTGAAACAGGGGGCACACATGGTTGATAGGGGAGAATGAGGGAGCGCGTGGGGTGACAGGGGGCACATAGAGACAATTAAAAAAAATAGAGAGGCTTTCGTGGTGGTTTTCACGACCACCCCTCATGTAATATCCCCATTAGGGGCTGTTCAAAATGATCCTATATCCATCAACTAGTGGTGGTTTGAACTTAACCGCCACTAATACAAGCAGTTTTTAGTGAATTTAAGTCAATATTTGAGGGGGTTTAAACCCCCTCTAATGTAACTACCACTATGGTCACCATTCTTTCACCATCGGTTCCTCAAAATCACCCATACTAACAATAGGTAACCACATTAGCGGCAATTCTCCACATCTGCTGCTAGTATCTTAATAAGGGGTTATAACCCCTTCTAATTTCAAAAATAACCCCCTATAAACTCACTATTTTTTGTAGTGAAACTTCAAGGAATCTAATTTTAATGAAGGGAGTTCTTGGAATAAAGTGTATGTATATATTAAAAATATAAACAATGAACTTTGGAAAAGTATCATCTTTTGGATGAACACATGCGTGATTGATAGCCTTGTCTGGCCAGATTTTATCAACTGATAGGGGCTTGATAGATGGGAATCACTATCATCTTGGTTAAGGATTCACGTCGGGTTTACCATTTTTTTCATTAGAAAATATCACTTTGTTAGGAAATAGAATGGACTGATCGATACTTATCAGTATATTACTTATATTTTATTAAATGGCATAATTGAGTTATTCACATTGGGTTCACCATTTTTTTTGTTTCCTTCAGAATGTGTGTTCTGGTTATGAATCCATATTTCCGAATGGTTTCCAATGGATTTGTTTATTAAATCAAAAACACCCAATGACTCTTTATCCAAAGGGGCCTACTTTAAAAAGTCAGGAATTTTTTAGGTTTGTTGAAATACGATAATTAAGAACTCTCATTGGTCAAGAGGATGGATGTTCGAGCTTATAACACACTTTTGGGGGGAATTATTTCCTAATTTAGGAATCTCTTATAGATTTAAGAAATGTCCATGAATCCTTATTAATTTACCAAGAATAATGTAGATTTCCCTTGAAAATTTAAATCAATTATTAGCATGTTTCAAATTCTGAATCGTCCATATGTATTCTAGGTTCATCATCAATAGAGATATTTTTATGTATTTGGGGTTATCTGTCAATGGTTTACTATCATATAATACTCGAATATTCTTTTGTAATTATTAGGAAAATGGTGGTTTTTAAGCCACTCAGTGGGGAACTTTTGAGTTTATGGTCATCCTAAAAGACACATGTCACTCTGGAATTTATCATCATCCCAGGAGATAGAAATTTACTCGAGAATTTATTATTATCCAGATAGACATAGGTTACTTGTGAGTTTATCGACATCCAGGTGGATGAAAGTTTTTTTGATGTAGGGATCAAACCCATATATGGGATACCTATGTATCATCAAGAAAAAAAATCAGAAACCATGTAGTTCAGTGCCACATAATGAGAAATATCACACCTTTTAAGGTCATGTGATAAGGACCCAACCGTACAGTTTAATGTCATGTGGTAAAGACATCTAGGTGGAAGGTTCCTAGTTAAAACAAGGTGTTGGACTTATGTCAAATAATCCCAAGGAACTAGGAAATAATATGAGCTCACAAATTAAAATAGACCATGTTAGAGATATGACCAAAATAAAATAGGGTTTATTTGGAATTTAAGGTTTGAACATCCGGGATGTTTCCTATGTATCCCATATTAATGGGAATAAAATCCCACATAGTTTGGTAAGTCTCACTTGGGATTATTTACCATTTATATAAATAGGTTGGGGTATACTCCTAAAAAGGATTCCCTTGTAACAGGGTCCATGAGAGATTTCTTAACTCATGAAGATTTAAGGGGGATTAATTTGGGGATTATTCTTAAGGATTATTCCTAGATTAAGGTAATTAGGATTGGACTCTTGAGGAGGATGTCTATTGAGCTTGATCTATAGGTGAAGGTTTCCAACATATCCCAGTTATGGTGGGAATCCGAGTTCTTGTATTTCATTCCTTTAGGTAGATTTTGTGCATGTTGTGATCATTAGAAATATCTAAGACCATGTGAGTCATCATTAGTAGAAATAGGAGGATGTTAAAGATTCAAAAAACTACACAAACCTTCTCCTCCACTGATGGAAGAGGACGATCCTACATTGGAAGAGGTCAGGGAGACCGTGGAAGAGGTCATGGCTACGCCACTTCCCTCTCATCACATTACATTAGAAGAGGGTCCAATTTAGGGAAGGAGTCAAGGTAAAGAATGTAGAGAGGAGTGAGACTGAAACCTCCTACATGAAAGGATATGGGATTACACTAGGATATATTCCCTAAAATGGATCTTGTATTGGGTACAAATAAATCTTATTTTTTTCAAAAGGAAAATGAAGTGTGATTATTACCATCCTTACCAGGTAAATGAGTCTTCGGGTCTTAAATATGAGGTGGGGAGGAAAAAGTCCTATCCCCAGAATCTTGGACCAGGAAGTCCTCGACACTGTCCCTTGGGAGAGGGTCTATGTGACCATAGATATCCAAATCCATAGATACCCAAAGACCCTTACCCTCTAGTATGAAAAGTGTGGTAAAACCCTAACGATAGATATCCAAATCCAAATGGATGACATAAAGTGTGTCGTTCCATAAGATTTTGTAAATCAGGAGGTATTGGTGTATATTTCAACATAATTTATTTTAGTCAAGGGATCCAATGAATAAGATGCCTTAACATGAATGGTTTTGAATGAGGATTCATGAATGTCTTGATTAGGATGAAGGTATTAGGTGAACTGAGAAAGGGAAATCAATTTAGTGACACATAAGTATTTGGAGCGTATGTAGGATTGGTAGAATTTATTTTACCTTAATTGAAGAAAAACATGGATTACTAGACTTGTTTGAGACTTGGCTCAAGCCTTCAAGAGTCTTCACATGTATTCCCTAGAGTGGGGCGCACAACTTCCTACCCGAGGAAGGGTAGTCACACAAGTTTTATTTAATTAGACGGGTTGGGAGAATGAGTTTCACAAGTGTTGTTAATTTTTGACACTTTTAGAACCTAAGTCTCACTACCCCCCTTTAATTACCTCTCTTTATATGTTATGAAACTACCATAGAGGTTTCAGAGGGATTGGGGGAAGAACTAGGGTGATTAGAGTAGAAATCAGGCTTTAGGGAAATTAATCTATACAAATGAGGACCCCAAGGGTCTATTTATAGGAAAATATGGTACTACAAATGATGGTTACATGGTGCACAAGTGATAAGGTGGTGCACAAGAGGTGTCAAAAAAGTTGGGGAATGAAAGTACTTGCATGCCACCAGTGATTCAGGATACCTTGGGTGAACTCAAATTTTGAGCCTTTTCAAATCCCGAAATTCTCCATATATTTTATCCCCATTTTTCTAAGGCATTTACCTTTGTCACATTTTCATCAATGTGATGGAACAGTGTGTCAATAGGGACTTATGAAAAAAACTACTCCATACTGTGGGGGATACACCCCCGTACCCTTGCTCGGGATCAATTTCGGCCTATGGTCCCAGCCCTTCGGGCCCTTGCCTTCGCTACCGTCACTAGCCCGCATGATAAAATACAGTGTCTCATAGCGAACTTTTAGAGATTGGTTGATGATATTATATGGATAATTTCTTGGAACACATTTTATGGTGTCAACAGCAGTATGGGGAAATTGAGTCGTCATTTCCATATCTTCCCCAAATAGAAGGAATTCTGGGGTCATATAAATTTGCTACATTAATCCTTGAAGAGAGATATATAGCACATCACACAATCTTATTTAACTAAGGTTTATTCGATGACTATATAATGTAATTAATTTTAATATTTATAAATTATCTCATACTATTTCATTTCACATATACCTTAAACTTTTATTATAATTTTATATATGGAACATAAATAAATTATAATATAGTTCATTGATCATTTCCTTTGAGAATGAGTGAAGCTTTGCATAGCCAAGAGTTTCCTACTTTGCTGAAATAAATGGTATGTACATTACTTTAATTAACTTAAAATAAAGATATTCATTTAATTTAATTATTCATATATATTTCAGGTGTTGAGTTTACCTGTTGACTTTGTATCTTAAGAATTATGAGTGTCATATTTTGCTCCCAATTCTTTGGTTCGTGAATGGATTTTTTTAATAATCATTGGGTATAAATTTTTCACAAAAGATCAAGCGGTGAAAACTAGAACATAACATCATGTCATTCTATTAACTTCTAAAATGGACTATTATGCTAGTGCATCTGATAATCGACCCCAATATGAAAATATGTCTTATTATGGACTTGTTGAGATAATATTATTACAAGATTACTACTCTCAAGGCCGAGTTACTATAACGAAATTTAAATGTTTGGATTCAGTGATGATACATGGAATATTTATTGATGATTGTGGATTTATATTTATTTATAGGTTTATATTCCTAGCTATCAATGAACCATAAATGTTGGCATCAATGGAAAACATGTTTTTTATGTGAAAGATCATCTGATACCTAATTATGGTGTCATTAATGAAGTATCCCAAAGACATATTGTTTCATGATGTTGGGGATAAAATTTAAACCAATTAAACCCCCATTGGTTTCAAACAAAATATTTCATTTGATTTCTAAAATTTTCCCACTGTGAGAGTTGATGTTGAACTTTAAGTAGTGGTGGGTATTTTATAGATACAAACATATATGTTCATAGTTTATTTTGTTTACCTTAACATGGGTTTCCTGGGTTTTTATTATTATAATCAGTGATATTTTTTTTATTTTGGAATGATATGATTTTTTAGTATTTTTTGTTTTCATTTAATTTAATTAGATTTATTTCAATTCAAAAAACTGAGTTCAAAATAGGTTTTATAAAAATGTATAACATGGTTTAAAAATATTTTCACTAAAACATATTATGAAATTTTTTATGAATTATTTGAAATATAAGTATTATGGATGATTATAAAAAACAATTTCTAAAAAATATACATTTCATTCTTATAAATATTATGAAAAGTACTATAGAAGTTCGAAGGAAGTGGTTATTTTATTCTAATCGATAGATGCATGGGCATGGGTTTCCTCATCAACTTCCCTTAGCGAGTATAATAATTATAATGTTTTTCTTCTACATTACATATACTTTAATTTTCATATTCTTTATCAAATTTTCATTGGGTACATTCAGTTACACCACAGTTGACTCCTCCCCATCATACTCACATGGGTCTGAGCGGGGATTCTTGTTGACCTTGATAGAGAAACCATCGTACATATTCCATCCCCATCCCACTAGCGAACACCCCATATACCTCACTTTTTCATCCTTTTCTTGAGCCTCTAGGTTTGTTCCCACCCCTGCCTCCATTATAATCTCATTTGGCCTCTTCTTCCCATACCATATCTATGCCTTCTCTAGGGATGTTTCCACTTTTACAATATCCATATCCTTTGATGTATCCCCAAAAATTCTATCCATATACCTCCATGTAAATTATACCTACATATTCTAATATCTATCTAGCATCTAATGAATAATTTTCTTTAGCTTCCACTCTAGTGAATGAAGATCACCAAGAGCATGAAACGGAATAGACACGTCCTTTAGAGGCTAATAATACAAGACAACCCATAGATCCATCAGACCCTCTTGAGAATCCTACATTGGTTTTTATTATTATAAGTGTGTCAAATTATGTCACATAATTTTTGTCTTGTTGTTCCATGAATTAATTATTCTTTTCCCCATTTTATCTTACTATTTGGGGTCTTATAGTAGGTGATGTGGGAGCACCCATATGCAGGAAGCATGGAACCACCGAAATCAAATAATGGTGGATTATAATAAATAAAATAAGATGATAGGTAAAAATTCTAGGTAGTGTAGAAGATTCACATCACCTTTATCCATGTACCATGGTATCATTTTGGTAAAACCAATATCATGGAGACATATCGGTATTGGAATCATGGAAGAAGCATGGGAAAATATATGGGTAAGAGAATTTTTCAAATTTATATCTATATTATTATTGTATTTATATGAATTATCATTTTTGTTGTAGAATTATTTTTACATTACAATCAATTAAGCTACAAAGGTTGCAATATTGATGGATCTTATGGAGTTCTGGTGACCATACAAGAATTAGGCATATGTTGTTTGGAGGAGTAGAGTCAGTTCCGACATAGAGGGTGTACCCACATTCCCTGACTATCCTACAAAAAAATATCAAAAAAGGATCACACATTGGAAGAGTGATGATTTTAAGGTATTACCAATCACTAATGATTTTCATTTAAAATTTAATTATTATTACTAGTATTGATGTTCTTTTAGGAAGAATTGGGAAAAAATGAAAAATATTCAATGAAGTATACGCACACATTGAGACACACTATAATGCTCGAGAAAGAGAATCTATATGTTCTTTAATATAAACATAAATAATATATAGATTTATATTTATTCTTTGTTATCTTTATATTCTGAAATTTATGTTTTGTTTTCATTAATCCCATTAATATAAGGTGGAAAATACCCCTTTAAAATAGACTAATGGGAAATTGGAAAATTGGACCAATGTCATAATGTACTAAAGACTAATCAACCAATTGGATTAATGGGATAATGAACTAATAGACATTTTACCTAATGTCATATTGTCTAATTGGCATAATTCCCTAACATCCAAATGTCCTAATAGCCTAATGGACTAATGGAGAATTTTCCAAATGGACCAATTCCCAATTGGCCTAATAGCCTAATGTCTTATTCAACTAATGACCTAATGTCCAATTGTCTAGTTAGTCTAATGGAACAACACCCAAACAACCCAGTGGAAAATTGGACAATTGGAATAATGGCCTCAAAGCTTAATGGGAATTTGACCTAATGGCCTATTGTCTAAATGGGATAATGGGCTAATGGACCATTATGAAATTGGCCTGATGGCTTACTTACCTAATAGCCTAATGGGAAATTGTCTAATTGTACTAATAGACTATTGTATAGTTTGAATAATTTCTTAATGGCCAATTGGTCTAACAACCTAATGTAAAATTGGGCTAATGGACTAATGGAAAATTGGCCTAACATCCTATTGGTAAAATTGGCATATTGGATGACTGGTAAATTGTCATAAAAAAATAATTACCAATTTTCCAATTTTATTAATATAATAGTGGAAACTTGTCCAACTGGCCTAATGTCCTAACAACCAAATGACTAATTGAAATGACGACCTAATGGAAAATTTGAAAATTGTTCTAACAGTGCAAAGGAATAATAGACAATTAGTCTAATGAACTAATGACTAATTATGTTAATGACTTAATTTTATAAGGGAAAATTGGATTTAAAGACTAAAAACTAATTTTTATAATGTCTACTAGCCAATTGGACTATTGGCCTAATGGATTACTGACCAATTAGACTAATGACCTAATGAAAAATTTCCTAATGGAATAATGGCCAGTTGAACCAATGGCCTATTGTCTATTTATCCTAACGTCCAAATGGCCAATTGGACAATTAGCCTAATTTCCTAAAAAACAATTGGCCAAATTTCCTAATTGAAAAATGGACTAATGGTCAATTGGCCAAACAACCTAATGGAAAATTGGAATAATAGGTTGTTAGACCAATTTTCCTTTAGGCCTAACATCCTAATGGTCAATTCATCTAATATACTAATGAAAAAATGACCTAAGGGAATAATGGAAAACTTTCCTAATGTCATATTATCCAAATTTCCAATTGTCCCAATGGCCTAACTAACTAATTCCCAATTGGCCAATTGACCTAATGACCTAATGGATTAAAGGAAAATGGGAATAATATCCTAATGGAGAAAAAAACAATTGTCTAATTGGCATAATGGACAATTGAACAAATGAATTAATGACCAATTGGTCTATTTTCCTAACATCTTAATGGAATAATGGCCTAATGGCCAATTGTACAATTGGCCTAATGTTCTAATGGACTAACGACCTAATGGCATAATGGCCAATTGGCCAATTGGCCTAATGGCCTGACAGCCAATTTCCCAATTGGTCAATTGACATAATGGGAAATTTTCCCGACAGACTAATGGTTAATCAGACTAATAACCTACTATCCAATTGGCCTAATGGAATAATGTCCAATTTTCATAACGAACTAATGGCCTAACAACCAAAATGACCTAATGGTCTAATGGCCAATTGGACAAATAACCTAATGGCCAATTGGTATAATTTTCTAATGTCCAATTATACTAATGTAATAAAGGGAAATTTTCCTAATTCCATAAATCCAAAATGGAAAATTGGCCTGAAGGACTAATGGACAATTGGCATGACGTCCTAATGTCCTAATATCCATTGGCATAAAGGGTTAAAGGCCAAATAGACAATCATCCTAAAGTTCAAATGGACAATTAGACTAATGGTCTAATGGAGAATTGGTATAATGGCCTAATAGCCTAATGAATATTTTTCCTAATACCACAATACCCAATTGGAATAATGGACTAATGGAAAATTGTCCAAATGACATAATGTTCAATTGACCAAATGGCTTAATAACCTAATATCCAATTACCCAATTTTTCAAATGGCCTAATAACCAATTGACCAATTGGCCTAATGGAAAATTGGTCAATTGGTCTATATTCATAATGGAAAATTATCCTAACATCATATTGTATAATTGGTATAACAACCCAATAACCAATTATCCTAATGACGTAATGGCCTAACGACCTAATGGAATAACTAACCAATTGTCCAATTGGCCCATCAGCTTAATGACCAATTAGACAATTGGTCAAAATTTTGAAAGTGTTAATGGAAAATGGGACTAATGACCTAGAGTCTTAAGGTTCAATTGTCCTAATGGCCTATCTTCCTAAAGTCCCAATGGTGAATTATCTTAATGGCCTAACAAAAAAATAGCCTAGCATCCTAAGGGACAATTGGCCAGTTGGAATAACAACCTAATGCTAAATTGTTCTAATGACCTAATGAAAAATTCACCTAAAGGTATAATGGTCAATGAGCCTAATAAAAAATTGCCAATTGGCATAATGAACTAATGGATAATTGGAAAAGTATCCTAATGGCCTAATGGTGAATTGTCCAATTGGCCAAATATTCTAATGGGAAAATGGCATAATGATCAATTTTTCTAATAGCCTAATGAAAAATAGTACAATTTTCCTAATATACTTATATACAATTGTTATAATTGAATAATGTACTAATATCCTAATGGCCTAATGGATAATTGACCATTTATTATAATGGGATAATGGCATAATGGCCAATTCACCCAATTTCAAATGTCCAATTGGCAAGTTGTTCTAATGTCATAACAACCAATTTTCCTAATTGGACTAATGGCCAAATGCCCAATTGACCAATTGGACTAATGACCATTAGGACCTTAGCCAATAATAATTAATTATTACTTAGAAATAAATTATTTAAATTTAATAATTATTAATTTTTTATAAAAAAATAATTTGAATTATTAAAAATATAGGACATATTTTGATAATATTCAAACCAAATAAAAATACTTTTGATGACTGATTTGATAAATGATTAAATATTATTAAATATATTAAATTTATATTATTTAAATTTTTTGTATGATAAATCAAAATAAAAACTATTTATATTTAATAAATTTTTCTTATATATAATGGAAATTCTATATAATGAACAATATGGAGTTCATATTATGAAATGAATATAAATAATTAATATTCATGATTAAAGAATGTACGTAATGAGTAGATAAAATTATAAAGTGTTTATGATTAGATTTTATTTTTGAATTTTAATCAATTTTTATGACATGTTTAAATATATGAATTGTCCGTTCATTTAAAAGTTATTCACTTTTTTTATTATTCATGATTATAAAATGATTATATTTTGAATATGTGTATACTAATCAATTCTATTTGTAGAAAGATATATTGTTCATCGATGGTTGTGTTCCTCACAAAAAATTATTTTTCTTGATTATTAATAAAAAATGGAAGTGCAGTAAATGCAAAAACAGATGAAAAGAGTAATTTTTTATTTATATTTAAATTATTTATATAAACTTCTAAATTAATTATGATGTTTATATTTTCAATAGTATTCCCTAAATGACCTTCGTGATAAATAAGATAAAAATTTTGGGTCAAATGATCATTTTTATCAGGTATTAGGTGAAGAGGACCAGGGGATATTCTAATGTTGACCCAGGAAAAACATTGTACCCACTATGTATTGGTCCTCATAGGGCTCCTCTCAAACCTCTAAAAACACCGAGATGAAAAGTGCTCATGTGAAAGCATCCAATGCCATCAAAATAGCTTTATAGAATCATGAAATAAGTAAACTGATCACTAAAAACATCATGAAAGATAAGATAGTTATAATACAATCAATTCTATTAGAGACAAATACTACAATTGATTCATATTTGGAATCAATAATCTCTTTAAATGATCCTCTAAGTGATTCCAATGAGGGTCCTAGTGGTGGTCGAGTTAATGATGTTCATGATGATGATGATGATAATGCTTATACTATAACTGCTACTCCATATAATACTGTCGGTGATAAAGATGTTTCTAATGGTGATGTGGATGAGGACGTTGGTGATGGGAGAGATATTGATCCCCTCCATTATTGACTTAGAATAAAAGATACAAGTAGATGTTATTTAATGAATTGGATTGATTTGTTGTATGGATGTATATGTGTGTTATAGTATTGTAAATGGTTTGAAAATTGTTACAAGAAATTCATTAAAGGATAAATATATAACATTTCAATTTCATTGCATGTATACTATGTTTTTATATTTAATTTACATGTTCATGGGTTGGAAGATCTGTTGTTTCTGCCAAATGGGTAAAACTACCTATATCCACATTTTGGAGAACCATATGTATAGGTTTTATGCTTAGATAATCTATACCTAGGATTTTGAAAATCATGGGTATAGATATATACCTACAAATTAGGTTAAATCATGGGAATGAAAAAATCTTATAAGGATATACCCATAGTTTCCATATAAACCATCAGTATAGATCTATACCAACAACTCCTAAAGTCATAGTTCTTAAAATTGTGGGTATAGGATATATCCATAGTTTTTGGGTCTATACCCATGGCTCTAAAATGTATATATAAGGTTTTTTTCTAGTAGTGATCACCACACTCATAACAATTTTCAATCCCTTTAATGAAACCCCCATTGCTTCTTATAATATTTTTATAATATAGGAATATGAATCTTACCCCCACTGTTATCCCAATTACATGATAATTCATGAGACTATGTCTTTATCTTATTTTGAGTGTTTGGGACTTTAAATATGTTCAAATTATTAATCACATGTCATGATAACTGGGTTGGCATAATTATAATGTTTCTTACTCTAGATCACCTTCTGATGGGTTGTTTGTTGAGGTAGTTACTTCATTATCACAATAACCAATGATTCCTTTAAGTTTCATCCATTAAAAAAAATAAAAAGGGATAATATGAGTGATTATAATTATAATATAATTATCATAAATAACTATATGATGATTTAACATCAAGATATATCACTTCATAACACTATGAGGTCAACCTATAGTTATTACAACATAAATTTTATCAAACGTAATTCAACCTATATAAATATATGTTAACCTACAAAATTAATAGTTTAACCTATGTTAGTTGGATTTGGATTCTCTCATACTTATTAAACATATTATTAAAATGGATATCCCATTTTTTTCTGAACTTTATTATAATATTCTACTCCTAATAATCAATGAAATATATAATCTCAAAACTTAACTTATATTTCATCAAAAAACATTAAACATTCCTACAATTATATACCCATGTATATATATATACCATAATCGGATTCTCTAAAAAACATACCTTTCCCTAAACCATCTGAATATATAATTCAATGTACCACAATAAAACAATACATTCTTCTAAAAAATAAAATCTATAATTAATCCTCAAATGATATTAACCTCTAGTTTATGAGGTCAGACACATATCAATTTATATCATGATCTAAATAATTTTATAAAAATTACCAAATACATCGTGAGTTGTCATAAATAACATGGATAATGTTACTAAATAACTTTAATTTTCAAATTCACCCAACCCTTTATTGTTTCGACATAAAATATATACTAAACCTAAAAATTATTCATACCTCTAACATGTGTTTTTAAATATTTATACAAACAAATTATAACCATTCCATAAAATCACTTCTCAAGGTTATTAATACCATTTAATATATGATTTTAAACCATTAATGACAAAATTATTGAAGAAAGATCATTATTTGTTTCATATAATCCTGAATAACATTTAGAATATATTAAAATGTAATTGATAAGTATCACTATCCGAATTAAAATATATTATAGCATCAAGAATTAATTTCTATTATTACTTAAACCTCACTAACATAGGCAAGACTAGAAAAATAACTTTTTCCATCATAATAGTCATATAATAAAATTTTAACCATTTACATATTCTCCCTTATTTGGTTGAAAGACATAGTGGTTTCCAAATACATACTTTTATAGCTTTAAATTCATGATATTATTTCAAATAAATACTAAAACTAGAATGGTTATGATTATATTCAGAATATGAATATAAAAACATCAACCTAAACATGTCTTACCTTATGAAACATTTAAAAAAAATACATTAGGATCAAAATATAACTCTCTTATTTAAATCCTTAGTTATACATGGTTATTTTAGTATTACATTCTCTAACACAATTAGTTAACATCATTCTGAAATACATTATTATAGTTCAAAAAATGAATTTTATTAATAAAAAAATATCCACTAGGAGTGTTTAGATAGGTGTGAAGTTTGAGTCCCACTCATCTTTCATTCCACTGATAATTGATTCAATGCTCAACTAACCTTTTTTTATATTGATTACCCATAGCGGTATCTATTCTACAACCATATCCACTTTCCAGTATCCATGATGGTATATATTACTAGAAAAGAACTCATAATCTATAGTTGACCAAAACCTCATGATTTTATCCGATATATAGAAATATTCTTACGGGTTTCACTAATGTTCTTTTATCCCAAATCTTTATTAAAATACACATTATTTCATTGGAATTAAATCATATAATATTAAAAATAGTAATATATAGCATTGAAAATATGATCAACAACATCTTATCAATCCTTATATTATCCTTAACAAAAATCCTAATTTCCTAAGTTATCTAAACCTTTCCTTTGGTACCGACTATGACTCCTCATAACCTCACTCCTAGATTAAGTTCCATAAACATTTAGTTTACATATATGCTTTGACAGTAGTTTTAAAATACTATATATAACCATCCAAAATGACATAATAAAAAATGATTATTGTATCTCTTTCATATGAATGATCTTTCTAGGTTCAAAGCATTATATAATTAGTACAAAACATAAACTAATAAAGCCATTGAATTTCTCACCATATAGAGACTATTCACACTATATAATAAACATCTTAATTTATGAGAAGTCTTGATTATCTCCAGGAATAATTTCTCAAATTATATCCTTTTAAACAAGTCACATGTACCACTATTATTCATAACATAGGGAAATTGAAACATAATAAGGGGTAAGATAATATGACCAGTAAGTGAAAATATGCAACTAATGAAATCATGAAATTAACATGATATAAATATTATAGCCATAAATAGGTAAAAAACATGAATTTATAATAAAAATGAAATTGGGAGAACACTATATATATGAAAAACATGGATATCAGTAATAGTTATCTCATACTGATAAAATTCATAATTTCAAACATAAAAAACCAACTATCAAGTTTTTCTATTGGGGAATTTACTTATTATCAGGACCATTTGCAAGACATATTGGTGAATTAGGTCTACATACACTAAATACTCAATCTTGTTTTGTCTTGTAAGACCTGTCAATGAATCAAAGAGCTATATAATTTTGGCTCCATCCCATCACCTAATTATGTTTTATGAATTAACCATAAGATTTATTAAAAAAATTTATATAATTCTCCAAAGAAACTATTTTTGATTAAAAATTGGATATCCATATAAGGAGAAATATAGAAATAAATACATAGTAAATATTAGTTAGATGATAATAATCATAAATACTGTCTATAATTATCCCTATTTAAATAAATAAGATAACATGATCAAAACCCATCTCGATAAAAAATATGGATGCTCAAACAATATAAAGTCAATTTTCTAGTAATAATCCATATTTAAATAATAACATATATAACACCAATAATTTCCCCCATTTTATTAAAATATAAAATTTTAAAATGTGATGTTCTATTTGTATAGATAAATCAGTGTAAACATAACTCGATACTTGAATAACATGATCATAATCTGTACATAGTAAGAATGTAGATGGTTTCAAATAGACACTTCCTTAGTGTTACAAAGGAATCCTAGAATGATAATGATATATATGAAAATAATACTTGAAAAAGAATACTAGAATGATAAAACCCAAGAAGGTATCATGAACTAGATTATTTGGTATCATGAGTTAATTCTCCCAATATATATATATATATTTGAGTATAAATTTTGAAATATAAGCCCTATTAGGGTAAAAAAATTCAAATTAAAATAAAAACGTAAGTGAAATATTATAATATGTTTTATAATAAAAATAACATTGATTTAAAATATGAAGTGAGGAACCACTTATGAAAGTATTTTTTAAAGGGTGAAGTGAATACTCATTAAAAAAGTTTCATAAAACCTTCTATGTGTTGAAAATTAATTTTCCCAAAGGGGATAATAAAACACCCTATAATAAAATAATAAGGTGGTAGAACCCAATCTTTGGAGAACAATTTTCAAGTTAAGACATTATAACTCAAAGAAGAAGATTGAGTTACTAATATGCCTTTCATGGAACATATCTCTGGAATTGATAAATAATAATCAATGGTTTTATATAGTAATAACATATATCTAAAAACAATTAGATAATACCACATAATATAATCACAGGTTATAATTTTATAAAATTGTAAATTTATGATAACGACCACAACTCAATGAATGAAATTTGAGTTACAAAAAATAATTCCTAATAAATCAATATCCATGTGAATAAGGGGACATGATTAAAATTGTAAATACCATGAAATAAAATTATTATGATAAAAATACATACATGGGTAGTATATAAAACATAATAATGGATCATATTGCACAAAATGTATTATGGCTTAATGAATTAGAACCAAGACCTAGAAAAACCATACTCCTTCAGTTATATTTTAATCAAACCCCTTGAAAGAGAAGGATATTAATTGAACGTAAATTAAAATTATTAAAACATAATTCATGATATTATCTTTCAAATGGGATTTATATACACCCTAAAAAAATTAGGTACATAATACCAAATAATTCTCAATGAGAGGAATTTTAGATGAAAACCCTTATAATTTTTCCTGAATTCCATGAATGAACATTAAACTATTGTATAAAAAACATAAATAAATAAATTAATTAATAAATTACCTTTTTCATATTCATATTCATTTATAAATTTATTTAATAGTAATTATCTATATGAATTCTACTTATTTATAACATTAAGTGTTTATAGTTTTGATTGCCTGTACTAATTTCATAACAACAATGTTTATGTTCATTATTCTTTTAAATTTCATCATTAATATAAAATTTAAATTAATATTAGGTATTATTTATAATTATTTACAATTTTTTAGATTCATTTCATTATTATTATGGTCTTAACATTAAAGATGAAATCATCAACAATCATGTTCTCATGATTCTTAATGATTGAAGTGTTTTTTATTAATTAATAATTTAGTATTGATATAAAGTCTCTACAAAAATAATTATTTAAAAATTAATAATAATAATTTAGGATTAATTATGTTACCATATTTATTCATTATTTAGATTCATACTGTTTCTCAATTAGGTGGCCAAACCAACCCAAACATGAACATACCATGATTTAATGATTGATTATGAGGTGATTTTTTAATATCACGATACCTAGATCCTAACAATAATGTTTACTATTTATTTGTTTGATATAAAATTGTTTTTAGGATGTGTAATATTAAATAATGGATATAAAAACATTACGCAATTTAAATAAATGATTATCCTCTTAGTATAATTATTTTAAATGATTTAATTAATTATGATCATTTATTGATGATATCATTAATAGGTTCTTAAAATTTTCACAAAAAAACCTTAATTATATAATTAAAATAATATTTATCCTATAATACAATCCATATATCCAACCTTGTATGGGAGTGAAGGAAAATGATACACATTACATTGTGGAGGTGGTAGTCCACAAAACGCACAAACATCAATTATTTTTAATAATGGATTGAGTATATGAATAAAAAATGATAATAACCTAAATATAGAAACATTAATATATTTTAATGCTACTAATAAAATTATATTATTGTGTCTATAATATATTTTGTGTAATACAATTAATGATAAAATTTAAGTAGTTGATAATACTCCCATCAAGGACATAGATTTTTTTGGAAGTATCCCTATAAATGAAGACCATATGAAAATTAATGGCAACCATAGTAATTTTAACATGGAATACGGTTATAGGGGGATATAATGGATGTTTATTAATATGAAATTCAAATGATATTTAAGACATTAAGTGGTGGATGTGTTACCCTTTTATAAGTCAAGGGAATGGTTGTTTTGGGATCACCCTTAACATTTTAAATAATGTGATGTTATTATTCCAAGGAATATTGATCCAAAATGACATAATAGAAGAGTAAAGTTATTTGGGGTAGGGACTTAGCTAAAATAGTCATTTAGGAGACAATAATGATTGTTTTAAGGATTTTTTTGACCTTTTCCTTTTACCCAAACCTAATTTTACCTTGGTAATTAATTTTTAACCTTCGAAATTAATTTTAATGAAAAGAATTAAAATAGTCCCTTTAAAAAAATTTAGAATATATGATTTAAAAGTTAAAAATAGTTTTAACAAATACAATTTTTTGATGATTAAAAATTTAATTCTAAATTAAACACACATAATCGCATAAAAACAATTTTTAGAAAAAAAATGTTTTAAGATATAAATTTAAATATATGAAAAATATCCTTAATAATAATTTTAATGAAATAAAATAATTCATTATAAAAAAATTAAAATGTATGAGGCTTTAATTTCATGAAAAAACAAAATCTCTTAAAAAACAATGGATTTAATGAAAAAATCGAAAATAGTTTTTTTATTAAAGTTTCATTTTAATTAAATCTATATATGTTGGAAATAGGATATATTATATAAAATAATATATAAAATATATTTTTTTATTACAAAAATTTATATTTTATTACATATAATATTTTTTAAAATTCAATTTTATTCTTACATAACGATAATGTTATATAAATATCTTGTTTTGTAAAAAACGTATTTTTCATCTAAAAACTGACCTATTCAAAAAATATTAAAAATAAATAATAATATATTTTTTTATATGAGTAATAAGAAAATGATGACCATTTTTATTAATTTCAAATTAAAAAATAATTAAATTCCAATTTTTTAAAACAATCATAAAATATCATCAAAAATCTATTTTATTGGAAAAATATATTTTCAAATATTAAATATTATTATCCATATTTCTTAACATATTACAACTAAATTGGTGTTGTCCAATTATTGAAATAAATCATAAATAAAAATATTTTTTTGAAATAGAAATTCATATAGCATAAAATTTTATTTTTTAAAATACTCTTTTTAAACAAAAAATGACCTTATTAGCCATTTCAGGTAAACTAATTGAATTTAATTCATATAAAAGTAAAATATATTTTATTTATACATAT
The DNA here is from genome assembly GCA_963277665.1 of Viscum album. Classification (NCBI taxonomy): domain Eukaryota; kingdom Viridiplantae; phylum Streptophyta; class Magnoliopsida; order Santalales; family Viscaceae; genus Viscum; species Viscum album. Next base: position 1,263,159,666 of record OY728131.1, on the reverse strand, counting down.
AATTAATAAATAGGTTACTCCTATTAATTCCATATAATTCAATAGTTAGGTTTTAATGGTTATACATAAATATTTATATTTTATCTAAATATATAGTTGTATCATTTTATTTATGTGTTGGATATGGAGAAAGCTATCAAAAATAATGAATAATTTAATATTAAACATATATATTAAGATATTGTGGTGTTAAATATTTGATCTATCATGTTACCCCATATGGTCTAATTTGGACACTTCCTAATGATAACCCCTAAAAAATACTTTTCTATAAAATCAACCCATATCTTCCTCACACCATAATAAATCTTCTACCATTTATTTTTATTCTCTCAATAAATCTTCATAAAAAATAATTTATCATTTGAATCCTCATTATTTTTATACAACCTAACATGAAATATTTGTGTATTGTGAGATAAAATTTATAAACAATTGAAATTATGATTAGTTCACAACTAATCACCAGATATGATTTGGAGGAAATATCCATAAAAATACCTCAAGAATAATCAGATCCTTATATAAAAAAGTTGTTTTGAAATTGACTATAAATACAAAATTTTCTATGGGAACTTCTATATACCCCTTTGGATTTTATTATTAATATGATTACTCACTCCTCAAGTCAATATGATTTTGTTTATGTCTCCCCCTTTTTGAAAATAAATAGAATGAAAATGATGATAGATTATTGTTTTATATATCTCTTTAAGAAGAATTTATTCTTCCTCCATGATTTAGCTTCATATGATTCCATTTAAGATAAAAATTGTATAACATGTTATCTTAGTAAAATTAATTTAGTGAAAAAATTCTAAGTCGACATCCATAAATCCTACAAATAAAACAATAATATGTAAACACGGGGATTAAGGATGTCTATAGAAAAACAGGCATATAATACCAAACTAAGAAAACTCACTCTTTATATTTTGGGTCTATAATAAAAATCAAATAATAAAATATATTAAAAACTCCACATTCACTATGCATTGAAAGTTTAACCAGTTCAAATCATATGTGACTCTTTTTAAGGGATGCGTCCATCTATTTCAATTCCATATATGTTCATAAAAAACATACTGATAAAGTAATAAGGTTTTACCTATTATATTACATATAATTAGAACAAAGTATGAGAGTTTTATCTCAACCAATAATTCTTGTTTATTCCAAACTCAATAGTTTGTTTCTTGTTTACAGTCTTAATTGGTTGCCTGCTCATTTTATTCAACTGAACTAGTTAGTTATGGGATACTATTTTACTTGACTCTAAGATCAAATAAAATTAATTCCCTTATTATATAATCATCCTCATCATTTTATATTATCTAAATGGAATTTTTTTAACAATATTTTACACCATTACATGAATGAACACACCTTCTACATGATTTCTTGTGTACATTTTGATATATGTTTTTGGATAACTTTGCATGAATACAAACTAATTCATGTTTAACTACTTGTTTTAATTTAACTTTAACATCTATATATTCATTCTCAAATCTAGTATCCATTTTCAAATCATTTATCCAGATCAATAAAAATTATTTCTTGACTTTACCAACTTCTTTGGAATTATCCCAAACATTCTTGAAATGATTAAAACTGAATGGACCCCCCTTTATATAATTCATTATTTTCATTAATTTTATAAAATATGAATTATATTATCATACTCTAGTTATGAATTACTATACCATATGAATATCTTTCCTACACATTCCACATACCTCTTATAAAAATTTAATACTATTTTGGTTAGATATATTTGGTGAAGATCTGGTCACAACATACCTCTTTCATAAATATGTTTTCAATAGATCTTAAAAACTCTCTATTGATTGTTTCTCCATTCATATAAAATAAATATTGTACCAAAAATAATAGTTTTTGTGTACATACCTTCCACTTATCGACAATATCTTGTAACTTTGGATCATTCAGCTTTATTTTACATATTTAAATAATTTTTTTGGGGCTATTATTCTTCAGTTTGAAACATCTTTTTCCATGAGAACAATGATCTACTTGGAACATTCTTTCCTTCCTTTGAGGTGGAATATTTACTCACATTTTTATTAGTAAAAAAATGTTAAAAATGATTTTATTTCTCCTATAATGTTAATAATTGTATAATTAAATAGATATAAATTTTTTATAGTTTTCCTGGAACTTCTAGAACTCATCTTCTCACTTAATCATTATGATTCTCCACTAACCTCAACAAACTAGTTGAAATATTCTCTGAACTTTTTCAAATCATTTTCTAATAAAAAGAAACACTGATTGTGTGTATTTTATTCTTATATTTCACATATATTATTCTAGATAACATTGTCAGTATTTTCTTATTCTACCCTACCTAGAATGTTCTTTTAAATCTCATTAAAAAGATTTCCTCTTTTCTAACTAGATCCTATTTTTATTATGTTTTTTAATTCTCCTATTTATAATTTTTTTATTTTCTTTCATGAGATTTGTAGTAGCCTCAACACATGTTTTCAACACACCTTTTAACTTCCATTATATGTATTTTATTTCCAATCAATCATCATTACTACTTTATGGTTCCAATATTTTTTAAAATTTTAAAAAAAAATTAACCTTGTCACTTTTTGAGATAATTGATGCTTAATTGAATTTACCATGATTTCTCATCAAATATATCTTCCTTCTACTGAAATTATTATTTTTCTTATTATATATATTTTTTTTCATAATTTTCCAACTTCCCTATCATATTTAATTTCAATGAACTTTGTCATGGGGAAATCATAGTGGATATGTATAATTCAATCACAATTCCAATACTATTGTGGTCATTTAATTTTTCCTTTCCACATAGCCTTTATAATCATCATGATATAAGAGATATCATTTCACTATAATCTTTATCCCCTATTCATCAGAATAAATTTATTTTATAATCACTTCTTCCTTGGATTTTTCTTTTCTCATTTAATCAAAATTTATCTCACCATTTTTTTTTCAATTTAGATAATGGAGTTTTCCCCATATTATAAGCTATGAATATGACATGTAACTCATCTAGTGTTCAATATCATCTTTCTTACTTGGTGATATGTTTGAATGAAAATAATATGGAAAATTCCTCATCAATTATATAGAAATGATTGAATTCTATATCCTCTCCTTAAAACATCAGATATTTCATGGAATATTATTGACTCAACTATAGTAGTCACCATTGGACTCATCATAAATCATTTTTATTCCATTGAAGTTACTCCTCTATACTTTTATCTTGGATATGTTGAATTTTAACTTTTCTTCACAAGTTATTTTTCATCATTCACAAATCAAATTTTCTATTTTAAGACCCATGAACTTGGTATATACTTTTTTAATAATTAAATTAAGATGGAATTTTGAGAATTTCTATATAACACCATATTCCTCATTTCATCTTGAGTCAACGAATCATATTTAATAATAGGTGGAAACCCAAAATTAATTTCATCAATTACATATATAAAATTTTATAAGAGGTATATTAGTATTATATTACTCTAGTTGTGATAATTATTCCCTTAAAAATATAGAACTCTAATTCAATTCATTGAATTGAGATTCTCAGTTTCTCAGAAATAACCTTTGGATATTTAGTGGAAACGTATTCTTTGATACAACTTGTTGATCCCAAAGCCCATTAACCATTGTGGGTGAATGAATGGTTTAATTCTTGGAATTGTTTTATTTTCATTCAACCTCTTTAACATGTTAAGGTTATGGATCCCCTCAATAATATCTCATAGAATCATCTATATTAGTAATAAAAGAGATATAAAAACATAGTATTTACATGGATTGACATTAAATACTACTCATTTTTATGTTGGTATAATGAATAAACATGGATTATTAAATATAATCATATGTGGATACAACCATAATTTGTTATAAACCCTGACTACAATCCTCAAATAACTGTTTAAAAACCTCATTTATAAAAATCAAATTTAGTTATTGGTTAGACACTGAAATTTTAATCTCCCAGTGATTGGTTTGATATAAAAATGATAATATCCTTATTTAAATTTAATCCATTGAAATAATGATCTCAATATGCTTCTGGTTTCTTTAGAACCTATTATAAATTGACAACCCTCCACATGTAGGATGAATCAATAGTTTTTCTCATGTAAAGTCATTAATAACTTATACATAGTCTTGAATAGTTCTTTAGAGATTTCAACTCACTTAATATATTGAATAATTTGGATCTCCTTAGTTCACAAAATTCTCAACCATGAAATTTTTATTCTCCTACCAATTCCATGCACCCTCATACTCTTCTCTCTTATCTATTAAATAATATATTTATTCTCAGCATATATCATCAACATTGTTCCTTATGAAAATAATATTTATGAAGATATAATATATGCATGATATTTCATATAAAACAAACTCCCATGTATGAATATTTAATACTCCATTATAAACACTGCATAACCACTTTTCAAATTGAACCCCCTATCTCTACAAAAGTATCATAAAGTATGAAACTCCACACTATGCACCAGGTAAGATTTATTCACAAAAAAATCATACACCAGGTTTTTGTTTTTAACATGTTCTATGTGTTCTAGGTGAGTATTTTTTACCTTCACTCCACATTATTAATAAGTGAGTCCAATTATGATCTATATGGATTAACACAACCACAAAAAATGGATTATTATTTCATTAATCACTTATAAATAATTCATTTTAATTCATTAATGTGATTAAGGTGGTTATTTAAATCAAATAGTGATCTATCCTAGCCCTTGAACATTTAGACAACCATGCCTAACCATTCATACTGGCACAATTACAAGAAACATATATTCATTATTTTATGTACAATAATGTTGTGCAATATCCATGTGATTAATCCTTTATCTTGTACCCAACAGGTTAATATATCACATCCAAAAATAAACTTGGAGTCTTTTAATTCCATTCTTAATTGTGTGTTATATTTGTGGAATCTCTTATACTAATACATTACAACCACTAGATAACCTCACCACATCACTATAGACCCTATAGAATTCCCTTAAACCACTTACTCTCTTTATCTATTACTCATATATCATGAACTAATAATTTTTTCAATTATTTTTTACATTATTCATCTCTTACAAACCAAGTGGAATCACAAAATCTTTCATTCCAATAGACCATGTGGTCCTCATGCCTTGGATAATTTTTTGTTTTCCAAGTGTCGGAACTGGGTGTGCAGTGGAAGCCCTGAACATGTGGGTTTTTAAAATTTTTCCATCGACGATCGACATAAACTTGTCAACGTCAGTGAACAACATCCTGGTCTTAGCCAAGGACCACAAGTGAAGGATTTTAAGCATACAAATTAACTGTAAAATACATGGTTTAATTATGAAGCTACGTATGACATATGCTCCTTATTGGTGATTTCTTATTGAATAATCCAACATTGAACACCTCTAGATCATCCAAACGCGCTTCAAGAAATCTACGAGAGGGCCGTTTGTCATAATTTGGGTGCTAGCGTGGAATTGCGATGACACCTTCGATGGTCAAATGATCACTGCATCACTTTGCTTGTGATGCCTGAGAGAGAGAGCTCGATATAAGCCCCTTGGATCCAGAGAATCTCTCTCTAGATCTTGGGAGAGAGGAGAGGATAGAGAAGTTCAATTAATAGTAATTAGAAATATCCTCTCCTCTAATATTTATAATTGTTAATTAAAATACCCGGTATCACCTTACCGGCCTTGAATACTTAACACACTATTAATAACATTTTATGACTACTAAACTGAGTCATAAATATTATTATCATTCTCTTGTAATAAATTAAAATATATTACGTGATAATAATTGAGTCATTAACTCGACTCGTCGCTCCCATAAATATTAATTGAACCTTAAATAATTTAATATTTTTCAATTAATATTTTTCATCTATTTACATAAAACTCGTAAATACATTTACTAAATAAATCCAAAGCTCATTATTCTAAACTCTAATAATATGAATTTATTTATTAAATTGGGGACCATTTTTCCTTGGACAAATCTTGGACCCTAGTGGTGGGGCCCACCATGTCCAAAACTCCTATTCAACTAAATAGGGAAAATTCTTGAATATGCTATTGTGTGTAACCCTCTTGGACCTTATCTCGACAGTAGTGAAAAGTAGTCACAGACCAAGAGTGGTATATAGCAACCCATCATGGCCCCTAAAGAGATATGGATTGTCACAACAATGAAAACCAACCTATGAACACACATTTTGTAATATAATCTCTTTGTCTGTAATATCTCATAAAGTAAGGCGCACTAACGTGTCATATCCCTTTTCATTATTTATAGTTTGTTGATTTAACTATGCCAATTTACCCTTGACTGCCATGGCCATGGTATTATAAGGTTATTTCCATCTATATCAACATGGACTGGGATATATTACTTCCATAACCCGAAAGTGGAAAATCTTTTCTTGACCATTCAACCAATTCCATTCCACCAATGATGCACCCAATATAAACTACCTCTCCATGACTTAATCTCCATGGTTTTCATCTTGCATTGAAGTAGGAAATCTAATGACTTGCATTAGTAATGATCTCAAGTCAAGAGACCATTACACATGATCATAGATAAGAACATCCAATGACACCCAAAACATGTGGTTTTCCTATTCACGGGTCAGTCCTCATGGTCTCACTACTAGAGATCACCAAGTGAAAACTTCATGAGAAAAGGTCTCAATTCTTATGAGACCCCATCACCTGATAGTCAAACATCTTCTGTGTCCATTGAGTAAGATGTATCTATACCATAGAACATATATTTTAGATTAATTTCATAGTTTTTAGAGATTTTCATTATATCTTGGGAACTTATATAACCTTTCGATACAATAATTAATCTTCAGAATTTACCATTTCAGTAGTGGATGCATAAAATTATACACTATAATGGTAAGACAACATCATGTATAACTAATTGTCTACATGATATGGTAATCAAAAGAACCGAATAGTTGGATCTAGGGCACCCACTATTTAAAAACTCCCAATTTCACTAGAGACAACTTTCTAACCCAACTTGTTAGCTACTAACATGATAAAAATCATTTTTCTACTGAGTAATGGCTTTATCTATTAGGCCTGCCACAGTTCCACCGCCTGAAAATTCTATTATTGCGACCTTGTCTCCTTGAGTAAAACTAATCAAGAGATGGTATCCCGAGCATATCTCATTTTTACACTATCATAACTTGATATCTTAGACAGTAAGAATATCATAATTTACATTATGATAATACTTTTCTCACCATGAGAGATTCCAAGAACTAGAACAAATCATTTCATTTAACTTCTTCTTAACTACCTCAGAAGATGCAACATACTCGGTCTTGTAGGTATGGCCACTACTGGCTAATATGAGCATGACTCGCTCATAGTCTTAAGACTAACTTTGATAGTATATCCCATTGATCTATGGAATAATAGTTTGTATCCCTGAAAACTAGTATCCTTTCTTCTCAACTTACCGGGTACATATCTTTTGTACTTACCGAAGTACAATTAGATAGTTCTAACTGCATCACTTATAGTGATCCTAGATATAAATGATATATACCCAATATACCTTGGAAAGATAAGTTATTATACATATTTTGGAATGTGTGATTGATACATCACTCTAATGTATAGATTGTAACTCACCACGTTTATCTCTTCCCATGTCACAGATAGGTCAACATGGAGAGATTATACCCTGTGACATAGTCAATAATTTATCTCTTGAATTGTTCCAACTTTTATTTTTCTATACAATTTCACTATATGTACTATTGACTAGGAATAAGAAACCTATAGATCTACCTCATTAGATCTTATACCCTAGAACACATGTTGCTACATTAAGTCAATCACTGGAGAATAAATTTCATCTTGGTCTTAACTAACTATATGACCATTTTTTTCCATATGTTGTCGAACATAGTTTTATTGGAAAATCATAGAACTCCCACTAACATCTAGTAGACACATGGAAAACATGTTTTTAAAATGTATATTATATTATCTTGTTTCTTACTTTAATCCTAAACCAGATTTCAGTAACTTTCAACCATTATTAGCATTCTGTGATGTGACCATCCCATTCTAGTTGTGTCGTATAGACACCATCTTATATTGGTGTTCATGACATCCAATGCTAAATAATTTGATCATAGATATTGGCTATGATCCATGTATCAACTCAATTGAATACCCACTGTAGTATTCAATATAATATACCCCATTTCACTTTGATACATGGAATCCATTAGATTGGTACTATGCTTGTACAATCCATGTATCAACTCAATTTAATACCCACTACAGTATTCAATATAATATACCCCCTTTCACTTTGATACATGGAATCCATTAGTTGAATTTTAGTTGGTCTTATCAATTTTAGCTAATTTCTATATACTGCTTCCTTATAAGAAATATTATTCACATTGAATAATAGATTACAATCCGTAGTGAATATAATACCATCAAGATGGTTTTATCCTTCCAACACAGTGTGTGTCTCTCGAACATACTTTGTCCCACATGCGTTTGTGGAACTAGTTCCTATGCCAACTATTTGTGCATCTTGAGCATTGAATAAACACAAATCAATATAACTCCCACTATATCTAATAGAGTTTTTCACCCTTATATTGATATGTAGTCCATCACTTGATTAAAACTTTTCTATCTTTTGGATTTATGTAATATCCTAAGAAATTTTTAGGATAATTACCTTAGATGAACAATGTATTTATCTTGATGAAAGTTTGTTTGTATCTAAATAAACTATTTGCATCCAAAACCACATCCTTCTAACATAATGGATTTACATCACACTATGACATGTATGATATCCATTTGACATTACAGATGGCATATGGTTGTGGGATATCACCATTATTTCCAAATAATTTCATGAAATATAATGGAAGTTTCTACTAGTTGCAACATCAAAATTCTGATTTATAACATATGCGTTTAGGAATTGCTCCACACTACATGTTTTTTAATCAATGTTGATATTTAATACTTCATCATCAATCCTCATTATTAACATTAATGTCATGATGTCGATAAGGTAATATGAGTTTAGGAATTACTCCACGCTACATTATCATGATTGATGAATGCTTGGTTGAGATATTCTTCGGTATCCCAACCCAAAGCTACTCGTATCTCTTGACCATGAACATACTTCAATTTATTATTCCTTAATTACTTAAAGGAATCTTATGAATTATATATATAACTCTAGCTTATACATGGAATAGTTCACACTTACTTGTTGAACTATATCTAAAAGCTTTGTGACATACCTTTATTTCTAAAGGATCCTTTATCCAAACTAAAGACGTGAATAATACCAAAATTATTTAGCTGTGCCAAACTTAAATACTATACTTGGTATTTTCATGACATAAAATTTTAGTATTACTAGATAATGAATTATATTTTCAAAACTGGTTATAAGTCTTACATTTATATTCATCACTAATTTCCTAAGAATCATGTATTACTAAACTAGTGATTGAGTTTACGAAAAACAACATTCATCTCAAAACCTAAAAGAATGTATCCTTGAATTTAAGGAAAAATGAGATTAATATTTGTGGTTATACTCAATAATAGTTCAACACGAATCATTCATTTGGCAATTAAAGAAGTCATGTACATTTCATTTCTGGCCTAGGTATCACCCTTTCAGAGACACTTTGAGAATACACATGACTTCTAGTAATGTTTCTATAGTTACATGGTTATTGAATTAGATACACATATGTAAAGTCATATAGTATTAAATACCCAAGTCATAATAGGAAATATTACATTGATGAATATGCCTGATGTAGAAGTGGAAACTTGCTTCTTTAACTCAGTTTATTTCTTTTAAACTTCCACTTTTTATTTTATAATATGCAATAAAAACAAAATTTTTTAATACCTCATTAATTGAAGGATATAACGAATGTGTCATTTTCATTAAATTATTTTTACCTTTTTACATCCTCTTTCAATTTATTCACGAAAACAATTAAAACTTAATTGTTATTTATTCTTATTCACTTAGAGAAACTTACCTAGATAGGTAATGAATTATTTACTCAATACTAGTTCATTTTATAACTTAAAACGATAATTGAGTAATGTGGAAAAAATGATATGAGAAACGGTTCTATTTGATGATCATTATATATCTCTCAATTTACACATTCCAGTGTAACATCGCCTTATTCATATCATTGCTTCACTTTATCCTTGCAAAAATTTCAAAGATGAGACTTCATGTTTATATCAACTATATTCTGGTGTAACAACCACTACTAACACCGAACGTTGATGAAAGCATAATGATATAACTATCATATAATTTTTACATTAGTCTCTTGTAATAATTTTCACCCTCTCTTCTTGAGGTAGTGTTGGGGACATTGGAACATTGAGTTTCATATATCATAGTACTATGCACACGCGCTTGTACTATTCAGGGATACTCATGTCAGTGTGTACATTTACTTTGTCCAATGATTATCACAGTTTAAAATTGTGGTATAACTTTCCATTTTTCTACAAAATGAATTTTAGCAGATTAGTGCCTTTTATATGAATTACCTATATATACATTTTGAGTAAATATTTAAATCATTTTAATGTCTCCCACTATTTTATCAGATTATTTGAACCCTCTATACTAGAATCAGAATACTTCTTCGGTTGAGTATTCTAGTGGAAAGGATCCCAGAACCACCCCTCATAGTCTACAAGATATGGCTACACCACTACTTAGAGGGTTTGAGGTAGGATTTTGGATGGATGGCCGCTTTAACTTGCGGTTCCTTGATCTGTTGAGTGAAGTCTCAGCTTTTAAAAATATGAAAATGATTTACTCAACGCTTATTTCTAAAATTACAACATGTTAGCTATAGATATTTATTTGCTACAATTTTAGTCAAGTTGAACTATAATTCTTATAAGGACTTCCTTGTAGTAAGAGGCACCCTCAGCTATGGCATGACTGGCACCTCAAACAATCAATTTTTTCCAAATTTGATCGACAGAAGGCAGTTATGACTTAATATATATTTGAGGGTTTTAATATTTTTAATGCGATGAAAGAAATAATTTATATATTTTTTATAAAAATTTACTATGTGATTGCACACACAATAAACCATGCATGAAATAGAAAAATATATTGTGTCACTTGTTCATTTTTTCTTGCATGCTTGTTTATTATTATTTTAGGTGATTGCGCAATAAACTACACATGCACACAAAAATAATAAACCATGAAAAACAAAATGAACAACTGATCATGAACAAGTACTATTGGTTGATTAGTCGAGTGAATAATTGACCAACCAAAAATCTATGGGTGAGTACATTTTAGTTGCGTGGCTTGCGATTTGAACAGTAATGTCTGCTCATCCAATGCATCCAACTACTATCTGGTGTGTCGCCATCATTTGGGGAGAATTGCATCATTCCTCATCTCATCATTATACAACTGTACTCGCACATGGGCAAGGGGGCCTCGGGGTATAAAATAAAACTTTGACAATCAGAACGTAGGAAATTATACATATAATGACCCTTTAGATTCCACACAGATCATCTTTTTTATTTTATTAAAAAAATTATTACAAACTGACATGTAATAATAAAATAAATAATTAAATGAAATGCACCAGAAAATAATTGGTCGGTATCCAGATCATGATCGGTATGCACATTAAACTCATGTATATTAAAAAAGTATAATAAAATTAAACTTTCCTTAAAATAATTTCTGAGGGAATTATTATTGAATTAAAATTTCACTCTAATTTTAATTCAACAAATATCATCATTCGGTCCCGTATAATTAATTTACTTTTAAAACTAAAAATTAAATTAATAATTAATTTATTTAATATCCTACTTAAATTAATTACTCCACACTAAATATTTAAATGAAAAATTAATACTTAATTAATTTTATTATCCAAATAAAATTAAGCGATCCCCATTAACCCGGGGCAGGGCTTGTGCGGGTCGGGGGGAAACTACACAGGCCCATCCTAGGCTATTCTGACCTCATGCGGGGTTAGTCTAGATCAAGCAGGCCCACCCACACATGTTTCTAGCTGGGTAGACCCACCCGGTCACCTGGAGAAAAAAATACATTAAGTTTAAATAAAAAAGAACCCGAAAAGGGTACCTTACAGTTGTGCACACCATGCCGCGGGGGCTGGAGGAGTAGTGAGCGATATAGGGAGGTGGTCGGGGTTTCCCTTACGATGACCGAGGTGGTCCATCTCACTGGAATCTGGGTAGTGGAGTAGGCTGTATTCAGCCCACAAAGAACTAGAGTGAAGGCTGCCCTGTTTGTGTAGCGCGATGAGTGTGGTCTTGGGTTGCTGATGGTGTGGTGCTTTTGGAGGGCACGATGAGTCTCCGAGTTGGTGTGCTTTTGGGTGACTCCAATGCGCTACATGTGGGAGATCGCAGGATGTGCGATGGAGTGTGGGGTGCTGGGGTGGCCCAATGCACCACCTGGTTCACATCTGGGATAATGCTGGGAGCAGGAAACACTAGTTTGGTACGGGAGCTAGGCTGTCAAGGAGAAGGGGTGCAGATGGTCACCAGGGAGAAGGCCAATGTGGAGGGTGGTGAGCCGCTGCGCGCAGAGGGAGCTATAGGCCACTATGCTAGAGTCAACGATATCCTAGTTCAGGAGGCAGTCGAAGGAAAAGGGAGAGGCAGCCTGAGGCTCTGCTACTAGTGCACAAGTGCAACTCAGGGAACCTACAACAGGGACAATGGAGGCTGCGGGGCTGCTTCAGGAAGACCACTGGGAGGAGGTAGCAGTGGGTGGCTACTGTGCTGCAGTGGGAGGGAAGGAAGTAGCCACCAGTAGGGAGTCCAGGCCAGGAAGGTGGTCATGGGGTGGCCTAGTGCAACGCTGGATGCTCTGTAGGAAAGAGAGGTGTCAGACCTTCGGGGCCGTCATGGTTGGGAGACGGGGGGGGGGGGGGGGGCTCGGCCCCCCAAACATACCTTTTTTTTGCATGAACTACACATGAAGGTCTCCCCCTCTATTTTTTATTAATATTTTTTACACCGTGACCTATAAAGCAGGTCACCTTTGCACCCCATTTTATTGCTTGACTTGAAAAAGTTGGTCTTCTCCTTTTTTTAATAAACATGACCTACTTGGGTCAAGGTCGCCCTCTTTTTTTATCTAAAGCCTCTCTAATAGGCTTGGTAAAATTATATTATTATACTATTATAATAATATTTTCATTATGAATTAAATAATATTACTATAATAAGATATTATAATAATTATTATTAGAATAAAACTATTTTATTATAATAACATTATTTAAATGATAATAATAAGTATGATTCTTATGAAGAATCCATCCCAGAATACACTATTCTGGTGATCGGAATTCCACCGGGAAGGAGGAGCTCTTCGGATTTAAAACATCAGATGGCTGCAGATTGGCCATCTGATATCAAATTTAGATGTGGTCTGTGACATTGGAACTAGAATGACGCCCTCTCAATTAATTAATGAAAATTTAATTAATTTTCCTTAAAATTGACACACATCCCTTTGATACCAATTGTTGGAATTGGGCGTGCAGCGAAAGCCCCAGAAATGTGGGTTTTTTAAATTTTTCCATCGACGATTGACGTAAACTTGTCAACGTCGGTGAACAACAGCCCAGTCATAGTTGAGGACCATGCATGAAGGATGTTAAGCACAAAAATAAACAGAAAAATACCTGGTTCAATTCTGAAGCTACGCACGACATCTGCTCATCGTTGGTGATCACTGCTCGAAGAATCCGACATCAAACTCCTCTATATTTTCCACACACACTTTAATAAATCTGTAGGAGTGACATTCGTCATAATCCAGGTTCTATCGCAGAATTGCGACAACGCCTTTGACGCTCCAACGATGACCACATTGATTCACTAGTGACACCTGAGAGAGAGAGCTTGATCCAAGCTCCTAGGATCTGGAGAACCTCTCTCTAGATCATGGGAGAGAGGGTAGGAGATAGAAGTGCCATGAATAGTAATTTTAAATCCTCTCTCCTCTTATATTTATAGTGGCTTATTAAAATACCCAGTATCGCCCTGTCGACCTGAATTCTTAACGTACTTTTAACAACATTTTTTGACTACTAAATTGATTCATAAATATTATTATCATTAACTTGTAATATATTAAAATATAGTACCTGATAATAATTGAGTCATTAACTCGACTCGTCGTTCCCATAAATATTAATTTTACATTGTATAATTTAATATTCCTCAATTAATATTTTTCATGTATTGACTTAAAACTCATAAATACATTTAATAAATAAATTCAACACCCATTATTATAAACTCTAATAATAAGAATTTATTTATTGCATTGGTGATCAATTTTCCTTTGAAAACTTAGACCCCAGTAGTGGGGCCCACCATGTCCAAAACTCATATTCAATTGAATAGGATAGATTCCTGAATACACTATTGTGTGTAACCCTCTAGGACCTTATCTAGACATAAGTGAATAGTATTCACAGACCAAAATTGGAATCTAGCAACCCATCATGGCCCCTGAAGAGATAAGGATTTTCACAACAGTGACAGCCAACCTACAAACACACATTGTGTAATTTAATCTCTTTGTTTGTAATATATCATAAATCTGGACGCACTCACGTGTCATCACCCTTTTCTTGCTTTATAGTTTTTTGACTTAACTGGATGGATTTACCCTTGACTTCCATGGCCATGGTCTTATAAAGGCCCTTCCATCCATATCAACATGGATTGAGATATATTAATTTCATAACCTGGATGAAAAAACTATTTTCTTGACCATTCAACTAATGACATTCCACCAATAACGCACCCAACAAAAACTACCTCTCCATGACATCATTGTCATGGTTTTAATCTTGCATCAAAGTATGAAATCAAATGACATACATTGGTAATGATCTCATGTCAGGAGACCATTACACATGATCATAGGTAAGAACATCAAATAACACCCAAAACATGTGGTGTTATTATTCACGGGTCAGTCCTCATGATCTCACTACTAGAGATCACTAAGTGAAAACTTTATGAGAAGAAGTTTCAATGCTTATGATCCCCAAACACCTGATAGTCAAACATCTTCTGTTTCCAGGAAGTAAAATGTATCTAGATCATATAACATATATATAAGATTAATGTCATAGTTTCTAGAGGTTCTCATTATATAATGGGAACTTCCATAACCTTTCGTTATGATAATTAATCTTTGGACATTACCATTTCAATAGTGGACATAGAAATGTCTACACTATAATTGTAAGATGAAATCATGTATAGCTACCTGTATACATGATATGGTAATCAAAATCACTGAATAGTTGGGTCTAGGGAACCCACTATTTCAGCACCAAGAATATATTAATCAAACATGGCCAAGATCCTTCTTGAATGGTTTGGTACATGTTAATTTTTTGTGGAACATATTATAGAGGACATATGCCATTATAGGAAAATATTACCTTACAGTGAGTAGGATGACTTCGATTGTCTTATTTTTGGTTTATGTCATGTACCAAATCAAAATGTTTATATCAATATATATGTGTGAATAGTACACATAAAGCACCCGTCTCGGATGATGCTCCACTTTTTTTTGTGTATTTATTATTAATCAAGACACTCCCCTATAATGGTAATTAAATTTTCATGGGATACATTGCTTCCCAAGGTCTCTAATGCCTCCTTGCATGTGGGAGGCTAAGCACCACTACTTTATTCCTATAATGGCATGTGCCTCTATATAAGTGTGAACATAACCCCGGGGTGTGATATAGATATCTAAATAATCCCCCACTTATCCTCTTAGATAGGATATGTGTTTTTGATATGACCTTTGTAGAAAACACAAGTGGATTTGGTTGAACCAATTACCATTCCAGGCCCATGTAGAATATTTTTTTAGATGTATTCTCAAAAATAATAAGACAAAAAGAGGCATGAATTCCTTGAGTCACCATAAATCATCAACAATTTATATTTCTCCATTAAATTAATATTTTAAAAAATTAACATCTAAATGGTATTCCAAACTTTTCACTTTAACAAATTAAGAAATATTTGTGGATAGTGTGATCAAATTCATTAACACTTAAAATTATGTTCATCTTATTACCAATCATCAGATATAATTTTGACAATATACCTATAAAAATACTCCAAGTATCATCTATCCTTACATAAAAAACATATTGAAACATTGATATTAAATTAAATCCATCCAATTGTAACATAATTTTTTGTGTATTTGTAAACAATAAATTCATTACCTAATGTATAATTACATAAAAAAATTAGTGAATAAAAAACATTTTACTCAAAATTATGGTTTAGATAATTATACACATTAAACCTCAACTAGTTTGATCCCTAGGAAATTATCAAATGATTATGAATCAACATTACACCAAAATAAACAACTCATGCACCACAATATGTGTAATATTCTTTACAAGGATCATGTAAGGTCAAGAGCAGAGAAGTAATCAGTCTAACATTAAGTTATAAAGTCAATCTCCTACATTAATTGAACCACTACATATTCACCCCTTCTTTTTAAAGGAATTAATCTAATATATAAAACATGATAAGTATCAAATGAACCATTACTAATAATATTAAAAAATAGAAATATTTGAATCTCTATTATGTTATTAGGAAACAACAGAGATTTAAAAAATTGAAACCTTTTATGATTTATTGATATGGTTTCCTTTGATATCACATTCCATACTAAATGTAGTAACCCAATCCAAAATTGATACTTTCAGGTCATGGAATAAATAAAATTTTCTTTTAAGTACTTGAAATGATAACCAATTTTATTCTACACTCCTACTATTTCTAATATTATACTAAGATTTTATTGGTAAAAAAATCAAATAAAAAATCACAGTGGTTAAATATATGATTCATTAGAGACATAAATATAACAAGTGTGTTTAAAATATTTAATAAAATCAAAAGGAACTCATATTGTTCATACCATATCCTGAATGATCTATGTGGAATATCCACTCCCCTAACCTAATTTTATTGACAATCTATCTTTAAATCGATCATGGAACCCCTTATACTATAAAATATGTCTTCAATGAGATGACGTAGATTCTATTTCATAATCATTTATATTTCAGAATTCCATAATCCATACACAAGTGTGTATTGAGATTTCTCTTCTTAATTTAAAAGATAAAAAACCATAATGTGAAGTGCATGAGAATATTAACCCCTTTGAATATAAGTCTTCTAACCAGTCCATTAGTTTTTAAACTAGAATGGTGATAATATATATAACAATATTTATATAATCTATGTACCTAGCATAAAATCAATCCCAAATTCAACCTGCCCCTCTTTCAAAAACCATAATCCATCCTTAAAAAATTATCATGATATCTATATACAAAAGGTGAAAAGACATACTGTCTTATTTACTTTAATATAATGTAATACCCATGAATAGGTTCATAATTATAAGAATCTAGTAATGGTAAAGTCCCACACAACCTATCCATAAATCCTACACCCTGATAAAGGTACAAAAATTTTCCACAGAGGATATGAAGGAGAGTCACCTTTCATAGGTGTCGATGAGTTCTCTATTATGATCCATTTAGTCCAAACTAATGATCCCATAAAAACTAAAAATATTGGTTACCTAAAAATACCATGGGTGATAGAACACACACACTACTATGATGCAACTTGAACATCATTGAATTCCTTTAGATCATTTCAAATGTTTTTTGGAAGGGTAAATATTCCCACAAAACACTCAAATTCAAAACCTATATCTCTAAATAACTGAGAAACAAAAAAATAGTGTATCTCAATTATTTCAGAAAATACTATTTCCAAGGTGGATTACATGAGGATGGTACCTTAAACTGTATATGAGTCCCCTTTATATTTATATAGAGTATGATCAATAACAAAATTCTTATATGAACATCCACAATATATCTAACCTCCTGAAAGCTGGCTGTCACATGATGTATCACCTACTCTACCATTTATTCCCCAATAAACAATTACCTTTTCCATATGTCATACATATTAGAGAACCCCAAATATCACTTTATAAAGAAAACTCAAATACTACTCTATATCCCAACATCATCCAATGTCATGCTCAATACCCATCTACAATGCACTCCAACAATACCACTTCAAAAGACCCATATACCAACAAGAACAAAAATCACATGGTGATTTATCATATTCACATATGGTATTTTCCATATTATAAAATTTATAACACTTAAGAGGAATCATCCATTATGGAGGAAGACATGAGATCTTACTTTTACCACCTCATCTATTGTCACCTAGGTAAAATGCATTAATATTATACTTCTTAACACTATATGATATTAAGTGGAACCTAAAAAACAATCTAACTTACCAAGGATTCTTCTCTCTTATAGGTTCTTCTAATTAAATTGGATATGGTTCACCACTTAAAATAATAAATATTGGCATAAAATATTTACCATTACTCAAATTTAGTTTCATAAACCCAACTTGAAATGAAAAAATATAGCAATCACATCACTATAAAACCTAGGAGAAAAAATGTAGAACCGTAAATTATGTCATTTAAGCTATCACTAACATATACATTGAAGTAATATTCATAAAATATCAATCCATCCTTGATTTAATAGGATTGGGAAGGAAATACTCAATGATATGGATCTAAAATTACTTCTTGGATATCCCCTCAAATTGGATCATCTAAAGCTAAAAAAACTGTTTACCTCATCTATGGAGAATATATATCCAAAACATAAAAATATTATCTACGAGGGTATATATTTAGTAAAATATTATATACAAAGACTCAATAAAGTACTTCATACATTATTGACCAACCCTCACCATGAAATAGGGGTGGGTGATGTATATGAAAATCACTTATATTATAGGGTATACAAAATCATTCAAAAACACCCATGGTCCATCGATTGTATAACCAGAAGAAGTAAAATTGAGAATTTTTGTTTCATTGTAGGTTTTAGTGCCACTATAAGTGAGGAATTCTCACATTCACCCCTTTTGTCTTTATTATAGGTTCATATAGTTAAATATCACTAAAATAAAAAAATAATAACTTCAAAATATTTTTATAGAAATATTTAATATAATTTTTATGAAAATAAATAACAAGAATTAAAAAACATTACTTTATACACACCATATTTATGTAATTATTCTATAAAATTAATGAATAACCATACAAAACCAACAAACTCCCAAGCTTGAATTCAAAAATAAACTATAACCTTCCCATAAAAAGTAGAAATTTTGTAATCACTAAAAGAATTATTATCCATAGGTTATGTCATGTAATGTTCCTCAAATAACTTATGATAGAAAATACTATATAACTTATTGATGATATTTTAAATGACTAAACCCCTATTCATAACATGGTTGTCAATCACATGGAGTCATATAGAATTCATATAAATTATATATATTAAATATGATGCAAGGATTTATGCTCTCCTAATTTCTTAGGTGAAGAGTAATATAATTACAATAAATCACATAACATATTATTTAATGCCATAAAGTTTCTATAATAAAAAATTAAGAACACCAATTACACTCCTTAGACACTTTTACATTCCTAATATATGTTTTAAATAGGGATAATTATTGGGTTTTTCTCATGTTATAACTACTCTAATATTCTTTATCATTTCCCAAATAAAAAACTAAACATGGGTTTGGGTTCCACTTACTAACATACCTGGTCCGATGAACTCAAAAAATGTTCGAGATAGGTCATTACATGAAATCAATTATGCATCATAATTAACTAAAGGAAATTGAATAGAAACAAGGTTTTAATGATAATATGAATATATTATAATCTCTATAATATAACCAAAAGTAATAGATAAATAATAATAAACCATCATTGATAGTAAAACCACATAATATGGGAATTACTGTTGTTATATAAGTATAAAAAAATTAAATATTTCATAATAACATATGAACCTAATTTAAATGTTACTTACATTATACAACATGTGATGGATATTATAATTGGTTGATAATGTAAAATTCATTAACTAAAACATAAAAAGTAATAAAGGAATAATAAAAATAGTTTTATTCATTTTTCTTCTCCAATCTCCCAACCAAAAACAACCCTTTATTATTCAACCCTCAAATATTGAGGAATTTTCATTCCCTGTATCATTAATTATGATTTCTACATGTCCACTAAGGTGAATGTACAATATGTGAGCCATATACTCATTAAAAAACTACTAGTGGTGTAACTATGCAATCCAGAATATTTTAGTATATGTATAATTTGATCCAACTATAAATAAGATTTTTAAAAATACATGTATATCAAGTTAGAAAAAGGACACTAGTGAATGTACATACGTAATCCAACATAATCCACTACAACAAATTCCCCTTTTATCAGTGCTAAAAATGGCCTTTAACAGCACTAGAAAAGCACTGTTAAAGTCGACAAAGATAAGGGGGGGGGGTCCCCTTTATTAGCACTCCAAAAAGCACTGATAAAGACCCCTTTTATCAGTTATTTTTTAAAAGCGCTGATAAAGGTAAAAAAAATTAAAAATAAAATAAAAAAATTTAAAAAAAATTAAAAAAATTAAAAAAAATACTGATAATCGGGGGGGATTTTATAGTGCTTGAGCCCCCCCTTTTAACAGCTCTTTCCAACCCCTCCAGCACCCACACAAACCCCCCTCCACCCTATATAAGCGCTACAACCACCCCCTTTATCAGCGCTAGCCCCCCAAATCCACCGCCATGCACGCGCCCTTGCCTCCACCATGATTTGATCTCGAGACCTCCCCCCCTTGCGCACCTAAAGCCTTTACCACTCTTCCATATTGATTTGTTCTCCATTTAATGACATATATATTTATTTATATATATATTTACTTATATTTATTCATATATTAATATATAGTTATATTAATATATATATATAGTTATATTTTTATGTGTGAATATATAAAAAAATATGTATATATTTTTATATATTTGATTTTAAATAGCTGTGAATTATAAAAAAGGATACAATTTCAAAGAAATAATATCAACATGAATGTGATACCTTGGAATAAATTTAGTACCCACAAAAAAAATCCAATAATACCTCCTTAAACGAGGATGAAAATCCACAAAATGTTAAAAAATCAGGATATTCTGACTAAAAACTCAGTTTTGGAGGCCTTTTGGGCCTTTTTTGGCCTCTAAAAAACATTGAACAAGGTCCCCCAAGGTCACAGGGGTATAGAGATCATCACAAGATTCGATTTAATATATGGTATAGCTCAAACGGACACCCAAATCAAAATTTATGGCCATTTGAAGTTCGAGTTGTGTTTTCAACATATTTTGGATCTTTTTTTTAGTCTTCAAATTGTTATTAAATGACTATTAATCCATAATAATTATCAAATTATTAATTAAAAATATTTTTTTAATTTTTTCATAATCCATTTTCACTAAATATCTTATATATTAAGTGTAACTGTATATTTATACTTATCTAAAATATATTTAAAATTATATTTAAAAAATATATATTATATTTATATCAATATAACTATATCTATATATTTAAATATTAATATATTTTTTAATTATTTATTTGGAAGTATACCCTTTATTAGTGTTTTTAGAAAAAGCGCTGATAAAGACCCCCCTTTATCAGCACTACTTAAAAAAGCACTGATAAAGGGGGTACCTTTATCAGTGCTAAAAAAAGCGCAGATAAAGGGGTACTTTTATCAGCACTTTTTTAGCGCTGATAAAGGTACCCCCCTTTATCAGTGCTTTTTCGTTAGGGCTGATAAAGTGTGGTGCTGGCCTTGCCCCGTTTTGTGGTAGTGATATCCAATATCTATTCTCATCATACCACAAGAATGTGAAATGGTTTCCCATTCACCAATAACATCACAACTAGTTTTAAATACAATATTTCCCTCCACTAATATGTCTATACACATCATTCTTAGAATATAATTCTTTCCAAAAAAACACTAACATAAAACACACATACATGATATTATTTAAACATACACTAACCTATAAAAACTCCCAAAATTTGCAAAAATAAGATTTTCTCCCCTAACTCATCTATACACCACACATATGTGATTATTCATAAGACTTCACCAAATTTTCCATTCTCATCTCACTAATAATTTAATAATAAATCCCTAATATCATATAATATTTGAATCCATATTACTAACTAGTATATAAGACCTTTTTATACAAATAGTGATAACTAAATATGACCATTACACTCTTGGAATAACTAAAAATAAAACACCAACACCCATATAACCATAGTAAATTAATATAATACATTAACTAAATTAAAATAATATAACAAGGATACCTCACCATTATCCTACCCTATACACAAGATTCACATTATTAAGAAATGCTTAATGAAACTTCTAAAGGTCCTATAAAAAATAATATGAAAGAATACCCATTATGTGTTTTAATTTCATGGTTTATTGACACTCTATCTATGTAGTGTGGCCCATGGTATCTAATATTTAAAATAATAAGGATAAAAGTTCCTATCAAGGGATAAATACTCATAACTACCACTTAATGTATAAAAAAACAAAATATGGTTCTATTTTGGATCATTCGTACTCACCCTCCAACCCTTAAAATGTCAAAAGAAACCAGAAACTCATATAAATCAAGGAAAAATATTTGTAACAAATACCTCACACTCATAGGTGCCTCTTCATGAAATATTGTATGTTTATTTGTCGTAAGATGGTAAATATTCTAAAATTATATAAAATCCATAAATTTGTGTATTTTATATGAATAAAAATGTTACAAAAGATAGAAGACTTAATATAATGAAATTGAGTCTGAAGATTACAATGAATAATCCAAATTGATAAATAGTGAATGAATTAGAGTTTAGTTGAGTAAGATCTATCACTTGGTGGAGAGGAAAAATGAGTGAGGGAGGGATACGTTAATGTGACTATAAGAAGGGGGAGGAGTAAATGTTTTAATATTTTTAAAATAATTATTTAATTGAACTATATTTATATAGAATTACAAGAATCCATTAGGTACTCAGTTCACCTCCACTGAGTTACCCTGTATCCAATTGATACATATATTGGGGCTACTTGGCTAGTTGGTGGTTGACCATGGAACTTTCCCCCCACATTCTTTCCATAGATCACTTATAAATATTTTTACTTATGACATATTTATATAAATGAGCTTATTTTCACAATTTCCTACCTCAAAACTCCACTAACCACTTCCACATTCAAAACCCACAAAAATAAATATCAATTGAAAAAAAATTGAATGAATACCTCTCTATTTGAAGTTCATTACAAAGAGAATTCAAATGTATAACTATATGGCCTAAAAAACAAGGATTAAAATTAAATTAAATTTATATCTAAAGTATTCATAAAAATAAGGCCAACAATGTTTCCAAAGGTTACAACACATATATGTAATAAAAAGGGTATATTATAGTATAATGGAAGAAATTTGACCCTTTAAAATAATAAAATATTAATATACATAAATGGTAGAGGATTTGAAGATCAAAATCAAAATGTAATCTATATTCATAAATGGTTTTACCATTATAGTGAAAATAATGAGAAAGATGACTTATTAATTTGTGGATGAATTGGTAGGAAAAAATAACAATTTTATTTTCAAGTTACACTCTTCACATTCATTATTATTATTGATATTTATAATAATATTTTGTTATATGGAAAAATAAAAATGTGAAGGATCTATGATGGTTCATAATTAATTTTATATAAATCTAGATCAAATCATGGAATAAGGGTTTATTTGGGCTATGATGGAATATTACAGAATATGGAACCAAAGGTGAAAGATAAACCTATTAAATCAAATAATAAGGTTGATCTTGGTAATGTCTAAAATATGGTATCTTCTCAAATTAATACCCAGTATAATACAGTATAAATTTTCTTTATCTATTGCAGAAATATTGGCTCCTAAATCAAAGTATGAATTATTTTAATGTATCTAAGGGAAATTTATGTTAAAAAATCTTAAAAAATGAAGGTTCACTCTTATATAATAATGGAGTAATTTCATTTTATAATATTATTGTTATTTTTATGCATGGTGTAAGAACCCAGATCTTCTTTTTTAGGTATTTTTTACTTTTCTGGTTGTTTTTGAGAAAAAGAAGAGTTTCTATAAATTTTTGGAGTACATGTCGTGTACTTTAAGTACACACCGTGCAACCGATTGTCACAGGTGACCATGTACTGTCCGTGTAATAGCCAAATACATGGTCATGTGTGGTGACCTAGAGACCACCTAAAGCAGAGGCTGGAAAAGTCAAGTACACGCCGTGTACTTTTAAAGAACATGCCATGTACTTTCTTTTTTCATTAAATGGACTAGGGTTGCGTCTAACGGACAAAACACATTTCTTCTTCATCTGTCTCATCCAGGAGCATCCGTACGATAGCAGATCTTCTCAGAATCCTCGACTTGCTATCCATTCTCTGAATCGACAGTTGTCGATTGCGTTGGAATCGCCACGGTGAGTTCCTTCTTTTTCTAAAACTTCATGTCCTGATTTCTCTTCTTTTGTGAGATATTCTCGGTTGAACATTTTTAACATTTTTTAAGATCTGTGGAGTTATATTGTTATTAAAGGCCTAAGGTTCACGTATATTTATCTCACGATGTCGAGGTAGGTGGTATGTGACTTTCTGTAGATAATCTTTGTATTTTATGGGAAAAAGTTCCCAATACCCATGAATGAGGTATTGCGTGTTTAAGGTTTTTAGGCCTGTTTTTTCTTATATGACTTGTTTTATTGGATAGAGGTTGTTTGTTTATGAATAGGGTTAATTTTCCCATGATATGGAGGTTTTTCTAATGTTTTCTTATTTTTAACAGTTTGGTGTAGCTTTCCTGTTAGGCTGCTTTGTTTCCTATGCTTATTATTGTTAGGAAGGAGTGATTATTTATCTAACATGCTATGATAAGCTATAAACTGTTTAGCCAAGTATTTCTTGGGGGATACTTTGAATACCATGTATTGTTGTGCACAACTGTCTTACACAGGGCTGTGAGAACCTGGTGTAGTAGACCATAGAGAGAATGGACGTTGAGGGCTTCTCCAGAGTGTCGGTTTTACTGTTACTTTGAGAGACCATAGGGGGGATGGACTTTGTGCTCTCTCATTGTGTATTTAGTTTCTCAATAAAACACACAAGAGTTATTAGACATTGAGTGCTTCCTCAGAGTGCCTATTTTTTACCGATACAAGACCATAGGGGGAATTGACAGTGAGTGCTTCCTCAGAGAGTCTTTGATAAAGTTGAACAAGAGGGGTTATACTGTGTGTACTTCCTAGAGGTTTTCTTGTGGTTGTTTTGTTAAACCAAAGGGGTTTGGATGTGAGTACTTCCCATAGGATTTCCTAATTTATATTCGATACTCTTGATATATAAAAATGAAGGCAATTGAAATTGTAGGAGTGTTACTATGTATACTTCCTTGATTAATACTTCATTTTTTTTATTGCCTACCATATATATTCACTGACTATTAGGCATAGATCCTTGGGTGGTTTCCTACTAGGATTCACCTAACAACCTATTTGGGTCATGATTTTGGGACCAAACAAATTATATTGCTGCAGGTATAGATAATGGAACGTGCCTTTCTACTTCAGGTACTTGATTATTGTTGAGATGGGGAGCATGAGACCAAGCTGAGGCTTGCGATGCTATGGAGCCGTTTACTTTATTTTTTTGTACTTTGGCTTAGTATTATATTCTATAATTATGACTTGTTTGGTTGATTTTCTAGACATATGTATCATGCATCATATATATTTATATGTGCTCAATTGTTATTACTACCAATCTTCCGTTTTTTACTATTTTGTGGTATTATTACTTCTTTCCCTATTACAATCGGTTTTACTTCTTTTGTGTCACTCTTTCAATGAGGGCATAGTTTTCCTAATATCACACCCAATTCCCTCACTGCTAGTCAGTAGTCTCTGGCATTCGGGGAAATTCCCTTGAGTCCATTTGACTAACTGAGTATGGGGTGCCTCTGGGCGGCATCTGGAATCGGGACCTTACAAAATGGTATCAGAGGGAATATTTTCTTCTTGAATTACTTTTTGGGTCCTATAGCCAGGGATATGAAGGAATAGGTAGTTGGTAATAAGTTGTTCCCAGGAGTATCTAACCCGTGTACAGGGAAAATCCAATTTACCTTGGTTATTGAAATTTTCAGTTTTTTCAATTTTATAGTTGATTTGATTTCACCATTGAGTGATTCAAAAGTATTTTTTTGTTATTTTTTATGTTATTGAGGTTCTATTTCGGTTTGCAACCCGATGAGATGAGGGTATGCCATCTCATTCATTGTATAGGAACTTGCTAGAGATCACATGTCATGCATTATTACCATGACATTTAGGGTGTATTAGTGATTTCATGTTGTTGTGATGTAGGTTATGTTAAATATGCATTCTATTTTGTTATATGCATTGATATAATAACTATTTTTGATAAGGTATTGGTTGTGTAAGGTTTTGTTTGAATGGATGCCAAACATTGGTTCTTGAGGTGTTATGAGACCTCATGGATCGAAATCTGGTGGATCATTGTTTTTTTTCCTTGAATATGACATGTATAAGATGAAAAAATTTGATTCAGGGGTAGTATGGGCCCTCGTGGATCATTATTTTTCACTTTAATGTTTGTTTCATTGTTTTTTGGGTTCCAGAGTAGTTTTTGAGGCTTACTGTTCAGAAGAACATTGAATAAACGGTGTATAATGATAAATACACACCATGTGTCCTTATCTTTGGGAAGGAGATGTTTTTGTTAAGTACATGTCCTGTACTATATATACATGCCGTGTAGTCTCTAACTGTTTCACTGGATGTGTGGGTAGAGACACGGGGTTGGGAAATCTTTGGGGGAACACGCCGTGTACCAGTTGTACATGCCTTGTTGTGTAGACCATGTGTCCACCCATGTGACCAACAACATGGATGGATAAAACATATGTTATACATGTCGTGTCAAGCTTGAACATACCGTGTAGTGTGACCCTTGTATCTAGCCATGTAGTGAATAACATGGGTCGGTGAAATCTTTCTAGGACACACCGTGTCTGGAACAAACACGTCGTGTAGTGTCATCTGTGAAACTGGTCGTATAACTAACAACATGGGTCAGTGAAGTTTGTCTGGTACATACATGTCTAGAACAAACATGCCGTGTAGCGTCAGCCATGTAAATGACCATGTAACTAATAACATGGGTCGATGAAGTTCATCCTGTACACGTCGTGTCTGGAAAAAACACGTTGTGTTGTCTTGTTCTAGGGAAACCGTGTGGCTTAGCCGTGCAAGGGAACTCGGGCAGGGGAAGATGATTCAAGTACACATTTTTGTGTTAGGACAACATGCCGTGTATATGGGGTGTTACATGTCCTGTGTTAGAAAAATTAAACTCCAATGTGAAGGCTTAAGGGAACAACCAGTGTAAGAATTATACAAGCCATGTATCCATGTTTTGAAAAAAAAACTTGAATGCTTTATTTCTATTGTTACCTTCTTACACATCTAAGTTTTAGTCTCTGTTAATATTGATCTACGGTGTGCACATGACCTTGAAGAGTCATGCCAACGAGACGTCCTCTAGTTTTCCACTAGTTATAAGACAGCGATCAGACACCAAATATGGCTGATTAGGGATTACAAGTAGATTTTCCAGTTGTTCCAGTCTTGGAACCAACCTTAATTCTAGACACATGTGTTGGCACATAGTTCTGAGAGGGCTTTATGAGTTTTATGCAATCTTTCCAAGGAGTATTAAATCCTACCCCTCCTATGGCAGAGTTGACATAAGTTTTCCAGCAACAGAATCCTCCCACCTTCATAGGGGAAGGAGGAACTTAGGCTGCAGAGTCTTGGTTAAAAGCCATGATTTATATCTTCGAGAATATGGGGATTCCTCCAAATAGGAGGGTGAAACTCGCTACATATATGCTATGGGACTCTGCCAAGAGATGGTTGGATGTGATCTCATAGGCAGGACTCTAGCAGGTTATGGAGTGGGATGAGTTCCAGCGTGCCTTTTATGATTACTTCTACCCGGAGAATTTGAAGGCCAATCGAGATCGAGAGTTCATGAGTCTAGAGAACTGTGCTCTTTCTGTTATGTAGTATTATTTTTGCTTCACAGAGCTACAATGCTTCAAGTCTATTCCAGGAGGTGATGAGTTATTTCTGGAAAAGAAGTTTGAGGATGGTCTCAAGCACGACATCTGATCTCAGGTGAACATCTTATGGTTTACATCCATCGCTTATATAGTCAACTAGGCACAGATCACGGAGCGAAATATGAGGGATTCTGGAGTGGTGAGCTTGGGTGGTTCGACATCCGGAGTTGGTATCCCTCCAACTGACATCAGGAAGCCTCGCAGAGAGTTTACACATTGGGATCCGAGGTGGCGGGGCACTTCTTCTAGTAGCTAATTGGTGTGCTACCAGGGTGGGAAGAGCTGTAATATGAGGCCACATTTCCCAAGAGACCCAGTGGAGTGCTTATCATGCAGCAATATGATCCATCTTCAGTGTTTATGTTAGTTTTTTTCACCAAAAACTAGTGACAGGGGTTCATCTATGTCTCCTCATTCAAGAGAAGAACCACCAGGTTCTCATCTATATGGGAAATAGAGTTCTTCTAGCTGTTCAGGCCAAGGTGGCGGTCATGGACGTGTTATCCAGTCACTCAACTTTTAGCGACAATAGGGTGGATCAACTCAGGGTGGTCAGGCATGGTCGTAGGGCCGCAGTGTAGGTCATACTTTTGTAGTGAAGCAGACCCAATAGGGGTAGGATCCCAGACCCTCTACAGTTCAAGGTATGATCCTAATTGCCTCAATTTTAGCTTCTTCTCTTTTTGATACAGGGTCATCCCATAACTTTATATTTGTTACTGTTGTAGAGAGCCTTGGGCTCTGTATCTTTTCTTCTGCCAATATCTTGAAGTTAGAAACTAATTTGGGGACTAAAACGACTAGTGTACATTAGTGCAAGGAGTTCCCTCTTAAGGTTGGAGGGTGTAACTTATTTTGGGACCTCTATTTTCTAGAGATGATAGGCTATGATTTCATTCTTGCAATGGACTGGTTTGTTTCCTTCTAAGAAGTTGTTGATTTCTATCACCTTAGGGTGAGTTTCACATCACCAGAGGGAGGTTCAATTATTTATAAGGGAGAATGGGATGTACAGGCGAGCAAAGAAGGACCTGATCATCATGGATTTAGAGGAGTTACAACCCAGATTGCTAGTCTATATTTGGATGACCAATGGACTTCACAGATGAACTTTATCCCAGTGTTGGATCGTTTCAGTGATGTCTTTCTAGAGGACTTTTTAGGTTTTCCTTTAGATAAATAGGTGGAATTTTCTACTGAGCTTGTGGCAGGAGTGACACCAGTGTTTATTCCTCCTTATAGGATGGATACACCAGAGTTGCAGGAGCTTAAGAAGAAGTTGGAGGAGTTGCAGGAAAAGAGTTTCATCTGATCCAGTACTTCCCCTTGGGGTTCACCTATCCTGTTTGCGAAGAAGTCAAACAATAACCTCAGACGTTTTGTGGATTATCGGAAGTTGAACTAGTTGACGGTCAAAAACAGATATCCCTTGTCGAGGATTGATGTTCTCTTTGATAAGATTCATTGAGACCAGGTGTTCTAGAAGATTAACTTGATATCTTTTAACCATTAGTTTCATGTTAGACCATCATATGTACCTCGTACAACCTTTTGGAGTGGATATGGTCTATACTAGTATGTGGTTATTCCATTTGATCTCACGAACGCAACTGCAATTTTCATGGAACTGATGAACCAAGGGTTCCATCTATACTTGGATTATTTCATGGTGGTCTTCATGGATGATATCTTGGTGTACTCTTACACTCAAAATGACCATGTGACACATCTTGAGATCATTTGGAGTACATTGAGAGAGAATCAGTTATATGATAATCTCTCAAAATGCCACCTTTGGATGGACCAAATTCACTTCATGGGTCATGTTATCTCAGAGATAGGAGTATTAGTAGATCTAGAGAAAGTGAGAGCAGTAGTTTCCTGGGAGCATATGAAGAATGTATTTGAGGTGTAGAGTTTTCTAGCATTGGATGGATACTACAGACATTTCATACAGAACTTTTCATGCTTAGCAGTACCAATGATGGGTTTGACTAATATGGGTGTGAATTACTTGTGGTCATATTTTTGTGAGTCAGCCTTTCAAGAGCTGAAAGGGAGGTTAACTTTAGCACCGATACTAGTTTTTCCAGAGCCGGGAAAGATCTATGCTATTTACTTTGATGCATCAGGTATCGTGCTAGGAGTAGTGATTATGCAAGGATAAGGGGTCGTTGCGTTTGAGTCTCGTTGAGGCCACATGATTTAAATTTCCCGACGCAAAATCTTGAGTTGGCTGTAGTTGTTCATGATTTACGTTGTTGGAGACACTAACTGTTGGGAGAGAATTTTGTATTTTTCACTGACCACAAAAGTCTCAAGTATATCTTCACTCAGCATGACCTGAATTTGAGATAGTGAAGATGGGTTTAGTACCTTCAGTATTTTGACTTTGAGTTTTCCTACACATCTGGGAAGTTTATAGCTCTATTATATGAGATGAATTTGGAGGTGCATGAAAGTCAAGGGAAGATGTTTATTTCTTTTGTGGCTATTACCTCTACTCTACTTGATCAAGTTATAATGAGGAATCTATCAGATTCAGAAGGCCTAGTCCTATGGGAGAGTGTGTCAGGAGAGGACCGTATTCCTAGATAGACAGTAGGTGAGGATGAGAACTTGTGTTTTCATGGACGTGTGAGGGTGCCAGTAGACATCTGCGAGGAGCTGATGTGAGACTTTCATCCCTCAATTTAGACAGTTCATCCTGGTGTCACGAAGATGTATCGTGATATAAACTATCATTATTGGTGGCCAGGTATGAAGAGATATGTTGTTGTGTTTTTCATGAGATGTTCCACCTGTTAGCAGGTGAAGGTGGAGCATCAGCGACCCTCAGGGCTTTTGCAGTAGTTACCCATTTTCGAGTGGAAGTGGAATGATGTCGCAATAGAATTCGTGATGGTTTTATCGAGATCGCCTTGAGGGAATGATGCATTATGGTTTGTCATTGATAGACTCATGAATGTATTTAACTTCTTGCTGATCAAGGAGAATTTTAGTGTTGATGAGCTTGAGAGGTTTTACATCTGAGAGATTGTACATTTATATGGGGTTCCACACTCCACTGTGTCAAAAAGGGATTCCCATTTTACTTCTCGGGTCTAGATGGGACTTTAGATGGCTTTGGATACATAGGTACTTATAAGTATAACTTACCATCCCTAGACAGATGGTCAGTCTGAGTGTATGGTTTAGGTGCTTGAGGACATGCTTCTAGCATGCATTCTAGATTTTGGAGGTTCTTGGGAGAATAACTTACCTCTTGTGTAGTTTTCCTACAATAATAGTTTTCAAGCAACTATTCAGATGGAACCTTTTGAGACTTTGTACGGTAGGCCATGCTGATCACCCTTATGTTGGCTAGAGGCACGAGATGATGCTATTCTGGGACCTCATCTTGTCCAAGAGACCACCGAGCCGATAGAGTTGATTTAGAAGAGTATGGCTAATGTACAATCACAACACAATTCTTATGTTGATCGATGGAGATGACCACTGGAGTTTGAGGTCGGAGATCTAGTTTTTCTACGTGTCACACCGAGGTTGGGATACAGAAGGATTAGAAGAGCTGGCAAGATTTCACCGAGGTACGTCGAACCATTAGAGGTTTTGGAGAGAGTCGGTCTGGTTGCCTATCAATTTCATTTTCCTCATAGGTATCGGCCTATGCATGAATTCTTTCACATTTATGAGTTTTGACATTACTTCTCAGACCCGTATCATGTTTTTAAACTCGAGGAGGTTGAGTTCAAGGTGGATGCCTCATTCGAGGAGTGTCCTTTCCGGATTGTTGATAAAAGTGTGGAGGTTCTCAATGGCTGGTCTGTTATACTGGTATAAGTTCTATAGCTACATGGGTGAGTACAATATGAGACATGGGAAAGGGAGGCTAATGTATGATCACAGTTTCTAGAACTATTCGAGGATTCTTCTTCTACGCCGCTATTCTAGGGATATTTAGGGATGAATTTATTTAAGGGGGGAAGTTTTTAAGATCAGAAAAGTTTGGGGTCAAGCCCCTTTATTAAAGAAAAAGAAAAAAGACAGTAATCCCTTTTGGGTTGGGTAAGGTAAAACCCATTACAAGCCCGTAGGCCCAGAGGGACAAAGCCCATTCAGAGACACACACCCAAAGCATCAGACAACAGAAGATCCCAATGGGAAAACCAATTACAAGTGAAAAACATCACCAAAAAAGAGGAAGCACAACCCGAAGGCCCAA
Source organism: Viscum album (assembly GCA_963277665.1). Taxonomy (NCBI): domain Eukaryota; kingdom Viridiplantae; phylum Streptophyta; class Magnoliopsida; order Santalales; family Viscaceae; genus Viscum; species Viscum album. The sequence goes on along the minus strand of OY728131.1, from coordinate 1,263,126,942 downwards.
CATACCAGGTACAAAACCACAAATCAAAGAGACCACCAAGTCATCGGAACCGCCGCGACGCGATCCACCACCGTCCGACAGTATCATCGCCACCTCCAATCCTGACCGGTGGATCCTCAGCCATCGTCTGAAGCATCACCACCGCCTGAGCGGGAGACCCACCTTCAATGGACCACCAAGTCATGCCCGGTAAAGATGGCCAGCTCTATCCCCATCAGAAGTAGACCCTTGAAGAAAGTCTGGATTCCCCAATCAACCATCCAATTCACCACCAGAAACTCAACCAAAGAGCAACCAAAAACACACCCAAGTAACGACCAAGTACAAGGCCGTGTAATGGCCAAGTACAAGGCCGTGTGTCGTGACCTGGAGGTCGTGAATCTTTTACGAGACCCTGAATCACCTTCCATTCTCCGTATCGACCACCTTTGATTGTGTTGGAATCGCCATGGTGAGTTCTTCCATATTATAGAACATCATCTCATGATTTCTCCTCTTTCGCGTGATATTCTCATTTGAACATTTTAATGTTTTTATATATCTATGGAATTATAGGGATATTCAAGGATTTAGGTTCATGTATATCGATATCACTATACTGAGGTAGGTGGTTTGTGCCTTTCTGTAGATAGTCTTTGAATTTTATGTATAGAAGTGCCCAATACCCAAGAACGGGGTATTGTGTGTTTATGGTTTTTAGCCCTGTTTTGACTTATATGCCTTGTTTGATTGGATAAAGGTTGTTTTTCATGAATTGGGTTAATTTTTCCATGCTATGGTGGGTTTTACCATGTTTTCATGTTTTGACCATTTGGTCTAGCTTTCCTATTAGGCATCTATGTTTCCCATGCCTAGGATTGTTAGGATTGAGTGATTATTTATCTGACATGATATGATATGCTATAAATTGATTATCCAAGTAGTTCTTGATGTTTACATTTGATGCCATGTATTTTTGTGCACGAATGACATACACAGGTCCATGAGAACCTGGTGTAGTAGACCATAGAGATATTGGATGTTGAGGGATTCTCCAGAGTGTCTATTTTACATTTACGTTGCGAGACCATAGGGGGGATGGAAATTATGCTCCCTAAGAGTGTCTATAGTTTCCATGATATAGGCCAAAAGGGGAATTGGATGTTGAATTCTTCCTTAGATTTCCTATTATTAACCGATACGAGACCATAGGGGGAATTTATGGTGAGTGCTTACTCAGAGAGTCTTTTCTAATGTTGAAACAGAGGTGTTAGACTGTGTGTATTTTCTAGAGGGTTTCTTGTGGTTTTTTAGTTGAAGAAGAGGAGTTAGGATGCAAGTACTTCCCAAAGAGTTACCTAATTTTTATTGGTTTATTTTGATATAGAAAAATTAATGTAATTGAAATTTTAGGATTGTTACTATGTGTACTTCTTTGTTTACTGCTTCATTTTGTTTATTGTCTGTCATATATATTCACTAACTATTAGGCATAGATATTTGGGTGGTTGCCTATTGGGATTTGCCTCACACCCTGTTTGGGTCATGATTTTGGGACCAAACAGATTATATTTCTATAGGTATAGATAAGGTTTAGCTCCCTTATACTTCAGGTACTTGATTGTTGTGGAGTTGGGGAGCATGGGGCCAAGCTGTGGCTTGTGATTCTGTGGAGCTGTTTACTTGATTTTCTTTGTACTTTGGTTTAGTATTGTATTCCAACATTGTAACTTGTTTGGATGATTTTTAAGACATATGTATCATGAATAATATATATTTATATGTTTTCAGTTGTTATTACTTCAAGTCTTCTGTTGTTAATTATTTTCTGGTATTATTACTACTTCCACTTTTACTATCTGTATTACTTCCATTGTGTTACTCTTCAAATGAGGGAATAGTTTCCCCACTATCATGCCCAAGGATCTCACTACTAGTTGGAAGCCTCTGAAATTCAGTGAAATATTCTTGAGGCCATGTGACCAACTGGGTACGTGGCACCTCTGGGTGGCTTTCGGAATTGGGACGTTGCACTGGGTTTGACCCCAACTCCATATATTTTTAATTAAGAAAATGAATGAGTATGTGACTCCCCAAAACTTATTTCCCATGTAATAACAATATTATGGTTTTATTTTCATGTTATTTGAACAAAACATAAAAATTAAACACAAATGAATTTTATTTAATTAAACACTGAAGGGTTTACATTACAGTAAGATCAAAAGAACACCATTCAACCAAAAAATACCTATTAAAATACCTATTATAATTACAGGGAGACCACCCAAAAAAACAAAAACCCCAAGAAGGTAATATGGGTATTTCGAATCCATCAAAATGAACATTATTTTGGCTAGATCCACTGTAATAGAACTGAGCATCATTGTAATGATTTGCACCATCTTCTTTAATTGTCTTGATTTTGGAACCCCCCTAATGCATGGTTTTATAAGTCCCCAATTCGATCATCGCTCTTATGGTGACAGTTGAGATTCTAACAGCTATAATTATATCCATTACTCTTTTTTTGATTTAATTTAAAGTACCTAGGAATAATTAGTTTTCTAAAATAATTGAATAATGCATTGAAATTATAATTTTAAACATGTTTATAATTGAAACTCTTCCTTGAATTTTGAAAGGATAAATGTATTAAGGATTTAAAGTCCAACTCTTGTGTTTAAATGGAGGTATGATTTTTTATCTCTAAATTTGAAAACATATTTATGAATAATTTTAGTAATACTCATAGTCATGGAAAAGTATAATTTAATTTTTGTACCTTAATCTTATAAAGTGTGAAATAAAAATCAGGTTTTATAAAATGTAAGATATTCTATCTATAGTAAAAATGAATATATTTATTTTTCTATTATTTTATGGTAAATTTCAAGAGTTGTTTTGTTTATAAAAAATATACCACAAGGGTCAGCCCACTTGCTGGTCAGAATGAGGCAGTACTCAATAGGTGGCCGAGCCTAGCCTTCAGCCTCAACACAGGTCAGCATGTGGGCGTATGTGCATGCACGCTTGAAGCACGCACAAGGATTAGAGTGCACCACCATGTAAGGGGACACGCCGACATGGGTGGGTGCAGGAGAAGACCCATAGAACTCGGTATGGGGCAGTACTTGGAGGGGAGAGGGAGAATTATGAGCCTATGCTCAATGTCCCTGACTTATAAAGGGCTACAAAACCTCCCTCTGTTTCGATGTGGGACAAAGAAAATCGGCCAGAATCAAATCCATACTGTTGGATCATGCCGTGATCGATCTGATCCATTGGATCAGTTCAGATTTCGAACTCACGCAGCCGTGGTATACCTCCGAGTTTTTGTGCACTGTCCGATCCAATATGGATCTAATCGTGACCATCCGAGTCCTTTTAAATCACTACTCCATCCATATCCGTTCGATCATCTTCTCCTCAGATCTGGATTGTCCATCACTTTTAGAATCCATAGACTCACCTACAACGCTGGATCTACCCTCAGCTAATATATGTCATCCATTATTTTCCGTATTTTCTCACGCAGTTCCATCTTCTTTCTTCTGCATGTGCTGGACCTGTAACCCCAACCCTCCATTTCTCTTGTTTTCCACACCTGTGACTCCTTCCATCGCCATCCGAGCTGCCTCTCATGTGTTTTCCGTGAATACTAACTTACCCGGACATTTTATAAACTGAATAGGACTCGGTTTTTACATGATAATAGCATTAAAAATATATTAACTATATTTTATAAATATACCACTTTTGGCACCCGAACCCTATGGGTTCTCCTTCCCCCATCACCTCCTTCAAGATCCTCTGAACCTTTCCCGAGCCTCTCCTCCTCCTCAAACCAAGGTAAGGGATATGTTGTCTTGTTCTTTTGTTTTAAGGGTATATACATATATATTTATACTCATAAAAATATATATATAACCTTACGGTTTAGTTAAAATATTCTCTTATGCCAGTCCTAGGTCTCCAGGATTTTAAGTTCATGTAGTATTATGAATGTAAGGGAATTATGTTTCCATATGGTGTTGAAGGTATATAAATTTATTTATATATATATATGTATACCCATATACATAAGAATACATCCTTGCGGTTTAGGTGAAAACCCGCATATACCCGATCCTAGGACTTATAGATTTTTGGGTTATGTAGTATTTTTAAACATGAGGGATTATTTTTCTCATGAAAAACTTATATATATATACCTTATATATTCAATTATATATGTATACACACACACACACACACACACACACATAACCATACGTTTTTTAATGAACGTCTATTATATTCGGTTTTAAGACCTCTAAATTTGAATTTCAAAGATGAGGTAGGTTTTTTTAAAACATAAGAAATTATATTTTCATATATATATATATATAGTATACATGGGAATGTATAATTATAAAGTTCTTATAACTCACCTTCTGAACTGGATATAAGTCTTTTAACATTTAACACCAATGGTTAATTTATGTTTTCGATAAAAATGTATGTATAAATTAATTTTGGTGTAATGACCTTATATATACCCAGTTATCTATATACGTTGTATATGTTTACATAACCATCATGTAAGTTGGTTTAATAAATAAAACTTTCAAAATTTATGTTATGATTTAAGATTTAGGGACTCTTTTTCATTAATGGGACTAATATATTAAAGTCATATGGGTGACATTAGATTTTTGGTTTAAAACCTTTAATGCATAATGTACATTCGGATATTTGAATATATGTGTATGCAAATAAACATTAATTCTCAATTTTCCCTAGAATTTTCCAAGGATTTCAAAGAAAGAGTAAAACATTTTGTTTTTGAAATATGAATGTTCTATTTTATCATACTACTCTTTATATACAACCTTGTGTGTAAACAGATTTACACAACACTAAACCCTAATTTTGGATATTCCAAATATTATAATTTTGATGTGATTAGTAATTGTGGAGAGATCATGATTATAATATCCAGGGTTTTCAAATATTAAATTCATATGTTTGAATCACTTATTTTCATATAAATACTTAATAGTATTAGTTATGGTTGAATTTCATTCTTTCCATTTTTTTAAAATTATGTATACCCTTGTGATGTGTTATACTAAAGCATATCAGTAATAAGTGTTTGAGAAATTGTGAGATTAATACCCCACATGAAGTATTTGGTTTATATTTTAATTAATTATGCATCCAAATCATGATGAAATTCCAATATATATTTTATTAATAAGGTTTTAGAATATAAGGTTATCATTTTATGTGACAAGGCTTGCATTAATTTTGTGCATTAGTTGTTACCACATGTGCAATAATCTGCTTAATATACTTTACATTTAATGACATAACCATGAAGTTGATAGTTTTTTATTTAACAATTATATTCCTGATTCACTAAATATATGTAAATTCTAAAGAAAAAAATTAAATTATTTTGGCCTTTTATGGATATAGATTAATATTATTAAAAGTGATATGGGAAACTTTGAATAATATGAAATGTGAAATTAAATATTCAAAGTGGTGTGGGAAATTTTGAATACATGACCCTATTTGGCATATGAGGAATGTAATAGACTCGGTATAACATGTTGGAGACCGATTAATGAAAGCAAATCGAAGCATTGATAGTTTTTATGGGACAATCAAGTCATGGTATAAGGCCATTGACATTTCTGGTCTTGACACAAGGTCTTGAAGGGGTCTGATATTATACGCTCCCTCATTATGTTTAAGATAATTAATTAACAAAGTTGATATTCAACTAGTAGAATATCCATGGTTAAAATCATGTACTTATGAGTATCAGAAGAAGTAAATGCTTTTGGCATGATGTTTATTCAGCACTTATAAAGTTCATTATCTAGTTATGGATTACAGTTGGTAATGAAAGAAATTGAAGTTAATATTATGTTGAATCTGATCATGTATTACTCATAGTTATTAATTTTTCACTTTCATATTCACATGCCATAATTCTTAGAATATCTTTTACTTATTATTCTGAATGAGCCTGCTTATAATTGAATTGTTTTTCTTTATAACTCTGCCAGTTCTCCATTAAATGTTCTCTTATAAATATTATACAATTGTTATGTTATGATACACATGTTACAACATTTATTAAGAAACTGTTTTATGGAAAATTTTAAATGAGTGTTTTCAAATGTTTTTTTGGTATATTATGTTATTTTAAAACCCCTTACTAGGAATTCATATATTCACCCAACGTTTTTGAAATAAATTTTTCAGGTATCAGTTTCTAGCTAAAGAAGCATGTTAGAAGTGGCTAGTTTCCTGAAACCTGAACTGAATCGATCATCTGTATGGGACATGATGAGTGAAATATCAGTGCATGGTTTTTTGTAAAACTTACACATCATGTTTTAAGGAACTAGATCCAGGTATTCTGGGGTCAGGCTGTTCTAGTTGGTATTAGAGGATTCAGTTTAGATAACACTAGAAAACCAAAACTAAACAAAGAAAAAATTACTTAGACATTACAAAGTATGATGTTTTATTAATTTTTAGATGGAAAATGAAAATATCAAACTTTTTTCTCTTCCTATTAATGCCTTAGAAACCATAGTTTCCATATCCATCCATGAAAACTTTGTAAATTATGCACACATTTTTATGACATTAAAATACCTCTATGACATGTCAAACTCTCCCTCTGTACTTCAACTCCATCGAGGAGTAGTTTTGGACTACTTATTTATGATTCAAACCCAATTTCTATCCTACACACATCGGGGAAAGTACTTAGAGGGTCTTTTAGATGCTTCACCATAACAGAATGCATCCAGTCCCTCATGGATTTCCTAGAAGTTGCGGCAGCGGGTGATCTCTGCGCATGATATATGTGCCAAATCATATCCTATGGCCATTATGGACAAGTAATAGACTTTGAAAACCTTGAAATTGAATCTTTTCATTATGTTTACAGACATCAAGTATATATCGATGTATATCGGCTATACACCCATCATGTTACACTCTAGGGACACCATTAGTGTACCCCTGAAATTAAACCATACTACTTGGGTTGCATTTGGTTCATGGATATCGAGAGTTTTGGAATTGTTAGGGGGATCCATGTAACCGGGAACTGGGGAAACCATTAGTCATGGGTGTTGTGTACCAGTTGTCTTATGAAAATATTTTTTTTCCTCCTTTATCCTACCTTTTCAGTGTTTGTTCCTTTGTATGAGTTTTACTGATTGAACTTTCATGTAAAAAATTTATTTTCAGATGGAAGGACAAACCCACATCTTATAACTTCCCATTGAGGTACTAGAAGCCATTATGGTCAGAACCTGTGCAGAAGAATACCTTCCCTTTGTAAACTTATGAAGGACATGCAAACATATTTACAGGATATCAAACAGTTCAGATATTCTCCGCTCATACCAAGGGAATGCCTATATCTAACACTACATAGCCACTGCTCAACTCACTTTGTATAGATGAAGGGGAATGTACCATGAGGGTCTTTTACTATGCTTTACTCTATCCAGAAAATTCATAGTCAGGTTAAGGCTTTAAGAGGCTTCCTTGGAAGGGAAACTTCATACAACCTACATACTCCAAATCCTGAGCTTCAGTTTATACGCCCACTTCTACAACATTGACATTCTCAGACAAGAGACTATCTGAAAAGTTCTTTGATAGTTTGTCCATTCTAAAATCTCTGAACTCTCTACCATTAGAGCCTCCCTCTAGAAGACTGAGTATACACTGCATGAGTTTAACCCATACTGTTCAAGGTGTGTCTGGGCCTGATAATCCGAAGAACTAAACATCAATTTGGTTATTCAGATGGCCACACCTAAGGATCCTCCATGATGGAGGATGTGCTGAAGAAAGTCAGAGAGTTTCATTTTAGCATGGTTATATGAAATGAATTGTGAGGATTCAATTCTTTTTAGGGGGAATAATGTGACGCCCCAAAACTTATTTCTCATGTAATAACAATATTATGGGTTTATTATCATGTTATCTGAACAAAACATACAAATTAAACACAAAATAATTTTATTTAATTAAACACCGAAGTGTTTACATTACATTAAGATAAAAGGGACACCAGTCTACTCAAAAATACCTATTAAAAGTCCTATTATAATTATAGGAAGACCAACCAAAATGACGAAAAATCTAAAAAGGTATTATGGGTCTTTCAGATCCGTCACAACGAACATCAGTATGGATATATCCACTATAACAGCATTGAGAATTAATGAAATGATGTGAACCATCTTATTCAATTGTATTGAGTTTTGAACCCCCCTAATGCATGGTTTTATAAGTCCCCAACTTGACCATTTCTCTTCGGGTGACCGTTGAGTTTCTAATGGCTATAACTATAGCCATTTCTCTTTTGTGGTTTAATTTAAAGTACCTAGGGATAATTAGTTTTCTAAAATAATTTAAGAATTAATTGAAATAAAATTTTTAAACATGTTTATAATTGAAACCATTCCTTGAATTTTGAAAGGACAAATATATTAAATATTTAAAGTCCAATTCATGTGTTTAAAGGGAGGTATTCTTTTTTATCTCTTAATTTAAAAACAAGTTTATGAATGATTTTGTAATACCCTTTTTCAAGGAAAAGTATAATTTAATTTTTTCACCTTAATCTTATAAAGATTAAAATGAAAATCCAATTTTATAAAATATAATATATTCTCTTTATAGTTAAAATGAATATATTTATTTTTATATGATTTTATGGTTAATTTTGACAGTTGATTTGTTTATAAAAAATATACCACAAGGGAAATCCCTTTAGCCAAGACAAAGGAGGTAGCACGTGCTAGGTGGCCAAACCTAGCCTTCATCCTCAGCACAGGAAGACCTGTAGGCATATGTGCGTGCATTCTTGAAGCATGCACGGGGAGCAGAGCACCCCACCGTGCGGGGTGGCATGGCAGTGTGGGTGGGTGCCGGAGTGCACCCACATAACCTGGTATGGGGTGGTATCGAGAGGGGGGAGGGAGAATGATGAGCCTATTCCTAGAGTCCCATACCTATAAAGGTCCGAAAAACCTCCCTCCGTTTTGATGCGGGATAAAGAAAAACGTCCAGGATCAAATCCAGGTCATTGGATCGCAACATGCATGATCTGATCCATTAGATTAGTTCGGATTTCGAACTCCCGTAGCCATGGTATACCTCTATATTTTCATGCACTATCTGATCCAACACATATCTAATCATGACCACCCGAATCTCTTTAAATCACTAAGCCGTCCATAGTCCTCCGATCATCTCCTCCTCAGATCTGGACTGTCCATCACTTTTAAAATCTTCAGACTCACCTTCACCACTAGATCTACCCTCAGCTAATCTCTTTCATCCATTATTTTCTATATTTTCTATTTAAAATTCCATCTTATTCCTCCCACATTCACAGGACCAGTAACCCCTACCCTCCATTTCTCTTGTTTTCTACACCCGTAATTCCTTCCATCTCCATCCGAAACTCCTCTCACGCATTTTCCACAAAGACCAACTCCCCATGTATTTTTATAAACCGAATATGACTCATTTTTTTCATTCATATAGAATTAAAAATATACTAATTATATTTTATATGTATACAATTTTTGGCACCCCGAACCCTATGAGTTCTCCTTCCTCCAGCGCCTCCTTCAAGATTCTTTGATCCTTTCCCGAGCCTCTCCTCCTCCTCAAACCACGGTAAGGGATATGTTGTGTTATTTTGTAATTTTGAGGTTATATACATATATATTTATACTCATATATATATATATATATATAACCTTATGGTTTAGTTAAAATCATCTCTTATGTTGATCCTAGGTCTCTTGGATTTTGGGTTCAAGTAGTATTATGAACGTAAGGGAATTATGTTTCCTTGTGGTGCTGAAGGTATATACATAAATATATATATATATATATATATATGTATACCCATATACATATGTATACATCCTTGCAGTTTAAGAGAAAACCTGCATATACCTGATCCTAGGACTTATGGATTTTGGGTTATGTAGTATTTTTAAACTTGAGGCATTATTTTTCTCATGAAAAATTTATATATATATATAACTTATATATTCGATTATATATGTACATATATATATATATATATATATATATATATATATAACCCTATAGTTTTAAATGAACCTCTATTATGTTCGGTTTTAAGACCTCTAAACTTTGAATTTCAAATATAAGGTAGGATTTTGTTTTAAAACAAAAGAAATTATATTTTCATATATATATATATATATATATTATATACACGAGCATGTATAATTATACAATTCATATAACTCACCTTCTGGACTGGATATAAGTCTTTTAACATTGAACTCCAATGGTTAATTTATGCCTTTTATAAACTTGTATGTATAAATTAATTTTGGTGTAAGACCCTTATGTTTACTTAGTTATGAATATAAGTTATATATGATTACTTAAACATCATGTAAGTTTGTTTAATAAATAAACCTTTTAAAATTTAAGTTATGATTTAAGATTAAGGGACTCTTGTTCATTAATGGGACTAATATATTAAATTCATATAGATGACATTAGATTTTTGGTTTAAAACCTTTAATGCATAATGTACATTTCAGATATGTGAATATATGTGGATGTAAATAAACTTTGATTCTCAATTTTACCTAGAATTTTCCAAGGATTACAAAGAAAGAGTAAAACATGTTGTTTTCAAAATATGAATGTTCTATTTTATTATACTACTCTTTATTTAAACCCTTGTGTATACACAGATTTACACAACACTAAACCCTAATTTTGGATATTCCAAATATTATACTTTTGATCTGATTATTAATTGTGGAGAGTTCATGAGTATAATATCTGGGGTTTGTAACTATTATATTTATATGTATGAATAACTTATTTTCATATATATATTAAATGGTATTAATAAGGGTTTAATTTCATGCTTTACATTTTTTTAACGTTATGTATACTCTTGTGATGTGTTATAAAAAACCATATCAGTAACATATGTTTGAGAAATTGTGAGATTAATACACCACATAAAGTATTTGGTTTATATTTTAATTAATTATGCATCCAAATAATGATGAAATTCAAATATATATTTGATTAATAAGGTTTTATAAAATAAGGTTATCATTTTATGTGACAAGGCTTGCATTGCTTTTGTGTATTAGTTTTCATCACATGTGCTATAATCTGCTTAATATACTTTCCATTTAACGACATAACCATACAGTTGATAGTTTTGAATTTAACACATATATTCCTGATTCACTAAATATATGTAAATTCTAAAGAATGAAATTAAATTCTAATGTCCTTTTATGGATTATGTTTTAAATTATTCAAAGTGGTATGGGACACTTTGAATAATATGAAATGAGAAATTAAATATTCAAAATGGTATGGGATATTTTGAACATACGGCCAAATTTGGAATATGAAGAATGTAATAGACTCGGTATAACGGGTTAGGGACCAGTTAATGAAATCCCCTCGATGCATCAATAGTTCTCATGAGACAATCAGGTCATGGCACAAAGCCATTGAGATTTTAGGTCTTGACACGAGGTCTTTACATGGTCTGATATTATACATTCCCTCATTATGTTTAAGATAATTCATTAACCATGTGGATATTAGACATGTAGAATATCCATGGTTAAGATCTTGTACTTATGTTTATCATAATAAGTAAATGCTTATGGCATGACAGTTATTCAGAACTTAGAGAATTCATTAGCCAGTTATGGATTACAATTGGTAATGAAAGAAATTGATGTTAATATTATGCGCACTATGATCATGTATTACTCTTAGTTATTAATTTTTCACTTGCATATTCTCATGCCATACTTCTTATAATATATTTTACTTATTATTCTGAATGATCCTGCTTATAATTTAATTGCATTTCTTTATAACTCTGTTATTTATCCAAGAAAATTACTCTTATAAATCTTAGACAATTGTTATTTTATGATACACAAGTTACAAAATTTCTTAAGTATATTTTTTATGGAAACTTTTAAAGGAATTTTTTCAAAATATTGTATTTGGTATATTATGTTATTTTAAAACCCCTTACTGGTCATTCGTATGCTCACCCTACGTTTTTGAAATAATTTTTTCTGGTATTAGTTTTTAGCCAAAGAAGCATGTCAGAAGAGGCTGGTTTCCCAGAACCTGAACTGAATTTATCCTCTGTATGGGACATGATGTGTGAAATATCAGTGCATGGTTTTTGTAAAACTTACACATCTTGTTTTAAGGCACCGACTCTGGGTATTCTGGGGTCGGGTTGTTATAGAGTGCACTGATAAATTGGGATGATCCTACTTCTACAAGTGTTTAATAAGAATATCAATGAATCGTTCTTGAATTAAAGAATATATTTTATTATTTATTATGAAATGTTCTCCTAATATATTAAGGTGAATCAAAAATAAACTCCCCCCCAATCAACAAAAAAAATACATTTTTAAAAAGCAGTCTAGTTGAAATTTAATTTTTTTTTTATTTTTTTCCTTCAAAGAAAATGATAGTGATGAAACTTGGATCCTTGAAAATATTTTATCTACCCATATGTCAAAGAAGGGTAGAAATTTATTTCATACTAGGTCAATCTGATTATTATTTTTGTAGAAATATTCATTCCAAACATAACCCATTTATTAAATGGGTTATCATGTTGAGTTATCATGTCACATATTATTTAATATTTAAATAAATATTTTATATTTTGATACGTAACTTATTATATTATATAGATTAAAATTTATTATAATAATTTTAAATATAGAAAACAATAATTAAAAAATAATTTTGTTTATAGATCTTCATTATAATATAATATATTATTTATTCATATATGAATATAAATTTTAAATTTTGAAATAATCTTTTCATTTATTGGGTTGTCTTTTCTATTGTGGATAACCCTAATCCAAACCATTTATTATTCAAGTACCAGGTTTGTGTCCTGGTAACATGTTAGGTAAATTTTTTTTACTATCTACATGAAAAAAATTGATTAAAAAATTAAATAAAAATTATAATGGAATAGTGGGAAATGGGAACAAAAAAGCTATTTAAATCAAAGTATTTGATAATTATATTATTATTTGAATCTATATGTGACAATTTTATTCACATTATGTTTATTTATTGAGTCACAATCTTCATAATGTTAGTTATTTATGTGACCTAGGGATTTATATACTCTTTACTCGAAAGGCATGACAACCCAAGGAAATATTTGAAGCCATTAAAATGAATGAAAGAAAAAAATTGGTTATTAATCTTTAATTAATGATATTTATGACTCAAATTTTATTACAAAATAACTTAAAGAATAAGATATTAAATATTTTATAAAAATAAATAAAAAATTATTTGTAGTAGTCATCACACAATACACAACTTTTATTTCATCATTGTAGTAATTTATACGCTATAAAGTTACATTCACTATAATGATTACAAATAGAACTATATAATATATAATCATATATGGATATCAAATAAAGAATAACAAAATAAAAGATACATTAAAATTACAATGAAAAATATTAGTGGTAGAATGAGTATGATAGAGTACCAAGAGAATGATATGGATGATTATAGAGGATAAAATGATGTGTATGTATACTAGTAAATGTGAACATTTAAGTGTATAGTGATTTTTTGAATAATAATGTGACTGTTTCAATAGTAATGTGACCATTAGATGATTGTTATTATAGAATCTTCCAGTAAAATAAAAAATATCACATGGTAATAGAATTTTTAATTTATAAAATTAATTTTTATTAATCAATTAATTAGAATGTAATTATATATATATAAATATATCTATATATATGTCTTAAAATTATAAATATTTATTTAAATGGAGTTCATAATTTTTTTGTTCTAAATGAATGATTTTAAAATTCACTAATTTTTTATATTTATTTTTTAAATTTATCATGTATGTAAAGTTATATTTATAAAAATGGAATTAAATTTATAATCAACCTGTCAAAAATAGCCAATGAAAATTTTATTAAAATTTTCCAAGATAATTTAATTTCTAAGTAAATATTAAAATACAGTACACATTTATGATATGCATTAAGACTTTAGTGTTACTTAAATTTAAATAATAACTAATATAATTTATTTAACTTCCTAATATATATATAAATATTTATATTTATATATTAAAATAAAAAAATTTAAAATGTCAAAAATCAATTTCCAAGATCAATAAATAAATTTTCAAATTTAATTTTTTTTAATGATTTAAAATAAATAAACTAAATTCTTTTCTAAAGAAAAAATAATATAAATATTGAAATTTCAATTACTTGATTAAAGATGTCTAAATTCATGGATTACATTTCAAATATGTTGATTTGAAATCATGGGTAATCCAATGGTTTTCAATTATACACAACATATATTTCTAATAAACATGTAAAAAATATTAAATAATTGTCACTCAATATAAGTACACTCCAATACACCTAATACTCTTCACTCCAAAACTATTGTGAATATTTTTCACTACATTTCTCTCTCTTCATATTCCTTTCAAGGATCTCTTAAAATATTGATGTGTTCTTTCTCATGTATTATGAATACATTTAACAAGGTAATATTTTATAATTTTCTATTCTTTACAATTTAAGATTATTTTATAATAATATATTTTAAACAATCATTTTTTGTTATTACATAATTTCAATTCAATGATATTATCATCCATATGACATGTTATTAGTGGGATATTACTCACTCCTCATTATCTCCTTTTTCTAAGACATTATTATACCGATATAAGGGTTCTTAATCTCTTATCTTCGTATCCCATTTATAATCATATTAAATTATTTTACATTACAATAGAAATTGTTTTTATACAAAACTATTTTAAAAATGTTAATGATAAATTACTATTCACTCGTATTATAACTTCTCTAAATGTTGTTATAATTTTAAAATATTTCCTTGTTCATAAACTGCATTTTCTAAATCTCTATGTATATTATGTATTCATAGTAATGTATATGTAATATTTATCTTGGGGAGACTCTATCAAAGGAATCATTATAGTGATATATTTTGTTTAGATTCTACTAGGACCCTAATGGAAAAAACGTTTTTTGGGTAAAACATAACCTTTTGTATAAAAACATGCTGACTTATGGGTTTCTCCTTAACAAATATAATATCCCTTCTACGTATCAAATACGGGTGTCACATACTCATAGTTTTTAGTGGGTATTTTATCTATTAATAATATTGTTTCTACCATTGAAAACTATTATGTTTAAAATTAATTTAGATTAAATTTTTTTATAGTGAACGTTTTCATCCCTATTACTCCTCTATAGTTCCTTAGATATCAGTAATCTCTTTTAAATTTTGAATATCTTATTAGTCTAAAATTTTATTAATGGATATTAACCTATATATCCATATTATATCATTAACTAGGGTAGCCCTAATAATCTATATTTTGTTTATTTTTGTAAGAATATTTACTGATTACTTAACAATGTTTATGGAAGAGGTTTCTTAAAGAAAATTATATACTATATTGTTTATCTGTTATAGTCATAAAATGGATGAATTATCTATATTATGTGATTTTTCGAGCCTATAATTATATATACCCCTAATGATTTTGTACTTCTCATTAGATAAAATAAAATAGGGTTATGGGTGTGTCCTTACCATTTATTTATGTTATAATGACACAAGACCTAGATGGTATGGTTATAATATATTCTATTATTAATTAAATAATTATTAGATCTAGTTTTTTCCATGTAATCATTTATTTAAAATTTTTATATCATCAATGACTTTGTTATGCTCATATTATCAGTTATATCATCATTTGAAAATTTATTCCAACTTTATAATTTATTTAATGTTTATTTCATTTTTAATTCTGGGGTATTCTATTCACTGTTGTGAATATGAGTTTAACCTTTATATTTTTTCTCAATTTCCATAAGAAACCATGATGGATACTATGTATTGTCCAAATATAATAATAAGAAAATTTATAATATTTCATATATTGGTATCATATGCTTTATGTTTTCAATGGAATTTAATGTTTATGTATATATCTAGTATACTCAGGCTATAAAATTTTATATCCCATGTATTTTGATCTTATGAATTTTTTCCCATTATAAAAAATTACCACTAACTTTGTGTTAAAATAGTAATAATTATTACAAAAAAATTATGGATTTTGTGAATTATTCATATAAATTATAATTTTATAGAGGTACTAACAAATATTAATTTTCCATAGTAATTTCATATATTTATGAGGGTTATATTTTATAATTATAGATCTCTATAGAAAGGTATAATTAATAAAATTACATAAAATTCTACGAAAAATGAGTACATAGACTTTTTAGAGATTTTTAATGTAGATTTTTATGGATTAACACACACAAAGAATTTTAGAGGACATAAGTAAAATATCTTATTCATTAATTAATATAATAAAATAACATGGGTATCCTTATTATTAAATGAAAATGATTTTTTGGATTTCATTTTGAGGTATTGAAAAATTTATTAGAATATGTTTTGAAAGAAGTTACTAAAATTTATATTAAAAAATTAATCAAAATTATCATATCCCAAGAAAAAGGATTACAATGTGAATTTTGATATATTTCACTATTACTTGTCTATAAAGAAACCTCAATGAAATAGGTTTTTAGATAAATAAAACAAAACTATTAAAAATATGATATAATATTTGTTGATTGTAACTGAACATTCATAATTTTTTTAGAAATATAATAAAATGGTTTTCATATATAATTCTAATTTTAAATTTTGATACATAGTTAGGAAAATACTCATAACAAAATTTGGTTTAAATAATAACTATGTTTTATGTATTTTTTATCTTTTAAAGGTAAATATTAAATTTTTAAAAAGGGATGTAAAGTTAGGAATTTTTTTAATAAAACTGATGGAGAATTATTTTTGGATATTAATTCATGATTAATTCTTATATATCATTGATTATGAATCATTTAATGATAATTGAAATCAAATATTACACTATTGTTAAATATGTACTCTTTACTCACTCAATTAGTGATGAAACATGTGATGATGATGTTGATAAAGATAAAAGACACACTATAGAGATTCCAAAAACTAATTAATATGATTCAAAAAATTATTTTCAACTCAATATTAAATTTAACAATGTTTCAATACATAGAACTCCAAAAAACATTATGCAATAAAGCTGATAAAAATTAATTTTATGTTTTATGAGATATTATCTCATTATTTTAAATAATAAAATGAGGTTTTTTAATAAAAAATGAATTTATCTTGTTAATCCAATGAATTTTAATGAGTAATAAATAGATGATAGTTGAGTTTATGAAATAAATGATAAAGTCAACCAGATTAAGAAGAATAGAATATGGGATCTCATTCAATGAATAATGAAAAAATATCATTAGATGAAAATGGGATTATAAAAAAAGTTTAATAATGATGGTGAAATTATTTTTAAATAATGAAAGACTTTATTGTGTGGGGTACAATCATATTTAGGGTGGGGTTATTAATGAGACCTCTTAATTAGTAAAAACATTAGAATAAATAATTTTTTATTAGTTATTTCTACCCAAATGAAGACTAAAATATATCAAATGGATGAGAAACAACCATAAATATTGGGTTTTTAGATTTTTACATTCATCTTAATAAATAATATGTTCTTGAAATAAAAAATTGTGAATATTGGTGGTACAAGAATGAATAAATTGTTTAGGTATTAAAAAAATAAGAGATAGAATGGGAATCATATACTGATCAATTCTTGAAGAATTTGGCATTCAAACATGGAGGAATTAATAAAAAACATTTTTATGTATAATAATTTTGAGTATATGCTCATAAAATAGATCTGTGTAGATAATATCATATTTCGATAATAGAAGTAATAAACATGTAAGGATATTTTTTAATATGAATAATAAATATGGATTGTGGGATGAAACATTTTCATAGATTATAGATTAATAAAAGATCTAATGAAACATTTATATAATAACCAAAATATCTCAACGTGGTGTGAAAATAATCTAACATGGAAGATAATAATCATATTTTATCACCCATTATGAAAATTTTGTAGTTATCAATGGATAAAGGTGGAAAGACAGTGAATCTCATGATGTATAAAAAAATAATTATACATATATTCAATTTGATTATTACTTAAATAGATATTATGTTTTACAAGATTAATTTCACATGATAAAAAAGAGATCCCATAGAAATTTAGTTCTTGGTAGTCAATCAAATATTTAAATTCATCAAAGGTACATAATATTATTTCATGTTCCATAAATGATTAAAGGATAAAAAATAGTGACATTTACTAATTGTGATTGGGATGGTTCAATTTAAGATCATAAATACAAATATAAATATCCTTTCTCTCTTGGGAGAAAGTGTATTTCATGTATCAATAAGAATAAATGTTGTATTTAATTGAGTATAAAAGAGTTTGAGTATATAAATACAACACACTCATATACCCAATTGATTGAGATGAAGCAATGAATAGATGATATTTACGAAAATGTTCTATTGACAATATCAACAAGGTGTGGCCATTATAATTTTATAAATACTATTGAAAATTCAGATAAAAAACCATAAATTATGTATATAGAGATCTAGTATCATTTCTCTAATAAAATTATAGAGTAATGAGTTTTGAAATAGAATCACTTGTTCATAAAATATCATGTAGTGAACATAAAGAGAAAATCACTCTTTAGAGAGGTATTTGAGAGGCAAAGGTTAAACCTTGGTCTTAGACCATTTACTTACACTTCATAGACTATAGTAAAATATATTTCTAAGAGATATATATATTTTTACATGATTACATTTAGTTGAAATAAAATATCCAATGATATTTATTTTCTTTTGGGTTTGTTGCTGAAGGTGGAGAAAATGTGGGTAATGTAGATGGATTCCCATGATGATATATTAAAATGAGAAGTTTTGTTTTTCAAGAAGAAAGTGGTAGAATATGGATAATTGGTTTACTAAGAGATAAAGTGAAGGGGAACATGAGTTATAATGTATATATATGTTCATATGTGTGTTTAAACAATTTATATTAACCTATATAAGGTAAAAATTAACAATATAAAAGATTCTATTAATATAATTTTTTTACTACTGTTTTTCACGTTCAATTTATATTACATTGAATTATTGTAAATAATTTATTTAGTAATAATATATGAATATTCATAAGTTACATTTTTGTGGTTGGTGTTTTAATGTAATGAGTTCCAGATTTTTTCAACAAACCCAGTGGGATATTATTGGTCTAAAAAAATAGTTTTTTATTGGGTTTATGTTTTATTTAAATATAAGTCAAGATATGAATCATATCAATATTATTAATTTTATGATGAAGAGGAAAAATTTTGGAGTTTCTTAATGCAATGTTTTTTATAGGAAAACCCTATTATGCTAGAAAAAAATGTTCTAGAATGTCCCTTTGGAACCTCTACATACAAAATATAGTTTTAAGTTATAAGTAAAAACTTGATGTCAATATATCGATGAAGAAATCATGCTCTAACATATTATAATAAATCACTACCATCTCACTTAGTTGGTCCCATGGAAGAAAAAACACACATAAAAAATGAAATAAACTCACACACCTCTGAACAAAAAGGATTTACGTAGTTTTGAACTTATTCCTATTCATAGGATAAATCAATCAAACAATTTATCAAAAAGATAGAACATGTGGAAAACTCATTATGTTACAATTTATCTAAATGATAACACTAAATAAGAGAAGCAAAAGATAAAAATAGATGTCTATAAATTTAATACTATATAATCAATTTGATCCTGAGCCAACTATTTATGGGTGAGTGATTCTGGTTGTGCCAATTCCATCACCAATATATATTTACACTCCATCAAACACCTCAATTGTTTAATGATTGATAGTGAGTTTCTATCCCCAGTTTGAACCATGGAAAGAGGATATGTTTATTATTAACTCTTCCTTTAACATATCTAGAGTCCAAAATTTTTGATATATAGTTTCATATTATTATCTTTTTAAATTTCACCTTCAATAATTATTCAATGCATTAAAAAAACAGTCTTTACAAAATCACCTAAAAATATCCCTCAAGAAGATCATTTTTCAGGGATCCCCTAGTCACATTAGGTATAAGACACTAATTATATTCCTTTTTGAAAAAATATATTATATTCATTAAATCCTTACAAAATATTAAGAATCCTATATCATTATTTTTTATTTTCCAGGTCTCACTGGGGAATATAAGAACTAGATAAAATATCAAACTAAGACTTTTGTTATTATATATGCATGGTTATGACATCCATTGATCTTATATATCTCCATGTCTCTATATTCCATAATCTTCAAGATGATGTGATACTCTTAATAATTAAAATAATGATAACACTCTAAATATTATAAATAAATACATAATTCTTATTCTTTACTCCAAGTTACTCTAATAAAAAACATATCCATATCAACTCCTTCATCTATTCCATTCCTATAACATACTCAATTTATAGGTTAGAAAGTAAAACTATTAGATATAGTAAGAAATATAACTTTAAATAGTTCCTAAATAGGTAAACACAGTATTAGAGTTATTTTTTCATTTGTCCACATCTCTTTCAATGCCTCCATAAAATTAAACTCACAATAGATCATATATTCTGAAATTTTAGACTAGTCTTTCCAAACATTTGAGATACCAATGTATATATGTTACTACTTCCTGATGATCCTTTTATGGAATTTTGATAAACCTATTAACAACTCTTTTCACATTATAAATGTTTATCCTTCTAAGAAACCATGGAATACATAAGTCCTCCAACAGATGAGGAATATTAAACCCTGATTATATATATAACCTCATGTTACATTTGAAGTTCTTTATCTCTAGATAATTTTAAAATCTAAGACTAGAAGGGATGGATAAAGTTTATACCGAGACATATCCAACCTTTCTAGTACCTTATAGATATAATTTGATTGATACAACATCAGTGTTACTAGATTCAAATCCTTTTGGATTCTTAGCCCCAATTTTTTTTAGATTATCTAAAAACCATTTTCATAATTCATTCAAACAAATATTTTTTTATCTAATTATTATGTTTCTTGTATAGTCCTACTAAAATCATTTAATTCATATAAAAGATAATTATTACTGATATTACATCATCACACACCTTTTTATTGTATTAATGTTCCCCATTAAACTAGAAGAACTATATTTATTCCATGAAGGAATAAAAATACAATTTCATTGTGTGGGTGGTTTATTTATCCCATAAAAATATTAATTAGTATTTAATAACAAATTTATTTTGTATTATTTTAATCCTTATTGTATATAATTGGATAATTCATTCTTTAAATCTCAAGGAAGGAAATCCATTTTCAAATCTTACTGTTCAATATTCAGATCATCATCCATAACTCTCAAAAAACCTTTAATATTTTTATGTTCTTAGAAATTAGAGATAATATTTTGTGTAATACACTAATTTTTTTATTAAAATATTTTTATAATAAATCATTCTTTGGGATGCATGCTATCATCCTCATATTCCTAAAATAGAATTCTAATTTATTCTTCAGTGCTATTTTCCAATGAGATGTTCCATTATCTCCCATGTTCATTGATTTGAAAGGATTATATCCGATCCTTCATCACTATCTTTGAATATTTTGACTCTCTAGGACTTTCTTCCTCTTTTTAGTTTTTAGTTTCTCCAATTCCCATATGAAGCAGGTAAAAAAGATCAAATATAAAAATCAACAATAGTATTCTAACATTGGAATACCACCTCAATTATGATGGTTTTGATCCTTTTATAAATTCTCTTTCTTGAAATATTTCAATATTTTATCTGGCCATTGTTATTTTTTGTGAATTTGGTATTGGAAACACATATAGAATCTGATATTTATTTTACACTTATCATTTTAGTAAAATATAATTTTTATGAAACTTTAGTCATTCATAAACTATCCGAATCATACATAATTTCATTGAGATAAACTATAAAATTATCAAATGATTCTCTATTCCTAGTTTAATATCCAACTAGGATTCAATTATTTCATCAAAATGAACCTTTTTTCTTCTAATGACCTTAAAAAGATTACTTTTCTAGAGATGAAATCCAAATTATCCACAACCATACCATAGAATGAGACATTATTAGGACTTTTATTATAGATTTTATATATTCTTGAAGTTTACATGGACATTGGAGATTCATCTAGAGACATTGAGGTGGTATAAATCTATAATTTTTGTAGTATGGATATCATTTATAGTCTCTTTTACCAGTAGTGTTGAAGGTCTCTGATTCCAGAGGTATTCCATATATTTTATGTCTTTTTCAAAAAATTACTTTCTAAATAATAATTGTAACCTTTTAATCTTTAATATCATGTTAATTTCAGAATTCATACACTTTACCAAATGATTTTTCTCATGGTTGTAGGAATCATCTTCTCAAATTCAATTCCTTCATTTTAGTAAATAGATATAACTGTTTTCTTCCACATTATCCACCATTTTTTGACATTAAGAACTTTTTCTTCATTAAAGTATCCTTTTCCACCATGGATCTACATTATATGATGGATCTGAAAAATTTATACTTTTGGTTAATAATGAATCCCCATACAGTTTGAGCTACATTATTAATTATGGTAACATAGTATAATGACCAATCATGAGAGAAAAAATGTATTGGCTCCCATACATCGATATACACCATCATTAACATCTAGTTATTTGGAACATTCCTTCTTTGTTAAAGGAAACATTCCAGTCCTTTCGAATGATAAACTCCTCAAATGTTATATACTCCACATGGTTTATTTTTATTATCCATTAAGCAACAAAAATTTTCATCCCATTTTCACTCATGTGGCCGAGATACTCATTCCCCAACTTTTTCATTACTGGAAATCATATTTAAATATGTATTACATATCTTTTACTCTTAATAAGGTATAATATTTCATAATTCACACATTTTGACACCACCATGGATCCTCATGTGATCTTATATAAAAATGTCAAAAATGTTTTAAATAAACCCATTTCATACCACTGACTTACTGAAATTAAGTTCTTTTGTATCATCAGTATGTTCTACACTCCATGAAACTACAGTAGCTATCATTTTCTGGATTATGAATTCAGACCACCCATTCAAATAATCTTAAATGTTTAATTAAAAGTAATATATACCTTAACAAATATTCAACATAAATATTTTCTTATTCTCCAACTCTCAGATGTTGAGTGAATTGAAGCCTTAAAATAAATGATCCATGACTCCAATGTACCGTTTACACTTATTAAGACTATATTTTTCGTCACTATGGTATTTATTGATGAATTTATTGAATATATTAAATATTTAATTATATATTATCTAAAATACTACTATTTTACCCCCCATCATTCCCTAATGTCAGTACATATGTCTAAGATCAACCAATTTGTCTCAGATCTTCTCCCTTTTTATAAACTCATCATTTAACCTTTTCACTGAGTGGATCACCCTCTACCTTAAATAGTAAAACTTTTTAGTAGTTTATTGGGTGTAAATATTCCAAATATCATCATTTAGGATGATATCATGAGGATCCTCAAACAAAAGATCATTTTTACCACTTGTATTACTCTGTGTTGTAACCATAACATATAATGATTCCAAAAGTAATGAAAAACAAATCAATTCCAATAGAATACCCCAAAACGTAATATTGCGATCCCATTATTTTCATTCCTTAACATTAAATCACTTTTTCAGAATTCTTAAAACTTGAAAAAAAATTGATGCTGAAGGACCGTATTATTCTGGTGCCTTTCAAAACATGGAAACATAAACACTGGTACATAAGTAAGAAACATTATCTCTCACTAGGTAATTCATGACTAGAACCCTTCCTTGACACATCATGATTAATACATATCTTCATAACCTGGGTAAGGAAACATTAAAATGTGTAATCTCAGATAATCGATAAGGGTAAAAAAGGAAGAAATTTAAGCCTAAACATAATAATAGGGGTATGCAACTTGATAATAACATTATGAAGATCAAACCCTTCATATAAAAGACCATAAAAATTAAAAAAGGAATAAATATCATCAGTTCATAAGAAAAGAATCATAAGGAAATAAAGAACACAATCCATGAAAGCGTATTAAAGGAATAAGATGTGGAATTGTGTCATACATAGACATGTGATATCATCCCCTATAAGCCAAGAATCATTGCTACAACTTATAAAGGAACTTCATGGTAACGTCTCCTTTTGGGTGGGACACACAACCATCCTCAGTCAAATTCTTTTCCTTATAATGGACTAGGTTTCCCCACCATCCAATTTCATGGGGACTGAAACTACAGGGTATGATACACCAGTATCCCCAGTCGTTGTCTTTTCTTTGTTAAGGTTCAAGTTTTCCCATATTTTCATAGTAGATCAAGCCCATCGACTTGATTCACATCATTATCTCATGATATATAAATATTTACCCAATTAATTGTAGGGATATATATATCCCACCCATATCATAAAAAAACATTCATACACACCAACCAGATAATAAAACATTCATTATATCATGAACCATAAAAAGAGATGGGTTTTATATACATCTTATCATAATCCCATGAAATGAAATGGGTGTTATAAACAAGTAATTATATCTTAACCTATGAAAAAAATATATTTTTAATTATCATTTCATCATAGACTAACCCTTGAAAAGAAGTATTTTTCACAAGCATAAAACTCATGGAAGAGGAATGAGTTTCATAAACATAATTCCATCAAAACATAAAGCATCCAAGGAAGGAATATGAATCGAACCATCGAATCATTTCACTGAAGGGAATGACTAACATAAAAATATTTCATCTTAGATAGAAAATAACTTTAAAATATCTTTTAAAATCATTTATTGAGGAAAATATTCTTTCTTCTTTGAATAAGTTTCTTTAAAATATAAAACACTTTGAAAACCATTTTATTGAAAAAAAACATAAAAAATTATAAAAAATTATTAAGAAATATTTTCAAATACTTTTTCTTTGAAAACATATAAAAATATATTGAATATGTTTTGAAAACCATTTCCCTTTAAAACATATAAAATTATCTATAAAATGTTTTGAAAACCATTTCATTAAAAAATATTTGAAAACTTATAAATAAATGTTGAAAAAATTTTGAAAAAATTTTTACAAGAAAATTTATGAAAGAAGATTGAAAATATATTGAAAAACATTTTTATTGTAAAAATATGAAAGAATCTTGAAAATATTTCAAAAACAATATTTTCCTATAAAACATAAAATAATATTGAAAACAACTGGAAAACATTTTTCTCTTGAAAACATACAAAATAAGCTTGAAAACATTTTGAAAAAATTTTTCATTAAAAAAAATAAAATAATAAATTTATCTAATATTATGAAGAAAATTTATTTTAAAAAATATCTTTGTAATATTGTAGTGTAATCTTTAAAAGAATTACAGTCATGATGGCAGGTTAATCCGTACATACCGATCATTCATTAGGAACCGTAATAAGTTTATAATAGTACCTCAATTTGAAAATGAAAATAAGATTCACTTTAAAAACCCTTTTGTTTAAAAGATAAAAAAATTGGAAAAAAATTCTTTTCAAAGATCATATTATTATAGTAGAATATTTTTCGAAACCTTTTACAAAACCTGGGTTTGGAGAAACATATATTTCTGACCCAAGAGAGAGGTAAAGTCGGAATTTCTTAAAAACATTTTATTAGTTATATTAAATACCAAATAGTGACAAAAGGTACAAATACATGAATATATATTTATTAAATTTTTGAGAATAGATATCATGAAATTTCATGAGAGTTGGATCATATTATTTCATCAATGAAAGAAAAATCATAAATAATCTGGATAAATGATGGGATTGTTTTAATAAACTCTTACCACATTGTAACATGGGATCATGATATACATGTAAAAAAATGAAATGAAATTAATATTAAAATATCAATAAATGAAGGATATTCATGATATTACATGTTAAATACACCTTAAAAAAATAATATAGGTTCATAACAAAACATATGCCTCAAATAACGATAATTGGGACAAAACATTCTTACAGATTAGGTAACTTTTAAAACATAAACCCCATGGGAGAAATATCCTAAAATGGAAAGTTAAATACCAATAAATGTAATTATAATAGGAATATAATACCTTCAGGGGTATTATTTACACCACACAAAAAATGTGAGTGGTGAATAAAGAATGTATCTCAGGGAAATAAAAAGTGAGATGAAATCCTCTTATATTATGTCTTGACTATTGTCATACTCATTCAAACCTCATATATAATAAATTTATGTTTATTATACATAATTTAACAAAACATATTATTATATATAATACCATATATGGTTTTATTAGGACTTTAAATTACCTTATTTTTAACAATTTCATTTTAAGGTTACACTACACATAATATTTTCTTTGTTTTTCGCATGTATCTGAATTTATTATATAGTTGGTCATTATATATGAATATATCATTATTTAATGAATTGAAAACATGATATAAATATAATTTTTATTGTTTATTTCTGTATTATAATAATATATAAAATATATAAGTATGAAATGGAATACACTGTTCATGGAAATGACAGGTCGCACACACGCATTAATACTATTTCTGTTTTATTTCCATATTGAAAGAAAGATAGAAAATGAAATATATATATATTTATATAATATCATAAAATTAGATTTTTTTGTCGCATATATATTATAATTTTACTAAACATATCTTTAATACATTCCATTTAGTGTGTGAATGAATCAAATCGCTTTGAGGGGAGGTAGTCCACACTTCCTTAAAAGAAATTATCATATTTACATAGGATTTAAAGAATAACTGTATGTTATAAATAAAAATTACAAAAGAATAAATAAATTATAAATATAATAAATATAATATATAAATATATTTTCCATCATAATTTCAACCATGAGAGGCGATGATGGAAAAATAAACAATCATTGTTTTGTGAGGTTGTAGTTCGTCGTACACATAAACAGTATGTTCGTTACGCATTATATGGAAGTGAGTGTAAGTGTAAGTTAAAAACAAAGCATAAAAACACCCGATTATATTTATGAAACTTTTTTTTGTTTTAAAATCATGTAATAATAAGGGTTTATGAAGTGGATAAAGGAAAATAAAATAAAGGTGCTTGAGGAAGTTTGTTACCTCTTCTTTGGGTAACTCCTTTTGGTTTTCACCAAAGGGATTTCATGGATTTATTTCTTACAAAAAAATGAATCAAGGAGAAAATGAGGGATTTTTTTAAGAGGATTGGTCATATATTTTATAAACCTAAGAAGGTTTAGAGGTGTGAAGAAGAGGGAGAGGTGGTGGCCTTTTATAAGGAAGGGAGGGGACACACTTGGCATTTTTGCAAACAAGTTAGGTGTTTTGATGTTTTTAACCAAAAAATGACATAAAAAAAACAAATTTATGTTTTAAAGAATAAATATGTCCAGAAAATGGGTGTTTTACAAGTTTCTAGGTCATTTATCCCATTAAATTTATGGTTTACTCCACTGCTAAGATTAATTTTTCTTAAATCAAAGTAATTAATTTCAATTACATTCATTAATATTTTTGGTCAGAAACTAATTTAACCATATTAGACATTATAAATTATTATTATTAAAAATATGGATTAAATATTTTCAAATTAAAATCACATAAGAGGAATAAATTAATTTAAATTTAATCTCGCATGCGGGATGACAAAGTGGGTTTTTAAAATAAAAACCATAAAAAGATTTCAATGCTTTTATAGTCAATTTCAAATTTAAATTGAGTAAAATGACCTAAATTTGATTAATTGATAAAAATATGATATAATTAAACCTTAAAAAATTTAAAAAATAATTTTTTTTTGTATTGATAAATTAGATAAATAATCATTTTTGAATTAAATTTCAGTATTTTCACTATTCATTAAAAAGTGAAACTGTACAGAAACATACCAAAAATTTACCCTAAATTAATTTTTATGTTTATATTTAATATATATTGTATTTTTGACTTATTTAATCCATAAAAGTTTATAAATTGTATTTAAAATAGTTTCTCTATTAAAAGGTAGTAAAAATGCCTTAATAAAAATATGGTATTTTATGGGTAAAATTGGGTTTGTTTTTATCTTAAGCCTATAAAATCTATTAGAAGAATATCAAAATTATTTTATTTCATATAATATATATATATATATATCATATTAATATCACTCAATAACTGTGATTAATTTAATTTATTAGGGTAAAACAGCTTTGTGGGCATAAAAATAATAATATCTTCCTTTATATTCAAAGGGTTTTCATATTCATTTCTAATTTATTTGTAACCAATGGATTATTTTTATATTTGAGAAAAAAATAAAATTTCACAAGTTATTTAATCCATTTTATAACTAATAATTAGACAAATAGGTTATAATATTTTGATTATATATCATTATTGTTATTCGGTCTTGTGTGTTACATAATCCATTAAGGAAAGTCATTGTTGCGTGTAATGCAAGATACCATTGGTGTTCCGTGTAGAGAATAATAAAATTTATGTTTCATTTAGTGAAATATTAACTTGGTTTTCATATAACTCCATCCAAATAATGTTCTTTAATATAAAATATTTTTATTGTTTCATGAAATGAAAAATATCAAAAATATTAAATTAATTTGAAAAAACTATATTGAAAAATCGTAGGGTGTTACACAAACCTCCAATTGATTTTAGATTACTATGAATCATGTTGATAGAAATAAAATAATCTTCCACCAAATATCATTCAAAATTCATCGAATAATATAAATTTTATTTATTTTACTAGGCTTATTGTTTATTTCTACGAGTATGTCCACTAAATTTGTATTTATTTTCACCACTCAGATGTTTATGGAAACATATAGGGCCAAAATTATTTATTAAAACAATGTTTATTTCTATTTTATTTTTCCTCATATATATTATTAAATTTATTTTGGTTTGACTCCCTACACTAGAAGAACCATATCTCTCTAAAGTTGATAATATTCAATATGCATCTTCTAGAATATGAAATCTAACATATCAAATTCATTTATCCATAAATTACCTTATTCATACTCTATTACTTCAAAAATTGTAATCTCACACTAAAATTGAAAGCATAAAATATTTTTACTTCACACAATTTATACTTCTCATCTCTGATACCACTTATTATACTAGAAACCAGAAATTTCCAAAATGTCATTTTGGGCCCACAGCTAGTGGAACATGGTCAGAATACATGGTATGGGAACCACATGATGTCAATGTTTGGATGAATAAACTATTATTATATATTTTGTGATGAATTTTTTTAATCTCATTCACTAGATCCTTTAGAACAGAACAACAGAACACATAAAAAATAGAAGAAAATCACACCATATAGGATAATGAGGATTTACAAGGTTTAGAATTAATCCTCTTAATTAGGAGAAAGCACATAACCTTTTAATCAAAAGATATAAAATGATTAAATATTGACAAGTTAAAAGTTCCCAACTCTATAACACTATCATATAGAAATTTAAGGTAAATCATACAAGTGTAATACTCTAACACTATAACATACAAGTGACCCAAAACTATCAATTTATAGAAGAATACTTACTATTATCCCAATTTTATTTCCATTTTATCTTTCTTCTCCATCAAACACCTTGATCATAGAATAGTTAATAATTAGTTCTCATCACAATTTTAACCCTAAAAAATAAGGATATGTGCATCTAAAAATTATCCATGAGAAATTATAGATAGTATCATTTAGGGACTCCTTGGGTTTAATACCAATTTAACATCTTCCATGTGATACTTCTGATTTTTAACATGTTTCATATATTTATATTCTAAAATTTATCCTTATGAAATTTAAATTTAAATTACATAAAAAATATCTTAATAAGTTCACCCAAAAACCCATTTATAAAAGAAATGAAAAAAACATCAAAACCCAAGTTCCATAATTTACATCCATTAATTTTATTTGATTAAACCAAAATGAAGATCATACCCAAACATAATTAAACATGAATCCTTCTTATCATAAATATTTTGTGAATATAATTAACATGGATATAGATTAATTCTTCTCCAATGGTATCTACTAGCTATTTTAAATATAAAAACACATGGGAATGATCCTTCATTCATTATAGGATACTATAACCATAAGTAAATATAAATGTAGAGATACAACTTTATATGAAAGAGAATCACACACTATATAATCATATTCATATGTAACACTTAAAAAGGGTATTAATCCATTTTATATATCAACCAAATACTCTATTTGACAAAATGATATTTATTGAGGAAATAAATAATGGATAAAAGGGAAGAAAGTAGAATTTAAGGCCAGTTTAAATTTTATAGGCCAAGTGCATCCTCTTCTATAAAAATAATGCAAATATGAGGTTGGGAAACTATAGTGGAATGGATAGTGGGAGATCTTGATTTTTATCTATTAGAAGCTAGAATATCTTTCTCTTTGTTTCCCTAAATCCAAGTTCCTCCAATCCATAAATTATGAGGGAACACATTTCTATATTTTTAGGTAATATAAACTACAAACCTATGTGTGGGATAGAGGCATTTAATACATTTTTTATTCACGAAAGAGTTTAATTCATTAGTTATATACCTTTCTTTATTAATAGTGATAATACTAAAGAAGATACATGACTTAAGTTCATATAGTCTTTACATCACCATAAAAGACATTATTATCCAATACAACTAAACTATATTAATTGTTAATTATTCCTCCACCTATCATAATACCATTAGAAAAAGAACCATCTGAATCCAGTTTCATACATGAGGAATGAATTGCCTATGATAGACATTGACTAGATTTACCATTTTTGATTGTTGAGGTATTCTAAAAATAAAATAAACGACTCTAATACATGGAACCATTCATTGGAAATGATTGGAAATGATCATTGTTATCTGCATTAATTCAAACACCTAATATTGCATGACCTTTAATTGAAACAATAATCATTATATGCTTATTATATTGGAAGAAACACAGCTTCTATGGCCACATTATTCTTGATATTGAGGTCTTCATTAACCAAGGATACTACAAACAATGAAGTTAAGAGAATATAAAACAAAATGAGTTCTGGCGTTATAACCATGCGACCTCTTAAGAGGTTATAAACAAAGGAAACAGACTTTATACTAATAAACTATTTGAAAATAATTTCTTATTTATTCCTTGAACAACATAGAAATTTGGATTCAAACTAGACTCTTTTTTAATGAAAAAACATTTCTATATAGATAACTTAATTATGAGAATTTAAAATCACTAAAAATTTTATCAAATATTTCATATAAATAACTATTCATTATAATATGTTGTTTAATTCCTCTATCAATTTTTAAACATTTCTGTAATCATTTTTGATTGATGAAACTCTTTAAACATCATCACATGATGTTACATTTAAACAAGATATCTTATAGTAGGAGAAAAAAAATAAAAAATCATTACTATATAATGTATAAACTTCCCTGCATAAAATCATGATGTTGTGAAATTTAATATATTTTTTGTTTAAATTTTAAATAATAATGATTTAACTAATTGAAACATGTTATGGTTTTATATTTAATAAATATTTTCATTAATCTCTTACTATAACTAACTCCATACAAGCTTAATTAACATTCACATATGTTATATCATATGTAACAAATTTTGAAACCATATTAAAAAATCATTTTAGATATCATATAAAACTAAATTTAGAAAATATATCATTAATTTTAACTATATGTTTAGTCATATGATCAAATCATTGAAAATCAATAGAAAACATCATTTAGATATCCTACAAAATTATATTAGGGTAGATTTAAAACTGAAATACAATTTTTTCTAAAATAAGTCATATCCCTCATTAATGTAATAAAACATTTTGATTCCATGAGACATTGTATGATTACGAAAATTTATTAATTCTCTAATATTTACTATAAACAACATTCTACCTCTAGAAAAATTGTATTTATACTTATACTATATAGCTATATTATATATAATATGTAAGATTATATAATATATTTATAAAAGAAAATGAGTGGACTTAAGATAAAATTTGTGCAAATTTTATATAGAATACTCATATTCTATCAACTCTCTATGTATACATAGACAAAATAGATGAAGACATCACATTTCATCCACCCAGATATATGAGAAAACCACATTATCTTTTTCAAATAAGATAATAATATAATATTTCATTTATCAATTTTTAGTAATAAAATTCCTTAGTCAATCCTATTCAGAGGTTAAAATGTTATACTTATCATATGAGATTATTAATTCCATCTTGGTTTAACCTCAAATAACCTAATAATAAAAAATTTACCAAAAAAACACTAATTTTATCAAACATAAGGAAGTTATAATAAATATATCAAAATATGAAGGTTATTATTCTATGTGCCTTTTTAACTGTAGGTAATGGTGATTCTATTTGAAACATGCCCAATCAGTATACTAAATACATGGTTTTGACACTTTCTTTGGTTTATGCAGTGGGTCATCTAACAAAAAAACTCCCATTGTGACCCATGTTTTCATTTTGTATCTTAATATAAAATCCACCCCATGACGACCATCACATTTCATCTCAACATACAAAACATCATGATGAACATTTATTAAAGATAACATGAATTAAGACACAAAGTGTTTAATTATAATTTCATATTAAGTAATATATACTAGAAAAATGAATGTATAAAAGTGAATATTACCTTGTGAATATACAGAAACATTCTATGTATTTTTAAACCCCATTAAATTATCATAAAAAAAGTATACATAAGAATTATTCTAATAATATTCCACATGATAGACTACTACAGTGGATTTTATGATTGATTCACTTTATAGATTTTGTTACCCTCAAATATTAATATGTAATTCCTTCCACATCTCAAAAATTCCATATCATAAATCATCCCACTAAATTAATTTAATATGTTAATATCTATACAAAAAATGGTTTGAATAAATGTGTGATTAAGAATAAAAATTCTCATGTTCAACTCTATCAATATAATATTAAATTTTCTTTACCATAAAAATACTATGTAATGATTTATGTAATGTCTATTTTCATAAATAATTATAATTCTTTAAAGAAAATTTCAATTTGAATTTGACTGTAAGAATCATTGATTTTCTATATTTTGAAATTATCAGAGTCTAAAAATAGTTCAACTATCTTTTTATAAATTAGAATATCTAAAGAATATATATTTGGAAAAAAAATTTGTTTTATAAGAGAATAAAAATTATTTTACATATAATAATTTTTAACAAATAAACTGTTAACATTCATATCCTATATAATAATTGTTTTTATGATAAATATTATAAAAAAATTATTTTATTATTTAAAATAATTCTCTATTGTGTGGTGGTAATGTTTTTATCATTTTTTATAAATAAAAATATTAAAATATGTTTATCCTAAATGAAACAACTATTTATACTTAGGTTCTTTTCAAAAATTTTATACTATTTAGATCAAATCATAGACCATGTGTGTAAATTAATCTTCTAATATATTGAAAAAAACCATTTCTTACAGTAAAAATTATCTTATCAAATAATATAGATTAAGAAGAAAAATATATTTTATTTTTAATTTCTATATCCTTTTGAGATTTTAAGTATTCCTTCACCTCAAAAACACAGAAGTAAAAACCATTCACTTCATTACATCAATACATAAATGAAAATAAATATATAAATACATCCTATGTTTTAACATCACATATATATATATATATATTTACAAAATTATTATAATGTTTAATTTGTTTCATTTTAGCTTAAAAAATGATTAATTTATTTCTATAATAATAATACATAATGTTGATTATCTGTATATTTTCTCCCAATGTGTTGGACTCATCATGTGTTAATTATGTTTTAATGATCACAAATCCTATTACTGTTAATTAATCTCAATATTCATTGCACATCTTTCTAATTCTCTTCAATATCAATAATAACTACACATCATGTTTTAATGATAACAAATCTTATGGATGTTAATTACTCTCTTTATTATTTACAAGTCCTATGCATGATCACAAATCTCACTTATATTGTCGCGAATTTATATTTATGATTCAAGTTGTATTACTCTCTAATGATTAAACTTAATCCATATTCTGCATATTACTGTCTAAGTCCAAATACAAATATTTGTCTAAGTATGGACACACCGTGAAGGACTCACCGTGACCCAGACACTGTGAAGGACTCACCGTGACCCAGACACTGTGAAGGAATCACCGTGACCTAAACACCGTGAGCTACACTCCGTGACATGGACATACTGTGAAGCTCCTACCGTGAAGCTCATACCGTGAAGCTCATACCATTAAGCTCATACCATGACCACATACCGTGAAGACTATACCGTGAAGAAGACACCATTTACATAATCACTGTAACACTGTTTCTTAACTTTTTTTCAATATTATTTAAATAATACTAACAGTCATATTTGAAGTTTTTAATGAAATTAATGTTATTTAATGATAGTTGTTGGCATGTCAGGAAACCGTATCTCGTACCTATGAATATGGGATCATTTATACTGCTAGAATTTGTGGAATATAAGCAATATTGAGATGCAGTACACAGTGAGAAGAAGTAAAGCGAGAAAAGTGTGTCGATACAACAAGAAGAACTTACATACACCTGAGAGCACTGTGCTGAACAAGAAGAAAAATCCCGAGTAAGAAAGATATTGCAAGACTTTCAAAGAACTCTCATGAATGCAATCCAACACTACTGAAGAACACACGATGAATCAAGAGATATTTCTCACTCCTGTAGAAGACAAGCTGAACTACGACACTCTGTTTTTCAACAAAAAAAAGAGAAGGACTCAGAAGAATTCCTGCTGAATCCAATGAGTCCAGAGCTGCATTGATAATCACTAGAGCTTTCTAAAATCTTATCTGTTCTCTATAAGTGATTTATTTATTAACTTTCGAGCAATGTGGTGTACTTGTATATCTTTTACACACACTGTCTCCTATACTAAACTGGAGGATATCAAAATCCTCACTCCAAAACTCTTAACTCTTGTTTACCCACGTTAACTGTGGAAGAGGTCCTTGTGTGGCCTGGTCTTTGTTTTGTTTCCCACGAAGAACAGTGGTATAGGTCCCTGCGTGGCCTGGACAGTTTTGTAAATTGTTTTTAACCCCAATCTAGGGTGTGGATCAAATTTATATAAATTTGAGAGGATTAAGTCTCGGCTTGAGACTGAACCTCTTTTTATATCTGCTGTGCATCTTTAGTTTAAGTTCAAAGTATACTACTTATATCTTATTTATTCCGCTTCTATTACTTTGAAATACAAAACTATATTAAAGCTACTTTGATAGTTAAATTAGAAAGTGTTTACACTTATTGTAAATCAGTAGGTTAGATTCAAAAGTTATTTTTATCTTGTGGTTAAATTAACTGAGACCTAATCAATCTTTGAGAATCTAAGTGAACATTTACAATATGTATAAATTCACTAAAGTTTAACTTATTTTATAAATCGGGGGATTTTAAATAGACAATATTTTAACAAAAATCTTAATTGGAACTCAATTCACCCCCCTCTTGAGTATCCACTCCAACCAAAATTTGGTATTAGAGGTTTTGTTTTTGTTTAAAGATTTTATAAATACTATGTTTTTCAACTGTGATTTTAGTTGCATCTTTAAAGATCTTAAATTTCTGTTAGTTCTAAATTTTATCTCTTTAAATTATCCTTATAAAATCTAGTTATGGATAATAGACTGGAGGGTGTTGCTACTAATAGGCCACCTTTATTCAATGGTACAAACTATGCTAAGTGGAAACTTAAAATGATAATTCATTTAGAAAGTATGGGTTTTGATATAGGACAACTGTAGAATCTCAATATAAAATTCCAGAAACTGAAAGAACAACTTGGGATGAACCTACAAAGACTGCTTACAATAATAATTGTAAAGCTATGAATTCCATGTACTGTGCTCTAGGAGATGAGGAGTTTAACAAAATTTCGGCTTGCAAAACTGCTTTTGAAATTTGGGATACTTTGGGTGTTTCTCATGAGGGAACAACCAATGTTAAAGAAAT
The DNA here is from genome assembly GCA_963277665.1 of Viscum album. Taxonomy (NCBI): domain Eukaryota; kingdom Viridiplantae; phylum Streptophyta; class Magnoliopsida; order Santalales; family Viscaceae; genus Viscum; species Viscum album. The sequence goes on along the minus strand of OY728131.1, from coordinate 1,263,090,486 downwards.
GATATTAAATACTTATACTATTAAATATGATAATTTTAAAATGAAGACTGATGAAACTATTTCTGATATGTATCTCAGGTTTAATGAGATAGTCAATACAATGAATTCACTTGGTAAAGTTGTTCCAGCAAAGGAACAAATTATGAGAATCATGAGATGTTTACCAGACCGATGGAGAGGCACATCTGTTTCAATCAGAGAGTCATGTGAAATTGCTGATCTACCTGTCAAAGAACTCATTGGTAATCTTATGAAGTATGAGGAAGAACTCAAGGTGAATAAAGAGGAAGATGATGAACCTAAGAGAAAATTTGTGGCTTTCAAGACTATTGCTTCAAAGAGTAAGGATAGAGATAAAGCTCAAATACAAACTGACAATTTAACAAGTGAAAATTCAGACTTTGATAGTGATTCTAAAATGGCTCAGATAGCCATAAGGTTTAAGAAATTTTATAGGAGGAATAATTTTTTTAGAAAATAAAATTCCAAAGGGAAGTATGAAAATAAGGGATATTGGAAGAAGGATTGGAAAAATCCAGATAGAAGTAATGAAGTTGTTTTCTATGAGTGAAAAAGGAAAGGACACATTAAAGAAGACTGCCCAAAGTTAAAATTCAAGAAGAAATATGATTATAAGGACAGTAAGTACAAGAAAGCTATGAAGGATACCTGGAGTGCTTCTGAAGACAGCACAAGTGAATCTGAAATGTATGATTCTGAAAGAAATCATGCCAACATGTGTTTCATGACAAACACATCTGAGGTAACCTCAGATACTCCTATTTTAAATTCTTATTATTCTAGAGATGATGCAGAATCTAATTCTGATTCTGAAAATATGAATAGTGAGAAAATTATTTTAATACTGTAATATGCTGGAAGAGACATGCAATGAACTTAAGGATAAATACAAATCATTAAAGAAACAACATGCTCTCACTACTACTATTAAAACCGAAATTACTATTGAAAAAGAGAAAAATGATCAACTGTTAAAGGAGAACACTGAACTGAAAATGTCTAATGAGAAACTTATGAAGGACTTAGGGAAGTTCACAAATGGAAAATATACACTAACTAAAATTCTAGGAAATAAAGTGGCACCAAAATACACTATTGTAATAGGCTACAAACCTGGACAAAGGCAACTTACTAAGAATAGATTTATTCCTAAATCTGGACAGAATACTACTAGTTCTAGTTTTGGACGTTTATATGCTTTAACTAGGTATTCACATAGTTATAAATAAAATAGAGTTTATCTTTCAAAATCTTTTGATTCTGTAAATTATATGAGACCCATAAGAAAAATTTGGATACCAAAAGCTTTGATTGCTAACCTGTCTAGACCCAATAAGATATGGGTACCAAAATCATTTCCTATCTAAATCTGTTTTGTAGGAAACCTGCTTCAAGAGTTCCCACAAGAAGACATGGTATTTGGACAGTGGATGTTCAAGACATATTTCTGGGGATTACTCATGCTTCAAGAGTTTACTAAAGGTTGATGGAGGTTATGTCACCTTTGGTGATAATTCAAAAGGGAATATCATCAGCCTAGGCCAAATTGGTAACACTAATTCAGTTTTAATTTCTAAAGTTTTATTTGTTGAGGGACTTAAATATAATCTGTTAAGTATTTCTCAATTATGTGATGATTGTTTTAATGTCAATTTTGAAAATTATTCTTGTAATGTTTTTAATTCTAAAAATATTTTAGTCTTTTCTAATTTAAGAAATGAAAATGTTTATGCTGTTGATTTAAATTCCTTAGCCAAGAAAAATGTTACCTATTTAAATTCTCTTCATAAAGAGTCCTGGTTATGGAATAGAAGATTTGGACACTACAATATACATTCACTTAGAAAACTAACTAGGAAGAACTTAGTTAGAGACCTACCTAAACTTGAGTATCCAAATGATAAAGTTTGTAATCCCTGTCAAAAGGGAAAGCAACATAGAGTTTCTTTTAAATCAAAGAAAGAAGTTTCAACTTCTCAACCTCTCGAGTTGGTTCACATGGATTTGTTTGGACCATCTATAGTTTCTAGCTTAAATGGGAAGCACTATGTCTATGTCCTAGTAGATGAATTTTCTAGATATACTTGGGTATACTTCTTTTCTCACAAAAGTGAAGCTAGTTCTTACTTTGTTAAATACTCCAAATCTGTAGAAAATCTTAGTGGACTTAAGATTAAAACTCTAAGAAGTGATCATGGCCGTGAGTTTGAAAATCATGAATTTGAATCCTATTGCTCACACAATGGCTATAGTCATAAATTTTCTGCTCCTAGGACACCTCAGCAGAATAGTGTAGTAGAAAGAAGAAATAGAACCCTGCGAGAAATTGCAAGGACTATGCTTAATGAATATGACCTACCTATTTACTTTTGGGCTGAAGATGTGAATACAGCTTGTTATATTATTAATAGAGTCTTAATTAGACCTGTTCTTAAGAAGATCCCATATGAGTTGTGGAACAATAGAAAACCTAAAGTAAGTTACTTTAGAGTCTTTGGCTGCAAAGTTTTTATTCTCAATACAAAATATAATCTTGATAAGTTTGCTTCTAAGAGTGATGAAGGAATCTTTTTAGGATATTCCTTAACCAGCAAGACTTATAGAGTTTTCAACAAAAGAACCAAGTGTGTGGAAGAATCTGTTCACATCAAGTTTGATGAAACTGATCCACATGAGCCTAAAACCTCTCTTGAAAATCTTGAAGAAGATTTATCTGTTCTGGACCTTAATGACAAATCAAAAGAACCTGCTATAAAGACAACCAGTTCTAGAATTATTCCAGAATCTGCTCCTAATGAACCTGATCCTAGAGGAGAACCTGAAATTTCTATCCCTACCTTTACTAGATCAACTATAATTCTAAAGAATCATCTTTTAGATGCTGTTGTAGGAAATCTTGATAGAGGGACACAGACTATAGCTTCTCTTAGAAATCAGGTTGAACATCAAGCCTTCTTGTCACAACTTGAACCTAAAAACATTGATGATTCTATTAATGATGAATTTTGGGTAATTGATATTCAAGAAGAAATCAATCAGTTTGAAAGAAATAAAATTTGGAATCTTGTTGAAAGACCTAAGGACACTTTCACAATAGACACTAAATGGGTGTTTAGAAATAAAGTAAATGAATATGGAAACATAGTTAGAAATAAAGCTAGGCTAGTTGCACAAGGCTATAGTTAAGAAGAAGGTATTGACTATGAGGAGACTTTTTCTCCAGTAGCTATATTAGAAGCTATTAGGATTTTACTTGCTTATGCTGCACATCTAAATTTCAAACTATATCAAATGGATGTCAAGAGTGCATTATTGAATGGATATATTACTGAGGATGTTTTTGTTGAACAACCACCTAGATTTTCAAACCCTCATTTTCCAAATCATATTTTCAAATTATCAAAAGCACTATATTGTTTAAAGCAAGCTCCAAGAGCTTGGTAGGATAGATTAAGTACTTTTCTAATTTCTAAAAGTTTTACAAAAGGAATAGTTGATCCTACTATGTTTATAAAACAAATTTCTAAAGATGTTTTAGTTGTACAAATTTATGTAGATGATATTATTTTTGGATCTTCAAAAACTACATTATGTACTGATTTTTCTCAAATGATGAAAAATGAATTTGAAATGAGTTTAATGGGTGAACTTAAATTCTTTCTTGGATTTAAAATCTTTCAAAATGATGATGGAATTATTTTAACTCAATGTAAATATACTAGAGATATTTTAAAACGTTTTGTATTGGATAACACAAAAAGTAGTGACACTCCCATGAGTACCACCTGTAAGATGGATCTTGATGAAGATGATAAATCTGTTGATCAAACCACTTATAGAGGAATGATTGAAAGTCTACTCTACCTAACTGCTAGTCATCCAGATATTATGTTTAGTGTGTTTATGTGTGATCGTTTTCAAGAAAACCCTAAAGAGTCACATTTAAATGCTGTAAAGAGAATTTTCAAATACCTCAAGCATACTCCCAATTTAGGACTATTCTATCCCAAAGGAAAATCATTTGAATTAGTTAGTTATTCTGATGCTGATTTTGCTGGATGTAAGTTAGATAGAAAAAGCACCTCTGGAACATGTCACCTTTTAGGAAAGTCACTAGTATCATGGTGTAGTAAGAAACAAAATTCGGTTGCATTATCTACTTCAGAAGCTGAATACATAGCTGCTGGTAGTTTTTGTGCACAAATCTTGTGGATGAAACACACATTACTAGACTATGGATATCAATTCAGATATGTCCCAAAAAATTGTGACAACAAAAGTGCTATTAACATTTCTAAGAATCCTGTTTCTCATTCTAAGAAAAAACATATTGATGTAAGACATCACTTTTTGAGGGATCATTATCAAAAAGGTGATATCACTTTGGAATTCATTGGTACTAAATATCAACTGGCTGATATATTCACTAAACCATTAAATTCTGAAAGATTAGACTAAATCATACATGATCTTGGTATGATTAATCATAAGTAAATATCTTACTGATATTAATGTTTAATACTTTACTGTATTTTACTTTACAGTTTCATGGTCACTGTTTCTAAGTTACTGTTTTATGCTCATGGTCCGTCAACTCACTATCTCACCGTGACTACATAGAATGCTCACTGTCTCACCGTGACGACTATCAAATGTCTCACCGTGATGACTAGTTTTCATCACACCATAATTCCTACTCACGGTCTCACTGTGAATATTTTTTTTATTATTATTTTAAACCATAACACGATAATTTTTTATTTCGCCGCTATTTGATTTCCCGCATTTTTTTATGACGTTTTACATTCCCAAATGATAAAACTTAAGGGTTTCATTCGATTCCTTACCCGAACTCTCTCCTGAAACTTCTCTTACCTCTTTCCAGAACCTTTAGTGGATGCCAAGGATGAAGCGTCCATCTTCACCTTTGTCTGAGAAGCGCCACTCTAAGAAACAGAAGAGGATACCGAGGATAGCTCCCGAAGGACTTCTAAACCCAAACCTGGTAAGCCGTACTGTTGTACGTGAAAAAGAAGTTTGCCTTGAATGGTTTCTGTCTAGAAAGTCTTTAGTTTTGAAAGTTTTAAGAGAACAAGGATGGATTGAATGGTTCTCTAGAAATAATAGACCAATTTACCCGAGGCTGGCATCTCAATTCTATCAGTATGTGAAGTTTTCATTTGAGTTTGAAGAAAGATTTATGGTGACAAGCTGGATAAATGGTCTGAAGTTCTCTTTCTCTTCGAGGCTGTGGGCTGCATGCCTAGGGATTCTATAAGAAGGAGTTTTTGAAGATTACAAGAGAGAGCCTCCTCCAAAAACTGACATTTTTGACTTGGAGAATGCTTTGGAAATCCTGACTGGAAATGGCCCCAAGAGAAGGTCTATAGCTGCTGAATTAGATGGGGAGACTAGATTTCTATTCAAATTTGTTCAGAATTTGATTAGCCCGAGAAAATGAGATTTTTCTATGATGAAGTATCAGGATGTGTTACTGATTCACCTGTTGAATAATGGCCATAAGATCAATCTTTGTAATTATGTTATTAACCATATAAGTGAGATGATCAAAGTCACTTCCAAATCCACCTCCTCATTTTACTCAAGGATGATTTCAGCTATGTTAGTTGCCAAAGGGATGGTTGGACCGAATGAAGAAAAGTTAGAGGACTTTGATTTCTGCCTATCCATGCCTATCATCAGAAGGATGAAGATTAGCTGGAACCCCTGAAAGAAGTAGTGGGTTGAGGATAATGATCAATTGTATAAAAAGTTTAATCCTGTTGACTTTCCAAGAAGGCCTAAAAATCTATCAGATCCTGGTTTGGAACCAGATGAAGTGGCTGAGTATTCATAAGAAGATGAAGAGGAAGTAACAGCTAAAGTATCTCCTAGAGAAGAAGCTAGAAGACCTCAAATGGAAACATCTCCTGTTGAAAAAAGAAAGGACCGTTGTCCCTGCTGTTATCCCTGCTGAAATACCTCAAGGAGAGGAAGTTGCTGTTAGTTTGAGAGAAGAAGAAGATCCTGCTTCTAGTGAAGATTTCAATCCAGAAGCTCATCCTAATACTGCAAGAAAATTGGTTTTTCCTGATTCAGAAGAGTAAGCAACCTTAGATTTAGATCCTGTTGAAGAGGATCTCCCTATTGAGAAAGAAGAAAGTCTGGAAGCTCAACCAGTGGAACAATCGGATCCTGAGATTATTCCCTCTACTGAAGAGAGGATGGAAATTTCCTTTCAGATAGCAAGGCAAGAGTTTTCTGAAGAGATTAGAGATGATCTTGTGGATCTTGACCATGTTCCGAGCCTCAAGAATCTGAAAGGGAAGCACAATTTGAGGGGGAGGAACCTCAAAACCTTGAGATTATAGAAGCTATATCTGCTGAAGCTTCTCAACCTTCTATCTCATACTCTGTGCTCACCCGATATGTTTTCCCAAGATTTTATGATGTGAATGAATCATAGAATGTGTCTACAACTGGAATGGATCTTTCTTCTCTGTTTCAACTAAATTCTATAGCTCATCCAAAACCAGAACCAGAGCCCCAACCTCATTCTAAATCATAATCTGAGTCTGAAGATGACTCTGAACCTCAACCAAAATCTGAACCACTACCTTTACCTACAACCTTACCCGAGCATCACTCCTTTGTGACTAAAGATGATCTGAATGTTTTTGGAGAGACTCTGTTAGCTGGAGTTGAGAAGATCCTATCCACTCAACCTCGTCTAGTGACTCAGTTAAGTCAAGAGGATGCATCAATTCTCTTGGAAAATATTATATTGCATATTCAACCAAGGATGATCTGAGAAATTCAAGAAGTTAGAGTTGAGAATAAGATGCTGAGTGCTGATGTTGCAAATCTGAAAAATATGATATCAAACTTGTAGAATGAGTTATCTTTGAGATTAGAGACTCCTCTTATTTCTTCCCCTGCACCTATTGCTGTTTCTCATGAGCCATCTGATTCCCTCCTTTCTAGGGAAATTGTGTCTCAAGTTCATCCATATCTACTTTCTTTTGATGAAAATGTTGTAAAAAGACACACCAAGATGCTAGAACACATGATGGAGCTTGTAGAAAATCTGAATAAGCTTACAGATGAATACACTGGATGCCTACAAAAAGTTCTGAAACAGCTCAAAGTTCTAACCGAAGCTGTCAAGGCTTCACCTGCTTCTGGTCAGACCTCCACATCTTCTTTGGATGATTCTATGCTGAGATCCATAATCAAGGAAGAACTTCATAATGCCTTTAGTGGCTTGGATCTATCTTCTTTGTCAGAAGTGGCTAAGAACAGTGATAGAGAATTGGACTTGGTTAGGATTCATTCTAAGATAGCCAATGATGCTCAACAAGAGATCACCAAGAAAATATATTTTTATCTCTCCCGGATTTTCTCTAAAAGTGATATGGCAGATCACTTTAGATATCTTGTGGAAAATTTGAGAATCCCTCTAGTGACTCATGCTTTTAAAGCTCAAGTTAAGAAGCTTACAGATTTCACCAGATTGTTGGAAAAATTTATGGAGAATAAGGATGATTTTGAAAAGGCTATGCAATATAGTGGTGAAATAATTACTGATTTCATAAATCTTTTGAAGCCGTATCTTTATGTGCAGAGTACTGCTATAGTTGCTCCAGCTGCTGCACCCCTTAGACCTGGTCTACCTACCTTAGCCTTAATTTCCATGATAGTTAGCCAAGCTCTTTCTCTGATCTGGCCAGTGTTTCTTGACCAACCACAGCCTAGAACTTCTACTGCTCCCACTTTGGCTCCATCTGTTTTTGAAGGTCTACCCTTACCCTCTTTGTCTACTGTATCTATGCCTTCTTCTACTTCAGAACCATCTCCTGCTACTGATAAAGGCAAGGAAAAGATGGATCCCTGAAGAGTCTAGGGACTGTTTTCTTTTTGATGGGATGCCATTTCTTGTTTACTGTTTGTACTTCTCCTGTATGTTCTATTCTGAACCCTTTTTTTAATGCAAAATGCAGTGTTTCATTTCCTTTTCTCTACTTTTTGATAATTCCAAAATGGGGAGAAAACTACAAGTATAAAAGGGGGAGAAAAAAATACAAGTGTCAAAAATAGAATGAGATATGTTATTATCGAATCTATTTTTCTGTAATGTTACATTTTATTTATATTTTGACTATATCTGATTTGTGATCATCAAAAAGGGGGAGATTGTTGGACTCCTCATGTGTTAATCATGTTTTAATGATCACAAATCCTATTACTGTTAATTAATCACAATATTCATTGCACATCTTGCTAATGCTCTTCAATCTCAATAATAACTACACATCATGTTTTAATGATAACAAATCTTATGGATGTTAATTACTCTATTTATTATTTACAAGTCTTATGCATGATCACAAATCTCACTTATATTATCACGACTTTATATTTAGGATTCAAGTTCTCTTACTCTCTAATGATTAAACTTAATCCATATTCTACATATTACTGTCTAAGTCCAAATACAGATATTTGTCTAAGTATGGACACACCGTGAAGGACTCACAGTGACCCAGACACCGTGAAGGACTCACTGTGACCCAGACACCATGAAGGACTCACCGTGACCTAGACACCGTGAGCTACACACCGTGACATGGACATACCGTGAAGCTCATACCGTGAATCTCATACTGTGAAGCTCATACCATGACCACATACCGTGAAGACTATACCGTGAAGAAGACACCGTTTACATAATCACTGTGACACTGTTTCTTAACTTTTTGTCAATATTATTTAAATAATTATAACAGTCATATTTGATGTTTTTAATGCAATTAATGTTATTTAATGATAGTTGTTGGCATGTCAGGAAACCGTATCTCATACCTATGAAGAGGGGATCATTCCAACTGCCAGAATTTATGGAATATAAGCAAGATTGAGATGCAGTACACAGTGAGAAGAAGTGAATCGAGAAAAGTGTGATGATACAACAATAAGAACCTACATACACCCGAGAGCACTGTGCTAAACAAGAAGAACAATCCCGAGAAAGAAAGAGATTGCAAGAATTTCAAATAATTCTCATGAATACAATCCAATACTACTGAAGAACACACGAAGAATCAAGAGATCTTTCTCACTCTTGTAGAAGACAAGATGAACTACGACACTCTGTTTTTCAACAGAAAAACCAGAGAAGGACTCAGAAACATTCTTGCTGAATCCAATGAGTCTAGAGATGCATTGATAATCAATAGAGCTTTCTAAACTCTTATCTGTTCTCTCTAAGTGATTTATTTATTAACTTTCGATCAGTGTGGTGTACTCTGTATATCTTTTACACACACTGTCTCCTACACTGAACTGGAGGATATCAAAATCCTCACTCAAAAACTCTTAACTCTTGTTTACCCACGTCAACTGTGGAATAGGTCCTTGTGTGGCCTGGTCCTTGTTTTATTTCCCACGAAGAACAGTGGTATAGGTCCCTGCGTGGCCTGGACAGTTTTTTAAAATATTGTTAACCCTGATCCAGGGTGTGGATCAAATTTATATAAATTTGAGAGGATTAAGTCTCAGCTTGAGACCAAACCTCTTGTTATATCTGTTGTGCATCTTTAGTTTAAGTTCAAAGTATACTACATATATCTTATTTATTCCAATGTTATTACTTTGAAATAAAAAACTATTTTAAAGATACTTTGATAGTTAAATTAGCAAGTGTTTACACTTATTGTAAATTAGTAGGTTAGTTTCAAAAGTTAGTTTTATATTGTGGTTAAATTAACTGAGGCCTAATCAATATTTGAGAAGCTAAGTGAACATTTACAATATGTATAAATTCACTACAGTTTAACTTATTTTATAAATCAGGGGATTTTAAATAGACAATATTTTAACAGAAATTTTAATTGGAACTCAATTCACCCCCCTCTTGAGTATCTACTCCGACCAACATAATGCATTAGATTTTTTTCCAATTCCTACACTAGTGAATATGAGTAAAACAATAGAAATGTTTGTCCTCCTTCTTGAAATAGTGTTTAGGTATATATAACATATTTAGACAATTGAACCCTCCATCATTCTTCATTTAGCTTAAAAAATTTTATTACATTATCTCAACACAACACTTCATCCTAGACCACCCTTATCCAACTAAGCTATCCTGAATATATTAAGGAGATTTGGAAATATTTTATTAATCTCATTCATAATTTAGTTTACAATAAATTTTCATAACCATTCCAACAATGATTTTAGAAAAAAAATAACTGCTAGATAAACCCTAAGGAGTGAACCCAATCTATCCAATTCATTTATATTCCATATCATATAGATTACATTAGATGAAAAAGAAGTACAATTAATAATACAAAAAAATAATTCTTTATAAACTTCAAATTTATTATGTATAAATTATTATTGATAGAGACTTTTTTGGTTATATATCATTCTAAAAGTATCTATATTCACAAATTTAATTTAATTCCTAGGATCTACAGAGATAATAATCAATATATAGATATCAAATAAATATTTACTATAATTATTAGAAACATCATTCTATTTATAATCAACTTTTTGAATATAATATTATAAAAATGGGGTTTATCTATCACATATAATTTTCCTTATTATTTAATAATAATTCGTATGTATTTGATATAGTCTTATATATCATCTTTTTAATCAGATACATTTATATAAATCAACTCAAACCAAATTTGATGATGATGAAGATAGTTTTATCGACACCATATGTTTTTACCATATTAATATCAATTTCCACAATACTTTAATAATAAATTTTATAAAATTTTCTCCCAGAAACATAATGGAACCATTTGAATCTATATTATATCTATCAGTGGTCAAGGCTCCACATTTAAGTGAAAATATGTGTCTGATTTTGTGTTCTTCTCATCTCTTAACTATTTATGTCAATAATAATATCAATTTTATAATATATTAATGTTAGACAATTAAGTGGAAAATACTTACACAATAAATTATATAGATTATCCCAACTCTATCCCTTTAATTTCATAACATTTGGGATTTCCTTATTATGTGTCACCCAAAACTCATGATAAATACTAATACTCAATCCTATTAGAGTCATCAATATTCATCATTCTTCACAAAAGATAATCTATGGGATCCTTTATTTGAAAAAACCTTTAAATTATAATGATTATGGTTATGAAAAGTGTTCAGATTAGATGTAATCTAACACTTAGTATGTTAAGGGGTTTTAAAATTATACCATATTTCATCAGGTTTTCATGTATACATTTATTGATTTTTTTATTATATACCATTATAAAAATTAATACATTGAGAACATATTAATGTATAAAAATTCATACTACTCTTGATTTTTCTTAATTACTTAAATATCAGAGTAAATTATATGCCCATATATTCACGTACATATCATGCATAGGTATATGAAACTATTTAATTTAATGGATAAGAAATATATAAAACCAAAATATCAATAATAGAAAGTGTTTGTGAGATAAGTAACCAAACCCCACTTTTATAGACAGAGGCTAAGAACTCATCCTTGGGAAAAGCCTGGAAAAAACCAAAATATTAATAGAAGTGTTATTAATTGTAACCAACATTTCTATATAATAATAACACCGGGTTTTTATAAATCAAAATTAACTTTTTACATTGAGTTTGAAACCCCCAATGAAATCATAGTTTTGATTTAACAGAAATAAATATGAAGTCACACCCCACATAAAACTTCATATATTCATGGATACCCCCCAAATTTTATGCCCATAGATTTTTTTTTGATTTAAACACACTTTATAAATATAGGATTTTTTTAATATAATCAAAAAATTATTCAAATTGTGCATCAAGGATAGGAGTAAGAGAGTTTGGATCATCCTTTAAGGGCTTATTTTGTACACCAGAATTGAGAGGAGGGAAAAGGAAATGAATAAAATCAAGAAAATCAGTGGTTGGTATATTTTTAATGGAAACAAATGAAAACCCATTACGAATTAAATAAATTAATTTTACTTCCTCAAAATCAAGTAGAATGTTTTTCCACACATTGAATCTTTTTTTCTCAATTAACGCTCTGCATCTTATCCCTTTATCTTTATGCCTACTTCAACCAGCCTTTAGTCACTGTACCTCTACAATAATTTGGTAAACAACTGGTCCCATTATTCAATCCATCTACATCTCTTAAGAAACCCTTACCTCCTCCAATACCATCACAACACCTATAATAGACAACTCCATATTGAATTTAACCATCTATAACATCTAAAATATTGAATGCTTCCATGGAGTCCCAGTACAATAACTAAAACCAAATTATCTAAACAATCTAATGTCATACCATTACATCCCTATGTAATAAATGGAAACATGTCACTTTTCCATTTCATTCCCTACAACACCCTACAAATCCCCTAACATTATCATACTATGGATTATATATAGGCAAGGAAATTATATTTATAGATTGTGAATCCAAGGATGTTATCTGTAGATATTGGGAATCCAAGTTGTGAAGAAGAAGGTGATATGGAAAATTTTGAATGGCCATTATGGGATTCTTATAAAATTATTGAACTTATATTATTTTTTTTAGGATTTGGGTTTTTAAATTTTACTATTTCCAATCAATTTTAATTCATAACAAATGTGAAAATGAAACCTCGATTCCCTTTCCTTTTCTACTTCCCACTCATTTTCTGTTTCCTTCATAAACCATTCAAGTATACTAAATAATTCCAAAGGGCTATATTTACTTATTTGCTAAATTCATTTAAATTTGAGATATGTTTTTGAAATCATTCATGTCAACAATACCTATTATATTATGAATGGACATGATTAATTGATACCGTGAATCAATGTTGAAAACTATATATAACGAAGTCACTCCATCTTTCCCTCATGGATTGGTTGTTCTATAGTTTGAAGGTACATAGCTAGACAATCTAAAATTTATTTCCATCCAAGGTGGAGGTATCTGTTTTTTAGTTGTTATTAGTCCCATGAGACAAGATTTTTATATATCCATAAAAGGGGAATAAAAATCCATGTAGTTGAGTGACACATAACATGAATCATCATACATTTACGATCATGTGACAAGGACCAATATGTTGACCTTAAAGTTCAAATTTTTATAATAAAAAAGTCCTTTTTTGTTCATTATTCCAGGATAGGGGTGTGACTTTTAGGTATTGAAACATGGAATAGTAGTGGGACTTTTAATATCATGATTCTAGGACCATTATTAATTATGGATTAAATTTGTATAACTAGGAATATTATGATTTTCAGTTTTGGGATATATGATTGGGATCATTTCCATGTAGCTTAAATTCATGTAGAATATACTTATATGAGAAAGGAACCTAAAAATGGTATGTGTGGTAATTATAAATAATATTATTTTATTTCATTCTATCTATTAGTAACCAATCAAGATTTTTTTTGGTTGGGGATTGAATCTTGTGTAAGTCCCATTGTATTTAAAGATCAATGATAGGGTATAGGGATGGAATTATCAATGAGGATATAGTTATTCATAAACCCAGTTGTTGTACTATATATATATATATTTTCTCTTATATATTAGTAATTGGTTAGGGAAAATGTCTAGAAACATTGGTTATGTGAACCCATAAGGACGAGTTATAGATTATGATATTTTGGAAACCCATACATTAATCTCTACCTCAAATATTGGAGATAATGTAAATTTTGGGATTATTTGGATGTGTGGTAGAGAATAAGATAGTTCATAATGTCCTATGATAAAATCCATGATAGATAACATTAGAGTGGTTTAGTTAGATCCCATCAAGGTGGAATAAAGATTATAACTAAAAATATAAGGTTTATAAGAGGTTAACTCAATGAATCCAGGATGATTGTACTAATCCTGGATGATTTTACGTGGAATCATCTAATATTCCTTGAGTTTTAAGGAGATATCAGGGTATTAGTATTTTATAATGTTTTCTTGTTGTCATAATTATTACCTAAACAAAATTATAATATATTTTAATTCTTAATTGGTATATGAAACCTAGATAAAACAAATTACAAATTATGAACTGGTAGTTTGGGAAAAGCCTATGGGATGCAGAAATTATTAGTGAGGATATGATTTATATATATATATATATATGGCATGTTCGTTCCATTAACTTTTGTAATGGATAACATAAAGAGAACTCCTCTAGTAATAAGGGATATTTTTTTTTGCTGGAGATAAACATAATGGAATACAATATTCCTCAAAGATACATTATTCCCTTCAACATGGGGGCATAAAACTTCATCATGTCAAATGATCAATTTCTATATAAAAGGAAACCATAAATTATCCCAAGCTATAAGACATGCAAGATCCTAGTTTTCTATTGTCCAATACTTGAAGAATTCAAATTTATAAAGTGGGGCTGGGTGTTCACCCATAAAATCAACCAAATGATCTATCCATAAACATTCCTACCCATATTCATCAGTTGGAATATCCTCCTAGAGTTTGAGTCAGACAATAGGATCAAAATTTAAGGAATTGCAATTACAGATTAACGAACGTGAACCATAAATATAAACCTAGATGTTTTGATGTTGACTTGGGTATATATTATTTTAATGAAAATATGTAGTTGAAAAACACTATTTTGATTTTTCATATCCTTCAATGTGCTACAGGGATAGATCATATCTCACATTCATGGTTATAAATTCATCAATTATAAGGAAATTATGTGCTCCCACTAGAATCCATACCTATAGAACATTATAGGTGAGGTGGGTGGGTTGAGTAACTCATTTTCAGTTACTAAGATGTTTAAAATATGATAAATTTACACAATTGAATTTTATTTACCCATATAATATTAAAATAATAATGCCTTTTGATAATTAAACTAGCAATCACAATCATTGTGTCATCCAAATTTCACTAAAATATGGTTTTCTAGTAACTAGGAATGATGAAGAGATTATTTTCATTGAAAGCACCATTTTCTAGTTTGGTTAATAATTCCACAACATATAAAATATGTGTATTTACCTACTTCAACGAATATGAGATGAACGATATCCTATGGTTGCATGATTGTTTTGGGTATTTCTCATGTGGGAGGAGACATACATAGAATTCATATCCCCTTGAATTAATCTATCATTAGTCTAATGAACGAGTATGTGGAGTCTTGGATGAGGTCATATATTGTTGGATAGATTTCATACTTGATGCCCCAGATAATTTTTCTTATATGTTGACTAATAGTAAAGAAGAAAAAAAAATTTCACTGGAGTTGGTATGAATGTCTAAGAGGCATGTGCTGTAGAAACCACTAGTCAATCAGAAATATTGTAAATGGCTGAGGAACTTGGACCTTTCTCCTTCTATGACTATGGTATCACTTTTTCACTCCATTTAAATTAATTCCTAGCTTTTATAATTGTGGGATGATTGGGATATATAGAGGTTCACTTAACCCATTATGGAAATATGGGATGCACTTTATGTGGAAGAGATCACCAGAGTGAACTAGGATATATCACGTTACCATCTAACATATCATATGATAATCATCTAAAAATGACAATGCTTATATCATAGATTTTATGTTTTTTGTTCATGTAATTGATGTCTACGCTACTTATTCAGATGAGGTTCATTGACTGATAGAGATATATTTTTGAGGTTAATTCCAACAATATAGATGGAGATGATGGTGATGATGATGAATATATTGATGAACATGATGTGAATTCCTTAATGACGGATTCTAAAATTAATGAGGATGATTATGAATTAATATCCTCCAATGAGAAGTTAATTTTCAACAATATTTGATTTTATATGTAACCATTTGAATGATCATTGATCCTATAATTTATTATTTTCATGAATATAGAGAGTTTATCATGACTATATGGTCCTCAAAACGTATATCATGTAGGAAGTTGATCGGTATGAAGGATGGATTAAGTGGTAAGGTTGAAGAAGATCCATCTCTATCCCATATGTGACATCTAAATTCCATGGACACTTACCTTCTAAGGGTGTTAGAGATTCTACCATCAGGGATCCACACCCACATGGATCTTCCTTAAAAAGAGGTATCTAGTTGGGGAATGTTATATTGTTGGAGTTTCATTTTTCCTTGAGTTTGGTAGATAAATTATACATCGATAAATTTCTTATATAAGTCCATTTTATGATCTAATAATAGTACCTATGTTTTCAATTGTCGCTTCTTGCTTAATGGGATCAAGAACTACATATTCCTATGAGAACATGGTCTATGTAATCCACGAAATATCATTTACCAATGTTGGCACTGAAGAAGCCTAAGAGATACTAGACACAAGTATCATTGTGAATGAACTGACTAATGTTTATTCTCATAAAGTCATAGTATAAAACACAATAAATGTTAAATACCTATTTTATGATCATAAAAAAATGGTTTTTACATTGGATTCATCTCTTTAGGAAGGTGTATTAAACTTTTTCATATAATTTATTTAATATAAATACCAATAAAAATATATTTACATGTGTAGTTATTCATAGATCTCTTTGAAAGTGTTTGGATGAGAGATGGAACTCGTTCCAATAACCACTTTGAATGGAATGGTTCTCTCAATGGTGGACTTGATATCCTATATTTCTATATAGGTACCATCATATGAAAAATACTATTAATTATAGGTAGGTAAATTATTAGTAGTAGATAAATATTCCCCTATTATAATCCATGGTGATGAAGAAAAATTAAGATAGTATTCCCTTATTACACCTCACAGTGAAGCAATAAATGTAGAATAATTGAGTGTTTCTATGAGTTATGGTTTGGTATAAAATTTTCACTATATAAACTTTTATGTTTGTTGGATAACATGTTTTGTGTGTCAATTTCAATAGACCTTCATCAAATCAATGATGTTTAACAAGATATTACTATGGTGTTGTAACCATTATAGACACTAGAGAACACTAAATACCTCATACACTTTTCCACAATAAGAGACCCACTATTAACCAATGTTTATACGTGTCTAGTGGATAATAGATCAAATATAAGGACTCACATTATTATGTGGTATATGAAACTATTGTTGTGTAAATACATATATATTTTAATCCATGATACCCTTGTGGATGAAAAAATCCGTTAGCATCCCAAGATTCAATATATCTTCGTTACCATACAATATGATGGGTTGGACTTTGTTAAAATCCATGAAATCATAAAGGAATTTATTTTCACTCCTGACTGAGTGAGGGAACTATATTTGATCATTGAATCAATGACTCTATTTTAACACCTTTGTAACATGTCACTATATAATTAATCCAACCTATAAGTACTAATAACAAAGGGGAAGCACTAGGAATTTGAAGAAATTACCTTGGGGGAATGAATACATTAATAGTTGGAAACTACTAAGAAAGATTTATAATAATAGTAGAACATATACTTGGATGTTGAGAGAGTGGGTATGGATTTTTTTTCAAGGTAAGAGGTACTAACTCTTGATAAAAAGACATAGGCTACAAAACTAGTAGAATTTTGATAGGTTTTCAATGAATCATATAATGAAATGATCTAACTTCATGGTTCAATTTATAATTACTTATAACTATATTCAATACTAATACTATGAATGATTGGGGAGATACTCCAAAAATTTTCTAAACCACCTTCTTTTTATTAAATTAATATAAAATTTCAATCAATTTTAACATTATGAGTTTAATTTCATGGATTTATGATCCATAAAATATATTAAGAATCATTAGTAATCTAAAAATAATATAATCCACCTAAAAAATAAATTGAGAAAAGTTTGATAAATTCAAATATCATAATATTTGATTCAAATCATGAATACAGGATCAACTAATAATATGTAAGGACCATATTCTCCAATATATATAGGTATGATGTATACACAATGTAAATTTTGCCACTATAAGTAGAGGTGAACCGATTAGGACCAAAATTATGGAATTTGACCTCTACCAAAACATACGTTCTTGGAAAGATATTGGTTTCTCATATACAGGACATATATATACAATAATTATAATATATGTCTAGTATACTCGGATATGAGGGGATTAGTGACTCAACATAATCCAAATAATAAAGAGGTTTTTTATAGAGCATCAATCCTCAATAGGTTTAATGCACCCTAAAATTAAATCATCATATTTTCTTCATAGATCAACTGAACTGACTTGTATATTAAGAACATTAGAGTAATCTAAATTTTTCTTAGATCTATAGACCAAGTGATCATGGATCGATATTTCCTAGTGTCAAATGTGTATTATGACCCAATTTATTCCTTTTTTCCTTTTTAATCTATATTTTTCTTGACATGTGAGAGTAAAAGTATTAGTATGAAGTAAATTCTATTTTTTTTATCACTCTTCAATTTTTTAGTTTTTAAATAGAAATTTTTTAAACCCTTTATATTTTAAATGCTCAATAATTTATGTAGGCTATGCGATGTGATGACCTAACTAATACAAGTTAAACTTTTCTCCAGGGAACCATTTACTAGTTTGTTACATGGAGATTATAATCACTCCTTAGATTTGATATTTAAGATCATGTTAGTTAGATTAATGAAACTAATATTTATGATCAAATATATTTTAATTTTTTTATCATGGTTTAATGTTATACCGATTGGGTTAAAAGATAAGGGTGAGGTTGTGTATCTGAAATAGTAGTAAAATTTACTTTATGTTTATTGATGTAACCCATACCTTTGTATAAGATATATGGTATGGAGTATTCATTTAATTTAGGGTCATAATTCTTGAAATAATGTGGGTATTTTTATATGTTATATATCTATGAGAAGATATGAGGCATTAAATATAATGACAAGGGTAAAGTGAAAAAATATTTTGAATGGGTGAGCGCCTATATCGAATTAGATTACATTGAGGGAAAAGAGAATACAATTTAATGTCATAGTTATAATACCAATATAAGGGATATTTTAATCCATTTCTAGTTTTAATTCTTAGATAACTCTAACAACATTTAATGAGGACTAATAAAAATATAAATCACGAGTTATTTTTTTCAGGAAGATATGAAATTAAACAAACATGAAGTGGATGAGCACTAATTGAAGATGAATGATGGGTTACACCAAAATACTATTAAAGAATTATAGAGTTAATGGATCATCACCATAGGATGAAAACATGCCTCACGAGAGTCATAAGAAAACCATATACATATAAAATACATTTTTACTAAGAATAAGGATACTTTTCTAAATCAGATGCAATCATTACTAATACCCCAGGATGGATCATGGTGATTAAAATATCCAATGTAAAAAATATGGAATATGGGAAGAGTATATTTAGAGGGTAATAATAAAATTTTTGTTCACAACTTAGAATGTTAGGATTGTTATGAAATAAAGGGAAGTGGAAGAAAATAAATATTTTTAGTTGGGTCTGGGAAAAATGGGTTATACATCACTATGGGTAAAATAATACTAGGAAACAAGACACATACAGTTCTTATAGTATGTCTCTACACAGATCTAGATCATGTTTTTGAAATTTTTTAATGAAATTAATGAATTTCCTAGCGGGATAAGGAAAGAAATCTATTGTGAATGAGGTCTCAACACTGAGAAAAAGAAAAACAATTTCATCTTAATGCAGGAAAATAGGAAGACCGAACATGAATGGGGAGTCCATACTCTAGTATAAATAAGGAAATGAGGTTGAAATTTTAATTCATTATAGGGTCCCAAATTGGTTACATGGTTTCACTATGTATCCCATAATTGGAATCAATCCATATATAGTAATTAGAGGAAGAAAATTTTTACCTGAGTATTTGAATAACCCCATCAATAAGATCAATCTGTATACCAAGAATATGAGATCCAAGATTCATTATATAGTGTCTCAATGTATTCTTTATGTAGATAACAAAATGTGACTTTTTATAGGCCCATAGAGATAGAATTAAAGTGTATGGTATTCATGACTAAATTCAGTTTGAGTCCACTGAGAATCACTATGCATCATGCATTAACAAGATTCAATCCAGACAATATTCTAGAATATGGAATATTTTTTTCTAAAATTTGATTTGGGATATTTAAAACCATTTTCTAGGACTGTTACATGGATCATAAAATCTTGTGTGAGGATTGGGTTATATTTCAAGTATTTTTGAATGTCAAAAAGGTGGACCATATGTTGATCAATTTAATTTCTTACAATATAAAATCATATGTCTTGCAGTTTAGAGTTATACAATGAGGGTTTGGGATAAAATAGATTTTTGTAGATCTATCTCTTGCATAATTTATAGTTATATAAAATGAAGAGGTTTTGTTCCAATGCCATGTTTTTGGAGAAAACCCAATGTGAACTAAGGAGGTTTAAGTTTCCATGAAAGAGTGGGAGATTGACTGGAGTTAAATTTATGGGTATGTCTGATATGAATAATTTTTATTTCACTATATATCTTGTGATAATGGTAATCAATCCATAAATATGTCTCATATTTTTTGGTATTTTTTTCATTACATTATATTTTATATCGTTAGAACCACATTCCAGGATTCCTATATATATAAAACTATTATATAAACAAAACTCTCAGGTATAGAGATTATTGAATATTTAACATGCCACCTTGAGATTTTTTAAGGTAATATATGGTGGCTATATGTTGAATATTTTAAGATCTTGTGGAATGTACTCTGGCACCTTTCAGTTTATGGACATTTGATGGAGAAATTTTTTTATCCCTTTAAATTCATATAGTGTGTAATTATTTAATGTTACAAAAACTATTTATCAAGAAGCATTGTTTTGGTGGATGGATTAATATTTTATCCACTTATTTTGAATTGAGGTTAAGCTCTATTGGGGTAGTATTTATGCCTTAAATAAGTTCTTTCCCATTTCTACTTAAATTTTGGTATTCTTTCAAGGAATAATATATTTACTAAAGGAAAATGAAAATTCCCCTTGGATGAATTAGTTAATATATACCTTTTTATTAAATTCTTAAGGGCATGATTCTATTAGATATCGGGTTTGTACAGACTGTATATCCTTTTCTCAATGAGTCGTTATAACTCATAGATATAAATCTAATACTACTTATATTAAAATAGATGATTAGAAATGAAAACTAATAGTGATTTAAATTGGGTATCAATATTCAATATATATTTTTAATATATTAAAATTTAACATAGCTTATCCCACAGATTAGAATAGGATGTTGTGTGATATACATGAAAAAATGAAATAGTTTTTCAAGACAATGTACGGAATGATATTTGATGGAATTTTATTTAAGGACAATATATATTAATTTTTTACTACAAGATAGTATGTTGAGTGATTCAATTAGATTTTTTAAGCCTAAAATAGCATCTTTTTCTTGGAGGTTCTAATTTTTATTTTCATTTTCCATCATTATTTTATGACTCTAAATATGATAATTATATTTATATTAATGATGTTGATGATAATTTTTTCTTGACCCACATGAGGGGAACTACTTTTTATCATTTATAGAATAAATAAATAGAAGTATTAATGAACTCAAACCACATGGTAGTGAATGGAGGGAATAAACACATCACATTGAACCTTCACACTGTGAATGATTATATTTTTTTAGTGGTGTGAAATAATATTAGTGGCTGATGTATGGGATTCTCTTGAATCATATATTCATGGGACTTATTTTTTAATTCCAAGATATACTTTATCATTGATGGGAGATCTTTACACTTAATTTATTATCACCATTGGAAGATATTAAGATTAAAACATGAAAAAATTATCATGTGGGGTATTATTAGGTTCTAGTGTGGGAAATATATTTTTTCTTATGTTTTGAAAGCTATAGAAGTTAAGTATCAATATTTTACACTTGGAATAACCAGATTGGGAATGAATCACTCTCACCATACACGTTCAGTTTAAGGTCAGTAAATGTAAATTAATTTAAATAAATTGAAAGAACTCATTCAATAGAAATTACTACAATGT
Organism: Viscum album; assembly: GCA_963277665.1. Classification (NCBI taxonomy): domain Eukaryota; kingdom Viridiplantae; phylum Streptophyta; class Magnoliopsida; order Santalales; family Viscaceae; genus Viscum; species Viscum album. The sequence goes on along the minus strand of OY728131.1, from coordinate 1,263,068,396 downwards.
ATTTATTGATGTTCAATTTTTTTTAATGTGGATGGAAGATAGTCTATATGAATATCAATGGGTGAAAACCATATTTTAGAGAATAATGCTCCAAATGAAGTGATCATGTTGGTTGAGACATCATAATTTTTTCCATTAGTAGGAGATCTATTGGAATATTAGTATAAGTGTAATGAACCTAACCCCAGTTGCCCGAAGCTGGTTCCTTACTTCATTATAGTGTCATAAGATACAATGAGTCACATTCCAAAGGACCAAATAGTTTAGTATTTTTGGAAAACTAGAAATATAATTTGATCATACATTAAATTTGAAAAAATAAATTAAAAAAATATAAATTCATTTTAAAACACCATTAATCCCCTAGATTAATCTTTCACATCAATCATAAAAAACATCATGGAAACGTGAGGAAAATTAAAAAAAATAAAGGGGTGTGATCAAATTCATAGTAAGGGTTAAGTTCAATAAAATTTATCATAAATAATAATAATAAAATAATTAAAGGTAAATAATTATAAAACATGATAATTAGTCATTAACATGTGAAAAATATGACTCAAATAAAATATGATAAAATAATACCATACAAATAATTACATGAGATTGAAAACATAACCATGGATATTTTACTAATTGAATAATTACATCAAAATCAATAACTAATATCATAATGATGGAATGTATAATTAATGAAATTTGAAACATACTATCAAGGTTTCATTCCAAAAATATAATACTACTAAGGATTCACGACAAAAATCTATTATCATCGAGGATTCATTCCAAAAAACTAGTAAATTTGTAAGGTCTTGTCCAAAAATTAATCTATTTTGTCTCATGAGACCTACTGATGAATAAAGGGGATATAGGAGGCCCCACCCATCACATACTAAGTCCAATAAATTCCTTATATTAAAGAGAGAAATATAATCATATTATACATTTTTAATGAAATGATCCTAAAAAATGTAAATAACTTTCCACATTAAGTAAACATAATCAAAAACTATATAGATTAATATGGTGAATATTATAGGAATAATAAAAACTAATCAATATCATTTTCATAAAATATAAAAGATGGTATCATAAGAGATAAACCATAATGATTCATAATATTCACAAAGTATTTTAACATAGATGAATATACATTATTAATATCATTGAAAAATTATTGATGAAAATACACTTTTTCAATTTGTAAATAATTTATTTTTAAAAAGCTACAAAATTATAAAAGAACCCATTTTCATTGAAATAACCATGTAAAAATGTAAATGACGATTCAAAAAATTAAGGTGATATAAAATCATGAAATCTTGTTCATTCTGTATATGTAAAAAACATTATTTTGGAAAAATTAACTTTGAAATATGATTTTTAATCGAAAGCCCCTTGAAAATATCATATAATTTAAGTGGGAATTAATCAAATGACTAGATTATGTGTATTTTATAAAAATAATTTTTTTTAAATAAAACATAATATAACTAAAATAATTTACCACATAATCTTATCTTGACATAAACCAGAATTAGAATTTTAATCAAGTGAATAGAAATTGAGTTAAAAAAACCCCTTAACACATACCGTTTTTTGAATCATATGAGACATAAAAGTTATAATTATTGAATGAAAAATTAAATTACATGAAGGTAGAGAAATTAATTATATTTAATTTCAAAGTTTAGTATATATACAGTACAAAAAATAAACTAGTGGTCAATAAGGCTTTTATCTCATGAAAAAAAAAGTGATATGAGAAAAACGCTTACTGCATACTTCCCTTTAGTGTAGTGTTATTTCACATCCTATATTATGGTATAATGAATGTTATTGACTCATTTAAAAACTATATTAATACGAATAATAAAATATATGATCCTTTTATAATATCATAAAAATAATTCCTTAATAATATTTCGTTATATTCATTGTTTCTGGTGTGTTCGTTTCAATGTTTCATGGTCGGTTCATTTGTGTATAATTATGGATTGTCTTTTAAAATGGGAATAGAAATACAAAAATGGAATTAAATATTATTAATTAACTTCTATTAGTATAAATTATTTTATATATTAGTTTTTTCAAACATGAGGATGATTCATTTGATATAATGTTAATGATAAAAATTTAGTTTATTTTGAAGGTTTTTTCTAACACCACCAACTAGTTCGATTTTATATATTATTATGAGTATATACTAGTTTCAAAAAAAGAAATTGGATATAATATTATTATTAAAATATCATTTTACAAAAATAATATTTTTACAACCATCCATGAAGGAGGTAATGGAAAATGGAAAAAATCATTATTCACGAAGGTGATTACTCGACATAATTTGGACAATAGTTTTCTTTCTTTGAATAAGAGGAGGTAATAAAAGGGATGGATATACTATATTACATTATAAACATAAAATATACATATTTAAATGATTTTATATTTATTATTTTATAATTTATGAAATATATGAGGATAAAGTGGAAGAAGAAAAGAAAATATGAGAGGTGTTTTTGGAAAATTACCTCTTAAATATCACCTCCTTCATGGACCCCTTGAGGACCTTGGATATTGTCATTTATTGAGACCAGAATAAATATGACATGGTGAGATTTAGGTGGAGAGTTTTGTAAATATATTTGAGTATATTAAAAAATTTTGGGTAGAAATTGGGTGGTATTTATACATGAGTAGAGGTGGATTTTAGTGACTAAAATAATGATTATTTTTTATTAAAAGCCAACCACATTGTGGTGGAATTAATTTACCCAAATTTGTCAAAATATTAATATTTTATAGTATGGTTAGGTTCTATAAATAACTCAAAAAACCATTAAATTTTGTATCTTTTGGTATTTTAATCATTTACCTATTTAACTTTAACCTGTTTCATTTTTAACAATACATCGGTAAATAATTTTTTTACCATTATAACATTTTTATTCTTGAAAATGAAAATTAAGTTATGAAATATTTAGAACATATGATTCCAAATATGGAATAATTTATACTTAATTAAATTAATAATATTTTAAAAATTATATTTAAAATTAATCCCAAAGACCAAATGAAAAACCAGGTTAAGTGAAATGTCCAAAAGTTTGAAATGTTTATATATCAAATTTCAAAGTGAAATTTATCCCCATGAAATAAATTGTACTTATTGGGGTATAATTAAACTAGTTAAATGTTAAAATATTTTAAAATATAATTTATCTATATTAATAAATTGCACAAAAAATTAGTTTTTAATTATGATTCAATATTTTTCACTATTCATAAAAAATGAGACTTCTTCAAAAAATACCAAAAATTTACCCTAATATAATTTTCATATTATGATTTAATAAATGAACATATATTTTTCAAATAAAACATATTAAAGTATTGAAATTTTGATTTCAAAGAGGTTCTCAATCAAAATGTGGGAAAACTGCCTTTAGGAATATAAAGTTTTCTTATGCTTAAAATTGGATTGATTATTAAATAAATCCTAAAAAAATTTCTAGTTGAATTTAAAAATATTTTATTGAATATATAACATATATTTTTCATTAATATCTTTATCTAGTTATGACTAATTTAATTTATTAAAATACGGTCCTATTTTGTGTATAAAATATATTTTTTTATAAAAAACATCTGTTATGTTCAATTGGTTCTCAGTTTTTTTATAATTAAATGGTAACCAATGAATTCATTTTATAATCATGTGTAAGATACATTTTCATAATTTAGTTAATATCATTCATTTGATCCATTACAATGGTCAGGTGATAACTATCACAATTAAATAATAATATTTAATTATTTGATTTAAGCATGATGTTCTAAATAACATAATCTATTTATGAAGTTGAATTTATTTATGTGGAGACATACTATAAAATCTTAGAGTGTTATATTATACCCTTAGTTAGTAAATTTTATCCTTTAAATTTGAAATTGCACATCAAAAATAAATTGTTTAAACTTGAATATACCTTTATAGAAAACCCGCGTCATTAATATGCCAGAATGACCTGGAGGCCTTATTTTTTTATTTTATTATGGATAATACCCATTTTAAGGGTTTAAGGGGAACCCATACATGACCCGTAGGCCCAATTCACAATGCCCAACATGAATTTCAATACATGAACCGAAGGCCCTGAGGCATACCATGATCAATACATGACCTGTAGGCCCAACCCACTTGAACTCCCCCTCCCCAGCTTCCCCATCATTGATCGCCTAGATCCACACCTTTCATTGCTGATAGGATAGTATTTCCCCTTTCAAAGATACATGGTGCCTTGTCCCAATTGTGGTTGCCATACCCTCTCATTATTTTAATCCGATTAGCTATGCTTTTGGTGACTGCTATTTTTGTTGCTATGATTCTCTTCTAGGGCCTGCTCTGTGTGAATTGGGCTACTCCATGGTCTCAATGGCCTAAAGGCCCTATGGCCCGAAGGCCTTTTGAAGGACCTAAGGCCCTTGATACATCATAGGCCCAAACCGGTGGCCCGAAGGCCCAAATTAGGTGAATAGTTTCAGCTGCTACAGTACCGAATAGTAATTGCTACCGTACTGCTACAGTTCCCCGAAAATTTGCCTCCACCCGGTTTTGAACCTAGGTCTCTTGGATGCCAAGAAAGGGCCCTTACCACTCAGGTACAGGCTCATTGGCACCTGCATCATTAAAATGGTTAATAAAACATCCCCTTAATTAGAGGGAAATGAAAATGTGAAGGTCCCCAAAAAATTTCACTTCTAAATAGGATAAAATTAGTGTGAATTAAAAATTAGGAAATTGAAGAGGAATAAAATTATCATTTTTTGATTGAGAGTGATAGGGATCATGGTCATAAAAAATTCAACCATCCCAAAACCATAAAAAATTGATCATTTAATAGACCTTGGATTTTTTAGAAAAAAATTAAATAGTAAAATTTTCTGTTCCCAAATCATTTTCTGAGATTTGGGGATTTATTTTACTATTGAGATAAAAACTTGAGAAAGTGTACTTACTTGATTTATTTTTATTTCATAAGAAAAATCTCACCCATTGGTTGTGATTGGATCTATACCCCACTTCATTTCGTATAACAGGATATAGATATTCAAGATGAATTTTCCATTCTTGAAGAACTTTTATAAAAAGTATCCATAAGTCATTCATTTGGTTTTTATATTTTTATAAAAATAAATTTTTTTATAAATATTTATCCAGTATGATAAATAATACTTTAAACTCAAATAAAAAATCTAATGTTCATATTAATCCATTCTATAAGTATTTAATCTTAAGAATAATCAAAAATATGTCTGCCCAAATTCAATGACCAAAAATTTAGAAGTAAGGTCAATAAATTTCTATAATTAACATAAAATTAGATTACCTAAACAACATAATGTATATATTATTTTTATGCACCAAATATTTTATCACCTTTAAACCATAATGAAAACTTTCATGCTTAAAAATGCGTAAAATAAGAAGTACTGTAGCAATATCATTACATATTTCATTATTCTTATAACCATATTATCATTGATAAAATTATTTTACAACATAATTCTGGAATCCAAAAATAAAAATACTTCAATTATTCTAATTACACTATAGAAACAACATATGCTTGACCTTGATTCATTTTATTCCTTTGAGGTATATTCCCTTGATGCTAGTAGAATTCATTTTCATACTACCCCATACAATCATAGTAGAATAATTTCACTTTAAAAAATTATTTCTTTTACATACAATCACGATCATGGTGGACTTATCCCCAAAATTGAAACAAAATACTTTTCATTTTAATCATGAACCTTTGTGTTTCCTTCGAAAAGTATCATATATATAAGAAAATCATTCTTTCCCTTAGTCCCTTTATCCATCACTTTATCCTCCATTATCTTATTCTCTTACTTTACCTTTAAGTCATAAGACTTAGATAACTCTTTCTCTGTCTTGATATAACATGAGAATATATATTTATATTATGAGAAAGATTTGGAGACTATTTCCCTTCATGTGATTGGATTTAACCCATAAAAGAAACAATCAATATTACTCATTGTGTTATGTATGTAGTTCATAACATGGATTGTTAATCATGTAATGGTGTCTTCATACTTAGAAACATTCTCTTCATCCTTCTTTATCAGACTCAATAATTGTCTCTCCATGTCTACTCATAGTTTGTAAGGGAAATATTTTTTCTAATAAAAATACCTTGAAATCCTTTAATTAAATATTTTCAAGTTCCTCCTCCTCCACAGTGTTCTGAATCAAATACCACCATTGATCTATACCTCAAGAGAGATTATAATTTTCCCTAAAAACCTCCTCCATTTCAATACATACCAATGTGAGAAATATCTTTTCCAAGAAACGTATCCATTGGTCTTGTAAAAATAGATTTGTAATCCCATTCAAAGATGAAGGTTATTGTCGAATGAAGTGATCTAACATTATTACACCACATTGTGGATCTTGCTACTCCATGTGAGTAAGGTTATAACTCATAATATGAGTCAATTATACTAATATACTTATAATTTGTTCAGGTACAACTATGGATCCATATCCCACCTCATTATATTTCCTAGGAGGAAAATCCTCACATGCATTGATTCAATTTACATTCCTCCTTCTAGGATCTATTTATAAAAAATATATACACTAGATTAGATCATAACATTATGAAAAATAATGATTAATCTTGGAACTAGTTAGTCACATAAACTAAATTGAAAATTTAGGTTCAACTACTTTCAAAATCATATGCTTGGATTGTTTGGATATATTTCCAAATTTATACATAGGTTTTATTTTTTTAAATTTTTTTTCTTAAATATAGTTCCAAAGGTTTCTACTAAACTTTATATGTTACAAACTATAATAACCCTTACCTTAGTTGCTCAGATCTAGTACCATACATCATTACATTGGCTTAAGATACAAGAAATAACATCCCAAATGACCAAATAGTTTAGTTTTTTTGAAAAAATAGACACATACTATTATATTAAATTAAATTTGGAAACGTAAAATACAACATATAAATTACATTAAAAATAACATTAATCCCCTATCTTAATCCTGTATATAAATCACAATAAACTTCTTGGAAACTTGGGAAAAAATAAAACAAATGAAGGGGGTGAATAAAAATTATTTTTAAGGGTTAAGTACAAAAAAAGATATCATAAATTATATTAAACAAATATGGTAAGGTATATAACTAAAACAAATTCTAATTAATCATTAACATGAGCGTAACATGGCCTGAATAAAAGATGATTTAATAATTCTATATAAATAATCACATGTGATGGAAAGAGGGGCTATAGTGGGCCCCACCTATCACTTGATAATTCCAATACATTAATCTTATGAAAGTATGAAACATAATCAACATTTACATTTTCAATGAAACTAGAATATAAAATGTAAACAACTTTCCCATTAAGTATACATAATCACAAACTATCAAATGTAATATGATGAATGGTATAAAAATTGTAAAAACTAATCAATATCAATTTTATAAAATATAAAATATGGTATCATATGATATCAACCTAAATGAAGAAAAATATTGCACAAACTATTTAAACATAGATGAAAATACTTTATTAATATTATTAAAAAATTCTTGATGAAAATACACTTTTCACATTTAAAATAATTTATTTTTAAAAACATGTTCAATTGTAGAATAAAAAAATTTCACTGAAAATAATCATGTAAAACTGTAAAGGATGCATCAAAAGAATAAGGAGACATTAAATCAATTAATTCCATTCATATTGTATATGTAAAGAAAATTGGTTTGCAAAAGGATCTTTAAAAGTGGATTTTTATAAGAAAGTTCCATACAAATATCATTTCATTAAAGTGATCATTAATAAAATGAATTGATTATGTGAATTATATAAAAATAAACATAAAATAGTTTAAATAAAACATATTATAACTGAAATTGTTTTCTCACATAATTTTTTCATGACCTGATCAAGATGTTTATGTTTATTCTAATGAATGAAAATTTGGTTAAGAACCCCCTTTCCACTTGTAATCCGTCGAATCGTATAGACCATAAAAGTAATAAATATATAATTAAAAATTTAATAACTTGAATATAAATATATTAATTATATTTAATATCAAATTTCATTATATAAACACCACACAAAATAAATTAGTGGTTAACAAGTCACATATCTCTCAGAAGTATAAATTGAGATGAGAAAAACACTTATCTCAAACTTCCCTTTAGTGTAGCATTATTTAATATTATTTATAATAGTTTAAGGAATGTTATTGAATCATTATAGAACTACATTAATATTTATAATAAATTATTTTATCCTTTAATAACATATTAAACCCCATTTATTAATAATATTTCAATATTTTTATTGTTTCAGGTGTGTTTGTTTCATGGTTTCATGATCAACTCATTTGTGTATAATTATGGATTATCTTGTAAAATGGTGATAAAAAATATATAAGTGGAATGAAATGGTATTAATGAGATTATTGGGTTATAAATTTTAAAATATATTATTTTTTGTTTCTAACATGAGGATTATTCATTTGGTAAAATGTTAATGATAGACATATAGTTTATTTTGGTGGTTTTTCCTAACACCACAAATTAGTTATATTTTATTTAAAATTATGAGTATATATTATTTCAAGAACATGAAATATGATATAGTATAATAACCAAAATATTATTCAATGAGAATAATAGTTTTATGTCTATCTATGAAAGTGGTAAAGGAAAATAAATAGAAACATTATTCATGGATGAAATTAACTGGTTAATTTGGAGAATATTTCTATTTCTTTGAATAAGAGGAGGTTTTAAATGGGATGAGTATAAGATATTACATTAGATGTATAAACTCACATTATTTACATGATTAATTAATTATTATTTATTTTTTGATGGAATATATGTGGATAAAGTAAAATAATAAAATAAAATAAAATATGTGTTTTGAGTAAATTACCTCTTAAATATCACCACCTTGGAGGATTCCTTAAGGACCTTTTACTTGGTATTTTGGTAATAATAGAATCACTTTGATTTATGATGAGAATTTTGGGAATATATTTGAGGATATTATAGTATTTTTGGTTGATATGGGGTGTTTATGGTGGTATTTATAATTAAGTGGAGGTGGGTTTAAGTGATAAAAATAATGATTATTTGATGTTTAACCCCAATGAAATTGAGTGGGAATTAATTCTAAAAATTATTTAAAAAAATTATTATTTTTTAGTCCTTTAATGGATGATAAATACCTCAAAAAACCATTAAATTTTGTAGTTTTTAGGTATTTTAAACCTTTAATCATTTTACTTTAACCTGCTTCATTTTTTACCTACAACCCGATAAATAATTTTTTTACCATGGAAATTTTGTATACCTAAAAATTAAAATGGCCTTACAAGATATTTTTTACATTATTAATCAAAATATTGAATCTATTTTACCTAATTAAATTTTTAAAATTGGGAAAATTAGATTCAAAATTATTCCCATAGACAAAATGAAAAATCAAGTTTTTAAAGTGAAAAATTCAAAAGTTTGAAATATTTTTATATAAAATATCAATGTGAAATTAGTTATAATAACCATTGTTTGTTTTATTGATTTATTATTAAACTAATTATAAATTAGATAAAATTTAAAAAATAATTTAAATATATAAAAAAATTAGATAGAGAATTAGTTTTCAATTAAAATTCAATATTATTCACTATTTATAAAAAATGAAACTTCTCCAAAAAAATAACAAACTTTTACCCTAATTTTTTTATAATGTGATTTCAAAAATTTAATTTATTTTATAAAATAAAACATAAAAATGATTAAAAATTGATATTTAAAATAGATGCTTCATAAAAATGCGAAAAACAACCTTAGAAATATATAACCATTATGCTTAAAATTTAATTTATTCTTATTTAAAGATTATCAAAATTTCTGGAAGAATATTTATTTAATATATAAATTTTATTTTCATTAATATATTTCAATAATTTTTATTAATTTAATTTAATAAGATAAAATTCTATTATGGGTGTAAAATTGTTTTTTATAAAAACACATCTGTTATGTTCAATTGGTTCTTATTTTTTATTTCTAATTAATTGGAATATAATGAATTTATTTAATAAAAATGTGTAAAATATATTTTTATAATTTATTTAATCTCATTAATTACATACATTCCAAAGTTTGGGTGATAACTATCATAACTAAATAATAATTTTTATTCATTTGTTTTAAGCCCAATGTTCTGTGTAACAAAATCTATCGATAAAATTGAATTTTTTTAATAAGAGACATACCATAAAATATTTGGGTGTTACACTAAATGATGGAAATTATAGATATTAAAATTAATTTGGTAAGGGTATTCTAGATTTAACATAAAGGTAATCTGATGATGTTTCAAAACTCTTGAACTACTCAATGAAGGGAATTCTAGAGGTGGTGATTAATTATATCCATATAAAAGGTTCAATTTTATTAGAGGGGTGAAGATAAATTATTGAGGGGATTTTTTGGGTGTTTTAATATAAATATGGTATAATTTAACGAGTTATGATATAACATAAGTAAATAAATTTAATCCAAAGGATTTGTTTTCAGAATACTAGTGATGTTTGGATGAGGACAAGATAATGTTAGTCCCCATGGTGGTGGGGTGGGATTTACCATATGAAAAACTATATATTGAAGGAATAAAAGGAATAATTACTATAGTTATTTAATTACTGTGTTTGGAAGGTTGATGTGTGACCTTTCATGGGTCCATCAACAAATTAATTTTTTATCAATGTTCTAAATACAGTTATAGTGGGACTAGAGTTGTCAATAGAGGGAATAGTGTTATGGGTGTGTTTTTTATCTTATCTACTAGGTTCTTGATGTGACAGAAAAAATTTATTGAATTTATTTGTTTTTAAATTCAATATTAAAAATAGTGTAAAACCCTTGAATATCTCTCAATTTACCTATTAAATCATAAATACAAATTTAATCTCTACTATTGTATCTAATCTAGTGAATCCTTTCTTTACTACCCAACTTTGGTTATTTAAAAATGAATAAAGGAGTACAAAAAACACAGTATCCCATAATATTACATGGCCTAGTGATAATAAATATCTAATCACTCTTAGATCACACCCCTTATCAGGATTACAAGAAGTGGATAGAACCTAGGTGGTCTGTGTGTACAATCAAGTAGAATATGTTACATGAATTTAGTATACATAAAATTAAGGAAATTTACTTTCATATAAAATATTAAAATAAATCCCCAGATTAATAGAAGATATAGTAAATTAAAAATATAAAATTCATTATCCAAAAGTAAGAGAAATCTCTTATGCTCATCATTTAATGACTTAGTTCTCCATCATTGGAGAAATACATCAATATAAAATGAAATAAAGAAACAAGATTCAATGTTATCCTGGTTGATAAAATCGATGAATTACCACTCCCTTATTTAAAATTGGTTCCACTTATAGAAATACATGGTGGTTTCCATTCCCACCACATTATAATAATGATCTTTAGATTCAATGAACTCGTCAGTTTTGAATTATTCCAAGAATTCACTGCTCAATTCTATTTCATTAGATTTCATCCATAAGAATAGTTTAATGATCAATATTTCATCATGTAACTTTCATTAAAATTTTTATATTAAAATAATTTATCTCCCCTAACCTGCCACTATATTCCTTCAAGAATTATTGATGGGTGAAAGGATTTAGTGTGTCATAACCATAAATGAAATTATACTATGCTCAAAATTTCTCGTGTAGTGAGGATAATTGATTCATGTGATACAATTGCTCAACCATACAATATAAACATATTTTATAAATAATCTTAGATAACCATAATTTGGCTAAGGATTTGAAATTTGGGTTTGTGCAATGAGTCTTTAATGCACAGAATGGATTCGTTTGAGATATTGGGAATCATTAGGGGAATTTTGGTGATTCTCAAAGTTATGGGGGATATCAGGATTACTTTTATTTGAATTAATACATGCAGTTGAGATTCTAGTACTATTTTTTCATCATTGATTTACACATTATATGGTTATTCTTTTGGATTATTTGGTTGACAAACCAGGGGATGAGATTTTTTTTCTGTCATAGAAAATTGGAGAAGACAGTTGAGTTAGGTTGAATCAAGAATTTATGTAGATAGAAATTTATTTAATTCATATCTATCATTGTTGATAGTGCTCAAATTTATTATATATATTATTTTCTTCATCTTCCAGTTTCATATGCATTTAAATTTCTCAATATTACACAAATCCCATTTGAAATAATATTTTTTAATGTATAATAATGCCCTATATCATGATTGGTTGAGTTCAATAATACATAATATCAATCGTGTGGTGTGAGTACAAAATGAAATGAACAATTATATTGTTGGAGGGAAATAAGAATCACCAACTTCATTGAATCGATTTTTTTCCTGGAATAAACACCTATAAGATATATCATGATCCCCTGAATCATGATCATCTTCTTTCTCCCACCCAACATATTAAAACTTGGTTGGGAACTTTTCTTTTATTTGGGATAGTGTCACAAGTAGGATTAAAAAACAATTAAATTGATCTGGTTTGACCTTAGGGTTTGATATACTGATAATATTTCTTATCAAATAGGTGGTGATCATTTTTCCAAAAAAAAATATGCGATAAAGGAAAATTCTATGGGTATATATTCATATTGTTAAAGTGGTGCTTATAATTTAATTTTTTTATTCATGGAATGTATATAGGGTGATAGGATCATGGCATGGATATAATTGAAAATTTTTCTCAAGCTTGGTGAACCATCAATGAGCCATACATATTTAGATTCAAGAATATTGTGTGGATATACTGACTAAACTTGATGATGACTTGGTCCTATTCATATTTCACAAATATACACTGAATCATCGTTAATTTAGTATCACATAATTTTAGGCTCCTTGGAAACATTCATTCTAAAATTTATGGATGACTCTTTTTTACAATCCTTCAATCTCAAGTGCATCAACCCTATTTCATTAATCTAGAATAATGTTTTTGAAATTGAATAAATGATGATGGGAGTTGGAGTTGGTGAAGGTTGATTCATCTTTGAGTGGTTGTGTGATGATGGTCTATGGTGTGCAGAAAGGTGATCAAGGATTCAAGATAGTGGGATAGGACATTGATGTTTCAATAGTGATTTATTTAGGTTAATTCAATAATAAACTTATGTTATTTGGAAATCAATATTGCAATAAATGTGAGGGTTCAGAATGGTGTATGATATGTATTTGAGATACATAGTGATGAATATCAGAAATAAGTTTTCTTCCATATCAAATAAAAATATTCATCACTGAATCATCTTTAATGATATTGGAATTTATATGTATTCAAAATAGATAAAGAATATATTCAAATTTGTATGAATTTGATATCTCAATAATAATATTTCCATATTATATTTATTTAAATTCATCTACATCAATTATTATCAAACTCATTTGATTTCCATCACCCACAAGCTCAACACTATACATGGTTTTGTTATCTCTTAAATAAAGCGACTAAATTAGGTAATTCCAAGGACTAGTAAAATTATTCATCCTTAGTTGAGAATTCTTCCTTGAATAATGGGGAGTGGTGAAAATAATCCAAAATGGTTTCAATAATATTGAATTATGTCTTGATTGGGTAATGAGTTAGAAAATATATTTCCAATGATGAAATATCATGGGGACTGCTAACCATGAAAAAGTGAGGCATAGAAACTAGAAGAATATCCTTGCAGTAACTTGGTGGAAAAATTCTTGATCGACCATGAGGATAGATAATATAGTCGAAAATGATATCTACATGTGTGGTGGGATTTAAAGTAGGCAAGGTCGAATTCCCATGGAATGGTGATTCCTAGAAGATTGTAATGGTGGAATACGTGTAATTTTTAGTACATAGAAACTTCTATATAAAAGAAAACATGAAATAAGATTTCCACTAAAGCATGGATGTGGAAGTACTTCATAGAGGGTTGGCCAAAAATTAAAAGGTGGTCAAATGTAAGAAATTTAATAGAAGTAAAATGTGTGGATATTCATTGAAGCTATAGTCTAGTTAGTTACAACAAACATGCTGAATGAAATATTTATGCATTGGAATTTTTATCCTCAACCTATATTTCATAAATATATTATTTATTTCAGTATTTATTTGAATTAACTTCATTTTAATTTAAAAAATTAATTTCAAATTCATTTTTCTTTGCAACAATATTTTTAAAAATTAAAATTTAATAACAAATTATTTAAGACACAATCAATTTAATTTTCATCATTTAAAATCTTGTTAAATTTTATATTCATGTTTCGATATTTAAGATTATTAGTTTAAAATAAAAATCAATTTATTCATCACATACTATTCTAAAAATAAAATAAAATAATTGAATTGAAATATTCAGAATCCAACTATGTATTTTCCAAGATATTTAAAAAATTGGTCAAACCTATTTTTAAAATGAATTTTAATCCTTTTAAAAATCACAATAAAAAACCAAGAATAATATATGGAATCTAATTTAAATTTTAAATTTAAATAAATCACAAAAAATTCATATTTAAATATATTAAAAAATAATTTCTATATTTATCCAATGTAATTAAAATCTATGAATTAACAAAATTTTAGTAAAGTGATGGGGTTATCAGGAATAAAAACCATTTTAAAAATAATGATGTTTTATTTCTGTCATCACTCCCTCACACATTACCCATTTCCCCTAAGTTAAATATATAGAATCATATAGATTTAAAAATATAGCCCTACCTAAACTCAAATTCACATGTCAAGTTGAAAATAAAACACATTTTCCAATATTTTTTGAATTATAATTCCTATTATATGATCTTAACTAAATGGGTCTCTTTATTTTAAACTTTTTTTTATTTTAATGTGTTAAATAAATTAGATATAATTAGAATCAAAAAATTTTACATTTAGAACTTAAATTTATTCATCTCTAATTAGTTTCTTAAACCAAATATTCAATTTCCACATACTTGATATAACAAAGATAAAATTATTATGTATCACTTCACCAATTTATTATTTGGTATCAACATTAACATCACCAAAATGGATTCATAATTGATAATTTGGAATGTTAATAATATTTTTAATGTTTTCCCATCCATGACTGCGTGAAGCGCTGTTTAAAGTGTAATTCCCATTTTTATTTGACAATTCAATAGTTTAACAAAAAACCTGTATTTTTTTTGTGGTGAGGTGATTTTTTAGTGAATATTAAGAAGTAAAATTAGATGGTAAAAAAAATTGAATGTGAGTAGTTACACATGGTCTGATTCTTGATGGGTGAAAAGTGGAGTCATTGGTGAAAACCTAGTTTTTAAGACTAGAGTCGAGGATAGAGTATAATACTATAACACCACTAGTTTGTTAGTGTCCTACTAGTATCTAGAATCTCCCTAATGGATTACAATAGTATTTTTAAGTGTTGGTGGGGATGGTAGTCCATTCATTTCACCTAAGCCTCCCCTATACTTTTTATAATGGATTTTGGATACCAAAATGGCTAACATCAACCTTATACATGCCTCCCTCCTCCTCCTCTCTTGCTTTGATCTCCATCATCTAATGTAAAACACAAGTGTTATCAAATGTATTAAATTTAATGATATACATGTATGAATCCTATTATGAGAATTTTGGTTTTCTTTTTCATTCAAGTGGTTTTTTCTATATTCTTTGAAAATATTAGCTATTTGTTGGGGGGGGGGGGTGGAATGGTTTATCATTTTCTTATGAATCAAGATGAAATGGTAGCTGATACTCAATTTGGGGGATATATAATCCTAGGGTATGTGGTCCCCAGTCCCAAACAATATTCTTTCTATTTTTCAACATGATGTTAATGTATTACAATGCTGACTTTATCATGTGTGGGTCTAAACATTTATTTTTTGTGTTATTAAAGGTTTACTTAGTTTAATGTATCATTTAATATGGATTAATCCATAAAATAATATTGGTTCCATGAGGGCCTAGTTTTTATGGTATTTTACTATGACTATGATTGGGGTAAGAAATGGTTTCCAAAGTCATAGGATTTAATGTGAAGAAATAATTCTAATCATTGTTTGTGAAATCAAATTTCACCACCATTGATAATTATGAATGGTTTGGATCATTATTTTAACCCAATGGTTTGTAAGAATTGCATAGAAAAATAGTTTTGTTATTTGAAATAAGTTTAATTGAATGGGAAGTAGTGTTTTGAATCTGATGTACTATGTTTTGAAGTGGGTTTGTAAAAATAAACACCAAATACCGTGTATAAATTTAGAATAAACTTTTCAAATTTTATATAGAATTATGTGAATTTAAACTGTTTCCTGGGTATTATTAATTCTTGACGATGTGTTGGGTAATGGAATGAGATTATGGGTTTAACTTGATATAAAGTAAAATAAATTTAAATGGGTGTGACATGGGTACCAAATACTATAAATATAATTGTTAAAATGTGTTTTGAAACGAATTTCTAATAAATGGTGTTGGTTAAATAGAGTGTCAGTAAGAAAAAATAATGAAATTTTCCTTATATATGATAAATAAAATCCTATTTAATCAATTATTGAGAAAATGGATAAGTCTATTAAGAGATATAAAGTAATATTACATGACGGAATGGACTCTAACATTTGTTATGGTGATTTTAAAATGAGTTTTCCTTGTGGATATTTATAATTGGTGGAATTACTTGGGATTAATCCATTGGATTAATTTTTTGAAATGAAATGGGAGGAATACCTTAAGTGACCATGGATTCCATTAGGGGGCATGCATCATTGCATTTGGGGGATTTATCATTAGATTCAAGGATGTCCAAAGCTAGGGAACTCCATGATCCACCTTGGATTTGTCACTGATTGATCACTAAAAAATCCATGGGGTGTCTCCCCTTTGTATTATATTGAATTATTATATGTTAAACTCAATGGATTAATATAGTGTATTCCCTCAGGGTAACCTTGTGAATGGTGTGGGAGGAGCTCCATATATTTGGATTGATTATATGAGATGAAATTCAATAGGCATGGACTAAGATTTCAGTCAATACTGATGTTATGAATGGATGTTTTTATGGATCCTCAAATTCAGTTTAGAGAATTAAAGTGTTATATTCCTGATATTTTATTGGTTTATACATATAATACTTCCTTTGATTAATTTCATGGATTTTTATTACATTATGGTATGGGAATTTCTCATCATTTATAAGGTATTCCCATGCAATTTCATGATTGTGTATGCATTGGTGGTATATTATGGAACCATTTATACATATAATATCCTATGAAAAGTCATACTCTTATTCTGGGGGAAGTGGCAGTTTTGACCTCAGGTTCCATCATGGATCCCTAGATCAAAGGAGAGGTTTATTTATTTGTTTTTGTCACGTGATAAGCTATTTTCATTTTTATTTCTACATGCACATGTTATATGGGATGGTTATTAATGGATAACATTTTTGGTGGCCTAATAAGTTGTACTCAAATGATTCTTATGGTGTCATTTAACTTTTCTACCTGATAATAATGTTTTCTGTTCATTGATTGTTGGTTAAGGGAAAAGTAATTTTACTTATTTTTCTTGAATGCTAGAGAGGATTTTCATGATGGGACTAGGTGGGAATCAGTGCCTTTCAGGATGTGTTCATAGATTCTATTTAATTTTGGGGTTTTTTACTCATTTATTTGATTATCCATGATGGATCTTGGTATTGTCTTCCATACCAGTTATTGTTATATCATGGGATGTTGTCCTTCTTTATTGCCACTTTATACTTTTTTATGATATTTATATTTCATGGATTATTTTTTCACTATTATTTTTTCATCTAGGATATTATAATAGTGGTAATATCCTCCCCAATGTGTCTTATAGAACCTTTTTTTCTAGTCAAAAACCTATAACATACTGGGAGTTATTATTTAAGCCATGTGGTATAGTATATTTGGGCACTGGTTCAGTGGGTTCTAGTTCAAGGAATCACAAAATTACAATAGAAGGATTTTTTTTTCATTTCTTTTAATATTTGTGAATGTTATATAATAGACTAAGAGTGCATTGAAACTTGGTAATGATCTCATTACTTGTAGTGATCAACCCACCAATGTGGGAAAACCAAGTTTCTAGTGATGAGATTTATTGCTCTTGGAACTCCTTGTTATCACCTTACTCTTGGACTGGTATGGAAAGAGAGGGTTCATGTGTTCTTGCATCCTATTAGGTACATATTGTTTGTATATCATTAATATGTTTCCTATTATTCATATTCTTATTTAATAATATATATATATATATGACCTATATTTTCATTATACAGTCTTTATCTTCCTATGGTTTGTGGATATTTATTGGTAATGGGGGAGGGGGTTGGTCATTTAAAGAGTATACATAGTTTTTAATCTATTTCTCCATATGAGACTATAATTTAATATTATTTCACCAATTTTTGGGATGATTCTATGGTATATAAGAAGATAAAAATGGATTTATGGACATATTTATAAAATAAGGTGTCAATCATAAACCTATAAGGAATTTCATTTATATCTTGCTAATGGAACCATATTTAACCAGGCCTTGAGAAATAGAGAAAATTTTTAAGAACCATGAAATGACTGAATGTAGATTCTAAAATTAAAAGGATTAAAAACCCTATTAAAATATGGATTTTATAGACTTGTTGTATTAAAAATCCTATGGAAGTGTGAGTCCCATTGAAAATAATGATTCAGTAAAATAAAATTATTGTAAGAAACTTATTTAAAATTTTCAATCATAAATTATAAATAGAATACTATTTAACTGACCATTGAATGTGAATTCTATGATATGGTAAAGTTTTGAAAAATTACATTTCTAAAGTGATTAACATTAAATGGATGAAAAAACTTAGAGGCATAGTGTTATTGAGTTGATCCATTGAATGAGTTATAGGGGTTTTGTGGGATCCTAGGTTATGACTTTCCTATGTTAGGTGTTGTGATAAAACATATTTGGAATGATGCTTCTTGCTGTCTATGTAAATGACCCTAGTGAGGGTAGTGGGACTTGTTGAAGATCTTAGGATTATGGAACCTCAATGATGTGTTGTGGTTGCTTGAGAACCTTCTAACTTATGTCGGACCAAATAGTAAGTAAGGTATGACCATTTTTTCATTAATTTATGATACCTTGTGTTGGATATTTGGAATTATTCATTCCATGTGACATTTTTATGGGAGTATATCGTTCCAGTAATTGTGTCTCAGTGACTTTATGACATCAATTAGGGATTTTAGTGAGAACACCCCTACAAATATACATTGGTAACCTATAATAGGGTTAATATGTTATTATCAATGTGTTACAAGTAGAAAATTTGATTTATATTCCAATGTAATGGAGGTATTCCTTGCATAAATTTATGTGACTGAGGGCTTCCCACAAGTGGGGTTGAACAACTTTTGTTAATTCTTCATATATGTAAGGTGTAGATGATTCTTCATTTTATTCTACTATCACATTTTTGGTGCTTTCTAGTTTTTATGTAGTTATGTTTAAGAACTCAAAGTTTTGGTTATTAGAAATAAGGTCCATTTCAATTTATAGTATAGTTTGTATTCCTCGATATATCATGTATTTTTTCTTTTAGTATACAGTGGAAGTGTATTTAAATGCCTTGGGATTCTTGAAATGACACCCTATATGACGGGTAATCATGTTCTTATCCTAGATATGTCTAACGTGTTTGGACTAGTATAAGAGATTATTTGGGATGCCTCTAGTTAGATTAAGTGACATATCAAAAGAATGATCTACTATCAGATTATACATGTGAGGCTAGGTTCGATAGTGTATGATTCACAAGATGATGAGTTAGGTTTTGGAAATCAGTTGTAGTTGTGTACGTGAGGAATGGGTCTCGATGTGATTGGGTTGCTCATGAGTGTGTGAACCCATTTTTATTCAATGAATCAAGGACTTCACATTGATATTTTCTACTCTAAACACATTTTTGGTTGGAGATTAAACATGTGCGAGTTGAGGTATGATGATGATGAGGATATGATTTTGGAATAGGTCCATAAGTTTTGGAGTAAATAAGGAAAAATACACGAGCTAAGAGGGTAACATCAATTTATATTAGTGTACAGTGACATGTTTGATGCAATAAATCAATCCTGGTCAATTATTGGTAGGATTGTGAGTGCGGCATGGTAGGAGTGAAACACGTGTGATGAGGAAAGAAACATCGGGGTTAGTGCTTGGGGGGGAGTGTAAAAAATAAATATGGTGCGGATCCCACTATATGATGTGATTTACTCAACCTTACTTTAAATAGTTTTCAAAAAATATCAACCATATCATTCTATGATTCAATAATTCAAACCATTGTTGTTTTTATTATAGAATGTGTATGAGTTATTTTAGCCTATATTCAACCATCATGTTCGATAATAAATGAGATGTGGTCATCCAGAATCTATATATTGACCCTTTCAAATGATGATCTTGACACTACTAATGTGGATAGAATCATGTCACTTATGGATGTGTTATCTATAATATAAAAAGGTTTTTACTGTGTGATAAATATCTTAGGATGGTTATAGAGGCACCATATATTGGTGCACGTATTCTTGTGATATAATATGGATTATTTTGGAAATGGAATAATTCCCTCTCTATATGTTTCTAGTTAGAATAAGAGTATATTTTTAGATATTAGTATGGATATGTGGTTCATGATTGGTAGGTGTGATGAAATGTTTTCTCTTGGGTGAGGAAATATGGAATAATGCTGGTGGATGGTCTTTTGATCAAGGAATCACATCAAGGTTCAAGTTATACCTTGGTGTGTTATGATTAAACTTTGATTCCTTGTTAGATCAAGGAACATTGATCAAGTAATTTAAATGCACACAAGAATAAAAAGCTGACTTTCCTTGGGATAGGCTAGTCAGAGGAGGCCAAACTATAGTTTTAATACATAATTGTATGTAGTAAGTTTCTAGTGTTCCCCATGGATATTTGATAAAGAGTTTATACATTCTGTTTATTCTCTGATGGTGAAGACCCACCCTTTTTGGTTTTTATTTGGGAAATGAGGATGAAAAGTATGCTACATTGGAATTTTCTTGTTCCATAAGAGGTAGTTCTTTTGAAATGACATTGGGACCATAGTAAATACATGATGGTTGTAGAGACCCGAAGCCTGACTTACATAGACATTACATTACATTTGCAGAATACTTAGTACAATACAAAAACACACACACAAGGACCGTAACAGTTTAGTGTCTTTGGAAACTCGGAATATAATCTTCTAATCCTGGTGAAAGATCTTCAACATCTCCCATAAATATCTTCCCTTTTTTTTATACCTAAAACCTTTCTTTATATCCTGGGGAAAAGAAAACATAAAAGGGTGAGCTCAAATGCTCAGTAAGGGTAAACAAAAGGAATATCGATCACATCATATACATAAGAACATAGCTTTTGGAAATCTTAACGTGCAAAAGAGCTCATAATATCATAACATGGGATAAATCAAAGAAGTGAAAAGTAATCCCAATAATCATAACTTAAAACATGACACTTTGTGGAATACACACATAATCATAGAGAATCATTTCTTGTTAGTCAAGAATCATTGCCAAGACTATCTTAGTGGACAAAGTCCCTTTCTGAACCGAGTTACCCTCGTTTCAGTCCTGTTTCACTGAACCGGTATAACCTACCATTCCAGCCATGTCTATATCATGAGATATAAAATCTTTACCCAATGCATTGGAGGGAGATATAGGTCCCACCCATCTTATAATGAATCCTTTCTTATGTGTGCCACATAATCATAAACCATACATCATAGCGTAACCCATGTAATAAAAATGGGATTCTTAAACAATATGACATCATAAAACAATTCATATAAGATAAAGGAATTCATAAAAAATATTTCCATCACAACATAATCAAATCCATGTAATAATAGGGATAAAAACAGAACCCTTTTATTATCTTAGATGGAAAATAATCTTGATAAAATACTTGAACTTCATTCTTGAGGAAAATATCCTTTCTAATTCAAAAACACTTTTCCTTTCTTAACATGTCATACGACTTTAAAATAAAAGAAGTTGATTAAAAATAAACTTGAAAACTTGTAAAAGAAGTTTCTTGGAAATAATGTTTTAAAAATCCATTCATGCCGTATAAGTTAAAAAAAACATTCTTCGTACTTTTGTCGGAAAAGTCAAAAAGTACCTCGTACGAAAAAAATGACAAAAGATTACTTTCATATTCTTTACTAGAAACTCACCGAAGGGTCAAATTGGATTTAAACTATTTTAAGTGGATGGAAACAATATTAAATATTGAGGGAACATGGATGTGGATGATAAAATAAACCCCAGTAAATACCAAAGTATAAACAATCTCAGATAAAAATGAGATTGTGATATTTCCCTTACCTTAGGTCCGACTTGCTTTGTAAGTGTCCGAACCTCCTGTATAATGATTTAAATCATGTTATTGACTTATTCCAGAATCATATTCATTTTTATTATATCATATATGGTCCACTTATGAATTATATTACCCGTTCTTTTGTAAATTCATGTTAAAGTAGCGTTTTGGGTAAAATCGTCTCATTTGTCGTTCGTGTTTTTAACTTGTAATTATTCATATGATTACTTAGATCATGATTACTTAATTCCAGAATATAAAAAATGATATATATATATATATATATATTCAGAATATACATATATAATAAATCAGTAAATGGAAAGAAATACACCGTTCATGGAGACGGTAGTCCGTACGTACGCATGAACGCTGTTTTCGTTTCCTTATTGAATTGAATGGAATTAAGTAGATGACATACATATAAATATAAATAATTCCAGTATCATTATTATGTCATAAATTTCATTAGAACTTATTATATATACTTTATAATCATTCATGAATGGTTAATCATTGAGAATGAATCTCATCGCGTCGTGGAGACGGTAGTCCGTACGTACGCACGAGCGATGATATCGTTCCCATGGTCGAGGAATTGTGTTGAAGAGTATGTATACTATTTCAGTATCAATATCACTTTATAATAATCATATATAGTTACTCATTAAACCATTATACCCATCCAATTAAGGTGGTGGCGGAAAATAGATTACACCACGGCGTGAAGACGGTATTCCGTACGCACGCACGCACGGTGATTTCCTTTTTCTGTAGGATGGATAGAAGGTTAATTAGAGTTGTTTCATATTTATAATAACATATCAGTATGTAAGTAATACTGATGTTATTACTTTATCATGAAACAACTAAAGAAGAAGAAATTGAAGAAGAAAGAAATTGAAAAGATCGGTAATGGATATTACCTCTTCTTTGAAACGCCTCTTTGAATCCTTCACTTAGGGAACTAAGATTGGTCTTTGAAGAAGACCAGGACCTCTAGGATTATTCTAGTAATGTGGATGAGGTATTTTTTCAGGGGTTGGCCAAGCTTGAGTGCTCAAATTGGTGTGAGGAGGAGGGGGAGGAGGTGCCCTTTTATAAGGGAGGAGAGGGGCACCTTAGGAATTCTTAAAAATATTAATTTATAATAAATCTAACCCCACTTAAAAACCTCCAAAAATGACTCATATTCGAATCTTAGATGAGATAGGGTTGTAATATCATCAACCAATCAAATTTAGACATGTTTGGATCTTATTTGAAACCTTATCATTTTGATTTATCCTTATTTAATCTATTTAAGTTTATTTGTGGTAATAAAATTCTAAATTTTAAATTATAACAAATAATTACTTATTTGTTTTGAATTTTCCATAATTGTTTACTTTATAACATTATAGACTATATAAATATAAATTTATAATTTTTAAATATTTTTGTGATTTTTAAACAATTTTATAATATGTTATTTTTGTAAAATAACAATAGTGTCAATTTTGACACTATTCATTTATTTGAATTTAAATAAAATATATACAGAATATATGTTCGAAATAAAAGATTTAATATATTAATAAAAGGTCATATGTATCTATAAAATTAGTGTATCACATTAAATAGTTCATATAATATTTATTTTATTATTTTTAAAACCATTTATTTGGTTTATCTCTTAATAAAATAATTACTACATCATTTTTGTATAATTATTTAATATACTTATTTGTTGTATAAAA
This sequence comes from Viscum album, assembly GCA_963277665.1. Classification (NCBI taxonomy): domain Eukaryota; kingdom Viridiplantae; phylum Streptophyta; class Magnoliopsida; order Santalales; family Viscaceae; genus Viscum; species Viscum album. Next base: position 1,263,044,040 of record OY728131.1, on the reverse strand, counting down.
ATTTAAAATAAAATCCTATGATTAATATAAATATATTATATTTCACAATAATACTTTTAATCGAATTTATCATCTTAAAATCACAATATTTAAATTGTTATATTTATTAAACTATGAAGGTGACAACTTTGGCATCATTTAAAATAAAATAATATAAGTGTCATAATAGCTTGTATAAGACTCCAAATGGTCAAATATTAGACCATTGGATGATTATAGTTTCCATTTACATGAAAAATAAGTTTTGGTCAGGTTTTTGTGCCTTTTATGGTCACTATTAGTTTAATAAAAACTATATTCTTGATTTTTCACTAGATAAATAATTTCTGCATCACTATTGTGTCACAATTAATGATAATTATTTAATCCCAAAAAATTCTAAATAAATTCTCATGATGTAGATAATTTTGTTATCTTTATGGAGACTATTCATGTTCGAAATTTTATGATGTTTATCACTAATTTAAAATTATTATACTTATAAGATTTAAGAGAGTGACATGTTGTCACTTTCTTTGGTTTTAATAATAATTAAATTATTTTCATGGTCAAAAGTCCATAAAATGAATCTAATCCGACCCTTAGTTGATATGGGTTTACTTTTAGCCATAAAATATAATTTTGGTATGTGTTAGGGTAATTTTATAATATTATATTTACCCTTAATTACCCGATTTACCTTTAACTATGGTAAATAAAATTTACCGTAGTTACTATTCATAATTCCAAAAAATAAAAAGTAGCCTATTAACATAATTTGAACCCAATGATTCCAAATATGAAATCCATTTTTTAAAATTCAACACACAGAAGTTGCAGAAATTAAATTAAAATTAATCCCGTTTTCGAATAAAAACGGGTTTTTGTTTAAAACATTGCAAAAGATTGAATTGATTTAACCTACGAATTCAAGGTAAAATCAATGCTAATGAAATTCAATATATTAAATGGTAAAAATATATTCTATTTATACTTTAAAACCATTAAATATTATAATTTAACCACATAAGATATTACGATGAAAAAAGTTGTTTTTAATTAAAATATAGCGTGTTTTTACTATTCATTAAAATATGAAAGTTATCGGAAAAATATCAAAACGTTATCTAATGTAAATTTTTACATCCTGATTCAAAACAAGAATTTTATTTTGTCAAATTGAACATATAAACATGTCAAAAACTAGATTTAAAGTGGGTCCTCCATCAAAAGGTGGCAAAACTGCATTTTTTGAAAAATACTTATTTTACCCGAAAAATTTATTTTGATCTTATACCATGTTCTAGAAAATGTGTAAGATGAATAATAATGTTATAAAATTCAAAATTTAGTTAATACTATTCATAACGGCTGGTTCATGACAATATTATAATAATATATCATTGTTTATTAAAACCCGGTATTGCGTACAACACACGCTATCGAGGAAGGTTGCGATTGCGTGTAATGCAAGCCAAGTCAGGGTTGCGTGTTGTGAAAGAATCCTTCGTTGTTTCGTATAACAGAATCCAACCATATTTCATTTATACATTTAATATATATATATATATATACTCAATGTTGCGTAGAATAACTATTATCAAAATTGTGTGTAACACGGTCCAAGAATAGTGTTGCGTATACTGCAAGCTAATACGGTGTTGCGTATAGCGCAAGGTAATCTTGGTGTAGAATACAACACAAGAAATTAATGAAATTAAAAGAATATTTTTCATAAAATCTCGGGGTGTTACATTCTACCCCCCTTAAAATGAATTTCGCCCTCGAAATTCATCGGGGTTATAAATGGTTTACTATTTTAAAGTTTCTTTGATAGAAACCCACATCGTAAAAAGGAATACCAAAACTTATCTTAAAAAACTAAAGTATAAAACGTAATGGTTACCCAAGTTAACTAATCACTGGGTATCCACATAGGAGAACATAGGTGAAAATGTGGACATGGAAGAGAAATCTAACCGTCATGTTCTGATGGAGAGTGGTAGAGGACATGGCTATGGAAAAGCTAGCAATCACAAAGCCATAAATTTGTGATGATCTAAGGTACCATCCAATTCATCAGATATAAGATCACTAGGACAACATTTTTGTTTTTCAATATCATTTCCCTAAAGTTGAAAAATTTGAATTGGAAGAAATACTTACTTGATTTTGGTACAATCTCACTGTTGTTCGTGAATTAAACAATTTCCACTTCATCCCTTAAAGAAATGAAGTTGAATTTGTTATTCGTGATGTGTTAGCAGATCATGTGATAGAATGATGGGTCATTCCATCTCTTTCAAACAAAAGGTTAGAAAAAGTTATAAGTCCATCTTGTGGTTAGATTAATCATATATGGTTCCAAAAATGAACTTATACTTCATATATCATACCGCTTAATAAAATAAAACTAGTTTATACTAACCAGGGACTTCCTGTAGGCCAGTGGTAGGTGATAAAGGCCAGTCGCACTTCGGTTGTGAGTTCGATTCACACAGCCTTGTCCGACGCGATGGGCTGTCGCCTGTCCTGCAGGTTGTCATTTTTCTAAAACTATATTACTATAGCATCCCATCAATCATATCGAAAAACAAACAGTACTAACTTATGTCCAACACAATCCATTCCAATCTTTAGGCTTATCCATAATACTGCAGTCCACTCTCAGAGATTTAATACCATCGTTTATCCCCATATATCATAAGATATATCTTGTTGGTCACATTCCAAACATTCAAAGGCCTTAATCATGTACTCTCTTGAATACCCATTGAACCTTAGTGAAAACATGAATGCAGTTAAAAGGTAACACTTTCCACATACCAAAATCCTCAAAATTCTATATACTCAAACCATGATATCACTTAGTCCTTATATCAATCATGAGCTCATGAATACAATCAAACATCTCATTATCTTCTTATCCTTTCATTATGCACATATCATCTACTTTCTAAAAGTATCTGAATAACCTTTCATGGTTACTGGTACCATTCATCATACACTTTCAAAACTTAAGGAAAGACAACAGTGTAACAATCCTTAGATGTCTCTTTATTTCATGAGATTACTTATACAACATTACACATGATAAACATGTATTCATTCCACTACATTCTTAAACCATTGACTGAGATTCAACAATTCTTTCATCTCACATATCATTTGTAGTCTCTTCATCATCATCAACATAAATACTTCCCATACGACCATACTGATTCTCTTCTTGAGACTTTCCCTTAGGGAATTGGTTTGCATAATGCCCGTACATTCCACATTTAAAGCATTTAACCATTGTTGATGTCGTAGCAATACCATTATCCTCATCCCTGGTGTTAACTGAACCTTTTCCTTTGCACTTACTGGCTTTGTGTCCTTCTTTTCCACACCCAAAGCATCTTCCAGTCCCTTTGAAACATTCTCCTTGATGCCTCTTCCCACATGATTTACATAGGGGAAATTGAACTTTCTTTCCTCTATGATCATCATGAAACTCCATCTTTCTCTTATTAGCCGAGTCAGGAAACTTACCAAATGTTACTTTATTAATCATATTATGAGATTGCTGATTCGGCATAATAATTATGTTTGGACTTCCAAATCCCATTTAATTTGGTTGCTCATGAAGAATATCATTCCATTGTCCATCATATCCTTCATTATCATGAATCATCCGTTTTCCAGCCATTTTCTAAAACCCAAAAAGAATAGTGTGAGAGGCAAAAATCATGCTAGGGAAAACAACATAATAAAGGGGTAGTACCCTCAATATCTAACATCTTAGGTTAAATTCTAAGATCGTTAGTGCAATTCTAGGACTATAACCTATACGTATACTTAACCTTAGAGACATCCCTAGACATACCTTAGAAATGTCTCTTGGGATCTCACTAAAGTTTTCGCATCCTAGTTTCCAAAGGTTGACTAAACCTTTCCTCTGATAACAACTGTAGAGACCCAAAGCCTGACTTACATAAACATTACATTAAATTTGCGGAATACTTAGTACAATACAAAAACACACACACAAGGACCGTAATAGTTTAGTGTTTTTGGAAACTCAGAATATAATCTTCTAATCCTGGTGAAAGATCTTCAACATCTCCCATAAAGATCTTCCCTTTTTTTTATACCTAAAACCTTTATTTATATCCTGGGGAAAAGAAAACATAAAAGGGTGAGCTCAAATGCTCAGTAAGGGTAAAAAAAAAGGAATATCGATCATATCATATACATAAGAACATAGCTTTTGGAAATCTTAACCTGCAAAAGAGCTCATAATATCATAACATGGGATAAATCAAAGAAGTGAAAAGTAATCCCAATAATCATAACTTAAAACATGAAACTTTGTGGCATACACACATAATCATAGAGAATCATTTCTTGTTAGTCAAGACTCATTGCCAAGACTATCTTAGTGGACAAAGTCCCTTTCTGAACCGAGTTACCCTCGTTTCAGTCCTGTTTCACTGAACCGATATAACCTACCGTTCCAGCCATGTCTATCTCATGAGATATAAAATCTTTAACCAATGCATTGGAGGGAGATATAGGTCCCACCCATCTTATAATGAATCCTTTCTTATGTGTGCCACATAATCATAAACCATACATCATAGCGTAACCCATGTAATAAAAATGGGATTCTTAAACAACATGACATCATAAAACAATTCATATAAGATAAAGGAATTCATAAAAAATATTTCCATCACAACATAATAAAATCCATGTAATAATAGGGATAAAAATAGAACCCTTTTATTATCTTAGATGGAAAATAATCTTGATAAAATACTTGAACTTCATTCTTGAGGAAAATATCCTTTCTACTTCAAAAACACTTTTCCTTTCTTAACATGTCATACGACTTTAAAATAAAAGAAGTTGATTAAAAATAAACTTGAAAACTTGTAAAGGAAGTTTCTTGGAAATAATGTTTTAAAAATCCATTCATGCCGTATAAGTTAAAAAAAACATTCTTCGTACTTTTGTCGGAAAAGTCAAAAAATACCTCGTACGAAAAAAATGACAAAAGATTACTTTCATATTCTTTACTAAAAACTCACCGAAGGGTCAAATTGGATTTAAACTATTTTAATTGTATGGAAACAATATTAAATATTGAGGGAACATGGATGCGGATGATAAAATAAACCCCAGTAAATACCAAAGTATAAACAATCTCGGATAAAAATGAGATTGTGATATTTCCCTTACCTTAGGTCCGACTTGCTTTGTAAGTGTCCGAACCTCCTGTATAATGATTTAAATCATGTTATTGACTTATTACTGAATAATATTCATTGTTATTATATCATATATGGTCCACTTATGAATTATATTACCCGTTCTTTTGTAAATTCATGTTAAAGTAGCGTTTTGGGTAAAATCGTCTCATTTGTCGTTCGTGTTTTTAACTTGTAATTATTCATATGATTACTTAGATCATGATTACTTAATTCCAGAATATAAAACATGATTTATATATATATATATATATATTCAGAATATACATATATAATAAATCAGTAAATGGAAAGAAATACACCGTTCATGGAGACGGTAGTCCGTACATACGCATGAACGCTGTTTTCGTTTCCTTATTGAATTGAATGGAATTAAGTAGATGACATAAATATAAATATAAATAATTCCAGTATCATTATTATGTCATAAATTTCATTAGAACTTATTATATATACTTTATAATCATTCATGAATGGTTAATCATTGAGAATGAATCTCATCGCGTCGTGGAGACGGTAGTCCGTACGTACGCACGAGCGATGATATCGTTCCCATGGTCGAGGAATTGTGTTGAAGTGTATGTATACTATTTCAGTATCAATATCACTTTATAATAATCATATATAGTTACTCATTAAACCATTATACCCATCCAATTAAGGTGGTGGCAGAAAATAGATTACACCACGGCGTGGAGACGGTATTCCGTACGTACGCACGCACAGTGATTTCCTTTTTCCGTAGGATGGATAGAAGGTTAATTAGAGTTGTTTCATATTTATAATAACATATAAGTATGTAAGTAATAATGATGATATTACTTTATCATGAAACAACTAAAGAAGAAGAAATTGAAGAAGAAAGAAATTGAAAAGATCGGTAATGGATATTACCTCTTCTTTGAAACGCCTCTTTGAATCCTTCACTTAGGGAACTAAGATTGGTCTTTGAAGAAGACCGGGACCTCTAGGATTATTCTAGGAAAGTGGATGAGGTATTTTGTCAGGGGTTGTCTGAGCTTGAGTGCTAAAATTGGTGTGAGGAGGAGGGGGAGGAGGTGCCCTTTTATAAGGGAGGAGAGGGGCACCTTAGGAATTCTTAAAAATATTAATTTATAATAAATCTAACCCCACTTAAAAACCTCCAAAAATGACTCATATTCTAAGATTAGATGAGATAGGGTTGTAATCTCATAAACCAATCAAATTTAGACATGTTTGGATCTTATTTGAAACCTTATCATTTTGATTTATCCTTATTTAATCTATTTAAGTTTATTTGTGGTAATAAAATTCTAAATTTTAAATTATAACAAATAATTACTTATTTGTTGTGAATTTTCCATAATTGTTTACTTTATAACATTATAGACTATATAAATATAAATTTATAATTTTTAAATATTTTTGTGATTTTTAAACAATTTTATAATATGTTATTTTTGTAAAATAACAATAGTGTCAATTTTGACACTATTCATTTATTTGAATTTAAATAAAATATATACAGAATATATGTTCGAAATAAAAGATTTAATATATTAATAAAAGGTCATATTTATCTATAAAATTAGTGTATCACATTAAATAGTTCATATAATATTTATTTTATTATTTTTAAAACCATTTATTTGGTTTATCTCTTAATAAAATAATTACTACATCATTTTTTTATAATTATTTAATATACTTATTTTTTGTATAAAAATTTAAAATAAAATCCTATGATGAAGATAAATATATTATCTTTCACAATAATACTTTTAATCGAATTTATCATCTTTAAATCACAATATTTAAATTGTTATATTTATTAAATTATGAAGGTGACAACTTTGGAATCATTTAAAATAAAATAATATAAGTGTCATAATAGCTTGTATAAGACTCCAAATGGTCAAATATTCGACCATTGGATGATTATAGTTTCCATTTACATGACCAATAAGTTTTGGTCAGGTTTTGGTGCCTTTTATGGTCACTATTAGTTTAATAAAAACTATATTCTTGATTTTTCACTAGATAAATAATTTCTGCATCACTATTGTGTCACAATTAATGATAATTATTTAATCCCAAAAAATTCTAAATAAATTCTCATGATGTAGATAATTTTGTTAGCTTTCTGGAGACTATTCATGTTCGAAATTGTATGATGTTTATCACTAATTTAAAATTATTATACTTATAAGATTTAAGAGAGTGACATGTTGTCACTTTCTTTGGTTTTAATAATAATTAAATTATTTTCATGGTCAAAAGTCCATAAAATGAATCTAATCCGACCCTTAGTTGATATGGGTTTACTTTTAGCCATAAAATATAATTTTGGTATGTGTTAGGGTAATTTTATAATATTATATTTACCCTTAATTACCCGATTTACCTTTAACTATGGTAAATAAAATTTACCGTAGTTACTATTCATAATTCCCAAAAATAAAAAGTATCCTATTAACATAATTTGGACCCACTGATTCCAAATATGGAATCCATTTTTTAAAATTGAATACATAGAAGTTGCAGAAATTAAATTAAAATTAATCCCGTTGTCGAATAAAAACGGGTTTTTGTTTAAAACATTGCAAAAGATTGAATTGATTTAACCTACGAATTCAAGGTAAAATCAATGCTAATGACATTCAATATATTAAATGGTAAAAATATATTCTATTTATACTTTAAAACCATTCAATATTATAATTTAACCACATAAGATATTACGATGAAAAAAGTTGTTTTTAATTAAAATATAGCGTGTTTTTACTATTCATTAAAATATGAAAGTTATCGGAAAAATATCAAAACGTTATCTAATGTAAATTTTTACATCCTGATTCAAAAGAAGAATTTTATTTTGTCAAATTGAACATATAAACATGTCAAAAACTAGATTTAAAGTGGGTCCTCCATCAAAAGGTGGCAAAACTGCATTTTTTGAAAAATACTTATTTTACCCGAAAAATTTATTTTGATCTTATACCATGTTCTAGAAAATGTGTAAGATGAATAATAATGTTATAAAATTCAAAATTTAGTTAATACTATTCATAACGGCTGGTTCATGACAATATTATAATAATATATCATTGTTTATTAAAACCCGGTATTGCGTACAACACACGCTATCGAGGAAGGTTGCGATTGCGTGTAATGCAAGCCAAGTCAGGGTTGCGTGTTGTGAAAGAATCCTTCATTGTTTCGTATAACAGAATCCAACCATATTTCATTTATACATTTAATATATATATATATATATACTCAATGTTGCGTAGAATAACTATTATCAAAATTGTGTGTAACACGGTCCAAGAATAGTGTTGCGTATACTGCAAGCTAATACGGTGTTGCGTATAGCGCAAGGTAATCTTGGTGTAGAATACAACACAAGAAATTAATGAAATTAAAAGAATATTTTTCATAAAATCTCGGGGTGTTACAATGGTTATCTTTAGTACATAGATTATATTTGCAGGGAGATACGATCATTGAGATTTAATTTCATGAGATAAGTCCTCCATATTGGAGAGCCATAGGATAAAGTTTAAGTGGGGGTGGAAACAAGATTGCATCTCAAAGTACACTGGATTGGGTGGGTACTATCTCGGTGCATTGGAATTTAATTACCTGGGGTTCCTTAGGATTTTTTAAATGGTTCACATACATTTTCTGAGTTGTGATATGGAAGTATGTTGGGATTCTTGGTATGGGAAACATTTGGAATTGAATTTAAAAATGTAATAGGTTGGTTTATGTAGTCGTATAATCACCAGGACTTATTTTGTATGATAAATTCCATAGTGTGGATTTTAATGCCCTTTTCCATACATGAATTTGAAATTTTAACGATAAACATCCATTTTTTTGGTGAAGAATTCAGTATTTGAACCATGAATCATAAGGACAATTTAGTTTTCATAATTCCTTGAACATGTGCAATTACATGTTTTTTATGATTGATGGGTGGTCAAAGGAGTCATGGGAGTGAAAATGGAGCCCAAGATTGGATCCATCTCTAAAAATAGATGTTGTTTCCCCATTGATAAGCTGGTGGCTTGGTAGTTTCTAGAGAGACCTTATAAGAACATCAACTGGCCGATGATCTAGTACTGGACAACCTCTATCCACCACTCATTGGCGGATGCTACTAAATCCCTGGTGGCCTCCAAGAATGTTTTTAGGTTGTCGAGGTGGGGAGAGGATCATCAATTCACCTGATCTTCCCCTTCATATTCTTGTGAATAATTTTATCCCCCAAAATATCCAGTAGAAAAATTGTACATTATCATGACCCAAACACTTTCCACATGTTATTTCATTATATTTAAAACAAAATATCTATTAATACAACACAAGGAACATTAGGCCTAGTTTATTTGAAATTCCTGGTTCACAATACATCGAAAGGAAATTAAAATGTGACATCCAAATTTTATTCTCAATAGTGAGATCCTAAATACATATGATATCTTAAAACATCATATGATAACTAGGGGATACATATAATAAAGGTGTGAGCTAAAAATCCTAATGAGGGAAAAACATGATGAGGAAGCATAAATTATAGGTCAAAGGTACAATGTGATATCATAAAAGAAAAGTTTTAACAGTAATAACATGGGAGAAAAACAAAAATAACATGGCACCATAAGACCATGGTAATATAAGAAATGTGTAAGAATTATATAATCTAAGATAAACATGATAAAAGGGTAAGTATCTTTACAATATAAAATTAAAGGAAAAGTTCAATTATGGATTAGGTTTACTTTTTAATCTCATAAATAATGTCTCAAGAGACTAATGATTTAACCAATGAATTATTGAACTATATGGGTTATATCATCAGAAAGTTTTTGTGATTTATGTGTTTAAAAAAATCATAAGTAATAAACATAAATATTACCCAAGGAAAGAAAAAGGATTAGATAATTTTTCATCATAGCATATTTAAATTACATTTTATAATAAAGAAATTTGTGGAATAAATAGAAGGAATGTATTACACCATCAAAGGAAAGGTGAATAAGCTATATATGTATGTGAGAGACATATATATATAATTTATAATCATTCCATAAATTTAAAAATAGATAAATTGAGTTAGAGAGAGAATGATCATAGACTTAAAAAGGGTAGGTTAGGGAGAGACCATACCTCAATCATAACATGTCACATGAATTATTTATCTTCATGAAAAATAAAATTATACAAATTATTTTATTCCTTTATAACCTTTTTCATGTTTATTTTTCCATTTTTTATTATAAAGTTATATTAAACTACTAAATCATTTAGTTTTGGGTTATATTTTTTAATGATATATGGATCATATTTTCAGAATCACTTTGGTAAGTTTAATAATGTCTAAGAGTTTATTATTTCATAATTTAAATAATTATAATAATTTATTTTTTATATTTATTTTAATAAATTATTCTTTTAAAAATAATCATGATTTTTTATGAAAAATGAACTACCTTACAATAATGGTGATAATGGGACGTATATAAGCATGAGTTACGCTTCTATTTTTCATTGATTATGATTGAAATATGGAAAGTGTTATTTCATATTTACATAATTATAACCATATAATAAATATCATAATATTTCATAAAATACACTTACATATCCCAACCAAGTGATGTAGTAATAAAAAATGAATCACATTGCTTCATCAGACTGTAATTCACCGTACACATGAACAAAATTTTAATTTTTAAATGGATGGTAATGTTATAATTATATGACATATTACTTTTAAAAAATATTTAATATTTCATTAATATAAAATATAATGATTAAATACACAATAATTAACATCTATGAGATAAGATTATGGAAAATGAATTACATCAATTTGCGAGGTAGAAGTCTGTTGAACACACGATCAATGGTTTCATTTTAAATTTAATAGAATATGATATGGCTTTATTTTGAAATTAAACCAATTAATTATAATAATTTTTTTCCTAATATGTGTAATTAATAACTTATTAAATTACAATTTTATATAAATAATGACTACATCATTTGAAAGTAAAAGGTTATTTCTTCCGAAAACAATTTTTATAAAAGGAAATAATGTTTATCAATTTTAATTAATTAAAATAATCTTTATTGATGAATTATTTAAAATAAATTTATAGATTATAAATATAAATAGATAAATTTAAATTCACATAATTTTTGTTACTTGTAATATAGTTATATAATATCATCTTATTCTTGAAAAATGAAATTCATGAAATCCCATTTTTCAACACATTTTGCAGTTTTATTTTTAAATGAGATTATGCCACTTATATGAAGTGAATTTTATAAAATGGATTTAATATTTTTAATAATAATAATTTATATTAGTTAATAAGGTAATTTTTTTTTTCATAATTAATAGTAAAAACAACAAAAATTTATTACCATAGTTAAGGTTAAAATGGGTTTATCATGGAGTTAATCTATAATGATAAGGGTAAAATGACTAAAAAATTGCTAAAAAAATTGGTTGGTTTAATTTACCCCATATCATTTTACTATTTTAATATAATCCATTTTGGATCCATATTTCTAAGAAAGTGATCTGGAATTATTGAAAATTCTTGAAAGATTACAAGCATGCCACTCACCTCAATTACAATTAGGAACCCATCCCCTCACATATTAACACATCTAAATCCATTCATCTCAATAATAAATTGACAAAAACACTACAAAATAACTTTATCCACATTCTAAAAGTTTTTTTCTACCAAAATTTTAACCCATGGATCATTAATTAGAGATCCAAATGATATTATTCTATGAAAAGGTAATTGTATTCTTTAAGATCTTTTCTTTTTTACTTCTTATTATACCACCATAAAATATGTCTTAAAAATTAAAATTTAATTATTTAATTATCTCCCTTATATTGATATGTCATTATATTTATGGAAATGTATTAATCTATCTCCTTCTCCATCAATGGGAAACAAAACCATCGATCAAGTGTATGCCCTAAAATAGCCTCATGCACCGATGCAGTTTTTTTACATCATTAAATCACATGGATAGTCATATTGAATGAAATCATGAATATATATAATAAATATAATGTGATTTTAATTTTAAAAAATTAATATATCTTTCGATTTCTTCACCTTTCACCCATTAATGGAATGATATCATCATTCATGTGTACGTATGACCTATCAACTCTACGAAGCGATGTGATTAATTTTTCATGTACACCATTAAATAATGGGTATAAAAAGTTACATGATAAAAAAATTCATTTATAGCATTAATATAAAAAAATAGATTATGTATCTATATCATATTAACCCGAACTGAAATGTCCATGATAAAACATGTATGAGAAAATGGAGTTGTTAACACCTGAAATAATGATAATAATGAAATATTATTAATGAAAAGGTGGTAAGATTTCATAAGAGGATCATATACGATATTATAAATATGAATATTGTTATTTTATAAATTAATAACATTATTAAAACCATTATATAGGATTTCAATTCACATTCAACTAAAGGGAAGTATAATGTAAGGGATTTCCTCTCAATTTACTCCTTATTGAGACATTTTTGTTTTTATGAACCAATACACTTTAATGTGGGGCATATACTGCCAAATTTATGTTTTTAAACTTAATATCAATTAATTTTATATGGATAATGTTTCAATTCAGGTATATTATTTCAAGTTAATATAATTTAATTGTTACAAAAGTGGTAAGAATCTATTTTACAAAATCACTTTATTTGGGGATTGCCTTTATTTTCATTGAAAAAATATTATCATTTTCCATAATAAGATCAAATAATTTTTATATCCACTATATATTTTATGAGTTTGCATATTTTCATATAAATTTACTTTTAATTGTAACTTGAATCGGGAAATGAAATGTTTAAAATAAAAACCAGTTATATTTCTCTTTTAATAGGATATATCTTTATTCCATGTCTATATTTTTCAAAATTATTTTATGACAGTACTTATATTTACTCAAATTATTTTTAAGGAAATTATCATTCGTACATGAATTTTAAAAAGGGTTTTAAAGGAATATTTATAATTTTTTCTACAATAAACATTTTTGACTTTCTTTACAAAAATTTAAAAGGAATGATTATAACATATACAATGATAACATACTTCCCTATTAACATAACCATTTTATGAAATTTAGATTCTTCTACATATTTTCAATTGATTTATGAATAAATCTTATTCTGAATGACAATTTTAATATTTCATTCCATTCCATTTAATCTTCTAAAGAACATGATTTTATTAAAAAACATATATTCCTGGGGAAATGATTGTCTTTTTTAGTTATTATTAATTTTGTGGTAATTATCTGCTCTTAAAAAAATCACATTATTAAGATCATTATAAACTACATTTGCATTAAATATATTTATTCTTTTTTCATATATATTTGTGTTTCCTAAACTGTATATCATTTCTATATATGATGTTTTACTTTGAATGTTATTCTATTTACTCGTGAAATATTAATATTCTATATTATTTATTAAAAGAAAATATTTTTTGAGAAGAAATATTTTTCAAGAATTAAATAAATCAATCCATATATATATAATGAATAGTAAATGTAGTGACTAGTGGGGCAAAGAATTATTTATCCCCGTGATGCATCAACATATATAATAATATAAATCTGTTGGCCAAATTAAATGGGGTTTACCCCTAGTTTTAAATTGTCTCAGCATAAAATCATTATGTTATATATATCACAATGTATGATATCACGATATAAAATATTAAGAATTTAATTCATTTAAAATTCAATTATTATTATCCAAGAGACTATTTCATTGATATTATCCACAGAAGCATTTCATTCTCATATTATTGATTAATGTTTTGTTTTTTGTATTATTGACCTTTATATATTGATTATTCCTTATTTATTCATGAAATCATCTACTTTACATAACCCTTACTAAGAATTTTAGATCATCCTTATTTTTTTCCTTTCTCCAAGATATGAAGAAGAATTCTATAAATGATTTGAACAATGTCGAATGGTTTCTATCACAATGTATTATATTATATTCACATTGAAAAATGGGTATCATGTATGTATATGGTTCTCTAATAGTACTAAACTAATTGATCCTTTGGGATTTTACCACATGTATCTAATCCAATGTAATAATGTAGACATCGGATATGGGTTAATGGAGTTGGGGTTGTTACAATTGGTATTGGAGGAGGTTTAGTAGAAACCTTGAGAACTATATTTATGGAAACATAGATTAGAAAACATAACCCTATGATTGACTTTAAGGATATTAACTATTATTGAATAATATCATATTTTTTTTGTTTGATAGAGATTATGTTCTTTTCCCAAGAAATAAATCCCTATCTGGATATTAAAAGATGATGTGTTTCTAGCACAATTGTACCTTGGGGATAATAAATATGAAAAGGGAGCATTGGGATTTGAATGTATCATCACATGGTACTTATAAATGAGCATTACTACACACCTGATATGAATCTTTCATGGGATATTGTTAGGATAATTTACATTTTCATTACAAACTATTATAAAGTATTTGAAAATATATTTTTATTTAAGGATATTCCCAAAGAAACACTTTTAATGATTCTAAGATTAAAAATACATTAATTTTTGATTTCATTCTATGTGTTACACAAATTCCTAAATAATAAGTTCGGATTTAAAATTCAAAATTTCATGAGAAAATACATTATAATATATTACTTAAAAATGATACATAAATGAAAGAATGGTATCAACACTCATGGATGATTTATAAATTTCCCTATTGAGTTATCTAATACATATGGTACTTGAAAAGAGTAGTTCATGGATATATTTGGGAAGCTCAATCAAGTTATGTCAAATAAATTTTATAAAATAGAGAAACATGTTGTTCTATAATAGGATTCTCCTATGATGGATCTATTCAGGTGATATAATACCCCATCATTCAATGTCACTACTAATCATGTGGTAACTGATAAATTATTTTTGTGCGTTGAAAATATTTTTAAGACCTTTGGATATGATGAAAATGACAAGTTTTAACTGTAGTATAAAGTCTCAAAATATATTCCAAAAAATATTAGTCATTGATTCTAAATACTAAAGAAGAATAATAAATATAACTCATGGAATAGATTTATTTTAAATAAACATTCATCAATAGATATTTTACTAATAAATAACGAAATAAAATAAAAATAAAGTTCCATATATTAAATAAAAAGGAAGAATAAAGTTTTGTAGAGTTTGATTCAACCTTTAAAATATTATACATGTATGTTATGAATTACATATGAACTAAAAAATTTAACATTGACCATTTCAATGATGTTCTCATAAAAATCCTTTAAATGTTAATGGTTTCTCAAAAAAAATTCCATATGATGAAATATAATTTTTCACCATAAAAATAGAGAAGTAATTTTCTAGATCCAATATATTCAAGGGTAATCTAAAGGAAAAGTTTTTAGATGAAAAACATGAAAAATGGAACACATAAAATAAGAATAATACAATGAATCAATTTATATTATGTTAAAATTGTAGGAAAAACATCCTATAAAATGTTTTTATAAGGGAATTGAATTTTTTTATAATTACAATGATAAGTTTCATCAAAATAATAAATAAAATGGGATGAAACAAAAAATTGATATCTAGTGATTCAATTTCATAAAAATGTAAAATTATTCACACTAATTCCTCATGTTTAGATTAAAAATACCACAAAATAGACCTAAGGGAGAAGGCCGAGATTATGTGATCTGTACATCTGTGGTGGAAGTTCCAGTGATGTGGTGGAAAATAATTTAGCCATAGCCTCAAATTTATCATATTATTTATTTGTATGTATATATTTTATCTCTTTTATATCTTATATGTTTTTCCAAGGAGATTAGATATTTCCCCATCACCTTAATAAGGCAATTTTAGTAATAAATCATAGTGTAAATCTCACTAGGATAAGGATGTGTCAGACAGTTCAGATTATGACACATAAATGTAATTTATTTTCTAAAATTATGCACATGAGCCTCATCCCAGTTGGTGTGGTATTCTTAAGTCCATCCATAAGACCCATGTTCAAGACCAGGTAGAGGCATATTTCTGGTACTGTAGCAGAACTGTACATTGTGTGGTTCTGTAACAGAACTATACATTGTGAGGTAATGTAGCAGAGACAATACACTGTACAGGTACTGTAGCATAACTATACATTTTTAAGATACTATAGCAGGCATTGTAGCAGTTATTGTAGCAGTTATTGTAGCAGGTACTGTTAGGTACTATAGCAGCTGGAACTATTCACCTTAGGCCACCGGTTTGGGCTGGGAGTCCTTAATGATTTCGAGCCACCTAGGCCTTCGAGTCAGTAGGGATTTCGGGCCACCTTTAAGGCCTTTGGGCCACCTCAAGGCCTTCGGGACGCATGCAGTTTCCCTAGACATACTCTACAAAAAAGGAGCAGTCCCAGAAGAGGATTCAGAGTAGTTGCATTAACTAGAGTAGAGACAAATGGATTTTTCAGAATGAGAGGGTATGGATATGGCATCAGGACAAGAATGTGCTTGCACAGGAAGCCTATACAGATGACCATGTGAAGGTGGAGAGCTTCTATCATGATGCAGATACTAGGGAGGGGCAGTTTGCTGTAGATAGTATAGTTGAATTCCCTAAGACCTTTGGGTCATGTAATCTCCTAAGCCTATGGGCCAAGTAATATATGAGCCTATGGGCCTTGTAAGGGTTCCCCTTCATCCCTTGAATGGGGGGTTATCAAAAATAAATAAAAATGAAGTCCTTCAGTCCATTTAGGGTTTTCTAAAATTATTTTTATACATATTTTTGATTTCTATATAATACTTGGTATGGACTGGATTTAAAAATATGATGCAAAAATGGATTACAAAGGGAAGTAAATTATTATTGATTATGAATGAAATACCCCTATACTCTATTGTATATTCAATATCCTCAATATATTTCATTACATGAAACACTAAGTTTAGCTTTGATTACACACAACACCATGTTTATGCAAATTTTGAAATATTTTTAAAATATTATTATTAACTAAAATAGTAATAACCTAGCCATTAAATTAGAATTTATTAATACTAATATCTACATTTAAACAGTATGAATATATATTAATTAGTAAAAAAATATTATTTATAATAATAAAAATTTTCTATGATAAATTGTTTTTTTAAAAGATTGATTAGTCACGATTTGCCCAAATAATTTAAAAATATACCTAAAAATTTCAGAAAAATTATTTGATAAAATAAAAAATATTCTTGAAATCATAAAATAAAAATTTACTTTTTTCAAAATTCTGGGATTCTTTTGGAAAATATTGATTTTTCCATGAACGATGAAAAACACCGAGTATTGTAAAAAGTCTTTTATTCTCAATAAATTAAATATTTTAAAAGTATAAAATATGATTTTAATATATTTTAAAGTAACCTCTGTATTTTTTATCCTCCTAAAAATTTTTTAATCTACTTTATATTGGTTTTAGTATAATTTTGTCTTTTGGTTTAAAAATAGAGTTTTCTAAATACCATTTTAAAATGCATAATGTTTCTCCATTTTAATTAATTAAAATAATCCATAATGGTGAATATTTTAAATTAAATTTATAGATTATACATAATTAAATATTAATTTATTTTTATAAAATGACTATTATTATTCATAGAGTTAATATAGAATCATTATTTTATCAAAAAATACTCTTCTTAAAAGCCCGTTGTCTCACCACTTCTGCAGGATTAATTTTTGGTTCAATCCCACTGAATCTGTGAGTTGAATTTTGAAAAATGGATTCCCTATTTTAAATCATAATAATTAATATTATCCAATAAGTAAAACATAATGTTTTACCATAATTATTATTTAAAATAATTAAAATTTGTTATCGTGATTAAAGGTTGAAAAACAAAGTTGTGTACATTTCATGCATTTATAATAAAATTAACTTTACGCACACATATATTTTTTATTTAATAAAGTTTATTTTATATATAGAATAATTATTTCCATATTATCTAATAAAACTAAGTTTAATTGTAATTAAGAATGATAAATTACCATGTTAAAAAAATATATACAAGTTACCACAATGAAAATTAAAAGGTAAAAATAGAGTAAAATTAAATAGTATGATATAACAAGATAAAAAAATATATTTTTTATTTTGTGGTGGAGGTTTTAATAGATCAAATAAACCCTAAACTCAATTATTGATCTATTTTGGAGGCTCATGAGGTAAGGGAGACCTCCCAATACTAATTTTTTTTGAGTATTTAAAAAAAATTCACTCCTCCTCCACTATAAAAGGGAACTCACTCCCCTTACTTATTCACATCTATCATTCCATTTGAATAAATGAAAACATACCAAATTAACTTCACAAAAAATCTACACTCATCCCCGAATCCTTATTTTGGGAATAAATTTATCTTAGGAATTCTTTTGAAGAAAACCTAAGAATGATACATGAATAAGATGTATCATTCATCAACGAGTGTTTTTGTTCCATTTGATTTTATAGCACATTAAATTACTCCTAAATAATTATTATATAAAAAAATAAGTATATTTCACATACTGATGTGTTATTATATTAATTTAATAATCTAAATCATTTCCATATTTCAGAAAATGGGTTACAAAATCATCATTCATATGTATGGAGGACTACCGCCTCGCGAACTGATGTCGATTGTTTTATCGATTACCAAATCTCACGGTTGGGTATGATGATGGAATTAAATAATATATATGATATTTATAAAATAATTTTACCTCTAGAGTCCTTATATCATATATAAAATTGTTATAATCCATTCTACCAGGGATAGAATAACGTCACTCGTGTGTACGGCGGACCGTCGCCTCACGAAGAGATGTTATTCATTTTTCACTATCGCATAACATGGAAGGTAATAAGGGTAGTGATAATGAATATATGTAATATAAATAAAATATTTATGATATTAATGAAATATTTATCATTATATAAATACAATATATATTTTTATTTCCTACCTTTCTCCTCCATTATAAAAATGAAAACAATGTTCATGGACTTGTGGACAACCGCCTCCTTGAGGCGATGAAATTAATTTTCCATAACCAAATCACAAGAATAATATATCTAATTATATATAATTAGATATTATGGTATTTTTTATGTATTTATATTTCTATAAAAATAAAATATTTTTTACTTTGTTCCCAAAATGATCATTGAATAATGGAAACGTTTCTCATGTGTACAGATGAACTATTGTCCCCATGATCATTACATTATTTAATTTTTCAGAAAAATCATTAATGGTTGGTATTAAATTTATGATTAATGTATCAATATGATAGTAATTTCTTGATTATTATTTTTAATATGTTTACATGATGACCAATCTGACCCTAGTCAACCAACCAAAGTCATTTTTAACACATAAGCTGAGTGTGGTCAAAACATATGACATAAACCTAATTGATTAACTAATTATACATAATACTATAATATATAAAATAATAATAGTAGTAATAATAATAATAATGAAAAATTTTATCAATAAATTAAATAATTAACATAAGTTTATTATTCAGGTATATAAAGAACAAGTGTGATAAGTCAGACTCGAGGTAAGGGTTTTCTTATCTCACTTTTATTTCTATGATATATATGGAATATTAACCAATTATTTATATTGTGAGGTGTTTATAATTCCCATGAATTTAATTTAATAATATTATTATTAAATTTATATGGATTCACATATCCATTTTAGGATCTCCCTTTCATGGGGTTTACATAGTTAAAGATACCAAAGTGGCACGAGAGTTCAATCTCAATTTGGCTTCTTTGAGACGTATGTTATGTTATAAACCTCTCTTATTTCATGTTGTGTATATATTATTCCATTGAAATTTTATTCTATGAATATAATTATTTCACGATATTTTAGGTTTAATTTAATGTAAATATTTCAAGGGGATTACTATTAAATGTTACCAAAGTGGTATGATTTTTTATGTTATAATATCATCGTTTATTGGGGTTGTTTTTTATTATGATTTCAATGATGATATATTATGATATATCATTTAATAAACATATGAATTTTATTATCTTGGGGTTCTGTAATGAAAATACATTTTCCATTAATTTCCCTCTTGACATGCACTCAAGATATCAAAATAATTTTTATATGAACAATCAAATTTTCATTCAAAAACAACTTTTCTTCAAAAACCATGTTTTTTAAAAATGTTTTAAAAAATGTTTTGAAATGTATTATTAAAATAAAAATGGATATTATCTAAAATAAATGTTTTAAATTATTTTTAAAGATTTATATAGAAGTTTTTACAATTACTTTCAATGTAATGGATTTTAAAAAAAATTATGTTTCAAAAAGTAATTTCCAAAATGGAAGTGATATTTTCTTAAGGAACAATATAATTATATTTTATTGGTATTTTAATTAATAAAAATTTATAAAAAGTATATTTAATTATTCTTCACTATGGATATTTGGTATTTATGCCATCCAAATTCTTTTTCTGGATACAATAATATCATTTCAAAGTGTTTTTTATGAAACACATTTCTCATCCATGGGTTAATAATGATTCAAGGATACTATTATAAAACCTATTTTTTCTCCACATGATAACCATGTTTGAAAGAGATTATTATTGAACCCATTTAATTTCCATGGTTTAACCATGTTCCAAATATATAGTCATGAAACCCATTCCATTTCAATGGGTGAACCCAATTTTGAAAGGAATAATGATTGTTTTAAATAGTTTTGTGATTAAATGAAAGATCATTGTACATTATTCATGTTGTGGTTTCTAGAAGTTACTTATACAATGGGGTGAAGCAGATAATGCATGGTGAACTCGGTATAGCTTATACAGTGTGGTGAAATAGATAGCACCTAGATAGCCTATTACAACTTAAATGATAGGGGTGGACCATATAGAACCGGTTGATCCCATTAAATCATATATGATGGGGTGGTCCGGATATCCCTGGGTGAGCCCCTTATAGATTATATGATGGATGTTCCCATATATAACTCTAATTTATCTTGTAATATACATTATATTTAGAGGTAATAAAGAAGGGGTTATGTAAGGTTTTCTATTATGGATTTAACTGGGATCTAGTTATTTCTGACAAAGGTTTAACACTGGTTTTGAGGAAATATATTCCAAGACACCAATATGTTTTTTTTGAGTCTTGTTATGGGGCTATAATGTTTATTATGATCAAGATTGATTTTAAATGGATCATTAATATTGATTCTTATGACTCTTTCATTTTCAATTTTTTCATATTTTATGACCCATTTATTAATGGGTATGAGTTCATTTATGATTTCCTCATTAACATTGATTATGTCGTTATATCCTTATGAACATCTTATTCTCATTTATGACATTCTATTTTTAATTATTATGTTTACCCTTACTAATAATTTTAGATCATCCTTCTTATGTTTCTTATTCCGCATATTTTAAAGAATGAGGTTGAATGAATTATATCAATAAGGTATTTCATATTGATAATGATGATTACTTACTCTGAAATATGAAAAAATGGGTTAAGTTAGATAAATTACCATTTAATGACATGGGTATTGTTTATGTATGAGTTTTTACTAACTCTCTAAAACTCTAAACCTAAGAAGTCCTGGATAATATAATTGATCAAATGTTTCCTTTTGATATTGTCTGTTTTGGATAAATAAAATTGGGTCAACTCTATCATTATCAAAGATTAAAATGTAAATTTTATGATTTCATCACCGAATCTAGTTGTATAGGATCTCAGTTATTGTATTTGGTTTCAGAGAAAAGTTTTATATAAATTCTAATATTAGGTTATTTTCACGTGAGGTTATATTATGAGTTATGTGTACCATCATAGGTCTATAAGATTAATGTTTATTAAAATTTCGAAGTTTTAAACAACTCATTTAATTGGTTTTAAGTAGTAATAGTTTTGAGGATATTAATGAAATATTTCTATATGTTTTATTGTGTTGATGTATTTATAATCCTAGGATCAACATGAAGTGTTATTTAGGGATGAATTATTTTTTCATGTTGAAAGAAAAAACGGAAAACTCAATGGCCTAGTGATAATACATTGCATTAGGAAAGGATGTGGGTCATGAAACCATAACCAAAGGGTTAAAAGGGTGTAGAAACTACACCTAGCCTACACATTGTCCTAGTTAGTATGATATTTTAACAGGTAAAAATTATGATCATTTTAGAAAAAAAAGTTAAATTTTATTTAAGGAATAACAGATGATTTAACGGGGAATAATATATTATCAAATCCTTCTAATGTCTGGGTTTCACTCTTAGTGAGGAAATTTTTAAAAATGTTTAATGAAGATAATAAAATGAATAATTTTGTTTGAACATTGGTTATTAATCTTTTCAGATTAATGTATGAAGTTTGATTATGGAAATTATCTTATAATGTTCCAAACATTTTGGTTTTGGTTAATTTCTAGAGATAGAATGACTATATTTTAATTCCTTTAGGGATTATGGGGTACATTAAGAGTTTATTTTAGTGCTTCAGACATGAAAAAATCATCCCAAGTACACATAGTTTGGAAGAAAAGATGGGATTGTGGTGGAAATTGATTAAAGGATGAAATTATACTCTTTTAGTAAGTATATTTTCATATTATCTTGGTCTTAAAGTAGTTAATAATTCTTAAACTCGATGAAAAATATCTTGAAATAGAAAATTTGTCCTAATACCTTTAATTCTGATGAATCGATGATCTTTTCGATCATCACAGATTTATGGTATTTAGGCCCTTATCTTTCTATTGATCTGTCACTTTACTTTGATCAATGACCACAATCAATATCCATGATTATTAATATTTTCTTTGAAGTAAACATATTCAAAACTCACACTTGTTCTTCTATTTAGAAAAATATTTATGTTTTATTCTATATGACTTGTGTACTTCCATTTCTTACTTATAAAGAGAATGTTTTATTAACCCTTTTTACGATGCGGGTTTATAAAAAAAAATCATCAAATATATTTCCTTTGATTACTGAGATAAAGTTAAAATTTTGAGGCCAAAATTTATTAAAGTGGGGTAGAATGTTACAAACTAATATTTTATGATATATTAAAACTCTTAAATGGGTTTTATTACTCTCAACACCGAGTTTGGATTTTATTAAATGAAACCATTAGTTTAAACAAAATGTGAAATATTAATAAAATATTATTATTTAATATAACAGTTATAACCTATTCACTAAATTGAAGGGTATGAATAGTAAAAACTAAATCATGAAAAATATAGTTTTCTATTTATGATTAATCAAATAATTATAATTATGTAAAAAAACAAATTTTTTATGAAAACTGTATTTTTTCTAAATAAGGAATTAAATGTGATTTTTACACAAAATTTAAAACTAATTTTTACAACCTTTAGAAAGTTAATTTGATATAATTAATATAAAATCTGAAATAATTATATAAAAATTTACTTTTGGTGAAGTTTCATGATTTTTAGAAAAATATTTATTTTTGAGTAAATGGTGAAAAATACCATTTTTTTGTAAAAAATCATTTTCTTATAAAAGATTACGTAATTAAAAAGTTGCAATATGTTTTGAATATGTTTTAAAGTAACCTAATTATTATTTATTATGTTTAATTAATTTTGAATCATCTTTATATTTGTTTTCATTATATGTTTTTTTGGGTTTAAAAATGGGTATTTATAAAAACTATTTTAAAATGCATAATGATTATACATTTAAATTAATTAAAATAATCTAAAATTTTGAATGTTTGAAATTATTTTTATAGATTATATTTCATTAAATATTAATTTATTTTCATACAATTATTATTATTATACATAGAGTTAATTTAAAATCATCTTTTATTAAACAAAACTCTTCTTAAAAACCTGATATCCCACTATGTTTACAGGACTAATATTAAATTAAATTCTTCCACTTCTATAGTTAAAATTTGGAAAAATGGATTCCATATTTGTAATAATTATAATTTATATAATCTCATAATTTCAACATATTTCTGGACTATAATTATAATTGAAAATAATTAAAATTAATTTCATTGATTAAGGTTAATGTAGGGTTTTGCACATTACATGTGTTTTTATTTAAATTAATTTTATGGACACATACGATTTCTTTTAAAAACATTATTTCATTTTTAGGATCAGTATGTATTAATTATATAATAAAATAAATTTTAATTATATTATTAAAGGTCAAATTAACTCGATAATTAAAAAAATACAAGTTAGCGTATGAAAAAAAAAATTGTAAAATTGAGAAAAATTAAAGACTAAGGAATAAAAAGATGAAAATCTATTTATTTTTTGATTTTGGGTGTTTTTATAGACCACATAAACCATACACTCCATTATTGATCTATTTTGGAGGCACATGAGGTAAGGGATATATCCCAATAGTTAACACCATTATGTATTTATAATAATGCCAATCCTCCTCACCTATAAATGGGAACTTACTCCCCTCAGTACTTCACACATATCATGCCATTTGGAAAGAAAAATGTAACACCTCAAGATTTTATAGTACACTATTTCTTCAATGTCATTCAACAACTCACACTACACACAAAACTGAGTTCAAGCACACCATGACTTACCAAACTAGCCTTAAAAAAGTGGTTATGAATAGTATTAACTAAATTTTGAATTTTATATAATCCTTATAATTTTAGAATCTATATTATGAGTTACTTAGAAATAATATATGAACAAATTCATTTTTCCAGATAAAAGAAGTATTTTTTATATGAAATTTTACCTCCTTTCATTGGTGAACCATTTTTAAATCCAATATTTAAAACTTTTATATATTAAATTTGGAAAAATAAACTTCTTCTTTATAATCGAGATATAAAAATTTATTTTTGATAAATTTTTTGTATGTTTCTGAAAACTTTCTATTTTTGATGAATAGGGAAAAACACTGCGTTATTGGATTAAACCTACTTTTCATTTAAATAATTATTTATTTTATTTAAATTTATTTTTTGTCAAAATATATACATAATACCTATATATAATCAATGTAATTCATTAGAGTCATTTTGAAATAATATTAGATATATAAAATTTTATTGAACTTTTCACCGTCTTTTACCCACCTCCTAGGAGAATTTGAAAATTCACATAAAACTTAATTTTACCACTTCTGTGAGTGGAATTTTAAAAATATGATAGACAGAGTTGATATTAGTAAGAAAAATTTGGTCCAATAAGATGAAAATAATTTTTGGTGAATAATAACTTTTTACTTTTATTTACCACGGTTAAAGGTAAATAGGGTAATTCAAGGTAAAAAAATATTATAATAATAAAAAATTACCTTAGCACTTATCCTAACCCCATTTAATGAGTCATGGCCGACCATGGGAATCCTTGGGTCTATTTTGGGACCCCATGGAGCCACATATGAATGATAATGACACTTTATTTTAATTAAGTTAAATTAAAGGTAAACATGACATAAACCAATATCTTTTAGTAAATCAATTATTACATGGGGTTATATAAGTCATATTTTTGACTATAAATATTCATTGGAAATATAAAAAGATTTTACACATAATTTTGTTTCATTTATATTTTTTATACATTAAATAGTTTAATTTATTTATGACATAGTGATGATGCAATAATTACCTTATTAATAAAATGTTAAATTAATTGATATTATAAATATCCAAATAAATGTAATATGAGACTTTTTATGAATTAAACTAATTTTATAGGTTAATATGACATGTTAGTGTTGATTAAATTAATTTTTTTCTAAGTAATATTGCTGTTATGAATTTAACAAAAACAAAATTAAAAATAGTGTCAAAATTCACATAAAAGGGGTTTTAAAACAAATATTATATTATTAATTTATATTTTATTACTACAAATATAACTTTCGTCCAAAGGTATTTAATAATATCATATATGTCATTAATGAACCACTTGAGGTTTTTTTGTAATTTTATAGTATGTTTACTAACCATATAACATAAAAATACAAAGAGAAATAGTAAATGTTAAACTATTTAACTAAGAGTTAAATCTAAAAGATAAGGTTAATATAGTGACCAAAACCTATATAAAACATATTAATTGAGTGTTTCTAGACCCATAAACACCTTATCGTTTAAATAATTTATTTTTGAGCCATTAGAAACCGAAAATGATTTTATTATAAAATAATATGCCAATCTTTTCATAAGGTTCCCCTCACCTCTCTTATAAAAGGTCACTTCCCCTTATCTCAAATTCACACCACCAAAGCCATTTGGATCAGCCAAAACCTGCCCAAATATCCTCCCAACTATCATAACTACATCCTAGAGGCATTACATTGGTCTGAAATTTAACCTAAGGAGCCCTTTTGATCAAATCATAAGGAAGAACCCGGAGAAGAGGTAATGATTTCACCACCCTCTTTCAAGTTCATTTCTTCTTCCACTTACTCTTTCTTTGTTATTACCATACCAAAATAATAACTACAGTAAATTATATATACATTGATTTTATTATAAATATGGAACAACCATGTTCATTATTCTATCCATCCTATGAATAACAATGTCACCATTCGTGCGTACATACGACTTACTATCTCCACATCGTGGTGTAATTTTTTATTCAACATTATCTTATTTGGATGGATATAATGTTGAGTAATATGTATATAAATAATTAAAATAACATGATAATGTCTCTGTAAAATAAATGTAAAATCCAATTCCACACCTTTAAGGAAATGATATTGTCACTCATGCATGCGTACGGATTACCATCTCCACGACGCGATGAGATTCTTTTCCATGTTCACCATTCATCAATGATTATAAAAATATATATTACTAATAAGTATGTTATATATTACATAATAATGAAATTTTATATATATATATTCATATGTATTTATTTATGTAATTACATATATCTTATTCACTTACTTCAGTTCAATACGATATGAAAACTGAAACAACGTTTATGCGTACGTACGACCTACCGTCTCCATAAACTATTTTTTCCATTTCCTACATATATCCATTATAAATATTTATATTATAAATATATATGATATATAAATAATGGTTTATATTCTGGAAGTATTTAAATCATTATCTAAATGATACGATCTAGAATAATAAGTTAAATTATGTATGATAATGAAAGCAATTATTACCTGAAATGTTAATTTAAAATGAAAATAATTATTAAATGGGTAGTTTAAAGTCATAATTGAATCATATATGATATAATAAATATGAATATGGTTCTAGTATAATATAATAACATACAATGGTTATTATACAAGAGGTTAAATGTACCCTCGACCAAAGGAAAGTGCAAGGTAAGGGGTTTTCATCTCACTCCTTATTCTCATGAGATTCAAGATATATTGGCACTATTTCCTTTTTTGTGGTGTATATACAGCACATAATTGTATTCTTTGTATAATAAACTTTAATTAATGTGTATTTAAATCTTCCTTGTATGATACTTCTTTCATAGGGTGTATGTTTCATAAGTTACCAAATTGGTAAGGGTTAATTTCACAATCTCTTTATTATCTGAAGTTGTTTTTACATAAGTATCTACCAGGACATATTTATTATCCATGTACATGTTTCATGAAGTAGTTTTCCAAGGGATTAATTAAATGTAATTTTTTTACGAAAACATAATTTTAAATCTTTTAAATATCAATTCTTCTAAATCACTCTCATTAATGTCTATTTTTTCAAAATGGTTTTTAAGGATTTATCTATATGGACATGAATATTTTTAAAATGATAATTCCTTTAAAAAGTTTCAAAGTGGTATGCAAAAATTTAATTAAAAACTATCTTCTAAATGAATTCCTTTATAAATTATGTGATGTTTAAATGATTTCATGAAAAAGGGTTATTTCTGTCAAAGATTTTTACTGATCATTTTCAACTATGTCAACATCCATTATAGGATATTATTCTTGATCGAGGTTGGCTTATTATGATACAAATCATCTGTATTGAATTTAAGGTTTTGTGATATGTTTGACTGTGGATGAGTTATTTTTATGCCATTCATGGTTTATAGTTAAAGTATTGACATTTCGTATGCTAGTTTTAATACGAATGATTATATTATATTTCAACCTTTTATGAAGATGAATTCATTTGACTAGTATGTTTCGGGTTGGGGACAGGTAAAAGTAAGCCCTCTAGGTTGGGGTCCGGTCACAGGAGACCCTCCGGGTTGGAGTCCGGTTAGAGAGGCTCTCTAGGTTGGAGTCTGGTTACGGAGGCTCTCTGGGTTGGAGTCTGGTTACAGAGGCTCTCCGGTTTGGAGTCAGGTTACAGAGGATCTCCGGGTTGGAGTCCGGTTACAGAGGCTCTTCGGGTTGGGGTCTGGTTACAGTTATCCCCTAGGTCCTGGGACGAGGCCTTGACACCGAAATTATAGTCCGGTACTATACATTCCCTCATTATGAAATTAGTTAATACATGTGATTATTTGACTAGTAGAATATCCATGTGCATGTTTATATGGTAATGTTTGACTTATTTTTTCCATATTATATTCATGTTTATGTTTGAAAGGGTATTTTTTATTACAAATATTTCCTTAAAATTTTATAGCTTCTTCAAAATTATTTACTCTTACTGAGCATCTGAGCTCACCCCTTTATAATATTTTTTTTAGGATATGAAGAAGATAGTTATAAGTGACTTACATGCATAATATTGGAGGCTTAGATATTTCTAAGGGAATAAATTACTATTGTTTTTATTTTCAAGTTGCAATGTTTAACTTCATGTATGTAATATATTTTCCAAGACTGCTAAACTGATCATTCTTTTGAGACTTGATTCCCTGTAATCATGCCAATGTATTAAAATAATGCACCAACTCTAGGTAACTGGGGTTGGGGCGTTATAGTTGGTATCATGGGATGTTTAGAAATAAAATTGGAAAATAGATTAAGATAAACTCTGATTAGATCACATTAACCTAAGATAGACTTCGAGGATTAGTATAGAAAAAACTTCTAGAATTTTGGTAATTTAGAGATTTTTTGAGTTTTCCAAGAAAATACATCCTTGTATGGAAACGAGCACATAGAGGCGGCTCTAGAACAGATGTACCTAGCTTGAAAACCCAAAAACACCACTTTGAGATAGACTCGAACGAGAACTAGTACACGACAATGGGCCTTGCTATACTCTTTGTTACGACACTCCTGGGGGATATTCTTATGATAATTATCATTTTATTTACAAATAATTATGAAGGATTTATGAGTATATACCTCCTCAAAGAAAATATTTTTATGATTACAAATTATATCCATAAACTATTCAAATTTACGTTATGTATTTTACTGGTTTGGAATTATTCATTGTAATTCATAAACTGACCTAGTGTATGCCATTGTATAGAAATGGTGCCCAGTATAAGGAATGTGAACTCCAGTAATATGTATGATCCAAAGAGTAATAAGGATCATATCTTTCATGATATTAAGAAAATATTTATAAGGTAAATAATCTCCCATGTATTCTCAAAACATGAAAAAATAGTATCATGTGTTAATAAGATAAGTAAATAATTCTCTGTGGCCTATGGCTTTGAAGGGAAGCAAGATATGAAAAGGATGGAAGAGAGAAAGTCGATAAAGGGAAGAGGGAAAATAAGGATTTTACCATATGTGATAACTGTGGAAAGAATAACCCTAGTAAATACTTTAAGGGAATGAGAGTTTTTTATAAGTGTGGAGAAAAAGGACACCATGTATATGATTTCAAGGGTAAGAAAAAGTTTCAAATGTACAATGCTTCATCTACAAGGCGTTGGGACACTACCCAAATCAATGTCCCAGTCATCAATGTATTCCTTAAATGATTCAATTGGATTATAATCAAGTTATTATACTACCTCAAATGAAGATGAATGACCAGTGTTCTTATTTTGAGTGTTCTATCAACAATATAATGGTTGTATGAATTTTGGAGATAAATAAGGATTGTACTGCAATACTATTTTATTGGGAATTTGAGATTATATAGTTATAAGAAAAGTGACTTAATAGTAAGATAAAATTTTGAAAAAATACATAGTTGAAGGAAATTTAATCCTCAATATGGTCCGGATAATGCGGTAGTGATTTTGTAATAAGAGATGGTTGATTTGGATAAATTATGTTGGATATTCTTAACTTCCTTGGAACTGATTAATTGTTCGTTTATTTCATCATTGTTGGAATATTCAATATTTTTGGATATAAGAAATATATCCAGGATTATATAATGAATAAGGGAGATTAAATGTAATCAATAAGGTTTTATGGTAATTTAGGGTGTTACCATGTTTTAAAAGAATTCATGATGAAGGTGTTCACATGTTATTATGTGGGAAAAAAGATCTTTATTGTGTTTAACTTCCTTATAAATTTTGGACTGTGAGTTTGGATATAATTATTTTGGATATGTCTAAAGGTTGAAATGGACTAAGTTTGAAATTGGATACTATTATTAAGGTTACATTTGGATTTTTATGAAAAAGACAACCCAGATGTCGGGTGAGAACCAGTCACTTCTGGAAAGACCGTGAGACTTAAACCCACAACCAAAGGGCAACAAGGGTGCATCACCTACCACTGGCCTATGTGATGTCCTGGATTATATAATGTACTTTTTTTAAAAAGGTCTGATAAATGAATTATATATTCACTTATTTGGAACCATATATGATTAAGATAAAAAGAGTATTTTTATTATCTTTTATAGTGAAAGATGA
Organism: Viscum album; assembly: GCA_963277665.1. Lineage (NCBI taxonomy): Eukaryota > Viridiplantae > Streptophyta > Magnoliopsida > Santalales > Viscaceae > Viscum > Viscum album. Next base: position 1,263,012,850 of record OY728131.1, on the reverse strand, counting down.
TTTTGCGGTAGAAATTAGTTAAAGGATAGAACTCTACTTGTCAAGTATATTTTTTTCTCTTATTCCATGAAGAAATTAATTCTTAAACTTTAGTTAAGGGATCTTAAAACCAAAAATGTGTTATCCTAATACCTTATGTTTTGTTGAACCGATGATATTTTAAATCATCATATATTGATGGCTTTGAGGCCCTCAATTTTACACTTGTTTGTGATTGATGACCTCAATCACTCCCAATAATTATTTACATTTTCCCTCCAATTATGTGTCCCAAATTGTCACCAATGTTCTCTTAATCAAAATCATAATTTGGTGATGAATATTTCATTTCTATTTCCCTCTTATTTAGACTAAATTTTATTAACCCAATTTCCGATGTGGGTTCTCCACAAAGGTATTTTTCTATTTTTAACCTTTTATTTTCAAAGAACAATTTCAAATTGCGAGGACGCAATTTACTGAAGGAGGGGAGAATGTAGCACCCCAAGATTTCATAGTACGTTATTTCTTCAATGTAATTCAATAACTTTCACTACACAAAACATTGAGGTCAAGCGCACTACAACTTACCAAACTAGCCGATCAAAAGTGGTTATGAATAGTATTTACTAAATTTTAAATTTTATATAATCCTTATAATTTTATAATCCATATTATGAGTTTCTTAGACATAATATAAGAACAAATTCATTTTTTTAGATTAAAGAAGTATTTTTTTAAATGAAATTTTACCGCCTTTCAATGGAGAACCATTTCTAAATCCAACATTTGAAACTTTTATATATTAAATTTAGAAGAATAAACTTCTTCTTTAGAATTGGGACATGAAAATTTAGTTTTGATAATTTTTTGGTATGTTTCTAAAAACATTCAATTTTTTATGAAAAGTGAAAAACACTGCGTTGTTGGTTAAAACCAAATTTTCATTTAAATAATTATTTATTTTATTTAAATTTATTTTATATAAAAATACATACATAATACCTATATATGATCAATGTAATTCATTTGAGTCATTTTGAAATAATATTATATATATAAAATTTTATTTAACTTTTCACCGTCTTTTACCCACCTCCTAGGAGAATTTGAAAATTCACATAAAACATAATTTTACAACTTCTCTGAGTGTAATTTCAAAATTCCAAGAGACACATTTGAAATATGTAAAAAATGTGGTTGAATAAGAATAAAATAATTTTTGTTGAATAGTAACTTTTTACTTTTATTTACCATGGTTAAAGGTAAATAGGGTTATTCAAGGTAAAAAGAATATTACTATAATACAAAATTAACTTAAAACTTGTCCTAACCCCATTGGATGAGTCATAGATGACCATGGGCATAATTGGGTCGATTTTGGGACCCCATGAAGCTACTTATGAATGATAATGACACTTTATTTTAATTAACTTAAAGTAAAGGAAAAAATGACATAAACAAATATCTTTTAGTAAATCAATTTTTACATGGAGTTATATAAGTCATCATTTAGACTATAAATATTAATTGAAAAGATAAAATTATTTATACATAATAGAATTTTATTTATATTTTTTATAATTTGAATAATTTTATTTATTTATGACACAATGATGATGCAGTAATTACCTTATTAATGAAATATTAAAATAATTGACATTATAAATATCCAAATAAATGTAATTTGAGAATTTTTATGAATTAAAATAATTTTATAGGTTAATATGAAATTTTATGGTTTATTAAATTAATTTTTTTTGAAGTAATAATTATGTTATGAATTTAACAAAAAAAAATAGCAAATAATGTCAAAATTGACATAAAAGAGTTTTTAAAACAAATATTATATTATTAATTGATATTCTATTCTTAAAAATATATGGTTCAGCCAAAGGTCTTAAATAATATTATATATGTCATTAATGAAACAATTGATGTTTTCTTGGAAGTTTATAGTATGTTTATTAACCATTTAATATAAAAATACAAAGAGAGATGGTAAATGTCAAACTATTTAACTAAGAGTTAAATCTAAAATATAAGGTTAATATAGTGACACAAATAGTTCTAAAACATATTGGTTGAATGGTTTTTGACCCATAACCACCTTATCCTTTAAATAATTTATTTTTGAGCCATTAGAAACCGATTTTTTTTTTTATTATAAAATAATATTTCAATCTTTTCCTAAGGTGCCCCTCACCCCTCTTATAAAAGGGCAATTCTCCTTCTCTTAAATTCACACCTCAAAATCCATTTGGCTCAGAAAACCCTGCCCAAATATCCTTAAAACTAAAATACCATCATCCTAGAGGCATTAAAGTGGTCAGAAAGCCAACCTAAGGAGCCCTTTTGATCAAATCAAAAGGAAGAACCCGAAGAAGAGGTAATGATTTCACCACCCTCTTTCAAGTTCTTTTATTCTTCCACTTAATCTTTCTTTGTTATTACCATACAATAATAATAACTCCAGTAACGTATATATTCTTGGATGTTATTATTAATATGGAACAACCATATTAATTATTCTATCCATCCTATGAATAATAACGTTACCATGAGTCCGTACGTACGGCTTACTGTCTCCACGCTGTGGTGTAATTTGTTATTCAATACTGTGTTATTTGGATGGATATAATGATGAGTACTATGTATATAAATAATTAAAATAACATGATAATTTATTTTCAAAATAAATATACCATCCAATTCTACACCTTTAAGGAAATGATATTGTCACTCATGCGTACGTACGGATTACTATCTCCACGACGCGATGAGATTCATTTCCACATTCACCATACATCGATGATCATAAAAATTTATATTACTAATAAGTATGTAATATATGAAATAATAATTCTACTGGAGATATATATATATATATATATATATATATGTATTTATGTATTTACATATATCTTATTCACTTACTTCTGTTCAATATTATATGAAAACAGAAACATCGTTTATGTGTACGTACGACCTACCATCTCCATAAACGGTGTTTTCCATTTCATATATCTATCCATTATAAATATTTATATTATAAATATATATGATATATAAATCAAGGTTTAAATTCTGAAAGTATTTAAATCATGATCTAAATGATACGATCAAGAATAAAAAGTTAAAATATGTACGATAAAGAAAGCGATTATTGCCTGAAATGTTAATTTAACATGAAAATAATTATTAAATTGGTAGTATAAAGTCATAAATGAATCATGTATGATATAATAAATATGAATATGGTTTTTTATAACATAATAACATACAATGGTCATTATACATGAGGTTAAACGTACCCTCGACCAAAGGAAATTGTACGGTAAGGGGTTTTCATCTCACTCCTTATTCCCATGAGATTCATGATATATCAACACTATTTCCTTTTGTGTGGTGTATGTACTACCTATAATTGTATTCTTTGGGTAATAGCCTTTAATTTATGTGTATTTACATCTTTATTGTATGATACATCTTTTATGGGGTGTATGTTTCATAAGTTACCAAATTGGTAAGGGTTAATTTCACAATCTCTTTATTATCCGAGGTTGTTTTTACGTAAGTATCTACTAGGACATATTTATTATCCCTGTCAATGTTTCATGAAGTATTTTTAAAAGGGATTCTTTTAAGATAATTTTTTAGTGAAACATCATTTTAAATCTTTTAAATATTTATTCTTCTAAATCACTCTCATTAATGTCCATGTTTTCAAAATGGTTTTTAAGGATTTATCTATATGGACATAAATATTTTTAAAATGCTAATTCCTTTAAAAAGTTTCAAAGTGGTATGAGCCACATTAATTAAAAACTATCTTTTAAATTACTCCCTTTATAAATTATCAAACTTTTAAATGATTTCATGAAAAAAGGATATTTCTCTCAAAGATTTTTGCTGATCATTTTCAACTATGTCAACATCCTTTATGGGATATTATTCTTGATCAAGGTTGATTTATTATGATACAAATCATCCATATTGTATTTAAGTTTTTGTGATATGTTTGACTGTGGATGAGTTATTTTTATTCCATTCATGGTTTATGGTTAAATTATTGACCTTTCACATGCTAGTTTTAATACGAATGTTTATGTTATATTTCAACCTTTTCTTAAGATGAATGTATTGGACTAGTATGTTTTGGGTTGGGGACTAGTAAAATTAAGCCCTCCGGGTTGGATTCTGGTTACAAAGGCTCTCTGGGTTGGAGTCTGGTTACAGAGGCTCTCTAGGTTGGAGTCCTGTTAGATAGGCTCTTCGGGTTGGAGTCCAGTTACAAAGGCTCTATGGGTTGGGGTCTGGATACAGTTAGCCCCTAGGTCCTGGCATGAGGCCTTGACACATAAATTAATGTCTGGTACTATACGTTCCTTCATTATGAAATTAGTTATTACATGTGATTATTCGACTTGTAGAATATCCATGTGCATGTTTATATGGTAATGTTTGATTTATTTTTTCCATATTATGTTCTAGTTTATGTTTGAAAGGCTGTTGTTTTTATTACACATATTTCCATAAAAGTTTATATCTTACGCTAAATTATTTACCCTTACTAAGTATCTGAGCTCACCCCTTTCTTATGTTTTATTTTCCTAGGATATGAAGAAGTTATTTATGAGTGATTTGCAAGAATAATCTTGGAGTCTTGGATATTTCTAATGGAATAAATTACTATTTTTTTCTAGTTGTAATGTTGAACTTCATCTATTTAATCTATTTTCCAAGACTGCTAAATTGATCGGACTTTAGGGACTTGATTCCTTGTAGTCATGCCAATGTACTAAAATAATGCACTGAATCTGGCTAACTGGGGTTGGAGTGTTACAACAAAAACCCTGAAAACATAACTTCCAAACTTCCCTACCCTATTACTAGATGTCTTAGTTTTGGTAGAAATACAACCTAGGATAGATTTTGGTGAAAACCTAAAAAGGATACATAAAGAAGAGGTGACTTTCATCAACAAGCATTTTTGTTTTATTTTATTCTGTATCACCATAAATTATTATTAAACAGTTATTATATAATCAAATAAGCATATATATTATTTTTATATATTATTTTGTTAATTTAATAACCATAATCATTTCCCTATTCCAACAAATGGGTTGTGAAATCATCATTCGTGTCTACCATGGACTACCACCCCATGAACTGATGTCCTTCATTTTTCCATTACCACCTCTCTTGGTAGGGTATGATGATGGATATAAAGTATATATATGATAAAAATAAAATTATTATACCTATGGATACATTATGTCATATATAACGTTTTTTATTCAATTCCATAATGAAAAAAAATTTCATGTTTATGGTGGTTTATCCCCTCATGATGCGATGTGATTCATTTTTCAATAACATGTAACATTGAATATAATAAGGGGAATGATAATGAATATATGGGGTATAAATAAAATATTTATGATATTAATGAAATATTTATCATTTTTTAATTATAATATATCTTTTTATTTATTACATTTTCTCTCACTGAAAAAATGATAATGGCGTTCGTGGATGTGTGGACTACTGCCAACTCAAAGTGATGTGATTTTTTATTCATCACCACATCACAAGAATTATATATATAAGTATAAATAATTAAAAATTACGGTATTTATTATATAATTATAATTATATAAAGATGAAATATTACTTACCTTTATTGTATAATGATGATTGAAAAATGGAAATGTTGCTCATGCATTCGTACGACCTTCCATCTCTATGGTCATAACTTTAGATAATTTTTCCTAAACTTCATTCATGGTTGGTTTTTAAAGAATAATTTATATATAAATATGATAATTATGTAATTCTTATTATTATGGTGATGTATATATAATGACTTCTATGACCAATGTGCACCTACCAAAGACATTTTTGACACATTAGTCAAATACGATCAAAACATCAAACATAAACCCAGTTGATTACGTAATTTTATATAAATTAATAATAATTCAAAAAATAATAAAAATTAAAATTTAAAAAAATTATAAATATATTAAAATTTTAACATATTTTCATTATTTTGGAAGATGAATAACAAGCGTGATGAATCAAACTCAAGGTAAGGGTTTTCTCGTCTCACTTTTATTTTTTGAGATATATGCCATATTAACCAATTATTTATGATGTGTGGTATATATAATTCCCATGAATGTATTATATTATTATTATAATTAAATTTATTTGGATTTTTCATCCACCTGAGTATCTATATTTCATGGGGTTTATGTTTTCAAAGTTACAAAAATGGTGAGGTATTTCTATCTTAATTTTCCTTTTTTGAGACATATGTTTTCTTATACACTTATATCATGTTACGATATATATATACAGCTCCTTGGAAAATTTTTATTAGTAAATTTATTATTTTAATTAAATTATATGTTTCATTTAATTTTATTCTTTCATGTAACTTATGATTCAATGTTACCAAAGTGGTAAGAGTTTTATGTTACAATCTCATCATTTAACTGGTTTATTTATAATTATGATTCTAATGACATAATTTTATAAAGTATATATAAATACACTCATGAAGTTTCTTATCTACTATTTATTTAATGAGAATACCTTTTTTCTTCATTTCTTTATCATTTTTTACTCAATAATTCGGAATATTTGTTTATGAAAAAATCATCTTTTTGTTCAGAACCACTTTTTCATCCAAAACCATGATTTCCAAAAATGTTTTCAAAAATGTTTTAAAATGTTTTTTAAAAAATAGAAAACATATTTTCATCATGAAACGTTTTAAATGATTTTTAAATATTACTTTATAATAATTCATTCTTATTTTCATAGAAAATCATTTTCAAAATTTTTTATGTCATAATAAGTAATTTTCAAAATAAAAAGGATATTTTCTTTAAAAAATGATATATTAATGGTATATACATTCATCAATGTAAAAATAATTTTTTTGCATAACCTCCACTGGAGATATTTTGTATTGATACCATCCTCATTATTTCTTAGAATGGAATAATACCAATTAAAATAGATTTTAAAGAAATATTTTTCTCCTCCCTTGTTTAATTATATTACAAAGAGATTGTTATGGAAGCTATTTCTTTTCCACATGTTAATCATGTTACAAATTAATTTTTATGAAACACATCCCATTTCCATATAATAACCATGATTCAATGATATTTTCATTAAACCCATTCCGTTTAAACATGTTAACTATAATTTGAAAGGAATAATAATTTTTTATGTGTTTGATGATGAAAACCTTGCTGTTTTTACCATATTCATGTTATGGATCTTGGAAATTAATTATATAATTGGATTAAACAAATATATCTAAGTGGTATAGTTATATATTAAATGATGTGGTAACCAAGATAGCTTCGGTTGATCCCCTTAGAGCTTATTTGATGGGGTGTCCAAGATAGAACTAGGTGATCCAATTATAACTTACATGATTCAGTAGACTAGATAGTGTCTAGTGAGACCGTTATAGCTTATGTGATGGTTGATCCCAAATAAAAATCTACTTCATTGTTTAATGTACCGTATCTTGAGAGGAAAGTAAGGGTATGTCCTATGTTTTTTTCCTATGGATTTTACTATTCTCTAGTTATTTCCAACATGGTTTTAACATGGGTTATTAATAAAATTGTTCCAAGATACAAACACCTTTTTGAAATGATTTTCAAAGGATTATAATGTTTCTTATGATCAAGATTGATATCACATGGATTCTCGTTATTTATACATGTGAATATATTCATTTAAATGTTTTCATATTGTATGCCCCAAATATTGATGGGTATGAGTTCTTTTATGATTCTATCATTCACTCTGATTATGTCATTATACACTTATTTGCTTCTTATATACATCGATGATGTTCAATTGTGAATGATTATGTTATCTATAAGAATAATTTGAGATCATCATTAGTATGTTTCCTCTTCCCTAGGATATAAATAATATGGTTTAATGAATTCTTCCTAGAAGTGATTTCATATGGATGATGATAAAGAATTAATGTGAAATAAGAAAAACAGGGTTTTATTAGAGAAATTCTCATTTAACAACATGGGTATTGATTTTATAGGGGTTTTTACTAATTCACTAAAACATTGAACCTAAAAGGACTTAGTGAATGTATGTCATGCAATATTTCCCTTTTATGTTGTATGTTTTCAATGAGGAAAATTGTGTCACCTTAATTAGTATCAAACATGGAAATGTAATTTTTATGATATGATCACTAAATCTAGGAATGCGTGATTTATGATGCTATAATGAATATGTTGATTTACTTATCATTATATAATATACTTTATCTTCTGATTCATGTCTAGATCCACCCCAAAACACTTCTAAATGATATTCTTCTAGAAGAAGATAAGACATAGTCTTCATATTGAAATGGTAATTTTTAAAATTAATGATGTACCTATAGTATAGGAATACATTGATGTATTTCTTGAGAAATTTACTTGACATCCTCCAGAGCATGAATTCAGGTTTTTCGTTGTTTTAATCCCAAATGCATGACCTATATAAAATAATCACCAATGATTTACCACTCTAAATTTAGTGTATTTTAAGAAACCATTATAGGAGTTGTGTGATAATAGATTTATTCACCCTAGTGTTCCACCATGGGGATTCTTAGTTCTGTTCAGTAATAAAAATGATGGATTCATGAGTATTTTAATTGATTATATGAAAATAAATGATATTAAGATAACAAAAAAGTATCATATTCCTCTCCTTCATGACTAATTTGATCCTCTTCAAAATGATTCATATTTTCCAAATATTTACCTTCATTATGGGTATCATCAATTGTGAGAAAATAAAGAATAAATTCTAAAGATAGAATTTTTGATGAGGGATGAAAATGATGAGTTTACAGTAATTCCATATTAATTGACTAATGAAACCTAATTTTTTATGGATCTAATGAATAAAGTATTTAAGGAATGTCCTAATAATTTAAATGTAGTATTCATTGATAATATATTGTAGAATTAATAGAGTTATTAGGACTGTGAAAATAACATACAGATCATTCTTGATACTCTTAGAATAAAAGAGTTATATGATAAACTGAGAAAGTGTTAATTTTGGATTAAATTTTATCTTTTTTTGGCCTCAATTTCTCCAATAATGGAATATTAGTTGGTCATGTAAATAGAATGGTAGTCAAATAATGGCATACACTAATAAAAAAACCTAAGTTATGTTGTTTTAGTGGTTTATTTGGTTACTTTTAGAATTTTTTTCATAAAATTTCTTAATTTTTAAAACCATTAATGAAGATTAATGTAAAGGGGTTAAGTTTACATGAAAAAAGGAACGTAAAAATTGTTATGAAAAATTAATGAGGAGGCTACAAAATTACAAAAAAATTACCTTTTCATCAGGAAATGATGAATTTTAAATATATAATAATTCATCAAAGAGGGGACATGGTTGTGTCCCTACGTAGAATGATAAATTTATTACACATAATTTAATTAATTTAAAAATAACAGGAATCGAACTATCCAAACCATGATCCTGAGTTGGAATTCATATTTTTTAATTTCATGATATGGAACCAATCTCTCTATAGTGAAGCATGTAAGATATACATAGATCATATGATACTAAAGTACATATTTTCAAAAAAATTGATTTTTATGAGGAAAATGAAATGGATCAAAGTACTCAAGGATTGTGATTTCTCAATACACTACCACCCAGTGAAGGCTAATAAGGTAGAAAATGCATTGACCAGAAGTGATCATGGAGTTATGTCTCAAGTGAGTATTGATAGGGATCCTATGTTCTTGGATCTCGTAAATATAGATATTATAATTATTAATAAATGAGATACATTACTCATTTTATAAGGGATTGTGGAACTATACATATTTGAAAAGATAAAAAAGTTCAAAATATAATGATGATAAATTATAAAAGAAAATTAAGATTCTTAATGATGGGAAATTAGAAGAATATATTTGTGAATATGGAGTTCTTACATTTGGAAAGAGACCGTGTCTTCTATATACATAAGATAAAAAGGTAATTTTTATATGATTCTCATAGCTCATATCTCTTCAAACACCATAGAAGCACCATGATGTGTAGGTATTTGATCGAACATTTTTTTGGGATAACATGAAAAAGAAAATTATTGATTATGTATCAAGGTACATGGTTTTTCAATAGGTGATGGTGTAGGGATATCATCCTAGAGGACTCCTGCTACCTCTTACTATTCCTATGAGTAAATGGTATGAAATTACTATGAAGTTTTCCATAGTAATTCCAAATAATCCTAGAATTAATGATGCATTGTGGGTTATTGTTGATCACCTAAAAAAATATGTACATTTACTTGATATAAGAGAATTTTTATATCATAGGAACCACCCAAGGATAAATATTAATGATATTTTAAGAATACATAGAACACCTATTTAAATTGTGTCAGATCATGGTCTACACTGTACATAAAAATTATGGAATATTCTTTAGAAATCTCTTGATACTGAGCTTAATTTGAGCACCACCTACTTTCCTCAAAGTCTTGAATAGTAAAAAAGGACTCTTGAAACATTGGAATACATGTTGAGATAATTTTCACTTGACTTTAATGGTATATGGTATCAGTATTTAATTTTGTTAATGTTTTCCTATAACAAAAGTTTAATTTCAATTTTTCAAATGGAACTGTACAAATCATTATATGGAATGAGGTGTCGCACTCCAACATGTAAAGATGAAATTTGGGAAAGGAAACATGTTGTTCCAAAACATGTTAGGAGATAATGAAAAATGTAAAGAATATTCTAACACAAATTAAAGTAGCTAAAATAAAGAAAAAATGGTATGTCAAAAACCAAAATGAATTATTTGGAGTTTAATGTGGAGGAATAACTTTTCTTAAAAGTATCACCATAGAATGATGTTATAGGGTTTGGTAGGAATGAGAAACTATACCCCTCAAACAATAGACCTTTTAAAATTCTAGAAATAATTGGGGTCATCAGTTATGTATTTTCAATTCCACCAATTCTCTCTAAATTACACTATGATTTACATATATCACTTTTAAGAAAGTACATTCCATACCCAACACATGTTCTCACCTATAAGGAAATTGAATTGAAACATGATCTATCGTAATAGGAAGATCCCATCCAGATTCATGACACAAAAGAGAAATTATTAAGGAATTAGATGAATTGACTGGTAAATATAATTTGGAGGAATCATAAAATGGAGGAAGCAACATGGGAACCAGACGTTATTATTAAGAACAACCATCCTCAAATTTTTATAAATTAATATCGATGAAAATTTCAAGGAAAAATATTTTCTATGAGGGAAAAATGTTACAAATTTTCCTTAATTATAGTAAGAGAAAAATATATTTTAATAAAACTATAAATATTAAAATTTTAATATTTTATGGGAAAAAATATAATTTGATAGGATTAATATTTATATTTATCATACATGGTAAAATTATTCCAAGAATTAATTTTCAAAATTTTCCCTTAGAAATTAGATTTTATGATAAGTAGAAAATAATGTATTTAAACATTCTCCTATTATTTATAATAGTTTTTTATAAAATATACGAATAAAAAATAATTGACTATCAATTTGATACAAATAAAGGTAAGGTCATTTGGAGGTAAAAAGTGATATTTTTCAAAAAACTAGTTTTTTAAAAAAGTGATAATATCTATCCAATTTAATTAATTATAATAATATTTAATGATTAATATAAAGTAATATTATGCTTCCAAAAATAAGCTTATCAAAAAATAATTTTTCGATCCGATTTGCATGTGTATTTTTAAATTAAAATTTGAAACTTAAATGAATTGAATTTAATAAAATTCATTTTAGATTTTTAATTGTAATAATAAATATTAGTTAGTAATTTAATCTAAATTTATTTTTATAATGAATAGTATAAAGAGTAAAAACTATTTACTAAGATTAAGGTTAAAAGAGGTTTACGAGGGTTAATCTTTAATGATATGAGTAAATTTTAACTAAACACTTGTTGAAATCCTATTTTTGTAGTTTTTGTCCCTTATCATTTTCTATTAAAAATATGAGACATTTTGGAGGAATATTTACAAGAAAGTTGGGGGGAATTATTGAAAAACATTGAAAATTTACAAGTGTGACACACACCACAATTTTTAAAGGGAACCCCTCCCTTCGCATATTTAAAACTATAAAAAATTTATCATGATAAAAACCTTAAAAAATATCCCCCTCACAAAAAAATCATTTTCCACATTCTATAGGTTCATTACATAAAAAAAGAATAACCCTAGGGTTAGTAATATGATATCCAAAGGAGGTTCTTCTAATCAAATGTAATTGTATACACAAAGTTCATTATTTGTTTTCTATATTCCTTTAACACATTATTTCATAAAAATTAAAATATAATATCACAAATATGTCCTATATAATTAGATATAATTACATTTATGTTATAATATTTATACAGCTCCTTCTCCATTAAATGAAAACAAAACCATCACTTGTGTGTACGACAAAATACCGTCTTGTGAACAGATGTAATTTATTTCCATTTCCAAACTCATATGGATATCCATAATGATGGTAATAATGAATATATATGAAAAATATGAAAAATATGAAATTATATTTATTTAATAAGATTAATATATTATACACATCCATACCCTTTCATCTATTAAGGGGATTATATTATCTCTTGTGCATACATACAACCTACCATCTCCACAAACTGATGCAATTCATTTTCCATGTGAAAAATTCTAGAGTATTTATAAAATGGTTTATAACATTAATATAATTATGTGGATTACTTATCTATATCCTATTAAAAAGAATATGATCTCCTATGACAAAACATGCATTAAAAAATGAAGCATTTAACATCCAAAACAACGGTAATAATGAAATTTTATTAATGAAAGGGTGGTAAAATATTATAATAGGATCAAATAATATATTAAAAACATTAATATAGGGTTTATATAAATTAATTATATGATTAAAACCATTATATAGGTTGTTAAATCACTTTCAAAAAAAGTAAATCATGAGGTAAGTGATTTCGCCACAATTTACACTCCATTGAGACATATTTGTCATTATGCACATATTTAATTTTAAGTTGTGTATATAAATCCCCTTTATTTTATTCAACATTAATTTCTATTTATTCAAAATGATTAATATTTCAATTAAATTATATGCTTTTAAGGGGTTACAATTTAAATGTTACCAAGTAGGTAAGAATATATTTTTTAATTTCAAATTATTTTGGGATTGATTTTATTTTCATTGAAGGAAGTTTTTATTTTATCATTTATAAGATAATGTAATTTTCTTATCTAATGAATATTTATGTAGTTCCATATTTTAACCAAAATTTTACTCTCTTGGGAACTTCAATCATGAAAAGAATAATTTAAAATAAAAATGTTTTTTAATTCTCTTTTAATCAGAAATATTTTTATTCAACATCAATGTTTTAAAAATATTTTTTTATTAAATTAATTTTATTTAGTCAAATGATTTATTAAGGAAATTTTATCTTATCCTTTACTATTAAAATATTTTTAAAATAATTTTTTTAATGTTTTTTTGAAAGGGATGTTTTCAACATTCTTTTAAAAATCAGAAGGAATGTTTTAAAAATATATAGAGTTAACATACATCCCTACTACCATAACCATTTTAAAAAAATTATATACATCTAAAAAATGTTTTTAGAAAGAAACCACTTTTATGAAATTCTATTTTAATATTTCACTTATATTTATTTTGTTCTTCTAAAGGGCATGATTTTATTACAAAACCTATCTTCACATGGAGAAGCTAATGGTCCTCACTTATCTATTATTAAATTTTTGATATTTAAATTCTCCTGAAACATTCATTTTTTTATGATAATTATATGTTAAATTTACCTAAAGTGTAATTTTTATTTATCATTGATATGCATACTTCTTAAATCATAGAGCATTTATACATATGGTTTTTTACATTGAATGTTATTTTATTGAGTAAAAAAATATTGATATTCTGTATCCTTTATTCAATATGGAAATTTATTAATAAGGGATATTTTTAATTAATTATATAAATCATTCAATATATGATTAATTCTTTGGACATGTATTTATGGGTTGGGGCCAGAATTATATATCACCTTCATACATCGACTAGTCTCATGAGACAAATCTTTTGGACAAATTAAATGGGGTTTAACCATAATTTTAAACTACCTTGGGACAAGGTCCTGATGGTATAGATACCATGATATCTAAGATCATGTTTTACAATATTAATTATTTCATTTATTGTTAATTATGTTATTATTATCCATGAGTTCATTACATTGATATTATGAATAGATGCATTTTTTCCCAAGATAGTAATTAAATGGAATATATTTTAGTTATATACCTTGACATATTTATCATGTTTTATTGAATAATTATATAATCCACTATCTATAACCCTTAATAAGTAATTGATATCACCCTTATATTTTTATCTTTCCCCAGGATATGTAGAATAATTCATTTAATGATTTCAAGGACATCGATTGTTCTCCATTAATATGTTTTTTATTCAATTCCCAATGTAAAACATAAATCATCTATGTATATAGTTCTTTATGTCATCTAAATTTATCTTTACTATGTAATTTGATATCTTTTAATTTTGACTATGTAATGAAGTAAGCACTAGATTTGAGTTACTGGGTTCAAGGTTGTTTTACTGTGGGTTCTTAAAGGTTTCATAAAACATGAAAATTTGGAGTATGATCATTAGAATTATTTGAGTTATTATATATCATTAATGATTCAATTCCTTGAATTAGAACATAAAAATATATGGTTACTCTCAAAGGATCTATTATACTTTGAACCTTCATAAATAAAGTTGAACAAAATGTTTGGGTGTTTTTTCCTATGATAAAATATTTTAGGTATCTTCAGAATCATCATTGAAGAAGAAACATATTAGAGAAGATAATATAAGATTGTTTGAATTATGAAGATGGATGTTTGAAGGTTATAGTTTCATATGTATTGGAAATTTTAGAAGATATTTTTATACTATTTGCTTATATCTTGAGGAGGTTGTACCTTGAATACTAGAAGGTGTCATGGATTGGATGATGACTTTGTTTAGGGAAGTATCTTATTGTGATTATCCAATACTAAGAGTTTTATGTTTGTTTATTCTTTCATATTCAATGTATTTCGTAAGAGTTCCAAAACCAAAAAGGTTTTGGAAGAGGTATACCTCTAAGTCCCAGTCATGTTTCTTGTAAAAAGTATTCCAATGAAGACATTTGTGTTTCTGACTACATGGAAATGAAATTCGATATGTTTTTAGAGTTCTAAAAGGTTCTTATTAATTGAGTACTTTATTTAATGTATTATTAATATGTTTTAATCAAGGGGTATTAAAGGGCCACACCCTCCTTGGTTACATTGAGTAATGGTTATTGGAAGGTGATGGGCTTTTTCAGGAGTTCCAAAGATCAGCGATTTTAGAATTTAAAGAATGTAGAAGATTTATATGGACTTTGTTTTTTATTATATCACTAGTGTGGGATGTAGAATAAATATCTTGTATTTTGTAATCTTGGTGTAATATTCCTAAAAAACAATTACTTCCAAAAGGATTGGGGTCTTGGATATGGTACACAACATATCTTGTTGATAGAACATCCAAAAAATCAAATATTGATCAACACCTTTTATTTGGTGTAATTTTGAAGGATTCATTGAAACATAATGAGTGATTATAATCCAAACCACTAAATTTTTATTTCTTTAGTGGTTATTAGATGATTATATATATATCATGATACTTTTTTCACACAAAAAATGGAGAAATAATATAAGTTATATGGAGAGTCTTTGGTGAAATCCTTGAGAATAATATCAAATTTAAATATTGTTGAGATTAACTCCTAAAAATAATTCCAACATGGGATATTATTTTATTGGTGTGAGAATTTTTTTCTGGTTATATTTTGAAATCTCTATAAGTTTTGTCTCTAGAAATTAATATTAGAGATACTAGATAAATACATAATCACTCTCATAATGGACATCCAATTTCAGTTTAATGACTATTTTTAATCATAAATAGACGAATAGAAGTTTTTTTGGTGGAATAAACAATTTAAAAGTGTGGTAATTCACTAGGACGATTGTACATATGCATGTGATTAAGAAAAAACCACATTTCATAAGATGACGTTTTAGATTAAGTATGTATCTTGACAGACCCATTAGGAACTAGTCCATCAAATATATATACATTGGAATACCCAATTGGGTGATGGAATGTACGGTGACACATATTCATTACATAAGTTTATTACAATGTTACATAAATGTAAAATCATAGATTTTCTAGAATCAAGCACTATCCACCAGGAGAACTATTTGAGGTGATGATTTCTTTTAATCATGTTTAATGATACCTATGGTGATTATATTTTTGAACCATTATCTTAGTGGAGAATGAATTTTTTTTCAAAAAGAATTTGCCAATAAGTTATTTTAAATTACTTGTTTAAATATGGAATGAGGGAACATGTTCATAAGAGACTACTAAAGTTTAGAGGAGTGTGTGATAATATCCCTCCCCATGGGTGGGGGTGACTTCCCCAGTGATGACTTGTGGTCAGAAGGAGACACTGGAGGTGTTGTATGATTTCATCAAGTAATGTTTCTAGAAAGATTCAACTGGATGGTTTCCCATATATCATGTTATGGGAAGGGTTTCTAAAAGATGTGTTTCTATTGTAACTCATTTTAATGTTTTAATGAAATGATGTAGTGTGTTCCCCTTTGGAGTTGAACTAACATCTAAAAAAATTAATTTTCATGTGTTTTGATTTTCCATTTACATAATGTAGTGTATTCCTACTTTTTTTTAATGTTCAATTGGAATATCTTATTAATGACCATAATGTGTCTAGAACAAGAATGTGGTGTAGATAAAAATAGTTTTTGTGGTTCATGGCCTTTCTAGGTAGAAAAACTGAATGTTGTGGGTTATATCAATTTAAATGTGTAAATTCAAATTGTCATTATTCTATAAAACCTCAAAAAACACTAATATTTTCATTCTATGTAATGGTTAGAGTCTCTCATACTTCAATTCATAAGATGTTGATCATATAAAATTCTACCTTATAAGGGATTTTGGGAAGTTCATAATTCTTTAAAGAATGAATGTTTTTTTATCAATGATTGATCTGTTTCTTCAAGGATTAAGCCTATGTGTGATCCTCATATTAAAGTTACTTAGATTTGGGAGAAATTAATCTAATTACAGTATCAATTTATGAGGATATAGGTTCACTTTAGACTGGTGTGGAATTATTATTTTTTATTTATTCTATATCATTATTGATAAATAGAGTGTCCACTATATGATATTGAATATGAATGATTATTTTATCTTGATACTTTCCATAAAAGGTCATAACTACATTATATAGTGCATAATATTGATCAGTTTCTGGGAATTTTATATGTGAAAATATTGGTTCTATGGTAAATTCATCCATCAATCTTATTACATAATCAATCAAGGGAATTAACTCTTATTTTTTGATCTAATAGTCATAATTGATTTTCATGATTTTTAGATCAAAGTCACATTTGATTTATAATTCGGAAAATGGTATTTGTAAGTCTCGTACTAGGATTATGATTGTGTATAGTATTTTACCTCATTTTTTATGTATCATTCATACAATATGGTAAATTTGGGGAAGAAGGATTTTCTCAATAAGACTAACATGATGCCCAAGCTAACCCTATTGATGTTAGATTATTCTATCCTTATTTCTTGACTCCTAAAATCCCTGTCAAAGTAAAATTACCATGGATGGGATGTTTCATGAATGTAAAATACATATTTCTTTGAGATAATCATTTTTAAGGGTGAATCTAGTGGTGTATATTGTTCCTTGATAAAATCTACATGTGATTTCACTTTGATCATAAATTTTGAGGCACAAGGTGGATGTCAAACTACTATAGAACAATTTCTCCTAATGTCAGGCACCCATTTAGCATCATATGACTAAGGATATATTTTAGTGGATTCATATAGGAGACCAAACAGACCATATATTTTAGATAGTACCTATCTTTTTAAACCATAAATTCCAACACAAGGTAGTTTTTCTTGATATCATAGTATTTTTCCTTTTCCTAAAATATTTTTCGATTGATATAGGGAAAAAATATCTTTTACAAAATCATTCTTCTATGTGAGGATGAAACCAATATATCTATCCATGGTTTTAATATAGAGGATGATGGGTTTTCATTTTATGGTTAACATCAAGATCATGTGGTTTAAGTGGTACCACTGTGATCATCAAAGGACTTTTGAATATACTTATTCCCTAGGTAGGTGACCCATTCTGTTATAAACTCTATAATGGGGAAAAAATTTGTCATAGTTTTAGAAATAATGTAGTATATATATGTGAGGTGCCTCTAGGGTACTCTAAATTAAATATGGGTTTGAGGTGGATGAATATCAATTATTACCCTGGTTTCTTTGGGGTCGACCATGACGCCACAATGGGAAAACATGATGTTGAATAATTTTCTTAATGTTTCCATGCATGAACATTTCAATAGGTTCATATTTAGGATATGTTTACATATCTGTTGAAAACTACTTCATGATCAGAGAGGTGATCCCAACTCTTTTGGGATTTTCCACACAACCATTAATATAGTATTATATGGTTTTCCATAGGAAAATTTATTTATGTGGTGAAAGGAATGTTAGATGATAGATCCATAATTATTCAACTAAAAGGGAATTACATAGTAATAATATACCCCTTAGGGTTCCCTAAAGGTAGTGGAATATTTTTCCCCAATGTACATTCTAATCAGGTTGTAGATAGAATACATTTTCATAAATTTGAGGGAATAATAACCTTATTTTATATCTATTAGCATCTCTAATATAAGGATTGGGAAATAATACTTTTTATGTCAAAGATTAAAATACCTGATGTCAAAATAGTCTAGAATTGTTCCATTCTTTCTTTATTCATGTTAATGATTTTGGAAAGAAACTTTGGTTAATGAACCTTAACTATGATGTTATATTTGATAAACTTAACATATTTGACAACATCTTTGGAATAATTGGTTGGATTTATTCTTCTTTTTATATACTTGTAACTACGGGGGTTTAAAAAAACCCCAAATAATGTCTTTCCACTTTGGGATCTAATCTTATAATTTTAGTTTAATTCCATGAAAACACATCTTTATACTTCTTCAAGAAGGAAATTTACTTATCATGTTCTCCAGGGGCGAGGAGTACACTGATTAATGTTGGATGAAAATATTCTACCATACACTAATTCACCTATCAATATTTATATAAAATAGATGAGACACCTTACAAAATGTTTGGGTTAGAATGCCTAATGTATTCTACTTCTTGATCATACTTACCAGTGTTAGAATAAAAAAAAGGAAACACTCCTTAATTTTTGGGAGTAGATATAGAGAAACTATTATTTTAATTAGGGTAATATTTATATGGGGAATTATAGACTTTATCACAATTATATGACATTGTTATAATGTAATAAAATGTGCCGAAAACATATGTTCTTCTTCCATGGTTCATTTTCTATCAATAAAAGATCCATAGAAATATAGAACAAATATCAGTCAAAACCATATTTAGATAAATATATTGATGGGATATATTTATTGTAATAGTCTTCATGTGGGTTCATTCCTTTATTGATAGTGGTTATTCAGTAGAGATATATTTTTTTAATATCATATGGGAGGAAATTGGTTGGAGGATCCATGTAATTTCTGAGCACAATGTGGTGACCCCCTAAATCTAGAGTTTCTTCCTTGATACCAATGATAAGAAACATGAAATCTTCACTAAGTTTTATCCTAGGATTGATAAGCTTCATTTATACTCGAATAAGGGTAGTGAGTTGTGTAGTGTTATTTACTAATCACAACTTCCCCACCATTTTGAAGTACCATGTGTGTATGTACAAAGATTAATAGGATTCAAAATGGGATATGTCACCATACATTGCCACATATTTCCTATAAACATATTATTTTTTTATTGTTGATATAAAAAGTGAACTACTTCACAAAAATGATTTGGGTATTTTCCAAGAAAATATTTAAAAGATACGTCTCAATGAACATCCATGAATTATTGTTTAGAAATGATATCTCTTAAATTTTTAATCAACTTAATACTTCCATGGTGACTCTATTCAATCTTATTATACACCTATATAATGATGTTGGAAGTTCCTAAGTCATCTTCACTTTGGCCAAACTGTCAAAATTTCTATATTGATATGAGGTTGAACTTGAAAAACATGTTCACTAGTTCCTGTAAAAAATTGATATCATCAAGATTTATCGATATTTTGAAGGGTATAATGTGCCACCGTCTGGTAGTTTCTATATCATGTTCTATGAAAAAATGTCTATAAGAGACACAATAGTTCCTAAAGCTGCAATATATGTTCTTGATTCATTGACACCAGTGATAAAAACTTATGGGTTTGAAACATATTCAATAAAGGAATATTTGATATTTTTAGAGAGTTTAAGGGAATCCAAAAAATGAGATTCTAGTATAGATAGTTGAGATATGGTTCAAGATTCTATATTTTTGAACCGAGGGTTTAATTCCTCTATGTTTGGGGTTATATATGGAATTAGGTTTGGTGCCCAAAGTTGCCTATTATAGACACTCCCATCCTTGGTCAAAATCTGGGTGGTACGGGGTGGAATTTTTATTTAATGATCCAGATGAACTAGGAATCATATATTTTTATGTTTACATAATATTTATTTATTTTCTTATTAGATTACTAGTATAACCAAATTAGTGTGACACCAATAGGGTTTATGTTAAGGCTATTATTATTATTGATCTTGTTTAAGTACTTATCTTTGTGTTTCATTAGTATGTATATCATTCATATGAATGATACTTAAACATTGTGGTCTATTTCAACCTATTACTACTTGAACTCCACAAACTACTAACTGATTATTGTAAAAAAACTCAAATTCATGTCAGGCCTCCTTAACAAAAAATTCATCTATTAAGTGAATGAAATTGATATTTCCATAATGAAATAATTCATAAAATGATAAGTCAATTTTAAGTGGTGGTTCCCATCCACCCAAAGACATGGGAAATATATAAATGGTCTAGAAAACTTTATGTACCAAGAGGGGGTCCTGCTCCCATTCTCTTCCATTTTGATGATGATTACTTTGAATCATTAACAAATACATGGACTATGATAATCCTATCAGAGTTTCATATGTAATTAGGCATAACAATGGTTAATTTGGTGATGCCTTAATTATGTAATGTGAATGGTTGAACAATTTCATGTTTATCTTATCATAAAATTCCAATGAACAATTTTTGAGACTTCTCTCCAGTATCTATCTTCATTGGGATAAGTAGAAATGTTTCAATCCTCAAGCACCAAGGGTGTCTATAGATTCATATAACTTATATCAATTATATTCTAGATCATATCCTTGAATTTGAAAATTTCTTATATATTGTTCCATAGTATCTTATAGTAATAAATCTAATATAGGTGATTAGATTACTACACCTTATAGGGTCTTTTTTATTTTGGGAAGTGTGAACATGTTTTTTTACAGGGTGAAAATGAAAAATTGTGGTATAAATTATCCTTAAAAACCACACACCTTTTTCTTTAAATTCCTAAAATTACAGTAGTTTTGTATCATAATTATGTCCTGTGTATTTAATTTGACATTCTCTCACTGTTGATTTTGTTTCGGAGGAGTTATCACGCGGTAATGAATGGGAATATGGGGTAGAGTTGTAACTGGATCTATCTTAATCATTCCAATTTCTATCTATTCATTTTCATATTTCTTCTCATTCATTGATGACATCTTGTGATACTTTTAATTTTAGAACTAATTGATTTATTTTAGTCATTCTTATACAACTATGAATAATCAGAACCCACCAGAATATTTCAAAAACATGAGCATCATTTTTAACTCATCTTATTGATTCTATATTCATAATTCTATTAGCTTCTCTTTGAGAATAATTATAATCATATAAAAATTCAATCCTTTCCACTTGTGTATGAAATTTGAATACATCTCATTTTCATGGTTTTTATCTATTTGTGAGGTCAAGGATAGTTGTTTTAATCACTATTAATCTTAATTGGTAAAGAATCTTTATAAAAGATCATCCCAATTAGTAATATATCTTACTAGAAGATTATTGTAATGGGAAAATGTGGGTCTTTCCAAATCATGTAAGAAGAAACCCATATTTTCCACCTCCTACTACTATTGTGTTCCCATTATAGTTCAACATCAGGATGAAAAGTGTGTGAGATGTGGTTATGGGTATCTCATACCACTAAGTGCTGGGAAAGTTGGAATTCCAACATTTAATAGATGTATAATCAAGTATACCATCTTAGAATATAGTATACTATCTAGAATTACTGGAACACACAACCCCTATTTTTCTACCATATGAGTAAAAATTGATTCAATAGATTCAAGAATATATGGGGGAATTATTTCTTAGGTTAATCATCAAGTGGATGCAGTTGATGGAACATAATAAGGTAACCAAATTTTCACTTGTAGTTATTTAACAATTTAAGTTTAATTGTGATATATTTCCTAGTATGGAAATGGTCTCTAAAACATAGTGAATTATTAGTAATCTACCTATATTGGGGTTAGGTAGACTTATTTCTTTAGTCTCATCTTTTTTTGATGTATCAATTTAGTCCATCATATTCTAGAGATCTCCTCTTATTTATAATAATTCACTTAAGGAGGGAAATATTCATTGGCCTTAGAGATTCATTAAGTGAGTATGTTTCCTTTGAGTAATTTGGTATTGAGTTATGTTAGATTTTTCCTAGTTAAAAGAGTATCAAATTCTTCAGGTGGTGTGTGGTCAATGGATATAGCCATAACTTTTCTTCTATCTTTAGCTAAATCTATTTGATTGAGTTTTAATTATATTTAAGGAGGATCTCATAATTTAGGAGTCTATATCTAATCCCAAGTCTTCACACCTTCATATATCATTTTAATATAAACCATGTTTTGAATATATGACTCTATCATGTTATTTTTCTCTATAATTATGCTTCACATTATCAATGAGGTTGATGAAAAAAATACGTATTAATATTAATTGGGAAACACGAATCAAATAATTTTCCATATCATACTTATATAGAGCCTCATTAGTTTTTGATTATCATTTGAGAGATAGTTCATAATATTCTTCCACTATAGCGTATATGGTAGAATGTATTGATTTGTGAACTTTATAATGAATTTCCCACTCTTGTGGATTCTACCCTAGTGATAAGTTTTTGATATTAATACCAATAAAATCTCTAATGAAATCTACATAATTAATCCTTAATAAAGGGTTTTAGTCTTGAAAATTCAAAAAAGTAAACTATAAGGGTGATTCCTAAAAATCCACTCCCACTTTACAAAAGACTAACTTTCTTGGAAGAGTGGGTGGTAAAAATGCCCTATATCCATCATTTAAGGGTTGAAACTCCTTTTTTACATCTGTATCAATAACCTACTATGGTTTTTATGCTTCTTAAGGCTGTGATGGAGGTAACAATTACCCTTTTTCTATGGTATGGGTTCACTCCTCTATTACCTGTAAAGAGTTTTTCTTAAATATTTTGGTCTTTTTATGAATTTTTTTTTATGTTTCAATTTTAAAGAGTTATTTAGGATATAAATAATTTATACAATATATGATTTCACCCATTAGTTTTTCCCCAGACTAGATTCATTTCACACCTTCCCTATATCTAGATGCAAAAACCTATCAATGACCCATTCATTCCAGGTATTTCTTTTTTGAGATTTAGGAATGTCATGAATTCATTGGACTAGAAAACTTGAATATGTACATATAGTATATGGTAATTGGCTTGGATAGATAAAATTAAAAGATACCCTTCTTAACAATTCTTTTTGGTATATGAGTGGAGCAAAATGAGTATCTCTATATTCTCCCCTATTATATTTATAATGGATATATCATCAATGACTGTTTAGAAGAGCTTATTTAAATCTCTAAGGAAGTCATGTTGGAGACATTAACACTATTTTCCTAATTGAGGATACAAGACCATTGAAAGTGTTTCTATGTTAACATGGAACAAAAACTCATCGAATTACTTTATATTATTGGCATATTCCTTATAGAAAATATTTCTTGATGTTAGAAAATAAATATTCATCCATAAGATGTGTCAAATATTAGGTATTCATTTCACTTTCATTTTCTTGGAAATATTTTAATGAGTAGTGTCCATGGTTGAGAACATGATTTTTATTCTATCATCAGTATTTTCACTCCTCATGATTGTTAAATTTTCTTCACCCTCCAAGAGTGATTCTTTAATCGGGTCTTACCATAAAGGTAACTTAGCACTATTTTATCAGGTAGAGTGATATTTTTATGAATAAAATCAATTTGTTCTAGTTGTAAATTATTTTGGGGATGAAAAATGATAATCACCACAAAGGGTTTCATATTTGTTTTCCTGAAACAATTTTCAAATTGGGTGAGTACCCAGAGAAAATGACATTACCTTGTCAAGAGCATCTCAGTATGATGGAAAATCTAAAAAATCATTGACATGAGGAGGAACATAACATATGGGAGAAGTATTATCATAAGTAGGACCTTCCAAATTAGCACCATATAGAATAACTCTATGACTATAAACTCTTATCTAACAATTATGGGGAGGTCCTCCATATCCTTCTGATTCTTGGGAATAAGTAGAACCTCTATAACATATTCCATAGGGAGAACCTCCAAGTACATTAAATTGATTTCTATGGGGAGGACCTATTCTATTGTCTATTTTTTTTGTTTATGTGGAAAACCAATATAGTTTATCTACTATTTTAACACTGTTTATAGGACCTTCAAGGTTTTTATTATAGTTTAGTCAATGAGGGGATGACCTATTTTTTTATCAATCATTATAATATAGGGAGGGCATGCATAATGAGATATATAAGGATGTCCTCTAGGGATTATATACTTTATCTGACCATGGGAAGGAAAAATATGGATGATAATATTCAATTTTCTATAATGAAGGAAACTTCAATAGTTGATGATTCCAATCTTGCGGGGATGACCTCTATGAAGGGAACATTTAGAATGACCATTTGAGTCATTTTAAATTACTTCAGAGAGGATTTTCAGATCTATGGTTTTATTTAAAAGTAATGAGGAGTTGAAAACATGCCTAGAAAATGAGGATACTTACACACATTTATTTCCATTGTTTAATTAACTATATGAGTAGATCAATTTTTCACCATGGGTTTTATGTACACTATAGAAACAATCTTGCCACATATCATGCTACCCCCACCTGAACTACATTCTCTCTCTATCAAAACCCTTTCCATGCCTCTCTTAGGCTCTAACCCCTTCCACATTACCCTTTCCTTTACACTTTCAGGTTTAAACCCCTTCACCTTTCTCTACCTCACTTGGACGATTGAACCCCTGGCTATACTCTTGAAGAACACAATCTTATGCTGATTAAACTCCCTTTCCCTAGATACCTGCTCTCATGAAGAACATGTTCCATCCTTTTTATTGCGACATTGGCTCATTCCAAGGAATTCTACCTATTCCATTTTTTGTGATATCATTTCCTACCATATCTATATCTTTTGATGGAACCCCACCTACTCCAGCTCACGCTGACGAGCCCTATAGGCTCCCTTTTTTCATGATTCACCCATTCCCACAAGTGAACTTGTAAGGGTTACTATAATCCAAGGATACCCAAATGTTAGATTTTATTATTTGATTAGTATAATTTATTTCATGTTAAATGATAAACTATTACCTTGTGGAATACGATGAAGATTATTAAATGGAATTGGGTATATGGTTTAGAATGGATGCTTCATGGGGAATGTTTTATATAATGTATGAAAATTGTATTTGGTATTTTATTACACACCCATAACCATATAATATGGGTGTCCTTTTTCTACTTTTGGTGATGATGTTGTGTTTGAGTTGAGATGGTTTTATTATCAAATGAATTTTGTTTTGTTTTGTACATGTTATTAAATTTCCAATAGGATATACAATTTTACCTCTACTTGTATATCCTATATTTTAGTCTCTTATTTTCAAATAATGAAAATAATTTATGATTATAATTTTTATATTTATAATATTTAACAATATCTACAAATCTGGGAACTTTCTAGCCACCCAAGGTTTATCTATCGTGGTGTAATAATTGATTGTAAGATATTTCATTATGTATTATGTTAAATTGACATAAGTATTAATTAGTGGATATGGTACAATTATTATATTATTATGATTTATAGATCTCATATACTTTATTAAATGATAATGTTATAATTGATACATTAATCTTGAATACATTTACTTATGTTTCATGAGAAGCATGTAAGGAATAGAGGCCTATAAAACAACTTGATTCATTATATTTAGATTTAGATAATGTTTTGGGATGGTATTATGTACTAAATGAAGGTTAATTTATCTTTATTTTAGTAGGTGTAAGAGTTTTCTATAATAGGAAATGAGGTAAAAATATAAAAAAACTAGTTATTTTGAGTTAGCTAACGAAGTAGATTTTAACTTCACATTATTTCATAAGAGTTAGTGTAATGACACACAATTAACATTTTTTATTAATTAATTATGGAATGATACATATTTCAACACATGATTTTTGGAGTTATAAAAAATAAATTAGTTCAATAATTAATTCATTTTAATGAATGTTATGACATTAACATGTATTTATCTTCATTAAATATTATATCAATATCGATGGTTCTTGGATAATTTATTTAATTAGGATAGTATTTTCAGAGTTATGTTGGATTTGTTTACATGTAATTAGGGAGGTTTAAAGGATTAATTCATGGGAATTAATTAGGAGTATTATTAATAAACAATTTCGTTTTAAAAGGATACAATTATTCTTAGGATGTTAATTTGATTAAAAAGACGTCAATAAAAACTCAATAATTTATTTAATGAATTTTATGGATTTAATATTTGTGATATTGAAAAGGAATATTTCCTGGTTAGTTTGGAAGACTAGGGGAATTGATGTCTTTTTATCCTCTATTTTTTATGATACTCAGAATGGTATATTATGAGAATTATTGAATTTTATTTTTGTGATTCATATAATTATGGTGGTAGTATGAATAAAATATTAATCTGAAGTAATCGGTTTAGAGGAATTAATTTGAGGAAATAATCATTGACAATATATTTGGGGATTAATATATGGAATAATTGTTGGTAAAAGTGATCAATTATGAATGAATTAGAGTAACAAATATCAATTATTCTAAAATATATAATTTTTTTATTTCTGGTTAAACTCTTTTGTGTAATGAGAGTCTTACTCAAACAGCTTCTACTGGGGTAACCCATATATGATATAATAATTTCCATTCTAATGAAACGTTAATCAATTGTGTATGACTCTCCTATACCACAACCTTTAGTTTATACAAAAATAATAACATATCTTAAATATCAATTAATGAAAATACTCTTATCTATTCTATAATGAATGTGTCATACTTTTGAATTCATTAATATTTAGGAAAATAAATTAATGACTCCATATACTACTTTTCTTAAGAATTAATTATTTTAGATATTGTTATTTACAATAAAAAAATTTAATAAATGTTTGTTTGTTCATACTAGAATGGATAGAATATGGATGTATATTTTTGAACGGATCAGTGATGAGTTTTATGAAGAATTGGATTTTTTTGATTTTTAATTCAATAATGGTTCAGATGGAGGATTGATTCGATGACCATGTTTTGATTGAATTATAAGGCCATGGTTAACACATGAGGAAGTATGTTACCACATTACTAAAAAATGTTATCAAAAATAATATAATGGTTTGTATCACAATAGAGAAAAATTTCAAACAGACAATGAATTTGATTTAACTGAAAGGATTGAAATGGAAAATTTGTTTTTTGGTCAGTTTCCATTTATTTCTAATCCAACACTTATTGTAGAGAAGTGGAAGAGGAAATAAATATGGGATTTTTTTTTTCATCTAATGACAAAAATGACGACATTAAGCATGATAGAAATTTTTTAGAATATTTAAATACCCAAGTATACCAGTAATGTGGAAAAATGACAAAACTAGAGTTTTTAATGTGACTGTATCATGGGAAAACAATGTATATATTTAGTAATACTATGATAAACTATAAGATTACAATCTTAGGGACTTACTACCTGATGAGGCATGTATTTCAAAAAAATATTATATGGAATCAAAGTTGGTTGAAAATTTTGGATTTTTAATCTCCAAAATCCAAACATTCCCTAAATATTTTTGTCTATTATGGAAGGGAAATGTCAAGTTAAATTGGTCTAAACAATGTGGTATATTGATATAGAAGACTAATAAAGATGTTACTTAATCATTTGTACTTAAGAAAGTGATGTGGAACATTCCATTGATTCCCAGACATTAGAAACATTTTATGTCAGAACAAATGGGTAAGAATATGAGATGACATGAAGATGAAATAAATAAAGGTAAAGATGATATAATTCATCATGATGATAGGTTATAATGGAAAAAAATTTGATATCTTACATCTTGATTTTTTATCCAACCCACAAAATATTTTATTTGGATTTTCATGTGATAGATTCAACCCATTTTAGTCAATTCATACTACACATAGTACATGGCCTATTTTCATTCATATTTATTATTTTATATCAAGGATCTATATGAAAAGGAATGTTTCAATCATAAGTATATTGTTTTCTAGACCCAATGATCCTTGGAAAGATATCAGCAAATATTTTCAACCATTAATAGTTGAGTTGAAGGATATTTGGACTATTGGGGTGAAAACATATGATGAATTTAGAATGGATTACTTTATGTGGCATGCATCATTATTGTGGAAAATAAATGATTTCTCTTCATATGGAATGATTTCTAATTAGAGTACCAATGGGAGATTATCCTTCCATATATGTAGGAAAAATACACATTCTATGATATTAATGTTCAGGCGAACTTTTAGTTTCATAGGGAATCGATGATTTCTACAAATGAATCATCCAAACAAGAAAAATCAAAGAAATTTTGACAAGTCCATAGATATAGAAGAAATAGATCAATGAATTTTAGGGGTAATATCCTTAAAAAACGTTATGGTTTGAATTATATTATTATAAAGGGTTAGTTAAATTCCAAAAATAGAAAGACTTTTCCTTTAAATTCCAACAATAATTAGAGAAATAAAAGTATATTCTTTGAGTTTTAGTATTGGTCATCAAATTTTCTGCATCACTACTTGGAAGTAATGAATATTGAGAAAAAAATCTTTGAAATGTTACATGAAATTATTTTAAATGAAAATGGAAAGACAAAATATAACATGTGATCAGATTGTGATTTAATTAATTGGGTTGTAAAACCCATACTTCATCATGATTTAATTGGTAAGAATTAGTGGAAAGTCCCTTTTTCTTGTTTTTTGATGAAAAATGCAAATAAAAAACAATTTCCTCAAGTTTGGGAAAGTTTAAAGGTTCTAGATGGTTATTTTACTAATCTTTCCAAATGAGTGAATACACGTGATTTGAATCTAGAATCCCTCAAAACCCATGACTATCATGTCATGTTGCATGAATTGATTCCTACTACCATTCAACATTAGCTATCACAAAATTTCAGGGTCACTATGATTAGATTATATCAATTTCATTGAGATATTTCAGCTAAAATATTGAACAAAAGTGTTGTGAAAATATGACAGATATATGCATCGATCAGTCTTTGTGACCTATAGAAATTTATTTCCCCCTCATTTTTAACATGTATGTTACACCTGACCGTGCATCTTCCAAAAAAAGTTTTTTTGTGGTCTCATTTCTAGTTGCTAGATGTATCCAATAGAAATAATGATGTTTTCATTGAAATATTATGTTATAAATAACAATCATCTTAAAGAATCTATTGTGAAAGGTTATTTACCACATGATTGTATGGATTTTTTTCAATGTATTTAGGTAATCTCACCAAGAGATCTAATCGGACCATGGGAGGTGAAGATAAGTAGTATGATCCCATTTATCTGATATTTCCATCACTACCCCAAAATGGTGGGATATCTAGATCATACAGGTTGTGTACTTTAAATAGGGATGAGTGGAAAATGGCTCATAGTACGGTATTATTAAACTGTGGTATGGTTGACGGTTACATCAAGTAAGTAAACTTGTAAACATATATATTTTTATTGTGTATTTTGTTTATAGTTTCGAATAACATTAAATTCTCATATTTGTAGAGAAGAGAGTGAAATTATAAAAATATCACATCACTCTTTATCTTTTAAGAAACATGATAAATTACATAGTAAATAATTCCATACTTGGTTAAAGTAAATGGTAGGAAATTATTTTTTTACATTACCAACTCATTGGTAGTTGTTCCATATTCATTGTGATATATTTCAGGATTAAATTTAATTGATGGGTGATATATCAGTATAAATAAGCGTATAGTTGTTTGGTGCAAACAATATGGTTTTTGATTGTAATGAAATTGTTTTAAATGGTTTTAAATTCATCATAAATAGTTATGAAACAAACATGACAACATAGCATGAGAGTTTCACAATCACCGCAACAGTGGATTGTTATTCTAGTGTATCAGACAAACAACCTTGATTAGAAAATATGTCTTCTTATGGGTTTGTTAAGAGAATAATTTTATTATGTTACTATGAACATGGTGGTGTCTCTACGATGAAATTAAATTGGTTTGATTCAATGACATAACAAGGATTGTATATAGAAAGTTGTGGTTTTAGAGTGACTGATATGAAATGTCAACTGTGAATAGATAATCCTTATACTATTTCATCATAAGATAAACAATTATTTTATATAAATGACACTTTAAAACCACAATTTGGTGTTATTGTTTATATTATTCCAAGACATATTTTTGATGAAATATTGGATGATGGTGATGTTTTGGATGAACTGGTCGGTATTCACTCAAATGTATCATTTGATAATATGCATGATTCAATTGTTAGAATGGATTGTGAACCAGAAATTATAATAGAGAATGCATATTGTTACATGCTTTGAAGTATTCAGTTTACATTTTTCTGACTGAGTATGTGTTTTTTTACTTTTAAAAATTTTACATAATTAATTTTGTTAAGTATATTGTAATAGTTATCTAGTTTCATATGGATTGTATGTTTCTTAAATGGTTGTGAAATATTTTAATTTCAGAACTATTTGTTACAAGATATTTTATTTTATGCCACTTTTCTAAAATGTCTTCTATAAAATTCCCATTATTGTGACATTTATACTTTCCTGAATGGATCAAAGGCATAATATTTTTATTTATTCTATGAAAAATCCCCCTTTTTACCTGAAAATATTGTTTGATAGACCCAAAAAGATCTCAAAGAAAAAAATACATTCACTATCCTGATAAAATATTAATCACTAGGGGTTTCCACTTCTCATAAATATCATGTTTATTTTTATGGTTAACTAAAAATAAAATCCCAACATACAACTGAAAAAAATTATTTACCATGGTTTTAAATTTAAAGTAGCAGCTTATTTTGTTTTGTAATATCTTTATTTTGTGAGAAAAAAAACAATGAAAAAAACATAATGAAAGATGTAAATTTTTTAAAAATAATATGATTTTTTTGGAATCGTTATATATTTTTTAATTTTTTGTTATACATTTAAAATTTTCGCATTACTTTTGTTATTTTTAGGTTATTATGTCTTACGATGAGGTTCTTAGAAAAAAAAGGATGTAAACAATCTCCAGTTTTGAGATGTTGGACTAACAAATATGATTTTTATGGTGATTACCTTATTTATTTAATTAATATGTATGAACTTTACATGAATCATATTTAATATGAACAATAATCATCATGGAGTACACTTGTGTTCAATGAGGATAGTTCAGGAACTTTAGAATATAGGACTGACCCTACATACAACCCCCTACATGTAGTGCCTCACAATACATGGCTCTACAGTCACTAGGATACTTTCCTCCCATCATTCTCCCACTTATATTCTTTACCCATATGTGGGAACTCATTATTTTTATCCATTTACTTCTATGACGGTGTAGGGTAGGCCATCTCCTACCATACCA
Source organism: Viscum album (assembly GCA_963277665.1). Classification (NCBI taxonomy): domain Eukaryota; kingdom Viridiplantae; phylum Streptophyta; class Magnoliopsida; order Santalales; family Viscaceae; genus Viscum; species Viscum album. Next base: position 1,262,980,455 of record OY728131.1, on the reverse strand, counting down.
CAACATTTTACCCTTATCCACCTTCATCTCTATATGGTACACCCCCATTATTTGTGCACGCTATATACCTGTACCCTCCTACCCAACCTCAACATCCATAGTCTACTATGGAGGACACTTATCTAGTTGGTTCCCACCAAACATAGTGTTTAGGATTAAGCAGTAACAAATAGTGATACTGGTAAATGTTTAAAAAGTAATGAAATTAATGAATTTTTATTAATTTTCACTTATATATGGGTATAAAATATTTGTTTCTTTTTTATATATCATCTTTTATTAAAGTACGTGGACATACAAGGATGCATGTAGTGTAGAAAAGAAATACACAAATCATGGATCGGTATAATGAGTAAATGAAAATTATTGAAAAAATGATAAAGAATTGGGGAGTTTTATGGGGACACTCAGAATACATAACAATATTATTCTAGTACAATAAATCAATTAGAGAAAATTTATACTAGAAATAAAATACAAGAATTGGGTGGAAATTTAGGTAATATATTTTTTAAAATTAATTTTTAGTTTATTTACAAAATATTATTGACAAATTTGTTTTAATATTCAGATTCAATATAACTTACTGTGTGGTTTGAACACAAGGATAGCTAGGTTAATGGAACATAGTGAGATATGGCAGGCCTACAAGCATGGCTTGTATGTTGGATGAAAAAAAAGAATAGGTACTGATCTCAAAAATATACTAATAATCAATGAATTCCCTCTTACACAATAAAATGAATTAATTTCACAATGTAGTGGTTCCTCTTTTAAGGTAATTTACAGTTTTAATTTTTTTAATAAATTTCATCTTTGTTTCTTTAATATGAGTTTCCAGTAGTGGATGGTTTTATTAAATGCGAATGGGTTCAGATTTATTTTTTATACTTGGTTATTTGAGTTATGTCTTGAACTCCTTGTGACTTGTAGAAATTCTAGTTTATTTTTATTTACAAATAGTATTCATCTGAAAGACACATAAAAAATAAGGGCACCATGAAATATAATCATACTCCAGGGAAAACAAAAATACTAGATCATGAACTGTAATAGGTAATATATGATTTAACATTGAATATACATTTATTTTCCGATTTATTTTTGTACTATTTTCATAAAAAAATATTAAAGGACATGTTCCCCAATCATCATTGTTTTGTTATAGTAGGAAAAATAAAGATGTAACTTGTGTAAATGAAGAAACATGGGAAAAATTGTATGAATGTTTTTAAATTTTTTAGTTTATATTTCATAAGGTCTGGATATTTATTTGGTTGTATTTGTTTAGATTCATTTCATGTTCAAAATAAGAATATTTTAAAATAATTGATCTATTATATATAAACTCAAGCAAATAAGTCCATATTTATTAACTCCTTCCTCTCACCATCCCAAACTAACTACCCCCTTATAAAACTAACATCAAATCATAGGTATTATTTGTCGCAGCAACCACCTGCACCATAGGACCCTGACAAAGTCCACACACTAGCCAACTCTATCTTGAACTTCATCCTAGGGATGCATCCCATGTTCCTATCACATATGGTTTTTAATTTTTTTGTTAACCTATGGTTTTATATATGTTAAAATTATCTAAAAATATCTCAATTTGATCCTAATTTATAAATTAAAGTGAAGTAAATATATACAAAATTTGTATGTGTTAATAAATTTTAATAATAATAGTATAATGGATTTTTATAAAGTGTACCAAATAAATATGAAATGTGAGATTGTTTTATCCTTTGTTTTTGTATTTATTAATAATTAAAATATTTAAGATTTAAATTGTTCTGAAGATATATTATTAATATGATGAGTTATGTATAAATTAGTATATAGATTAAACCTTATAAAATTCAAAGTGCACAGATTAAGGATTATATTATAGATAAAAATAATGTATTTTGCATGAGTGTGTGACAATATGATCAAGTGAAGATGATGATTTTATGTTATTGTAATAAAATGTGTTATGGTGTATATGCTCTAGGAAAGATGAATAATGTGGATAATTCTCCTAGAATTAAGTCCAAATTAGAGGTGTTGTGTTAGTATAATGATTAATAATAAATCATGTGTCTATTCGTAGTGTTATATATGTATGTTTCTAAATAGTAGGGATGTGTGGTGATATCACCTTTTAATATAACTTCGTCCTTCATAAAGTGGGTAAGTGATAGTATAAATTTTTATTCTGTGTTTCATTTCATTTAGAAAAATATATATAATGTGGATCATGTGCCTCATTTGACATAGGATACTAAATCTCTCTTGTATGTGTGTGGATGACTTATGGCTAAGTCACATATATGAGATATTGTTATAAATAATTTGTATATGTCTTATAAAGTTATTCATCTCTATTTGAATAATATGTATTATTGTTTTCAATGAAATTTTTGTTTTCATGCATAATGAGACATATTACGTTTCCCTTTTTAAGATTCCTTTCTCTTTTAAGGTAATAAATATATATAATAGAAAAATGGTTATGTTGTAGTCATTTTCTAATATATTGTTGAAATGGGATGAGGTCATGATATTATTTTTTATGATCAATTTTTTATCACAAAAAAAGAGAGATGTTGTTTGAGAAATAATTTATACGTTGAAAAAAGTGGTTCATTTCATACTAATCAAGATCTCAAATAGTTGATCATCTAGGTAAGTTTATGTGAAAAATATTATTAGAGTTTATGGAATTCTCTAGAATATTGTTTTTTATATCTGAGGGGCCTATTGGACAAATGAAACACTGAGTGTGGAGGGGTACATTATTAGCCACTGAAAACATTAATTAATTATTATCTTTTGAATAAAAGCTCAAATATGTTTTTAGTCTCAATCCACTCTTTAATCTATCACACCACCATACCTAAATAATTCAATATGTAAAGGCACAAGAACACAAGGATTTATAAAAGGATCACTACAAATACATACTCTTTCCCTTGATTAGTTATTCACCCTATTCAAAAATTCTCTATTATAATCTATATAATTCAATTACAATTAGATGGTTCTTCCCACACTATAACCAGATTAGAGTCTCAATGATCTTATCTTAGGAAGAGTAACACCAACCACTTTAACTAACTATCATAAAAATTATCTTATTAGCATCCCACTAGACTTATTTATCATCTTCACACTATAGTCACTGAGTCTCATGGTGGTCTTCTTACATTCCTAGAGTCACACAGGTTCGATGGATTCACACCATATATATATATATATAATAGTTTCTTTCTAAATCAACCTTTTAATTTTATTTCTTGTTAAAACAAGGTTTTATTTTCATTGAAAAAATAGTTCTCCTTATTCACAAAAAATTATATTTCAAATTCTAGTAAGCATCTAATAAAACTCAGTAACTCGGTCACTTCTTATAAATAAAATTTAAAAAACATCAACTGATATATGTTCACCTAGATTTCTCACACAATGAGATCATGTGATCTTCAAACCAAATAGTTTATCTTTATATCTGAATTTTGGACACTAATATGTGAGTACATGCACAACAAGTCATCGTCATGCACTCTTATTCTCCTCACTACTATGACTCTAAAAAATTGATCATAGAATGATTTTTGAGTATATCTCTTTATTTTAGATATATTTTTATAGAAAAAAAAATTAATGTATTAAGTACACTATTCTATCACCGTCTTTATCTTTTATGCTAGTAACCAATATAGATTTTCTATCTTAGAAAATAGAAACATTCTTCAAATTTGGTTGCCCATGTTTTCCTATATCTCATTAACCAGTATGGGGTATTCTCACATGATATCCATTTTTATCCAAGTGGATGTGAGATTTAGGTGGATTTTACCTCATATTTATAGGAATTGAAATGGTAGAGTAAATGTGTGGAAGAAAAGCATATGCACATGTAACACCCATAGATTCTTCGGATCGCCTTTTTATTTTTTTAATGGTTATCCTCATCTAAATGAAATACTCACCCTATTATATATTTTTTCTAAATATTCATATGTAAAGAAAATATATTAATAGATTATATTCCCTGTTGAATAAAACTATTATTCCTCAAAATATATCCACAAAATTCATAGCTTACATTTTCCATAATTATATAAAATATCTTGCAAATATATCTTTCAGTTTAGAACACAATTTTAAGATTGAAAATTTTAATTAAATAAATAAATCCTTAATATTAGTTCTATAATTAGAATCATTATCTCATATTTATGGCTTGTTAAATTTCCTATACTTATATACTATTTTCTATTGAACACTCAAACAACCTCAAATCAATGTATATAGGCAATGATAAACTGTAGCTCTAGCATTGATGGTTCTTTAAGATATTTTTATCTATAAGTTACATTACTATTTTATATTTTTTTATCTATTAAAATGGTAACACCATTTTATAGTATTCTCTTCATGATCGAGTGGTGAAGGAACCAGACACATGTGAACCAAATGATTATTTACATCATGTTATAGGTGATGAGAACTGTTGAAGAGTTTATTGTAAACCCAAAAAGAAAATCATGTCATCTAAATATTTTTCATCAAGTATTGAATGTTCTAGAAATATTTCATGAATTGTTACTGAAGAAAAATTTCATGCATCCATTGTTAAATAAGATAAACAAGTCATACAATAGTCTCAAAAGACGTGGAAAAAGAATGAAAAAATGTTCAAGGTGATATCATCTATATGATCTTCACTTCTTCAAGAGGGTGCAACAACTATGGATAGATGTTTATGCGCTCAATTTATGAGGAGGATGATGATTTTTTAGCTAAAGATGATGGGGGATAGGCTGAAGATGATGGTGGAGAGGCTGAATATGGTAGATAGGGTTCTGATGGTGGTTAAGATGATGATTTGTTGGTGGTACACACATTGATATTGTTGATATCAGTGCTGATGATGATGAGGATACAGTTGATATTTTGGAGTGAAATTTCTAAAAGTTTTTTATCTATCAATTTTTTTTCATTGTTTGTAAAATCTAAAATTTATATGTATTATTTTTTTATTTGTGTGGAAGTGAGATGTTTCGAGTGTTTTTTGGAATTTATCGCATGTGTATTTGTATGTTATAGGGGAAAGGTTTTCTGGAATTTGGAAATTCTACTTTTTTTAATGGAAGGAGCCTATTTTCATTATTAAAAACATTAAATCAGGGTACCCATACTAAGATATTGTTAGCCTTGTGGTTAGGGAAAATCGTGGCAATAGGATTTTGGTGTGGTTCCATACCACCAATGCTGGTAAATTTTCTAGTTGTGAAAATGTATTCACCAACATTTTGTTCATTAATATTTTATTATTATTGATGAGAATTGATTGATATGTTCCTCAGGATATAATTTAGTTATAATTATGATTCTAAGATATGTTAGTGTCCAAAATTATATGGTCCTTCTCCTGGATCAATATCATGTCTGTAAACTATGATTACATCCTTCTATATTCTTTCTTTTTAGTGACCCAGGTCAGAACCTCGATCATAATTTGGGATACAATATGTGGAAAAATAACTTTTTTGGATGGATACCATGAAAGTGGGTCCTTTGTTATCTTTAGGATATACTGATAGTCCTCATATGTATTGACAGTGTTGACTCCAATATATGGGAAGAAGAAGAACAAGAGGGAAGTCTCTGGTACTACCTCGCGTTGCCCTTTTGCGGAGCCCCATAGCCCCACGCCCATCGAAGAGCAAGGACGCATGACGCTCTACGAATGAATTTGATGTTTGGGAGCCCTCCACTGAGCAAGGAGGCGGGAGGCTCCACAACTGAATTTGACGTTCGTGACCCCACCACAGAGAAAGGAAGCGGGAGGCTCCGCAACCAAATTTGACATTTACGACCCACCGCGGAGCAAACACTCCCTTCACATCGAGCAAGATCTACCTCACAATGCCTCTTGCCTATAAATACAAGGCTCCCCTCGATCCCAAAAGACATATCATCTGACCTTTCACCTTTTGATCTCTCAAATCACGAAGCAATTCTTTCTCTACGAACCATGAGCTCCTAATGGTACTTTGGATTTGTTAAGTTCCTCCACCTTTGCATTAATTGAACCCATATTTCGAGAGGGATGCCTTTCGCGAATCCCACGAGCCTTCACGAAGTAAGGATATCCCCACAGGGACTCTCGTCATCACAAATCATTTATTCTTCACGAAACGTCCTCCACACACACATGACCCACATGCTAAGGCAGGGGCACTGTGCTTCACGAAACACATTGCTTCATGACACCTTACTTCGTGAGGCACCCCTACTAAGTGAGGCATTTCTCTGCGAATTCCTTTAAAAGTCACAAAGATCCTCCCATATGCACCTATGCCCTATGCCTAGCCTAGGAAACTTCACTTCGCGAAGCACTTACCTTCACGAAGGCCCTCCACTTCATGGAGCACTAGAGCTTCAAAAGGATTCCTATGAAACCTTTTGATGTGAAACTCCTTTTCCTGTGTATCCCTTCAAGTTTTCACAAAGTAACTTAAAATTCCCTTGGGTGGTGCTTCCCATTACGTTGCTTTGTCTCATGCTTCTTTTCATAGGCATGCTAAGGACTATTGCTTCTTCGCATAGCCACACTAACGTGAACCCCCCAATGGTTCACTCCATAACACCCCCATTTATTGCATTTTCAATGCCTTCATTCCCTCAAGGGTGGTTGGGTATCGATTATGTAAGTCCTATGGGTATGGAGTGAACCCGCCTCATCCGAGCTACAAGGCGTTAAACTACCAAGCACCATCATTCTCAGCACATGATGTTAAAATGTGACCACGCCTCATGCATCAGGCACAGGTTTCCCCACCTTAGAAATTCTGCACGCCCACTGGTCTCCATGAGAGTGAGATCATTCCCCACATGGAATGAGATCCTCTTTATTGGAGCACTATCTATTAGGCACAAGCTGAATAGGACAACTGCCAACAGGTGTCAACGTCGACGACTAATGTGGCTCGAGCCACCACCGACACATATCACCAGCTCCCTATATACGTTGAACAGGGGAATTTATACACCTAACCAGGATCGAGACACCAACCTCCCCATGGGTAGGCTTGGTCGACTCTCTTGGTCGTCAGTATAGGAAATGGCCGACGCGGACTAACCCGCAGTGATTCCACCCAGTATAGAGGTCCTCCCCATACATCTAATATGGAGAACACGGGCCATCCTTGCTTCCAGGATCGGCATGGAGTTCCACCCCATGCCACCTTAAATATAAATTAGGATCCTCCCCACGTCAGTGACGCTTAGTACGAAAGTCTCTCCCATGCCCACTACCCCAGATATGAAGTCATTCCTCTAGACACAGACCGTTGGTATGGGGACATTCCACATCCAGTCACTCTTTAATGTGGGGACCCTCCCCATGTCATTGTTGTAGTAGGTAAAGGTCCTCCTCGCAATAGAAATCAGAGGAGTGAGGGTCGGCTTCACTTCACCAGTGCCCAGCATGGAGGTCATACCCGTGTTCAGCTAGACCAGTATGAAGACCCTACTTATACTGATGTAACTGGGGGAAACAAGCATGGAGCCCCCCCATGCTCATACTGGCTCCAGCGGAGGTCCTACCCACTCCAGCAGTACCCACGGGGGTCCTTCCCATGTCCCTTTTGATATCTATCCCGGTGCTCCTCGCACCCCAGCTTACTCAGGTAGAAACCCACTCCGCCTAGCACTAGTGCGGCCGAAGGAACTCCTCGTGTCAGAAATCTACCCTGTCCTAAAGATCCATCTAGGGGCAAGAAGGTGGGATGTCGCCGCCATAAGAAGAATTCAAGGATGGTCCAGATAGACATAAAAATAGTTTACTTCTCATACTCTGAAGAAGAATACAAATCAGCGCGGGAATCCTACCCTCACTTATCCTAGTCAAGGGATGGGGAAAGAACGAGGCACATTAGCCTAGTACTTCAAGAATGCGAGCTCCATAGGATTCCCGCCTACCTCCATAGGTATATCCAGGAGGATGAAATTTTTGAAACCCTGCAGGTTATGGTCATGCAATCACCACCGTCGTCACCAAAACCACTCTCTACCTCGACTAGTGATCATTGAGAGCTATTCTGGGGACCAATGGTGGGAGAGCAGCAGCAAAACCTATCACCAGTATCCCTATCCCCTGCGCTAAGAATTGTGGCTGTTAGCCCATCCTACCACGATGTGGTAGCTAAATATCTACACTCGTTAGAGGATAGCCCGAGATGTGGCGGTTTTTCGGCTCGCTCGTCGTACTCTCCACTAGCCAACATACCGTCCCAGCAGTCTGCTTCAGTACTGCTACAAATTCCTCAGCTGCCTCCGGTTAATGAAGGGCTATAACTTAAATAAGATCCAAGGATATTATGCAATATCCTCATAGTGTACCACTTCCCTGAGATGTTTTGGCCCATGGAAGTGCCAAATTTCTGCGCACTAGAATCCCTCACCCTAGAGGAAGTTGAGTGTTTCCATCAAACCCTCTGAGTGACGCACTTTCTCCATTTTCATCAGCGAGTGATTTATCCCAAGATCCAAGAGCATTTTGATGAAATTGGTGAGAAATTTCATCTAGTTGATTTGGCCTCACTCCCTCTGGCCCAACGCCTCGAGTCACTAGGCTGCCATAAGGCCCTCCAACACCAATGCATTCAATGTTTCAATGTACATCACAAGATTATCAAGGAGGCTTACCCCCTCATTAAAAATCTCTGGTTGGGAGAAGTATGTTGCCCTCCTCTTCAGTCATATCTGACGACAGTTCGACTTGCTAGGCGATATTGAGGACATTCCCCCAAGAATGGTCACGGTCAATATGGAAAAAAATTTGGATGAGGAGAAAGAACTGGAGCTTCTTGATAGGGACTTACCCCCTGAGGGGATGACACCACTACTAGATCCATCGGGAAGAGTTACTCTCCAGCAGAGGAATATACTAGGTCTCGCTGCGCCCACCAAGGCATTAGTTCTTAGCCAGAATTTTGGTAAGGATAAAGAGCACCTCAGAGCTTCCAAACACTCTAAACCATCCGACTCAGTGAAAAAGATAGAGGAGGACCCTGAGAAGGCCACATTGCACAAAAACAATTTATGAACAGATAAATATGGTCGACGGACTCCTAACTGAACATGCTGTGGAACAACATCTAGATTATGGAGATCTATAACCGGTACGACAGGGGCAGGAATAAATTCCCCTTAGCGAGAAACATACTAGTGACCATGAACATCCTACCTCAGTAGAAAGGGTTGAAGCTGGAACTTATGGAAAGAGGACACGGTATGTCTCATCAAACCCTTCAGAATGGTATGACAATCTAAGGGACCCATCTCGGGTTCCCCCAAATGCCCCATGTTTTGTACCAACAACCACTCCACAAGACACTAGACCTGCTTACCATGTTAAAGAACCTTCCAATGCACTCATTGTTAGGGATCCACATCAAGACAGGGACACCCACCTAGATGATCCAATGGCGATATTCATTACCCACCTTGAGGTGTTGGAAATGCGACAGGTGGAACTCCCTCCGGAGGGAAATCCATATCCAGCATTGGTGGATGATATTTCGGCCCCTCCAGGTTTCGGGAATCCCAACTTCTCCCCCTTTAATGGTATGGGTGACCCCCCGCAGCATCTGGCCCACTTTATTTCATGGTGTGGGCCCATGTTAGGGAATCCAGCATAGAAAGAGGCTACCGAAATCTAGTGTTTTATATACACATTGGAAGGGCATGCTTTCGTTTGGTATAGCCGACTCCCCATTGGGTCAATAGAGGGATGGGAGGATCTTCGTAGGTAGTTTTTGTACCAGTTCAGCTCCACCACTTGGAATACAAGTATCAAATAATTCTTCAAGTGGAAACGGAGTTCTGATGAGCATGTTACAGACTTTATCACCCAGTGGAAAGAACTCACATACTCCTGTGACATGCCACTGACTCAGGAGCAGTTACAAACGATGTGTGTGGGAAATGTTAAGACAGAATGGGTTACCTCTCTGATCACCCCTAACTACCCTGTAGGATTCCAAGACTTCTCTAATAAGGACTAGTTCCTAGAGTAAGCCCTGCAATAGGCTAGTCTGGCATGTCTTTTCCCTCCTGTAATTCATGCGAGGAGGGATTTCAGAACTGAGACCACCACGGTGGCCCAAATAGATGCCCCCAGACAGCTGGAATTATTACCAGTGGAGCCACCTCCTCAACCTCGTAGAGGCCCTCCACCACAGGTGCAAACTCTAGTCTAGCAGCGGCCACCTTCAAACTGGCAGGCACCCCCGGATAATGTCCCGCCACTACCTAGGCAGGACAATCAGGCCCTGCCTCCTCGACAGGATCATCCAGCCCCTTGTCTGGGTCAAACTCCAAGGGCCCCCTTTCTGGAAAAAAGAAACCAGACTTACTCATTCAATGAGAATCAGGTTTTCGGCTATTTCTGAAGTCCCTTGGAACATGGGGTTGTGCATTTTCCTGAGTGCAGAAGGCCAGAAGAGGCGAACCTCACTGATCGCCCTAACTATTTCCCCTATCAACAGATCTTGGGGCACACTCTCAAGCAGTGCTATGTGTTCAAAGACTGGCTCCAAGACCAGGTGGATAATAGCATATTTAGGTTGGGCCCAACCCCAGAACAAGTGGAATGTGTCTTTGTAAGGCCCGATAGAAACAATGACGACGCAGGTGAGTGGAAACAGGTTTCTAACTGCGGGTCCCAGAATTATGATGATTGGATGGCTCGAAAAACGGTCATCCGTGCCCATGGTATCATCTGCACACACCTGAATTGGCTAGAGCCTTCATAATCCATAACTACTACTTCTGCATCGTCATCTCATCCATCCCATTCCCTGAAGAGAAATTATTGGTGACACAGGGGAAAGAAACATGACCCACCAATACCATCGTTGTCCCGTACTCCTAGCAACTTCATGGCCTCAAAGGTGGGGATTTATCCTAGAATCCACCCAGTTGTGGATAACTATTCGAGTGACAGTCAAGGGTACTCTACGATTAACACCACTGAGCTGGTAAATCCTTACATGACTCCCAAAGATGGGTAGCGCCATACGGATCTCCCTAATGTCCCCAGCAGACGCTAACATCAGCAGATCTGTGACCATATGGGTTGTTGAGGCACATCAGTTGGAACTTCCAGCCAGGATGTGCATGCCACTAAACCAGACAGCAGGCCCAGCGCAGAGCTTAGCACGTGCATCCTCCTTATCTGGTGTCATCAGGCCCACCTCCACCACCGTTTGTGCTATTGGACCAAGAAGAGGCACCTAGGACTCACTATGATCAGCCACAATCCACACTGGATCGGTCCTAGATAGCTATACCTTATACGACAGGTACCCCACATGATTTGAATAGTGAACATCAGGACATTCCCAGTACTAGTCAGTCCCCAGTCCAGCCGACAGAGGCCACCATACCTCTTGTCATAGAGTGACCTTCTGCAATCAGAAGTTCATTCCTAGCGCTAAAGTACAATGTTCTTAAGAATCATGCCATAATTCCAGCAAGGCTTTCCATCCTTGAGGCCCTCCTTCTATTGTCAAATATGCGTTAGGCCCTCGCTGAGGCTTTAAATACCCCCCTCCAATTTGAGACGGAATTGGCAGCTACAAAAGCCTTTCATGTGGAGGTGAGAGGGAATGTTGAATGTTAGGCCATCATTTCCTTCTTCAGAGAAGATAGAGGTTATTCGGTACATGGGAACATTCTCCCACTATACAACACCGACCAATTTAATGGCGTGGAGGTTCGACACTGTCTTGTTGACACTGGATCCGGGATTAACCTTATCCCAACATAGACACTGCAGAACTGTGATTATCTGAAGATGACTTGACTCCCTCTGAACTAAAAATCTAGGGATATGATAGGATAGAGTAGACCCTGGTTGACAAGATCCATTTGAAGACCCAGTTCGGGGGCCTAGTTCACAGCACTGATTTTATGGTTGTCTCCCAAGACACTGTGTACAATGCATTGATGGGCAGACCATGGATCCACCTGCACGTAGTGTTTCTATAATCATATCACCAGAGCCTCAAGTACTCCCTCAATGGTCAAGTGGGAGTTCTCCAAGGTGACACATCTCTTTTTCCTCTTGTGAAGACCACTACCTAGATGCTGACTATTACAAGAGCAAGGACATATAGATTCAGACTAATGAGGTTGAGCATGATGTGGTTGCAACTGAACCCTGGGTAGGTTTGGATGATGCCTGCGTCTTCCCTATCCATCAATTGGAGGCCATGACCATCAATATGGGGAAATGTTTTGTGGTCTTTGGTACAAGGGGGAAGCATATTCTCAGGTCCAAGCGACATCGGGGTCTTTCGACTCAGAGAAATCTCCTCCCACTGGGGATCCCTCCTCCACAAGCAAAGAATAGAATTTAGAGGACATTCCCCTGGTGTTTGAAGAAGGAATCTCTACCACGGTCGATGAGGTGGTATAGGTTTACCTCGGTATTGAGTCAAACCTGAGACCCACATTGATTAGTTCCGTCATGCCCCTCAAGGAGCAGCACTAGTACATAGACTTACTGAAGCAACACCGCGATGTATTCACCTAGAGTTATGACGAGATTCCAAGACTATATCCTCAGGTAGCCGAACATCGCCTCTGTCTCCCAGCAAATCATTGCAGGTTCAAGAAGCCTCCTAGATAGATGAACTCTTCTCACCATTTCATGGTAGAGGCAGAAGTTGATAAGATCATCAGGGACAATTTCTTCAAGGAGGTCCAGTACCCCAAATAGATATCCAACATTGTGCCAGTTAGGAAGAAGAGCGGATTGATCAGATTCTGTATCGACTTCCGTGATCTCAATCATCATTGTCCGAAGGATGATTTTACCCTTCCAGTGAGGGAGTTTTTGATTGATTCTACAGCAAGATTTCAAGACCTTTTCTTCATGGATGGGTACTATGAGTACAACCATATTCAAATGGCCCCTGAGTATGAGGAGTTCACAGCCTTCAGGGCGCCACAAGGTACTTTTAGTTACCAAGTCATGCCCTTCAGCTTAAACAATGCAGGTTCCACTTATTAGCAGGCCATGCATCGCATATTCAAGACAATTCTTGGGACATTGGTGGAATTCTATGTGGATGATCTGGTTGTAAAATCTCTCCAATTCCAGGACCATCTCAAGGAAATTGATAAAGTGTTCATCTTCCTCCGTTCTCTCCAACTGAAGACGAACCCATTGAAATGTTCCTTTGGGGTCACCTTTTGGAAGTTCCTTGGATTTTTTGTTAGATACTGTGGTATCGAGATTAACCCTGATATGGTCAAGATGATCGTCCAGATGTCTCCCCCAAGCAATATTCAAGAGCTTCGTGGTTTTCAAGGACACTTAGCCTATATACACTGATTCGTTGTGAATATGGTCGAAAAGTGTAAGCCCTTTTCTTGGATCATGAAGAAAGGCACCACCTATGAGTGGGACAAAGAGTTCTAGACTGTGTTTGAGGAAATAAAGTAGTATCTGCTCCAGACTCTGGTCTTAATTCCACCCATCTTCAGAAAGCCATTGGTCCTTTAAGTGACTGCCCTGGAATGATCTCTCAGTGCCCTTATCACCTAGAAGAACAATTAGGGGATGAAGAATATCCTCTACTACCGTAGTCGAATGCTCCATGATATGGAGACCAGATAATCCCCCATAAAAAAGAGTTACCTTGCACTGATATTTGTAGTATAGAAATTGTGACATTACTTATAGCACCACGAGGTACAGATAGTGCCCTGAGTAGACCCACTAAAGTATATCTGGAACTGTCCCATGTTGACAGGATGTCTTGCTCAGTGGGAAGTGATTCTCCAGAAATTTTATATCAGGTTTGTCCTTCAGAAGGCTATTAACGGGAAAGCATTGGCAGACTTCCTTGCTGCCCATCCGGCTTCTACTGACTAGTCCTTGGATCTTGATTTCCCTGATGAGGTGATCCTCTTAGTAGACCAAGCCATGTCATGCTGGCAGATGCATTTCGATGGTGCTTCCCCAAGCCCCACTGGTAAAGGGCTCAATGATCCAAGGCCCAATAGGGTAGTCTTGGGTATCATCTTTATTACCCTGACATAAGCAATTCTAGCATACTCATTCCTATTGTCATAAGGCTGCACCAACAATGAGGCATAGTATCAAGCTCTTATCACTGGCATCGAGTTGGCCCTTGAGATTGATGTGCCACATTTTCATGTGAAATGGGATTCTGAACTAGTCATCAAGCAGATCAATGATGACTAGGTCGTCAGAAATCCGTAGCTCGTACCATTGTTGGAGAGCACTCTCTAGCTAATGAACTAGTTCCCATCTCGGCTAGAAGTCACTCATGTCCCTCGATCACAGAATGGTTGAGCTGATGTCGTGGCCATCTTGGCTGCATCACTTGTAGAAACTGAGAAGGATGATCTGATTATCCACATAGAACATCATAGATTCATTGATCCTGCCACCCCAGATGATGACTACGACCTACAGGTGAGCCATCTTACTGCCATAGCCTCCACATCAGGAACCCCAGATGCAGTGGTTGAAGTGACTCCTGACTAGAGATCCCCTTTTGTCGAGTATCTCTAAAATGGTTACCTCTCAGCTGATCTAGCTGAGCGTGAGCGAATCCAATGCCGCGCGTTACAGTTCACCCACCAGGATGGACCTGGCCATGAGCGGATCCTCTAAAAGCATAGATTTGATGGGGTTCTCCTCTATTTCATTCAAGGAGTCGAGATTTCTTAGGTCATGCAAGAGGTTCACACTAGTTCCTGCAGGGCTCATCAGACCAAGCCAAATATATACCTCTAGATCCAAAGACTGGGGTAATACTAGCCCTCCGTGATCCATGACTGCATCAAGTTCACCAAGGTATGTCGTGCGTTCCAAATTCATGCTAATTTTATGCATCGGCAGCCAGAGCCTCTCCACTCCACCAAGTAATCTTGACCATTTTCAGTCTGGGGACTGGATGTTGTGGAACCATATCCTCCAGAGACATCTCGTCAATGTCGGTTCATCCTGACAGTAAAAAATATCTTCTCCAAGTGGGCGAAGGCAGTTCCACTCAAGGTGTTCATGGCCTATTCCATCATTGACTTCGTGAGATCCAATATCATCTACCAATTTTGAGTCCCTCATGCCGTCCTCACCGATAACGATACCAACTTCCAGGCAGCTGAGTTGATGAAATTTTACACCAAGTACAACATACATTCTAACTATACCTCCCTCTACCACACATAAGAAAATGGGCAGATCGAGGCATTCAACAAGACCCTCTAAAACATTTTGCAAAAAATGGTTCGTCATAACAAGAAGAGTTGGTCATACAAGCTCCACAATGACCTATGGTCTTATCATCCAATGACTCATAATTCAAACCAGGTGACTCCACATTCCCTAGTATATGTAACTAAGGTCGTCCTGCCTATCGATATTCGGTTACCTTTATTATGCACATCGGTCTATGATCAACAGCCCCCAGATAAAGTAGGTGAAATTCATCTGACTGATTTGGAATCACTTGATGAAAATAGGCTTCATTCCCTATATAATATGGAAAGGCATCCAAATAAGATAGCTACAACCTTCAACAAGAGGGTTTGCCTCTGCTCTTTCTTGCAAGGTGATTTAGTCCTAGCTTTGAGGATGCCAATGATTCATGGACAGAAGCCACCAAAATTGGAGCCCAAATGGGAAGGAACTTACATAATTCATAGGGTTTACCCCAATAGTGCATACTCAATGGTGACCATGGATGGTGAGCGTATAACTCCACCCACCAATGCCAAATTCCTCAAGAAATACTTTGCTTGAGTTGTAGGGTCCCACATGACCATAAACTGTATGGTCCTACAAGACCTTAAACAGGGCAATCCGGCACGAACCTAAACCACATGATGGTCCCGCACAACACTAAACAACATGATGGTCCCACCCGACCCTAAAATTCATGATGGTCCTATATGACCCTAAACTTCCTGGTCATACATGAACCTAAACTGTTAGGTCCGGCATGACCCTAAACTGCTTCATCCCGAACGATGTTAAACTATTCATCATACTGAAAGACGTTAAACTGTATGGCTCTTCTAGAACTACATAAGGCTTGATTCACATCCTTGTGGGATACATAATAATGCTCAGATGCTCGGTCCTGAGTCCAGCCCCCAGACTCTTCTCTTCGACTATCCCCCTGGGTATAGTTCTCTCGGAGGGTCCTTTCATGGTATAGTGTAGGATTATTTTTCCCCATTCATGTTGGGATTACGATGGTCGCACTATGTTCCCTTCCCCATTCTTCTATCCTCCCACATCATCATTTCACGACGTTAATCTGCATGGACTTCAAGAACTACGTATGGCTTGATTTCCATCCTCATGGGATACGTAGGAACACATGACCATTTTGTCTGTCGGTCCAGCCCCAAACTCTAGAATCAACCCTTGGGTCAATACATATGGGGTGGTGCAAGCATCTACCTCAATTCACATCGATTTCATCTTAGCCACACCATGTGTTCCACTCCTCGGAGACTTCTGCCTCTTTCACCATCCTTCTTGACATTAAAATACACATGCACTCTTATGCTTCACTCAAACTACTTGTTTGGGACTCCATCATCTTTCATGTCCAAAAGGGCCCCTGAATGGCATTGATTCTCGACCCAAGGGCCCTCCTAGAATTATGGTCTAAATCCCTCAAGTATTTTGAACAACAAATTTACATGAGCCCCACATTACGAATATGGTCAGTGGGCGATCTACAATTTTTGTTCCCATTCCAGGTCACATGATATGGATGCTTTGTTTCAAACATGGTCAAAATAGACCTGTTTTCGTTATCGCCACTCCCATAGGTCCCAAATATTGAGTTTAGGGGCTCGTTCTGCCCTGCTATATCTTCAATCTGTGCTCTCCCTCAGGTGATGTCAGTTGTCTGACCCTTATGAGATGGGGAGAGCCAAATCGTACTCCTTGTTTCACACACCGAGCATTTCTCACATGGGATTAGGAGATACGATGAGCCAATTCCCACATGATAGGCCATGTGGCTTCAGTTGGTCGGGGTTACCAACCTTAGGACCTTCGACCCATTCACCCCCCTGGCCTGAGTTCTCATTTAGGATTGTGTGGTACGCTATAGACTCACATCCTCATTTATGTCGAGCTATTTTTCCATGCCACACATATCCCCTAGAGGCATCCATCCTTTCATTTATGGTCTATCCCACAAGTACAGACCCACCCATGCTTCTCAAGTCCCATAATTTGGGCTTTCATCACCCAATATATCCAAAAGATCCTCTGAATGACATGGATGCTCAGCCCAAGGGCTCTCCTACCATTACGGGCTAACGTCCTTCAGGATTGTGGGAAGAAAATTGATAAAATTCCCATGTTGCAAATATGGTCTACAGTCGACGCTCAATAGTTTTCCCCCTTCTGATTATACAAGGGTGGATACTGTGTTGTGAACCTGGTCAATAGTGGTCCTCTATCATTGTTTCCATTTTGTGGTATTCCATAGGCATGATGATTCACCCTCTATGTCCCACGCATATGAAATTAAACTAGGCATATCTGGTCCGAGTTATATGACCCTAAACTAAGATCACCTTAGTCCTCATTGCAAGTATTTAAACTGCAAACTGGATGGGGCTTTCCATTCGAGGTCTAGCCTCAGGCCCCATGGCCTTTTCGGGCCCCTCGTCCAAATTCTCACTTAGGGTTGTATGGTGTGGTGTGTGATTATGTCCCCATTCACGTCGGGTTTCTCATAGTGCCATACACATCCCCGGATAAGGTTCCTTACCCTTACCTCTGTCCTCACTAAAAGATGCTAAACTATAAGCTGGACATGACATTCTGTTCATGGACCAGCCTGAGGACCCTCGGCCTTTCCGGGCCCCTATCCCATGGTCTCACTTAGGATGGTATGGTGTGGTGTAGGATTATGTCCTCATTTGCATTGAGTTACCCGCCGTTCCATACACATCCTGTATTGAGATACCTTGCCCCTATATTCGTCCTTACCGCATGATGTTAAACTACATGACATCCCCTAGAACTACATGTGGCTTGATTTCCACCCTCAGGGGATACGTAGCAACGCCCAGACAATTTCGTCTGTTGGCCCAGTCCTATCTCGTAGAGATATCCCTATTATCTAGCCCCCTTGGCCTACATTCTTCCATGAGAGGGATATATGGTGTGGTATGGGATTATATCCTCATTTACATCAGGTTTGTAACTACCACCCCATGTACCTCTTTATCCTGAGAGTTCTCCATCTCTTTGTTCTATACTCATCTTTTCAAATTGGCTTTTCTTAAGATGATCCCCTAGACCCTCTATGGGTTTTCACCAACATGCCCAAGAGTACTCTAGTTTAGCACCTAGTATGTCATATTTTACGTGGACATGATTTTTCCCATTTTTCAGGCATAGTTTTCCACTTCATTTGGGCTTCCATAATCTTTCACGCCCAAAGGGACCCCCAAATGGAATAAATGCTAGGCCCAAGGGCCCTCCTACATTTACGGGATAATATCCTTGGGGGTTTCAAACACCAAATCGATACGAGTACCACATTGTGAATATGATCAATGGTCGACGCTCATTTTTTTGTCCCCATTTCAGGCTAACACGATATAGAAGTTGTGTTTCGAACACGGTCAAAAGTTATCCTCCACCTTCATGATAGCCCCTTTAAGCCTTGAATGTTGGTTACATAGTTTACATTATTTTCCACCCCATCATGTCCAAATGGATTTATGACACTCTTGGAACTATCCCTAAGTGTACATTTTCACATTAGGAGGAAAAAAGCTGCAATAAAGGCATCATTCGGGGCTTTGCACTGACTCCCCTTTAGTGTGCATTCCAGGTATTAAAAAAACCTCTTCCACCCTTGTTTCCCACACTGAGTTTGACTCACATGTGCTTAGGGATCGGGTTTTCAATATCTACTCCACGTATTCCCCATTCTAGGAGTTAGCCCCCTACATCCTGTCCCACATGACATTAAACTGTATGTTGTCCCACACAAAGTTAAAAGAAACCTTCAAGAACTATGTATAGCTTGATTCGTATCTTTATGAGATATGTAGGAACACCAGGACATATTGTATTCGAGTCCAACTAAACAGGGGGCTATACTCTCTTGAACCATATCCTTTAACCTTTTCAGCCCCCTTGGCTTGAGTTTTCCTCCTCGTAATTGCAAATGGTATGATGTGAACCTCATTCTCATTCACGCTGGGCATGCTTTATCATGCTGCACACATTCCCTCTAGAACCTCATCTCTCTCGTATATGTTTTATTCATAAGAATTTAGACTTTGATTCATAGTCCCACATGACTTTAAACTGTTGTGTCTATACTGTATGACGTTAAAATGCATGGTTGGTCCCATCACATGACCCTAAACTATGACATTATCGTCCTGGCCGCACGATGAAAAATGACACTGCACCATGATATCCTCACTCGAGGGGGCCTCATGTTTGGTATTAGTTACACACCATACCATTTATCAATTCCTCATATGGATTGATTCATGTGTCGATGTCTTTACTTTCTATCCTAGGTCCATCACTTCCCAAAAAAAACTCATTCATCCTAAAGTAAAAAAAAGATCTATCAAATACCGCTTATTTTTTGTGCAAGTGCAAGACCCACATGACCTCATGATCCCTAGCACTGAAACATTACCATGACACCCTAAGAACTACTTAGGGCTTGATCCCCATTCTCATGGGATACATAGAAATGAATATGCACTTTGCATCGAGCCCAGCCTAACTTTTGTTTTCAGTCCCTCGACCTAAAACCTCATCCAAGGAACACATAGTGATATGGAATCCATGTCCTCATTCATGACAGGTTTCATAATTACCACACCATGTGTCTCCCGCATTCCCTACCATCTCTGGTCTTAGTTCTATGACCATAAATTAAGATCACTCTGCGTCCTTACCGTAAGACGTTAAACTGTATGTCGTTTCATAGAACTATGTATGGATTGATTCTCATCCTTCTGAGATATATAGGACTACCTAGACACATTTTCACCGGGTCCAGCCCCAGGAATATAAAATCGCGTCCTCTCTTTCGGCCCCATGGCCCGAACTCATTTGGGAACATGTGGTGTGGTGTGTACCTCTTAGGTTCTCATTCACATCAGGTTTTTCAATAGTTGCACCATGCGCTTCCCATATCATTTCACAGCGTGGTCCGTGTTCTATGACCCAAAACTAAGATCTCCATATGGGAACTACATGTCACGTTTGGCTATTTTTCCACCCTGTGCATAGTTCATTAAATCAATCCCCCTTAATGGTCCACCCTAGGACCTTAAGTTGAAAGTTTGCGACCCTAGGACCCTTGTCCTTAATAAGGGACTCAAATCCATCTATCTGATATGTCTTGTAGTCATATTCATATGTGTTTCAACAAAGATCCCGAAGTATAGAATTTTCATGGGAACATTCCCCTCGTTCCATGTCCAAGCTTCGTGAGCCAGTTATTTAGATCTTCATCCTCTTCTATGTCTGAAGGGAACCCCTTTGTAGCCTGGTCGCATGCCACACTATCTTACCTTCCATCCTGGGACAACTTCCCTGAAGATCTCAGACTGCATTTGCGACAGGTCCTGTGTTTTGAACATGTTCAACGGTCGACCCTCATTAGTTTGTCCCCATTTCAGGAAAACGTGATGTAGATACTATGTTTCGAACATGGTCAATAGCTATCCCCTATCATCAGGCCACAATCATTGTGGTCCAGATCTCAAGCATCATGATTCACATATTTCGACTTGCTTATAATCAAGTGGAATTCTAGCATACTCAGCTGTAATCTTTCTCACATATAGGTGTTTTATATAGGTGGGATAGCATCATTGGGACTTCATTCACCTAGTGTCCCATCATCCCTAATTCATGCCTCCTTGTGCTAGGAAAGTCCCATAACTACTTCTTGTTTCCTACATCGAGCACGACTCACATGGGCTTAGTAGTTCTGGTAGGATGTGTACTGGTGCATCCATGCCACACATACCTTTCTTCGTCCCACATGACGTTAAACTACAATCTTATAACTATATATGGATTTATTCCCATCCTCATGGGATATGTAGGAATGCCTAGACACTTTGCTTTGGGCCCAGCCTAATTTTCACTTTTGGTCCCTTGACCCGAAGAGTTTCCTCCAGGGATACGTGGTGTGATCCGGACTCCAATTCCTCATTCATATCAGGTTTATAACTACTACACCACATACTCCCCTCCTAGGATCTTCCCTTTCACTCTTCGTCCTATCACATGATGTTAAACTGCACGAGTCCATATGTCCTCAATGAATGAAATTAAACTGTGATTCTACCCTGAACAAGTTCAGGATGCCCCATGTTGATCATGGGATGCACCAGATCCCTTGATAGAGAGGTCCTGCTCGGGAGTACGTTTTATCCATGATCAGATGGATATGCCCACGTAATGTTCCTTCATCACGGTGGCATGATTTCAAGAGTGTTGGACTCTATTTGAATAACCCATCACTCCAAATCCATGCTTTACGTGCCCTTTATTCAGACCCTCATCCTCCTTCACATCTAAAATAACACCCTAACAGTTTGGATGCTCGGCCTATGGCTCACCTACTATCTGGGGGAAATGTTCTAGAAGACTAATGGGTAGCATTTTGAGTCAGGCCCCATGTTTATAACATGGTCAATGGTCAACCCTCATTTATTATCTCTATTTCAGACTAATGGAATAAGGATACTGTATTTCTAACAGGGTCAATAATCATTCCTGATTGTCATGTCATAACTATAGTGTTCCGAATCTTGGGTATTATGATTCACACCTGCCACTCCCCCTATTCGGATTTATTCCAACACCCTTGGCATTACCCCATTCGTGCACAAGAGCACACCAAGGAAACAGTAATTCAGTTGTTCTCAGAGCTTCATTCTCTAGTCAGGTCTCTCCTTCTCTTCCCAAAAAATTGGGTAGGTTGTTCAAACCCCGGATGCCCGAAACATTCTCAACACTCTTATGTTCAGACATAATAACATAGTGATCATCCCTTGTTTATCACATTGGGGTCAACCCGCGTGAGCTTAGGGATTGATCAATGGGTGTTTCACGAATATAATAGATGCGTGTAAAACCAACACTAATAATGGGACTAATTCATGCTATGGAATCCAAATAATCAATTCATTAATGTAAATTAGAGGTTTCGAGATCTCTACATCACCCAAGGGTCTATCCCTCCCATGGACAGGTTAATCATGTCAAAAGAAAGCTACAAATATTCCACCATCTGGCTTGTGGAATCCAGGATTTACTGTCACCTGTTCAGTTCCTACTCCTCCTTGGCTACGATGGGGCACAATTCATCGGCTAAAATCCATGCCCGCTCTACGTCAGTCTGGATGATAGTCATCTCCTCGGAGTCTCGCTTCAGGCCCTCTTTGGCCTCTGTCAATTGGTCCATCAATCATGATATCAGCCCCAAATGTGTGTTAAGGGTGGCTGAGTGCTCATCCACCTGGAACTATAGCTGTTGAACTTCGTTTTCACCCTCCCATAGCTTCTTGATTTTAACTGATTTCCTCCGCTACTAGCCCACAACAAGGCCACGATCATACTCTCGAATCTTCTCCACCATAAGATCTCAGAAGAGCATGTGAGGACACTAGGCATCCACTCCCCCAGCACACAGTTCAAACAATCATGACCAAAGTCTGTCCATCTCATCTAGCCATAGTGCTTGGGGGGTGTCATCAATGAAGTGCTTGATCAACTTCCATGATCGGTGAAAAAATATTTTTTTCCTCTTCATCAGAGGCCATCTCATCCCAGTAAGCATGGTTGGTAGGCTCATATGTGGGGAATGCCCTCAGGAACTCATCAACAGGGTCCGCATCTTGCATTTGATCAGGCACGAAAGGACTTGAGTTATCTGATCGATCATCATCATCAGATACCACCTCAATAATCTCAGGCACAACCCCACTGGTGGACCCGCCAGCGATGGAGAGCGCCACAGTTTGGTTAGTTTGGATATCATCCTCCACAATCACTGAAATTCCTTTGGGAAAGATGCCTCCAGAAGCCCCAACCAACCTCACTAAGGCGACCCACACCATTTGAATAACTGTGCACACCAAAAAGGGGCTTGGACGTTAGTTGACATGGTCAATGGGTGACATCCATGAATTTGGTAGAATAAACTTACAGAGATCAAATTTCTGATCTTGTTCTTGGGTAGATATTATAGGGACCCCGAGGCATAGCCCCATGTATATTATCGAAAGATATAGAAGCTCTGGAGGGGTCACCTCGGGTGTCTTCGCCCCACTAGATGTATCAATTGATGCAACCATATTTGTGGATCATGAAGGCCCCACATCTGCATCCACTGCGGGATGAGAATAGGTTCAGTGTATGAGACTCTCCTACATAGTTCAATTATAAGTAAGGAGTCCAAAATGACCTGGGAGCAGACCTTGAGGAAGGGGTTTGGAATTTTACCTTGAGGGCCTCTGTGAAATCTGCAAGATCTGAGTCTTGATCACCAGCTTCACCCTTCTACAATGGGATCCCTCTACTGGCCTCATCCCCCCAGGAGGAATCATTCGATTCTTCTGGTAAGGGGAAACACTCTCTCCATTTAGTGGCCAATAACTACAGAGCAGTCGTACGATCTAGAAGCACCTATACATGGTCTGTCATTGGATACGGGGCACCCTAGGAATGAACAAAGTCCTCCATCTCTGCTAGGTATTTCTCTTACTTCACCCGGGACACCACAAAGCCGACCCTAATAAGGCCTATCCTTGTAAAATGCATCCTGAGATGGTTCAAGTGTTTCCACATCTTATACAGGCCGAGGAATTTTCGTTTGACTTCCAAGATATCATAGGCCTCCAGAATGACAACATTCTCCGTCATTTCTATATGGTGAAACCACTTCCCCGGAGCCTGGGTGGATATCCTACAGAATCCTCTAGGTGGCTTCCCCCTTAGATAACCATGTTCTTCTGGGACCACTGGGTCTACTACCACTGTTGGATCTACTGCCACTACCTCCCCTTCAATCGGTGCGGGCCTCACCACCACAACAACCCCACCACCTCTAAATGCCCATGCTGCCTTCCATCCCCAGCCTTGAGATTGGGGAGGCTCACTATCACTGACCTAAACAGTTGTCTACTTCATCATATCCCCCGGGGAGGCCGCCTTCAAGCTTTGGGCATACTCTTTTACAAACACGAAGAAAGCAGTAGGCGGAGGTAGCTCATTCCGCATCTTCCTATCCTCCCATGTGAACATGAGTGACATCTGCCTCATCACACATGGGTTTTCCTCATGGTATACCCCTATATAGAACTTTAGGGTCAATCGTTGTATACACTAAAATTTCCAGGAAAATTGGGGCAGGGTGTACGGGTCGCAGAGGGGCTCACGGTCCACCCTTTCCACCAGGACTCCACCTTGAAAGGCCAAGAGATAGGACCTGTTTTGTTATGTTCCTTGGCCGTCATCTGTGAGAGCACCCATTGGTAATGGAAATGGGTGAAAGTTGAATTCCTCCACCTTTCACACCAGGTTCAGTACCAACGGTGTGGTCAGATTGGCCGGAAAGCTTCCCACGATGTACAAGATTGACGAGCAGAAGTTCAACCCCAAAGGCAAGATGGGGTTTGAGTACTCATAAACCCCCCAAACATGTGCCGCTATCCACCCATATAGGAGGTGGAATGGCCCACACATTCTCTGTGGCCTCTTCCCCTCACTGATGTGCCACAACATATTTTATATCTTGGCGAGCATAGGGATCCCAAGGTTAACTCGGATTCCTGTCGACAACATGGACACCATGATAAATGTGCTAGGACGCACGCCCATGTTTGTATCCCTCACCAGTAGGATCCAACCGCAAATAAGATCTGTGATGAATGCTGCCATCCTGACTATCAGCTACTGCTTGGTGTTGATGCAAAATCCCTAGGTTTTCCACTGGATGTCCTCCAAGAGCTGCCAGTATGATTTCTCTTTTCCCGATTGAGCCCTCTTTGAGAAAGTTCGAAGCCTCACCGGAATCTTCCTGTCTTCCGGTATGTTTAGAAACTACTTGAACCACCACCTGAAATGGAAATACCTTATGGATTCTTTATTATCTCCCAGCACTAGCTCCATCAAAGCTATATCTAGCTGTGGAATTTTCTCTGGATCCTCCCAATAACCCATTATGGGGAGGAATTAATCATAAATCGCCCCCAATATCGAGACCCATGAGATCTGGTTCACATCCCATAAGTTGATACCAACCTCCTTGTGGTGTAGGTGGTTAGTATTGGTCCTAGATGACCACCAACTCAGCAACTCCATCATCAACTGCTTCGGCTGATAGATGTGAGACTGGGAGTCCCAAGACATATCATATAGGCCCACTCTCCTCAGATCAACCTCAAACTCTTCACATGAGGCACCTACCTAGTAGGTCTAGGCCCAATCATCTGTGAAGTTGCCACTCTGGCAAACATCTCACTCCTCAGACCATGCCTTCCCCGGGTTCCCCAAGGATGCCTTCAAGATTGTCTAATACAGAGGGGGGGACATATCTAGATGCAATGCCTCCCCATCCACATTCTTCATGTGGTTATATAGGCAGTCACCATCGACGGGCGTAGAGTTTTCTCGGTCATGGCCGTCAGCTTCCTTGAACCATTGGTGCTGACATAACATACTCCTAAACCAGTAAGCTGGCTCATCCCCACTTTCTTCAAGAATGAAGAAATCATACCTCATCCTGAATCCATACAAAGGCATACTATTTAATAGTGGATAGTTCCTTTGGATCTCCGATAGCATCTCCACTAATGAACTATGGTTGGAATTGCTCCGTATTAACTCTCCTAGGCCAAAGTTGTTCGCCATATCCTCCCTTCGAGCAGCGTCTGCGAGGACCCCCTGGAATCCTCTTGATGATCCATTCAGTTTTTTTTTTGTTTTGGAATTTTATGTGTTCAGTTCAAGAAGTCCTTTTGCGGAGCAATGTCATGGATCTCGTTCGCAAAGAATGTCCAAGTATCCCTACCCCAACCTTCCAAAAGAAAGTCTCTAAGTGTTGTTGTAGAGTTGAAGACTCGCTGTGCGCCGCAAAGAAGAAGCCCCTGATTCGTGTAGAGTAAGCACGGAGTATGTGGAGCTTCATGAATCGAGAGTGCTACAAGCCAAAGCCACTGAGTAAATAAAGGACAAAAAAGTTGTCAGATCCCATATTTATAGGCGACGACCTTCAGAGCTTCACGGCACACTCAGCCAACACGTTGCCTATCTGCTTCACAAGCCCTCTTCCTAGAACAGCTTCATGGACGACCGAGAGATTTTGGTGATTGATCCTAATACTTTGACCCCTGATTTCTTCTCGGCTCCAAGTCTGAGGGGGGAATTTATTGATTCCAAAAGATGGGAAGAAGATGAACAAGAGGGATTTCTCTAGTGTAGCCTCGCGTAGCCCTTTCATGGAGCCCCATGGCCCCTTGGCCATCTCGAAGCAAGGAGGTGGGACGCCCCACAAATGAATTTGACATTTGCGAGCCCACCGCAGAGCAAGGAGGCATGAGGCTCCACACCCAAATTTGACGTCATGACCCACTGTGGAGCAAACTCCATCTTTACACCAAGTGAGCTCTACTTCACGGCGCCTCTTTCCTATAAATACACGGATCCCCTTGAGCACAAAAGATGGATCATCCGACCTTTCACCTTCTGAACTCTCTAATAGCAAAGAACTTCTTGATTTGTGAACCATGAGATCCTCTAGGTACTTTTTCTTTGTAAAGTGCCTCCCCCTTTGCTTTAATTGAACCCCTCTTCCGAGAGGGATGACTTTTGTGAAGCCCACGTGCCTTCGTGAAGGAAGGAGATCCCCATGGGGACTTGGGTCATCGCGAAGAATTTATGCTTTGAGAAATTCCCTCCACACACACATGACCCACATTCTAAGGTAGGTTCACTATGCTTCGCAAAGCATATTGCTTCATGAAACCTTGCTTCATGCAGCACCCCTGCTTTACGAATGCCTTTCCACTTCATGAATCTCCTACCATATTCACATGTTCCATATTCCTAGACTAGGAAACTTTACTTCGTGAAGCACATCCCTTCACGAAGCCCCTCCACTTCATAGAGCACCAGAGCTTCACAAGTCTTCCTATGAGCCCCTTTACACTGCAACTATTTTTCCCGTGTGACCCTTCAGGTTTTCACAAATTAACTTCAAAGTCCATTGGGCAGTGGTTCTCATGGCATTGCTTTTCCTCATGCTTCTTCTCATAGGAATGCTAACGGCTATTGCTTTATTGCATAGCCACACTAACGTGGACCCCCCAATGCTTTTCTCCATAACACCCCCCATTTATGGCATTTCCGATTCCTTCCTTCCCTCAAGGGAGGGTGGGTATCAGTTATGTAAGTCCTAAAGGTGTAGAGTGAACCTGCCTCATCCAAGATACAAGCATTAAAATGCCAAGCACCATCGTCCTCAGCACATGACGTTTAACTATGACCATGCCTCGTGCGTTATATGTGAGTTTCAACACCTTGGACATTCTGAACACCCACTGGTCTCCACAAGAGTGATATCATTCCCCACATGGAATGAGATCCTCTTTATCGGAGCAATGTCTGTTCATGGGAAAGGGAAACCACCCTAGTGTAAGCCCCTATCTTTTCTTGTAGGAGGTATCACCCCTACTATTCCTCTCTTCCTTTGTGCCATGTCCCTCTCCCGTTGGGCTTTGTCACTATATGGACCTCCATCCTGGAGTAAGTCCCAATATTCACCACCTCCGGATGGTAACAACGCATAATCCCACGTTCCATTTCCCATGGATGAACCTTCCGTGACGTGATCATCAGGTCTTTATTGCCTCTTGTTTCTCACACCGAGCATGAATCATGTGGGATTAGAGGAAAAATCGACCATGAAATCCTCCCAAGGCAGCCTAGAGTGTATGTCCCACACACCCCTTCTGAACTAGGAGGACTTTGATCCTTGCTAAGGAAAGGTACATAGAAATCCTCCATGAGGTTCAAGACCATCACCCGTTGGTCACTCCGACCCCCTTCACATCGGTTCACCCAACCCAATTCTAAACTATAAGGTCTTTTATCCTTACCAATGCAAGGTATATAGGAAGCCTCCCTGAGGTTCAGGCCCACCATCCATTAGTCTCGACCATCTTCACGTTGGTTCACCAAACCCAACCTGAACTACGTGGAATTTGATCCTTGCTAAGGTAAGGTACGTAGGAAGCCTCCATGAGGTCCAAGCCCAACAACCATTGGTTCGGGCTCCCTTCACCTCAGTTCACCAACACCTTGGGCTACCTCAGAACATAAGCTCCAAATTCCCCCATGTCTGAACTATGAGGAATTTGATCCTTTCTAAGGAAGGGTACATAGGAAGCCTCCCCGAGGTTCAAGACCATCAACCAACTGAACATGACCACCTCACATCGGTTCTCCACCATCATGTATGACGTTAAACTATATTCTCCCTTAAGAAATAGTAAGCGGTTGTGCCCTAATTAGCAGAAAGCTGTTCTAACCCCATCCAGTGGTAAGCCATTATGACCCAATCCAGCGATAAGCCGTTGTGACCCTATCCCGCGGTAAGCCGTTGTGACCCCATCCAATGGTAATCCATTGTGACCCCATTCAGCAGTAAGCCATTGTGACCCCATTTAATGGTAAGCCATTTTAAACCCCATTCAATGGTAATCTGTTGTCAGGTGAACTATGAGGACTTTGATTCCGTGCCACAGGGATATGTTGGAGGTCTCTTCGATACTCAAGCCCAACATCACAGTCATCCTAGAGTCGACTCCATCTCATTCTACACCCACTTCACTTAACCATCCATCATCCATTTTGGTTCTTACCCAGGCTGCCACATCCTAGTGGGATCATGCCACCCCATTCCCCGTTCACTTCAACAACGATCGGGTAGCTAACCACGTGTTAGCCCCAACATCGGTGTTCCCTCTAGGGGTTTCACTCACCTGATCCACTGTCGCGTGTGTTTCGATTAGTCCGATCCATCTAATCTAGACGTTAAACCTGTAACATACCCTGTGTTAAACATAGGAAGGTAAGGAAAACCTCATATACATGCCTATGGCATAAAATTACCCGCGTTCAATGTGGGATGCCTCAGGCTTCCGTGCACTTGATAAGCCCTATAACAAGGGGAAGAAACCCATACATTCCACTGTACCAGCATCCAGACATGCCAGTGATGTCTAATGTGACTACTCCACTGACCAAAAGTTGCTGCCCTAGCCGGACCCTTTAGAATGTCCCGATAGAAGCAGTGTAATAAATTGGTTCCCATGAAGACATGGCAATAGGAAGAGTTTTATGAACAACTTATTAAATCTATAAGGGAGACCCGAAATAGGTGAAGAGTTCCAAGGAGGAATCCACAGAAGAAAAAACTAACATCCCATCATCCCATTTCAATCAAGGAGAAAATGTCACTAAATAAGGAACAAATGTTTCCCTCTTTTGGAAAGTGGGAATGCGGGGCAACAAAACCACGTCTTTCGTCTTCAAACATATGGATGCATGCGATCTAGAGAAAGTGTCGGAAACAGATAGTAATGATGGTGTAGACCTTATCCCAAGATTATATGGTTAGTTTCCACTGTGGGACTATTTTCTGGATACTCTTGCCAATAATTTTAAGACTAGGATATCCAAAGTATCCTTCATAACATGTTCTTAAGTATTTGGGTCTCTGTAGTGCATATGTAATTTGAGACTGGTGGGAGTACTCTACGGTAACTCCTGATATATTTTAGGGATGTACAAAACATTATCCTTCTTCTCCTTGAGATATTAGATATGGGTTTTTCTTCACTCCATGTAAAGAATCTTGAAGTGATTGGATGCGTAATCATGGACCAGATGCTTCTTACTAGCTTATCAACAATGATAATTCCAAGAAATATATATACAATGGAGGGTCTCATGAGAATCCTCTTGGTTTGGGATGATACCTTTATGTTTTTACTCTTTAATTTAGGCATTCACCACCTTTCACTAGTGGAATTGGGTTTGGATAATGTACATTGATGAAGAAGGTATCAAGTAATAATTGTAGTTGATGTGTATGTTTGGGGTTTCACATATTGGCAATTCCTGAGTATCCAATTTGATTATCCATTTATACCATATTGGATGGGTAATTTAATTCGCTTTAGATCATTGAGTTAAAATTTTTATTCTATTGAAAAGATTCCCAAAAGGGGGAAATAATAAATAAGTCACCCATTAGGATAACATCACATGTAATAAATCATGGTCAATTGATATCTTTAATAGGTAAGTGATTTCACTCAAGTTCACCATTTCATTCTCCTTGTATGTTTTATATCTTAACTTTTATATGGATAAAAATTCACTTTCCAATACTGGAAGGTCATTGGGATATGCTAACAACACTTCATATTACATGTGATGGTCAAGAATGTGGAAGGTTGAATCATCCCCTAAGAGTCTTATTTCCTAGTTGGAGACTATAATTTTGATATAATACATGTTTTGAATCATCTCTAATGACAATACTAGTTACTGTGGATATGAAATTTATCAATTGATATTATAAATCAATTTAAACATATGTATATGTAATAATGTCTTCTCATTTATCTTGTGGTTTTATTATACTATGGTTTAAATCCATTTAACAAGGAACTCTAGATTTTTTTTGCATTTAAGGAACATGAATCCAAGATAATAGATTGATTCAGATATGTTATCATTAACTCATGTATATAGAAATTATGATTTACCCAATCTATTTCTTAGAAATTTTTGGTTATATTCACATAATATGATGTTACTCATTATGATTTTCATGGATTATTATAAATTAATGATTGAATAAACATAGAAGATCAAGAAATTGATAATATTTTGAGATAAATATCTATTTTAATTGTATAATAGAGAATCATATTTATTTTTATTTCTCTATTAGACCATATACAATATGAATAATGAATGGAATAATATTATAATATATGCTCAATTGAATCTCATAATTTAAACATCAATTGATCCATTTAATTAAAATCACAACATAATTAATATATTATGGAAGATTGATCTTCTTCATTACGTTGAGACACATATGCCCTTATGACAACATACATTGCAAGTTTATCTTCTTCCTCAACCAAACTCTGCTACTCCATTATAAATTTCTCATCAGTGTCTATATTCTTATGATGTTTTTAAACCCATGGTATTCCTTTTATAACTGCATGTTTCAACTCCACCACCATTACTTCATATTGGAATGTTTTTTAAATCACCTTAGCCTTGTGGTTTGTGGAATGGGTCTTTGATTTGGAAGGGTACCCTATAGATTACAATTGGGGAACTATTCACTAAATGAAGAGAGTTTCACCCTAGATGGTCTATTTAGGGTATCTTAGGTGAGAATCACCCTATTAAGACTCTTTTGGGTATTCTAGGTGAGTGACACCCGAGTAAGACATTGTATAGAGTCTTGGGTATGTGTCACCCTAGTAATACTATTTGGGGTATACTAAGTGATTAAATGGGTTAGTCTGGTGAAAATGGAATCGTATAGTTGTAATAAATAGTTACAATAAAATTTTACTAAGCCCCATGTTTGTCTTATAAGGTTTATACCCTGAAAAACAATATTACATTCCATTTGAACTAAATATCCATAAAACATGTAATTTGATAGAGATGGTCATGTGTGATATTGATCCTGAAGGGTTTCATGGGGATTCTGTAGTCCAATGATGTTTTTTGTTAAATGAGGATATATTCCTTACCCTTATATAAGAGGAAGGTGATTAGAGGTTCTATTTCATTGGAAAGCAAAGCATGATGAATCCCAAAAAATAGAGTCCTCGACTTAGTGATATAGATCAGAAAAATAAAATTTTTCATTGATTTCACTCCATGGATTGAAATGGGAGATTATAGAACATTATAAGTGGAAATATATATGGAATTATTTACCAATTCTTATTTCCCATATCATTTACAGTACCATTTTTCTATGTTTTGAGATTCACAAGAATTAAAAGGGAAGTTTTCACAATACAACACTCTAAAAATTCCATCAATAATGTATTTTAGGCACTTCTAATCTACCAAGGTAACTACTATATTTATATGAATCCAATCCACTCGAAACAATTCCATGAAATTCATTTCATGGTAAAACAACATGAACTCTAAATCATTATTGAGATCTCCATACAAGGTTATCAAGTTAATTCATCTAAGTGGTATCTACTCACTCTTATCATACACTAAAATTCTTTGGTTAGAGGGTGATAAAAATATCCCTACAACCAAAACATCAATGGTCCATAATCAAGATGAGGTTGATTATAGACCCATTACTAACAAGGGATCAAACAACATCGATATCATTGATCCTTTTAGATAAATAAAAAGTATTTATTTTCCCAAGTATGGTAGTTTTTAGGTATTTTTATATTATATAAATGATCATATGACACTCAATTAAACCATTATATATATGGAATGTCTTTAATATGAATAATTAATTCTTGAACTATTTAGGAAATGAAAGATTATTAATAAGGGTTTCCCAGAGTTCTTTTGAATGTTGAATGGAATTTAAGACTGAGATTTTGTAAAGTATGATAGAGAGGTGCTTCAAAAATATTTTAATTTTGGATAAGGTATTTTTGTTTCCTATGATTCTGCTGCTCCACAACTTGAGGATTGAATCTTAATGGTGGTTGTGATAGTGAATACTTCCCTATAATAGAATTGAGGTCTATTTTTACTATCTGTGAGGTGGATTTGAACTAATATCCATATATATATGTGTTGTAAGACTGAATGTTTTTATAAAAATTATTTTACCAGAAATCTTTGATCGGAATAATCCCTAGAGGATTTATGATGAAACTAATGTTCCATTAATTCTCATTGAGTAAAATTTATTCGCTTATTAGATTTATGTATAAATTTATTGGAAATGACACTACACTATTTGGATACACAAATAATTTTTCTTCCTTAGAATCTATGACATACTCATAGATTATTAATAGGGAAATTAGGTTTATATGATTTCTATTCATTAATAATGGTATTTAAATTTGAATGAAGTAAACTTACCCATATCATGACTCCACATCAGATGAAAATTCTAGTTATTAAGGTTGTTCAAATCCTTTAAGTGATGTCTTAAGAATTCTAGGAGAGTCAATATGGGATTAGGTACCTATAGATTATCAATTTCTAGTTAGTTTTTTCACTAGTGATTACTGAGTTAAATATTCATCTATTTCATAATAAATGATGATGTTTCTTGATACTTATTTTAAATACACTTCTTCTTTTGGTAGAGTAGAAGATAAACAGATAATTTGAACTAGAGGATTACCTGAAAACAAATTTCTAGTGTAAAATAACCTCTAGAGAATTTCCTTTAATACACAATACCCTTTTATATTATCACCCATAGTCTGATTGAAAGGGATGTAAATAGAAAAATAATTCAGAAAGACATCATTGGGTTGCTTTATCTTCTGAAATCTAACCCAATTTTTCACTAGGATAATGGTGGAAAACCCTATAAACTGCTCTTTTTATAAGGAATTGACCATTTTCTTGATGATTTGGTAGTTTCTTATTAATTTTCATACCAATTATAGAATTATTACCATTATGGTAACTTAAGAAGAGATATTGCAAGATAAGGAGTGGGTTGGGGGATAGAGATTAAATTGAAATTTGTATGAGAGTGGCAATTTTTTATTTTTATTTCTATAATTTATTCCCTTGTATTAATAGGGTTAGATGATATTTTTATTTTTATCAATAAATATTATGTTCTAGTGGTTTTTTTACTACAACAAACTTTTGAAATACACTATAATATTTTATAGGGAAGATTAATGTTTATAAATCTTCTAACTGTGGTTTTTTATTTTTGTTGCATCGTTTTTTCTTTAAATTCTTTCCAAATAGTCATTAATTTTTTAAAAGTAGTTTTTATTCATATTTAATAATGATTGTATTTCGATCTCTATTATAATATAACATATATTCTGAAGAGAGGATATGGGAATATAGTATAAACATACGCATCAATGTGACTGTTATTCTCTATTTTTATTTATTTATTTTATATCAGGTGTGTAATGACCTCTAATTTTTCATGATGTATTTAACATTTTTTATGTGAATTTCAAAATTTTACACATAATAAGTTCATTGAAAAATTATCACTCCAATGATAAAGTATTTACAATGGATTTTTCCCTAATTTCCACTCCATTGAGAAATATTTTGTATTATACACCTATTTTAAATTATGTTGATTATATATTACTCATTCAATGTATATAAAATAAATCTATTTTGATTAATGGTAATTAATGTTTCAATTCATGTTTTCCCTTTAAATGGTTTTCAATTTTAATGTTATTGAAGAGGTAATAAATTATTTTACTATCTCATTTTTGGGGTTTTCATATATTTTTTGTTAAATTAATATTTTAATATATCCATAATAAACTCAAAAAATTTATTATCCTATATATATTTAATTAGATTAAATGTTATATTTCAAATTTTATTCTCCTTGTATCTTTAATCAAGAAATGAATTATTTATAAGAAATTATGTTCTTATTTCTAATTTTCACTGGGTATATTATTCTTTTATGGGCATATTTTTTAAATGATTTTTACAGAATTTGATTTATTTTTTTATGTCATTTATTAAGAGAATTTATATTATTCTTTAAATTTTATAATTTTTTAAATGAATCATCCTAATGTTTTTAGATAGGGTCATTTTTTAATTTCATTACAAAAAGTCAAAATTAATGTTTCTTTTTAATGTATATGAATTTA
This sequence comes from Viscum album, assembly GCA_963277665.1. NCBI lineage: Eukaryota > Viridiplantae > Streptophyta > Magnoliopsida > Santalales > Viscaceae > Viscum > Viscum album. The sequence continues at coordinate 1,262,945,445 of OY728131.1, read as the reverse complement.
ATGAGGGTTCCCACTATTGTAACTATTTATTTATTTTTAAAATATTATATATGTTTTTCATGATTTCATAAATAAAATTATTTATTAATATTTTTTTTATTTTTAATTACTATTTTCAACTATTTTCTATAAGAAATTATTTTACTACAAAATATACTATTTCGATGAATTTATATTCATCCCATATCTCTTGATTAATTTTAAGATCACTAACTTTCTATTGAAAAATTAAATTTATTGGGATCATATTTCATCATACATATATATATTCATTATATCATGTAGATAGTTACTTCCAAAATAGTATAATGTTTCATTATATGGTGTTTTACTATGAATTTCATTTGATTGATTGGGGAAATATTAATGTTCTATATTCTTTATTCAATATTTATATTTGTTGAAAATAAATAATAGTTATGAATCAAACTGGAAATTCGATTTATGAGGATTTCATTGGACATATAGTGATGTATGGGTTCCATAATTAAATATCCCCTTTATATATTGATTGATTTCATGAGATATACTGGTTGGATAGCCTTATTAAATAAGTTTTTAGTATATACCTACCCATAATTAAAATTTTCATGGTATCATGACTTAATACTGAAGATATCATGATATCTAAGATCATGATATCTGAATTTATTTATTTACTTCATTGGTAATTCATGAATATTTATCCATGATATTATTACATTAATATTATCCATATAAGTATTTTTTGATCATTTAATTGACTAAATGGATTCTGTTTTTTGATATTTACCTTACCATATTTCTTTTTCCTTATTTAATCCTAATAGATTATGTTATAAATAACTGAAACAAAAAGTTTGAGATCACCCATACATTATTTTCATTTCATTAGGTTATAAATAATAAATCACTTAATAGGTTTCAAGGATAAAGAAAATTTGAATTTTTATGTCATATATATTATTTAGAATGTAAAATTGGAATCATGTATACATATGGTTCATTAAGAATACTAAACTGGTCAATCCTTATTGATGTGATCCATTTTATTTTATGGAAATTTAATAGATTACATTAGATCTAGGTTACATGAGTCAGAGTAGTTAGACTGGGTATCAAAGGATGTTTAGTAGAAACAATAGGAACTAGACTTAAATAAAAAAATATAGAACAGAGAACATAACACTATAATAAATTCTATGGATAAGTATACATATGGGGTAATATCATGAATCTTTAGTAAAATATATATTTTTTTGTTTTCTTAGAGAATACATCACTATTTTTATATTGGAAAGTAGATGTATTAATCGCTTGGATTCACCTTGGGGTAACAAATCTTAATGTGGTGGATTGGGTTTTAAACATCATCAGGGAAATATGAGTAGGACTAAAATAGTACAATTAGATATAAACTCTCAAGGGATATGTTTGGGTTAATTCAAAACTTATTTATGAACAATTAAGATAAATGAGAGGATAAAACATAAATAACTATGATATTTCCATAGTTATATGGGATAAATCTAAAGTTTAATGTGTTTATATAATTATCTTTCATCACAAGATTAAAGGTATCCATACATATTTTGAGGTTATATGTGATGAGAGTTTAAGATGATTAATTATATTTTCAGGGACATTTATAGGAATAAAACCCTTTTTTTCTATTTTTGTTTTAGTGACATGGTTTTTTATAGATGATTTATTTTATATTTAACATTAATTTAATGGTATTGATTACTTTTATGTTTATTATGAACATTGATGTTAATTTGGTTAATTAGGATAATAGATTTCATAAATCTTGTGAATATTGGTTTTTAATAAATATATAAAATGTATTTTATTTTAAAGAAAAATATTGAGTTATATTTTAGAAGAAAATATGATTTTTTATAGATTTGTGGTGATTCTGGTAAATTTTGGTGGAATATTAGCATTTTTTTGAGAATATGTTTTAAGGAATATAATTTTTTTAATATAACTTTATGCATGGTTAATATTTTTTGAAGATAAATTTTAAACTAATCACGGATGAATATGTGATAAAATCATTTTGATTTTTGGGTTACCAACTTGTTCCATATTTTTTTTAAATTTTTTTGGGTTTATTAATTATAGAATAATATAAGATAAAATTTTTGTGTTTTTTACGCTTCAGATATTAATATATTATTTCCTTATATGATGGTTTATTAGTATTCATTATTATTTTATCTTGTGCTAACCATTTTGGTTTTAGATGGGTTGAATATATTTTCCTCATTTTATAGATGTTATTGTTTATTAAAATATTATTTTAATGCTTGAGGCATGAAAAATCCATCTCAATCATGGCCATTCACATCAAATGATGAAATAATTCTTATAGAATGGGAAGAAATCATGTATGTATAATTTTTCATATTTTATATCCCAATGGTAATTAAATTTCTCAAACTCTAGGAAAATAAACATAAACTATTAAGCCTTATAATGAATGTAACACTCAATTACCAAGTTACATTTTCAAAAACTCTATTTCAAGAATGAGTCTTAGAAAGGTTCATGTATAATTAGTTTCCTAGTCATAATTGAGAAATTAAATGTCATGATAAAAACATATACATGATTTTATTACTATTTTATATTCAATATAGACAAAATAATTGACATTTTTGGTATTTAATTTTTATAAGGAAGGGACAATTTAATAACCCAAGATTTTTGTTTATATATATTTATAAAAAAACTATGTTTCATAACTTGTTTCACACACAACACAAATCTTAAATAATATATGAAAAAATATTATTAAAATATATTGCTATAACATACTCATTGAATAAGAAGGTATGCATAGTAATAAAAATATTATAAAATATATGTATATATAAATTAATTATCGAAAAGGTATTGATTAATTCATAACAAATAAGAACTTGATTTTTATTGAAGTCATTATATTCTTAAAAAATATATTTAATTCAAAACATGGTTTTTATTAAACTTTGAGAATGATTATAATAAATACTTTCTATCAATTTTTAAAGTAGTATTTGAAGTAAATAAATATAATTTTTGAAATCATAATTTCAATTATATATTAGGGTTAATTTTTGTTATTTTTCAAAAAATATTTAATTTTTAACGAAAAGTGAAAAATACAGCTTTGTAAGACTATCAATTCATTTCATTAAAAAAAAAATTTTAAATTACCATTGTATTTTTGATTTTGGTTTAAATATAAAAGGTATTAATTTTATTATACTTAATATAAATAAATCCATAGGAATAAATTTTATATTTTATTTTGGTATAAGCTCATTTTTATGCATAAAAACACATATTTCTAAAAGTGTCTTTATTGAATTTTACGTATTGATGTTAAAAAATATTTCATAAGTTCTAGAAATTTAATATTTAAAAATAGGCTCAATAATTGAAATAATGAGTTTCTAGGAGGAGAAATAGTTCTATTTTATTTTTTATCATTATGAATAATAAACAGGGTAAATATTTATCACTTCAGTAAGGGTAAATTGGGTAATTAGGGTTAAAAATAATATGATAAAGATTTGAATATTTTACTAAAACCTATCTTATTTATATGCGATGAGAATAGTTTGACCATACTCATCCATTATTCTAAGATGTGGATCATTTTGTGCCATTTTTCTTTGATAATGACCTCAATATTATTTTAAGTAAATAAAAATTCCAAAATAACACTCTCTTTTATTAAATTTATCCTATATATTAACATTGGGATAAGAATATGTTATGGATGAATATACAAAATTATTTCAAAAAATAAATTTTTAAGTTAATTAATTTTTAAATTTTATGGATAGTATAATTACCTTAAAAAAAAACATCGCTTACACAGTGCTTGTCCAAGCCATAGAAAAATCAAAGTAAATGATTTTAAAAACATAAAAAAGTAATATTTTTTGGATTAATTATGGTTTTAAAAAAATATGGTCACTAATAATTTATAATTTTTTTATGGAGTTTATATTTTAATTACATTACCATATTTATGTATTAAAAAGTCAAAATATGTGAATAATTATAAAAATGACTATAATGGTATTTTATGTTAAATAATATATTACTAAATGATTTAAAAATAATAAAAAACTTTAAATAATATAATGGGAATGAGATATAGTCTAAAATTTCGTCCCTAGTCCTTTTGTGGAAACTTTTTATCATAGAAGTTAATTTTTATCACTTTAACAAAGAAAATGGCGTTATAATGGTTATGGTTAAACAAATTTAATGAAGGGGTTAAAAAACAAAGAGTGTCCAAAATGTCACAAAAACCTTTTCAAATTTTATTGGTTGAAGGATTTAAACCATACACTTTGTTATCATTAAAATTTTGGAAACTCTTTATAGAGAAATGTTGTAATAGCCTGACCCAAGTTACACAGAGTTAGTGCATTATTACATAACATTGGCATGATCACAAAAGATCAAGTCTCGAAATATCGATTAGGTTAGTAGCCTTGGAAACACTAGATACATTCATAAGTCTTACATTACATCATAAAGTGAAAAACTACAACAACACAGTCTCCATATTCCACACTCATATCCCCTCAGACTATCCCTATAGGTCATTCATAAAATACATCTTCACATCCTGGGAAAAATAAAACATAGAAAGGGGTGAGCTCAGATGCTCAGTAAGGATAACAATATAGCAGAAACTTTCATAAATAAGCATAAAAATTTAAGGCAATGTATAACTAAAACAAAATCCTTTTAAAATTGAACATCAGCATAATATGGAAAAATAAAATGAAATAATTCCATTTACTTATTCAAATGGATATTTTACTAGTCGAATAATCACATGCAATATCAATAACCACTTTCATAGTGATGGAATGCATAATGCCAGACTATCATAACCACATAGTCAAGGCCTTATTCCAAGACTACAAATAAGATTTTGTCAAGGCCTTGTGCCAAGACACTAGCTTTTCTCATGAGACCTACAGATGCATTGAGGAGCTATAGCGGGCTCCACCCGTCACTTACTAAGTCCAATGCATTCCTCATATAAACAGGTTTAAACATAACATAAACATTCGTATTAAAACTAGCATATGAAATGTCAATAATTTCTCCATAAACCATGAATGGTATAAAAATAACACATCCACTGTCAAACATATCACAAAACCTTCAATACAATATTGACGTTTTGTATCATAATAAATCAACTTCAAATAAGCTTAAAATCCATCATAGGATGTTGACATAGATGAAATCAAAACTATTTGAGAGAAATATCTCTTTTTTGGAAATCATTTAAATGTCACATAATTATTAAAGAAAACATTTACTTTGAAAATATTCTTATAAGATTCTAAGGGAAGCGTCGGCAATTTTATAACAGCAGAAAATAGCTGCACCCACTGTATATGTTAAAAAATACATTCTTACCTTAATTCTGTCGAAAAGGTTAAAAATGAACTTGTTTGGAAAAAGACGAAAATATTCCTTATAAACATCTTATAAAAATTAAAACAATGGTATAAATGAATTTAAACCATAGTCTATAAAATAGTAATAATGTTTTGAAATACATTTTTAAGAAACATGGATGTGGATGATAAAGAGGTCCCAGTAGATACTTACGTAAAAACAACCTCTGATAATAAAGATATTGTGAAATTAACCCTTACCAATTTGGTAACTTAATAAACATACACCACATGAAATAATTATCATAAAATTAATATGTAAATAAACATAAATTAAAGTGTATTACACAAATAATACAATTATGGGTAGTACATACACCACACAAATATGGCATGAATCTCACAGGAATAATGAGTGAGATGAAAACCTCTTACCTAATTGTAATGAATCGAGTTTTATAAAAAACAATTCAATAACCACAAAATTAATCACATAATATCATGAATATAAATAGAATCATGATAATATATATCAAATGGAAGTATACAATACATTACATGCAATAAATAATTGGTGAACAATGGAAATCTCACGGAATTAATAGTGAGATAAGAAACCCCTTACCTTGTACTTTTCCTTGGTTGAGGGTAGTTTAACCTAATTTATAATGGTGAGATTATTTTTATCAAATTATACAAGAATAATATACATTAATATGATATCATATATGATCTTTTAACATTGTTTTGTTAATAATATCTTAGTAGTATCGTCGTTTCGGGTGTTAACAGATTCATTTTACTTTATATTCATTGTTATGTGAGTGATATTTGTTATTGATAGGATGTATCGTATTCATAACCATAATTATATAAAGTCTTTAAACATTATTTTTAATCATATAATGAAAATTAGTCTTGAATGGATACGATGGGGAATGAATCTTATCGCGTTCGTGGAGACGGTAATCCGTACGTACGGACGAGTGACAATATCATTATTATGATATTAAAATAATATATAATTGGATGGTATATCATATATACAGAATCATTATCATGTTATTTTTATTATTTACATGAATTACACATCATTATTATACCCATCCAAATAATAATGTATTGAATAACAATTACACCACGACGTGGAGACGGTAATCCGTAAGCACGCACGTATGGTGACACATCATTCAAAGGATGGATAGAATAATGAATATGGATGTACCATATTTATAATAACATCACAATATATATAATATATTGGAGTTATTATTTTAGAAAAGAAATAAAAAAGAAAGAAGATGTGGAAGAATAAAAGAACTTGAAAGAGGGTGGTGAAATTATTATTTCTTCTTTCGGTTCTTCCTTTTGATTTGATAAAAAGGGCTCATTAGGTTGCCTTTATGACAAAAGGAAGACCTCTAGGATTAATTGAGGGAAGTTTAGAGGATATTTGGGTAGAGGTTGGCCAAGAAAAATGTCTTTGAAGGTGTGAATTAGAGAGAAGGGGGAGTGCCCTTTTTAAAAGATGGGTGAGGGGCACCTTAGGAAAATCTAGAAATATTATTTTATAATAAAATTATTTTCTATTTCTAATGGATCAAAAATGGATTATTTAAAGTATAATTTGGGGATGGGTCGAAAACCACTCAAAAAATAGGTTTTAGACAGGTTTGGGTCACTATATTAACTTTATCTTTTAGATTTAACTCTTAGTTAAATAGTTTGACATTTACCATGTCACTTTGTATTTTTATATTATATGGTTGATATACTTACTATATACATCCAATCAAACCCCAAGTGGTTCATTAATGATACAAATATCATTATATAATTCCTTTGGCCGAACCTTAGTTTTTTAGGAACAGAATATCAATTAATAATATTATAATTATTTTAAAAACTCTTTTATGTCAATTTTGACACTATTTGGTATTTTGTTTTTTCTAAATTCATAACAACATTATTACTTAGAAAAAAATTCATCTAACCAATCCTAATATATCATATTAACCTAAAAAATTAGTTTAATTCATAAAAATTCTCAAATTACATTAATTTGGATATTTATAATATCAGTGATTTTAATATTTCATTAATTAGTTAATTACTGCATCACCATTGTGTCATAAATAAATTAAATTATTTAATGTCTAAAAATTATAAATAAAATACCATTATGTAGGAAATAGTTTTATATTTATAATTTAAATTTATAATCAAATTTATCTTATGTATAACACTAAATTAAAAATGTTTTAGTTATTAAACGTTGATTTTAACTATTTTAACTCTTCTTTGAATTAAATAATAATAAATGTCCTAATCTAATACAAGTGGACCAAAAAGGTTCATATTTTATTTGTAAGGTTGTTTTTGGTAGAATAATACTTATCCAATGGAATTAGGACATGTTTTAGGGTAATAATAATATCATTTTTACCCTTAATTACCCTATTTAATTTTAACCATGGTAAAAAAAGTAAAAAGTTACTATTCACCAAATATTATTTTTATCTTATTGAACCACATTTTACTACTTGATATTAACATTGTTTCTCATATTTTCTAAATTCCACTCACAGAAGTGGTAAAATTATGTTTTATGTGAATTTTCAAATTCTCCTAGGAGATGGGTAAAAGACGGTGAAAAGTTCAATAAACTTTTTATATATCTAAAATTATTATAAACTAACTCCAATGAATTAAATTGAACATATATAGGTATTATGTATCTATTTTTACCTAAAATAAATTTAAATAAAAAATAATAATTTAAATAAAAATTCGGTTTTAAACTATAACTCAGTGTTTTTTCGCTATTCATCAAAAATTGAAAGTTTTTAGAAAAATACCAAAAAATCACCCTATGCTAATTTCGATATTCCGAATCAAAAAATGAAGTCCATTTTGAAAGATAAAATTTTTAAAATTTCAAAAACTGGGTATTACTATTCATAATGGCTAGTTTGATTGGTTGTGGTGAGTTAGAACTCGAAGTTGCGTACAACACACACTACTGTATTATTCAAAGAAAAGCATACCGTGGAAGTTTGGGGGTGTTGAAAATGTACTTTCAAACATAATTGTTGTAATACCCCAGGTAAATAAAGAGTATAAAATTTTCACATTTATCCATATTTGTGAATAAAATATTAATATAACTTTAAAAGGGGACGCTATGCTCGATGGCGTACCCAACACGCAACAATGAGTTTCTCGGGAATCTTACGTTGCACTCTAATAATAAAATAATATTATTTTAAATGGTAGTTAATGCCTAGCTATTGTGATGGGGGGAATGAATAGAACAAGATAAAAAATGATTATATATGTTTGTCAAATATTTTTACTTTTTACAATAAATGTTAGAGGATTAAAAATGAGTTTGAATCCAATTTTAAGCGTAAACATTCTAATATTCTTTAAAAGTTCGATTAACCGCCTTTTAATGGCGAACCTCTTTTAAATCCACTTTTTGACAATTTTATGTGTTATATTTGAAAAAATAAAATTCTTCTTTATAATTGGGACATCAAAATTTATGTAACGCCCCGACCCCAGCTACCCAGAGTCGGTGCTTTACTTCGTAACATTGGCATGATCCCAAGAAAGATCAAATCTCGAAAGACCGATTGGTTTAGTAGCCTTGGAAACACTAGATATATTCATAAGTTTTACATTACATCATAAAATGAAAAACTACTACAACAACATAATGTTTCCACAGTCCACACTATAATCCCCTCATAATATCCCTTCAGGTCATTCATAACTTACATCTTCACATCCTGGGAAAAATAAAACATAGAAAAGGGGTGAGCTCAAATGCCCAGTAAGGATAACAATATAGCGGAACATTCAAAAATAAGCATAAACATTTAAGGCAATGAATTACTAAAACAAAAGCCTTTTAAACTTGAACTTCAACATAGTATGGCAAAAGTAAAATGAAATAATGCCATTTACTTGTTCACATGGATATTCTACTAATCGAATAATCACATGAAAAATCAATAACCACTTTCATAATGTTGGAATGCATAATGCTAAACTTTAATTACTTTTCAAGGCCTCGTCCCAAGACCTTGGGGCTAACTGTAACCGGAACCCAACCCGGAGTGCCTCTAATAACCGGACACCAACCTGGAGTGCCTCTAATAACCGGACACCAACCCGGAGTGCCTCTAATAACTGGACACCAACCCGGAGGGCTTACTTTTACCAGTCCCTAACCTGGAGGGCTTACTTTTACCAGTCCCAAACCTGGAGGGCTTACTTTTACTAGTCCCCAACCTGGAGGGCTTACTTTAACCAGTCCCCAACCTGGAACATACTTGTCCAACACATTCATATGAAGTAAAGATTGAAATATAACATAAACATTCTTATTGGAACTAGCATACAAAATCTCAATACTTTCACCATAAACTATGAATGGTATAAAAATAGCACATCCACAGTCAAACATATCACAAAACCTTCAAAACAATATAGAAGTTTTGTATCATAATAAATCAACTTCAAATAATCTTAAAACCCATCAAAGGATGTTGACATAGATGAAATCAAAATTATTTTTAAAGAAATATCTCCTTTTATTTTGAAATTATTTAAGATCCATATAAAATCAAACATTTTCTTTGAAAATAATCTTATAAGCTTTTAAGGGAATCTTTGACGATTTTATAACGGCGGAAAATAACCACACCCGCCGTATAAGTTAAAAAAAACATTCTTATCTTAATTCTGACGAAAAGGTTAAAAAGCACCTTGTTTGGAAAACGACGGAAAGATTCCCTTATAAACCTCTTATAAAAAGTCAAACAAGGGTATAAATGACTTTAACCTATATTCTTTTAAATATTAAAAATGTTTTGAAATACATTTTGAAGAAACATGGATGTGGATGATAACGAGATCCCAGTAGATTATTACGTATAAACAACCTCGGATAATGAAGAGATTGTGAAATAACCCTTACCAGTTTGGTAACTTATGAAACATACAACCCATGAAAGAGGTATCATACAATGAATATGTAAGTACACATAAATTAGAGTGTATTACACAAAGAATATAATTATGGGCAGTACATACACCACAGAAAAGGTAATGGTGGCAATATGGCATGAATCTCATGAGAATAAGGAGTGAGATGAAAACCCCTTACCACGTTAATCAACTGAGTCGTATGGCCAAAAGTTAATAACCACCAAATGATTTACAGAATAAAATGAATATAAATAGAATCATGATAATATATATCAAATGGCAGTACACAATACACCACTTTCAATAATTTAGTGGCGAACAATGGAAATCTCACGGAATTGAAAGTGAGATAAGAAAATCCCTTACCTTGTACTTTTCCTTGGTTGGGGTAGGTTAACCTCCTGTATAATGGTGAAATAATTGTAATTAAATTATACAAGAATCATATATATTAATATGATATCATATATGATCTTTTAATATTGATTTGATAATAATATCTTAGTATTATCGTTGTTTCGGGTGTTAACTTACTTGTTTTCTTTTGTATGTTTTGTTACGTAAGACATGTTTGTAAAGGATAGGTTGTATATTATTCAAATCCATAATGGTATAAAGTCCTTAAACATCATTTTTAAATCATCAAATGATAATTATACTTGAATGGATACGATGGAGGATGAATCTCATCGCGTTCGTGGAGACGGTAGTCCGTACGTACGCACGAACGCAACTTCCATTTAATTTTTATTTTAAAAGAATTGAATCCAAATGATACTTAGGTATATTACTATTACAGTATAATATAATATTTTATATATGTTACTTAAGTTCATTAACACCATCCCTTATATGTTCCATGTGTGGTATGAACGAGTCATATCATTTTAAGGGGGCGGTAGTCCGCACTTCCTCAAATGAAATTATTGTATGTATATACAACATGAAACGAATAATGGTATGAAATAAAATGGAATTACAGAAGCTTATATATAAAATATATATCATTAATATCATATTTAATTACAGTGCCATCATAATGGCCACCATGAGAGGCGGTAAGATGTATTTGAACAATCATCGTTTCGTGAGGCGTTAGTTTTCCATCCACAGAAACATTATGTTCATCATCCATTAGATGGATTTGTGTGTATTTGTAGTTTGAATACTTCTTATAACAACATCCTAGTATATTGAGGATACTGGTGTTGTTACAAAAGAAAGGAAATAAAAAGATTTTGGGGGTTGGAGAAGCAAAATAAATGAAAATAATTTAAGAGAAATCGTTACCTTTAATTTAGGTAACTCACTTTGGTTGGAACCAAAGGACTTCTTGAAATGCTTTCTGCCTAAGGGGAAGCTTCAAGGAGGAGTAGAGGGATGTGGGGAGCTTATTTGGGCAGAGTTTGGATGAGCCAAGTGGCTTGAGAGGTGTGTGGAATGAGTAGAAGTGGTCTCCTTTTATAAAGGAGAGGAGGGGCTCTTTAGGAAAGAGTGAAAGTATTACTTTATAATATAATTATATTCGGTTTATAATGGTCCAAAAATCATTTAGGTCGAAGATAAGATGACTAATATTCTAAATAACATCACCCAATAAGAATTGGACAGGTTTTAGATAATATTTTAATCATTATAATCTTATTTATTTAAATGATTTATTAATGAGGTAAACATTGCATCACTATTGTGTAATTAATAATTTAACTTATTTGATGTCTAAAAATTATAAATAAAATATCATTATGTAGGAAATCTTTTTAGCTTTCTAATGAATATTTATAATTGAAAATCCAACATGTATAACCCTATGTAAAAATTGTTCTTCTAAAAGATGTAAGCTTATGCCATTTTTATTTTTATTTTAACTTTATTAATATAAAGTGTCCCTACCACATACAAGTGGCTCCAAGGGGTCCCCAAATTGACCCAAGGATGCTCATGGTCGGGTATGTGTCCACCAATAAGGTTAGGACACGTTTTAGGGTAATTTTGTATTATTATAATATTATTTTTTAACCCTTATTTACCGGATTTACCCTTAACCATGGTAAATAAAATATTTACCACAGTAATTATTCAAAATGTCTAAAAATAAAAGTTACCTATTTACAAAATTTGGACATCCTGATTCCAAATATGGAATCCATTTTTCTAAATTCAAAACATAGAAGTGGCAGAAATTAATTTAAAATTAATTCCCGCTGTCAAAACAAAAAGCGTGTTTTTAAGAGATAATAACTATCAAAAGATTGACACTTGTTTATGTTCGGTTTAATTGTAAAATTATGTCCAATGACCAACATTATATTAAATGGTAAAAATATATTCTAAATATACTTTAAAACTACTAAAATTCATAATTTATCACTATTAATTATTTTGATTAAAAAAGTTGTTTTTAATTAAAATTTAGTAATTTTCACTATTCATCAAAATATGAAAGTTATCCGAAAAGTACCAAAATTTCACCTTAGGCTAAATTCGATATTCCAAATCCAAAAATGAAGTCCATTTTAAAATATAAAATATATATAATTTCAAAATTTAGGTATTACTATTCATAACGGCTAGTTTGATTGGTTGTGGCGTGTGTTAAAACTCAAGGTTGCGTACAACACACGCTACTATTTTATTCAAAGGAAAGCGTACCGTGGAAGCTTGGGATGTTTCATTTTAAATTTTTTTTTGATGTCCCAATTTATTCAGATAGTTTAAAATATTTTATTTAAAAAGGTTTCACTATTAAAGTTGATAAAAGTGCAATACTGAAAATGAATCTGTTCTTGCATTATGACTAAGAAACTCATAATAGGGATTCTAAAATTATAAGGATTATATAAAGTTCAAAATGTTGTTAATACTATTCATGACCTCTTTTAATGGCTTTTTTTTGTACGTCATGGTGTGATTGAACTCGGTGTTGCGTGTAGTGCAAGTTATTGAATTATTTTTAAGAAATAACACACTATGAAATCCTGGGGTGTTACATTCTCCCCTCCTTCAATAAATTGCGTCCTCGCAATTTGAAATTGTTCTTTGAAAATAAAAGGTTGAAAATAGAAAATATCTCTGTGGGAAAACCCACATCGGAAATTAGGTTACTAAAATTTAGTCTTAATATGAGGAAAAGAGAAATGAAAGAGTCACCACCAAATTATGATCTCCATTAGGAGAACATTGGTGGCAATTAGAGACATATAATTGGAGGAAAAACGTAAATATTTATAGGTAGTGATTGAGATCATCAATCACAAACAAGTGTATAATTGAGGTCCTTAAATTCATCAATCTATGATGATTTGAAATACCATCGGTTCAACAACACATAGGGTATTGGGATAACACATTTTTGATGTTTCAAAATATCTTAGTTGAAATCCCACATCGAAAAATGAATTAATGAGGCCTCTATTTAAAACAAAAAGTGGAAAGTATGAAGATTACCGAAAATAACACATACTAGGGTTCCATGTAGGAAAATATGGATATGGAAGAGAAATATAACCATCAATTATCTGATTGAGAGTGGTAGAGAACATGGCTATGAAAAGGCCAACAATCCCAAAGCCATGAATTAGTGATGATTTAAGGTACCATCTAGGACAACATTTTTGTCCTAAGTTCCTTTTATTAATGTTGAGGAATATATTTATGAGATTGGATAAGATCATAAGGAGATATACTTACTTTATAATTAGAGTTTTATCCATTAATAAATTTCTACCACAAACTCATCTTTCACTCTAAAAGATAATAGAATGTAATTTTTTTATTTATACTATTCGTACAGGGTTCCAAAATAAATGAATTTATAATTCATCTACCAGATCTTAAAAAAAACAACATTATTTAATCCAGGACATCTCGTGGGCCAGTGGTAGGTGATACACCCTTGTCGCCCTTCGGTTGAGGGTTCAAGTCTCGCAGACTTGCCGGACGCGACGGGTTGCCGCCCGACCTCTGGGTTGTCCTTTTATGGTAATCCAAAATAATCCAAACTAGAACTATCCAAAATAATTCTGTCCAAACTCACAGTCCAACATTTATAAGGAAGGTAAACATAATATAGATCCTTTTTACCCCGTAATAGCATATGAATACCTTCATCTTGTATTCTTTTAATAAACTGAAACATCTTGAATTACCATATTCTTTATTGATTACATTCATGCTCCCCTATTCCATATAGAATGCTGGATATACTTCATCAATCCAAAAATGTTTTAAACCCCCAAAAAATGATGGAATATACAAATCATTAATCAGTTTCAAGGTAGTCAAGAATATCCAACATAATTTATCCAAATCAATCATGTATTATTCTAAAATCACTAACTCGGTATCAGAACCATATTATGGTTTATCTTTCTCTCAACCATATATTTTCCAAAAATTTATCCTGCTATTGAGTCACTTTTCTTTGTTCCACACAATCTCAAGTCCTTAATGAAATAGTACTGCAGTACAATCCTTATATACTCCATAATTATTATAACAAGTACATTGTTGATACAACACTCAATTGACATAATCAACATAAGAACTCTAATCATTCCTCTTCATCCGTGGTAGTATCATAACTTGATTATTATCCAATAGCATCATTTGCGGCATAGTCTGATGACAGGGGCAAAGGTTCGCGTAGTGTCCAAACTCCTTACAAATGAAGCATTGTACATTTGAAAACATTTTCTCACCCTTGCAGTCACGTACTTTGTGCCCTTTTCCTCCACACTTATAACAAACTCCCATTCCTTTCAGGCAAGTTCCAGGGTGTTTCTTCCCACAGTTACCACATATGGGAAAATTCTTCTTTTCCCTCTTCCCTTTATCCATTTTTCTCTCTTCCATCCTTTTCTTCTCTTGCTTCCCTTCAAAGCCATAAGACTCAGTAAACTCTTTACTTATCTTATCAACACATGATATTATTTCTTCATATGATGATAATACATGGGAGACTATTTCTCTTATCAATTCTAGCTTAAGACCATGAAAGATATGATCCTTCCTTCTCTTTGGATCATGTGCATTTCTGGAGTTCTCATTCCTTCTACTGGGCGCCATTTCTAAACAATGGCATAAACTAGATCAGTTTATGAATCAAAATACATAATCCCATACTTATAAAACACTTAACATAAATTGAACTATTTATGGATATAATCCATAATCATAAAAATGTTTTCTTTGAGGAAGTATATACTCATAAACCCTTTATAATGATTTGTAAAGAAAATGAGAGTTATCCTAAGCATATCCCCCGGGAGTGTCGTAACCAAGAGTGCAGCAAGGCCCGTTGTCGTGCACCGGTTCCCGTTCGAGTCTAGCTCAAAGCGGTGTTTTCGGGTTTTACCCCTAGGTACATCTGTGCCAGAGCCGCCTCTACCTGCTCGTACCCAGACATGGATGTATTTCTCGGAAAACTCACAAAATCTCTACGATACCAAAATTCTAGGAAGTTCTTCTATACTAATCCTGAAAGTTCATCTTAGGTCTACGTGCTCTAATCAGAGTTTATCTAAATCTAGTATCCAAGGTTTGTACTAAACTTCCTCTGATACCAACTGTAACGCCCCAACCCCAGCTACCCAGAGTCGGTGCATTACTTCGTAACATTGTCATGATCACAAGAAAGATCAAATCTCGAAAGACCGATTGGTTTAGTAGCCTTGGAAACACTAGATATATTCATAAGTTTTACATTACATCATAAAATGAAAAACTACTACAACAACATAATGTTTCCACAGTCCACACTATAATCCCCTCATAATATCCCTTCAGGTCATTCATAACTTACATCTTCACATCCTGGGAAAAATAAAACATAGAAAAGGGGTGAGCTCAAATGCCCAGTAAGGATAACAATATAGCGGAACATTCAAAAATAAGCATAAACATTTAAGGCAATGAATTACTAAAACAAAAGCCTTTTAAACTTGAACTTCAACATAGTATGGCAAAAGTAAAATGAAATAATGCCATTTACTTGTTCACATGGATATTCTACTAATCGAATAATCACATGAAAAATCAATAACCACTTTCATAATGTTGGAATGCATAATGCTAAACTTTAATTACTTTTCAAGGCCTCGTCCCAAGACCTTGGGGCTAACTGTAACCGGAACCCAACCCGGAGTGCCTCTAATAACCGGACACCAACCCGGAGTGCCTCTAATAACCGGACACCAACCCGAAGTGCCTCTAATAACCGGACACCAACCCGGAGGGCTTACTTTTACCAGTCCCTAACCTGGAGGGCTTACTTTTACCAGTCCCCAACCTGGAGGGCTTACTTTTACCAGTCCCCAACCTGGAGGGCTTACTTTAACCAGTCCCCAACCTGGAACATACTTGTCCAACACATTCATATGAAGTAAAGATTGAAATATAACATAAACATTCTTATTGGAACTAGCATACAAAATCTCAATACTTTCACCATAAACTATGAATGGTATAAAAATAGCACATCCACAGTCAAACATATCACAAAACCTTCAAAACAATATAGAAGTTTTGTATCATAATAAATCAACTTCAAATAATCTTAAAACCCATCAAAGGATGTTGACATAGATGAAATAAAAATTCTTTTTAAAGAAATATCTCCTTTTATTTTGAAATTATTTAAGATCCATATAAAATCAAACATTTTCTTTGAAAATAATCTTATAAGCTTTTAAGGGAAGCTTTGACGATTTTATAACGGCGGAAAATAACCACACCCGCCGTATAAGTTAAAAAAAACATTCTTATCTTAATTCTGACGAAAAGGTTAAAAAGCACCTTGTTTGGAAAACGACGGAAAGATTCCCTTATAAACCTCTTATAAAAAGTCAAACAAGGGTATAAATGACTTTAACCTATATTCTTTTAAATATTAAAAATGTTTTGAAATACATTTTGAAGAAACATGGATGTGGATGATAACGAGATCCCAGTAGATTATTACGTATAAACAACATCGGATAATGAAGAGATTGTGAAATAACCCTTACCAGTTTGGTAACTTATGAAACATACGTCCCATGAAAGAGGTATCATACAATGAATATGTAAGTACACATAAATTAGAGTGTATTACACAAAGAATATAATTATGGGCAGTACATACACCACAGAAAAGGTAATGGTGGCAATATGGCATGAATCTCATGAGAATAAGGAGTGAGATGAAAACCCCTTACCACGTTAATCAACTGAGTCATATGGCCAAAATTTAATAACCACCAAATGATTTACAGAATAACATGAATATAAATAGAATCATGATAATATATATCAAATGGCAGTACACAATACACCACTTTCAATAATTTAGTGGCGAACAATGGAAATCTCACGGAATTGAAAGTGAGATAAGAAAATCCCTTACCTTGTACTTTTCCTTGGTTGGGGTAGGTTAACCTCCTGTATAATGGTGAAATAATTGTAATTAAATTATACAAGAATCATATATATTAATATGATATCATATATGATCTTTTAATATTGATTTGATAATAATATCTTAGTATTATCGTTGTTTCGGGTGTTAACTTACTTGTTTTCTTTTGTATGTTTTGTTACGTAAGACATGTTTGTAAAGGATAGGTTGTATATTATTCAAATCCATAATGGTATAAAGTCCTTAAACATCATTTTTAAATCATCAAATGATAATTATACTTGAATGGATACGATGGAGGATGAATCTCATCGCGTTCGTGGAGACGGTAGTCCGTACGTACGCACGAACGCAACTTCCATTTAATTTTTATTTTGAAAGAATTGAATCCAAATGATACTTAGGTATATTACTATTACAGTATAATATAATAT
This sequence comes from Viscum album, assembly GCA_963277665.1. NCBI lineage: Eukaryota > Viridiplantae > Streptophyta > Magnoliopsida > Santalales > Viscaceae > Viscum > Viscum album. Next base: position 1,262,927,212 of record OY728131.1, on the reverse strand, counting down.
TTTATATATGTTACTTAAGTTCATTAACACCATCCTTTATATTTTCCATGTGTGGTATGAACGAGTCATATCATTTTAAGGGGGCGGTAGTCCGCACTTCCTCAAATGAAATTATCGTATGTATATACAACATGAAACGAATAATGGTATGAAATAAAATGGAATTACAGAAGCTTATATATAAAATATATATCATTAATATCATATTTAATTACAGTGCCATCATAATGGACACCATGAGAGGCGGTAAGATGTATTTGAACAATCATTGTTTCGTGAGGCGTTAGTTTGCCATCCACAGAAACATTATGTTCATCATCCATTAGATGGAGTTGTGTGAATGTGTAGTTTGAATACTTCTTATAACAACATCCTAGTATATTTAGGATACTGGTGTTGTTACAAAAGAAAGGAAATAAAAAGAGTTTGGGGGTTGGAGAAGCAAAATAAATGAAAATAATTTAAGAGAAATCGTTACCTTTAATTTAGGTAACTCACTTTGGTTGGAACCAAAGGACTTCTTGAAATGCTTTCTGCCTAAGGGGAAGCTTCAAGGAGGAGGAGAGGGATGTGGGGAGCTTAGTTGGGCAGAGTTTGGACGAGCCAAGTGGCTTGAGAGGTGTGTGGAATGAGTAGAAGTGGTCTCCTTTTATAAGGGAGAGGAGGGGCTCTTTAGGAAAGAGTGAAAGTATTACTTTATAATATAATTATATTCGGTTTATAATGGTCCAAAAATCATTGAGGTCGAAGATAAGATAACTAATATTCTAAATAACATCACCCAATAAGAATTGGACAGGTTTTAGATAATATTTTAATCATTATAATCTTATTTATTTAAATGATTTATTAATGAGGTAAACATTGCATCACTATTGTGTAATTAATAATTTAACTTATTTGATGTCTAAAAATTATAAATAAAATATCATTATGTAGTAAATCTTTTTATCTTTCTAATGAATATTTATAATCGAAAATCCAACATGTATAACTCTATGTAAAAATTGTTCTTCTAAAAGATGTAATCTTATGCCATTTTTATTTTTATTTTAACTTTATTAATATAAAGTGTCCCTACCACATACAAGTGGCTCCAAGGGGTCCCCAAATTGACCCAAGGATGCTCATGGTCGGGTATGTGTCCACCAATAAGGTTAGGACACGTTTTAGGGTAATTTTGTATTATTATAATATTATTTTTTAACCCTTATTTACCGGATTTACCCTTAACCATGGTAAATAAAATATTTACCACAGTAATTATTCAAAATGTCTAAAAATAAAAGTTACCTATTTACACAATTTGGACATCCTGATTCCAAATATGGAATCCATTTTTCTAAATTCAAAACACAGAAGTGGCAGAAATTAATTTAAAATTAATTCCCGCTGTCAAAACAAAAAGCGTGTTTTTAAGAGATAATAACTATCAAAAGATTGACACTTGTTTATGTTCGGTTTAATTGTAAAATTATGTCCAATGACCAACATTATATTAAATGGTAAAAATATATTCTAAATATAATTTAAAACTACTAAAATTCATAATTTATCACTATTAATTATTTTGATTAAAAAAGTTGTTTTTAATTAAAATTTAGTAATTTTTACTATTCATCAAAATATGAAAGTTATCCGAAAAGTACCAAAATTTCACCTTAGGCTAAATTCGATATTCCAAATCCAAAAATGAAGTCCATTTTAAAATATAAAATATATACAATTTCAAAATTTAGGTATTACTATTCATAACGGCTAGTTTGATTGGTTGTGGCGTGTGTTAAAACTCAAGATTGCGTACAACACACGCTACTATTTTATTCAAAGGAAAGCGTACCGTGGAAGCTTGGGATGTTTCATTTTAAATTTTTTTTTGATGTCCCAATTTATTCAGATAGTTTAAAATATTTTATTTAAAAAGGTTTCACTATTAAAGTTGATAAAAGTGCAATACTGAAAATGAATCTGTTCTTGCATTATGACTAAGTAACTCATAATAGGGATTCTAAAATTATAAGGATTATATAAAGTTCAAAATGTTGTTAATACTATTCATGACCTCTTTTAATGGCTTTTTTTTTGTACGTCATGGTGTGATTGAACTCGGTGTTGCGTGTAGTGCAAGTTATTGAATTATTTTTAAGAAATAACACACTATGAAATCCTGGGGTGTTACAATTTACTTTGTGTAAATTTTTGGTGTTTTTTCGAAAAAGTTCAATTTTTAATGAATAGTGAAAAATGTTGTATTTTATTTCAAAACCTCTTTTTAATATAATTTATTTATATGATTAGACTATCTTTTGAATTGGTTTTAAAGTGAAATTAGAATATATTTTTACCATTTAATACAATAGTGGTCGTTGGAATTAATTTCACTTTGAAACCAGACTTAAACTAGTGTCAATATTTTGATACATTTTGTTTCATAAAAACATGTTATTTGTTTTGACTGTTGGAATTAATTATTAAATTAATTAATGAAAATTATATATTTTTAATTTTGAAAAATAAACATAATTTTTGAATTTGGAATATCAAATATAGCTTATGGTGATTTTTTGGTAATTTTCTGAAAAACTTCATTTTTGACGAATAGTGAAACCACTAAGTGGTACTTATAAAAACTGATTTTCCGTTTAAATGAAATTTTTCCATCTTTGTGTTTTTAATTTCAAAAATCCAACATACATGGTTTTCATTAAGAAGTAAAATGTGGTTCAATGGGATTAAAATAATTTTTTGGTGAATAGTAACTTATTAAGTTTTTAATCGCGATTAGAGGTAATTAGTGTAGTTTAAGGTAAGAATAATGTTTTAATAAAATTAAATGACCTAGACACATGTCTTACACTCATTGGATGAGTCATGGCCGAACAAGACAATCCATGGGTCAACTTGGGGACCCCATGGAGCCACTTTGGTTGGAAAATGACATAAATACCTTTTTATTTAATGTTAAAATTAAAATGACACAAACATGAGTTGTTTTACTAAAACAATTTTGAAATGGGATTATACAAGTAATATTTTTGACTATAAATAGTCATTGTAAAGATAAAAATATTTCCTACGTCATAGTATTTTTTTTTAATTTTTGGACATTAAATAAATTAAATTATGTATGACATCATGATGATGAAGCGTTGACCTCATTATTTAACGATTTAAATAAAATGGAAAGATAATGTAAAATATAAGACCTACGCATGTCCAGAACCTATTGAATTGGTGTATTAAGAACCCTTATCACCTTATCATTGCAAAACATCAATGTGGGACCAATAAAATCCTAAAATCATTCTAAAATAAAGTAACATTTCTTTACTTTCCAAGAGTGCCCCTCCTCTCCTCTTATAAAAGGCCCCCAGCTCTACCTCCTTACCCACACTTCCAAAGCCTTTGGATCGGCCAACCCCTGCCCCTTTTGTCTCTCCACATCTCTCTCTAACTCTTAGAAACCTCAATTTGGTCATAAGTCTTCCCAAGGAAGCCTTTGAGCTCAAACCCAAGGGAGTTACCCGATTTTAAGGTAATGTCTTCACTTGACTCCTTTTGTTTTATTTTGCTTCTCCACCCCCCTAAACTATTTTTATTCCTTTCTTTTATAACCACAACAGTATCTCAAATATTCTAGGATGTTGTTATATTAAGGATTCGAGCTACACTTACACACACCTTCGTCTAATGGTTAAAGAACATACTGTTTCTGTTGATGGCAAATTACTGCCTCACGAAACGATGATTGTTCAATATTCTCTTAACACCTTTCATGGTGGCCATTTTTATGTCACTAAATTTATATATGATATATAATATGTTTATGTTTCCCTTAAGCTTCTGTATTTTTAATTTATGTCATACCTTTATGGCTTCCATTATGGGTATACGCGATATCTTCATTTTAGGAAGTGTGGACTACCGCCCCCTCAAAGTGATTTGATTCGTTAATACCATATGTGGAACGTATAAAGGATATATTTAATGATATTATATATGATACCATACTGTAATTAAAATACTATTATGTATCATTATGTTTTAATTCCATTAAATATGAAATAGAAATGGAAGTAGCGTTCATGCGTACGTACGGCTTACCGTCTCCATGAACGGTGGATTTCATTTCTTAACTCTAAATGTTATGTAATATTATAAATTCATGAATATACTGGATATATATGATATATATGATATCTACATAATGAATAAAATTCTGGATATAATGGATATTTTACCACATGAACAACTTGTAATTATAAAGAGTTTATTTTCTTTGACTCAAGTACCAATGATCGTTAAAACGACCACTATTAACTTAAATAATAACATAGTGTTCATGACATGGTAATAAGTGATATGAAAGGAATAATGAAATTGAAAAAGGTCCTTAAGGAAGTAAAAATTAACTCAAGTTTATTATTCAGGAGATTAAAGAACGATCGAGTAAAGTCATACCCGAGGTAAGGGATCCTACTCCTCTCTTTTTTTAAGTACACTCTTTTATGTCATTCCTTTTAGGCTCATATTTCTTATGATTGGGATGTTATCTTATATTAATCCTAATATACTTCTTATGTTCATATGATGATAGTCCCTATTTTCTCTCATCAAACCATTTTGGAAGTTTTGAGTGGTGCCGTTAGGCTGCCGAATTTGCGTAAGAGATCTAACCTCTCTCTTTCTTTTTAAGTACTCTCCTTTATGTTACTTCTTTTAAGCTCCTCTTTGTTATGATGGGGTATGTTCTTATATATTCTTATTGCTGTAAATTTTATTGTAATATGATGAGAGAACCTATTTGATCTCATCAATCCATTTTTGGAAGTTTTAAGTGGCGCTGTTAGGCTGCCGAGTTTTCGTAAGGGGTTTTTCATCTCACTTTTATTCCCGTGGAATTTATGCTACATTTTCCACAATTTCCTTTGAGTGGTGTATGTACTGCCCATTATTTTACTCATTGTGTAATATAATTTCATTTATGAGTATTTACATAAATGTTTTATTGTCTTTATGTCACGGGGTGTATGTTTCAAAAGTTACCCAAGTCGGTAAGGGAACCTTTCACCCTCCTCTTTTTAAAAGACTTATTTTGTTATGTATTTTCATTCACATAATATTATGTTGGGATATGTTCTAATATATCCTTATTGATGTAAATTTTATGTCCAAGTGATGAGATACCCTTTTTATCTCTCATCAACTCTTTTTCTGAATTTTGAAGTGACGCCGTTAGGCTGTCGAATTTTTGCAAGGGAACTTCTTAACCCAATTTTGATTCTTTGGGATAAACTTGTACTCCTTGAATATTTCATACTATGAATATGTGTGAATGTACTTTGATTGTTTTACACTTAATATCTACTTATATTTGGTGTATTCTTTTGTCACACATAATTATGTACTGATCCAAGGATACCGTCTTTGTATGGGAATTTGTCTCAATCTCCTTTCATTGAGGCATATTTTGTTTTATACACAACTTTCTTTTATACGGTGTATAAAACCCTTTGACTTTTACGTTTATTCAAAAGGAATATTTTTTCTATGAAGCATTTACTAAACGACAAAAGGGAATGTTTCTTTCATACGTATTCGGCGACAACGACTTCTCCACCGCCATGACCATTATTTGAGTTTCGGCTTCCTCTACAAGCCTTTCCTTCTTTTTAAAAGAAAATTAAATACCATGTTTTTCTTTTCTTTTATTTTGGTATTGAAAATGGTTTTCATAATGTTTTTATATCAATGTGTTGTATTGATATCTTGTTATTGAAAGGTGGAAATGTTATGTTTCCTTTATGCATGTTTTATTTGATAAGACTATGTTATGGTTCTTGGGCATTGTTATGATGACGGGTGGTTCCATGATAAACTAAGGGCGGGTGAGCCCGATATAGCTCTCCAATGCACTGGGTAATGCGAAGGAGTGAAACGTTATGGTTTCTCCGAAGATATTTAGGGAATATACTGTGGTGGGTATTCCAAACGTAACCAAGAGGGTTACTCCCTACGTAAGAATGTTATGAATGCCTCAAGTTACATTTTTTTGTCTTATGATTTCTATGATTTACTCATAATTTGATATGACTATGTTTTATGGGTAAAGTATGATTTCATTCTTATGTATATATGAACTCATGTTTCCTTTCCATATTTTTATAACCCTTACTGAGCTTTTTATGCTCAGCCTAAGTTTTTTTTGAAATGTTTTTCACAGGTCAAGGGAAAGGTATATGATATGATGATAGTGTCAAGGAAGTGTCAAGAAAGAATCCATGCTTTATTTTTAAATATGTTTCTGTTGATGGGAAAAAATGAATACTATCTTTTATGTAACCACTTTGTTTAAATGTGGAATGTAATGCAAGTTTTATGATCTAATTCTCTAAAACTCTAAACCTGAAAGGATCCCCAATGTGTAATCTTGTAATAACTCAACATTAAGTAAAGTTTAAGGTTGGGGACTTATAGTTGGTATCAAAGGTCGGTTTAGATAACTTTAGAGGTTAGGGTATTCTTTAAGTATAAGTGACATTACCATAATGGTTAGGATTTCAGAAAGAGTCCTAGTTTTAGATAAAGTGAATGAGTAAGTATATCTTAGTGTTTATCTTCCTCATTAGTACATGATGGTTTTGTTGATATACTCACACTGACATTTTTGTTTTCAGTGAATGGATGGATCTAGCAGGCACCAAAGTGACAATAGGTTTGAAGGAAACTGTGGTGGTTCTCTGATTAAGAGACTGGATGAAATGGGGGATTCAATTAGGAAACTCATGGTTATTCTAAACCAACTATCAAAGAGTTATGATAAACCGCTTGTACCTTGGTATGTTCTGTAATGGATCATGTACGAGATGACCAATCGATGTGGAAGTTTAGGTAATAATTATAAAGGTAACCATTAGGGTTTATATGATCCTTGCTTTTGAGGTAATTATGGGTTATTATATATTATGATAGAAAATGAAAGTCATGAGATAAACTTGATGTTAAAATATGTTATGATTATTTTTGAATATTTTATCTCATTTTGGGGATTTTTTTAAGAAATATATAGTTTTAGGAAAAGGACAACACGTAGACCATGTGACAACCCATCGCGTCGGACAAAGCTGCGGGAATCGAAACCACAACCAAAGTGCGACTGGTATTTATCACCTACCACTGGACTACGTGAGGTCCCTGGTTAGTTTGACTAATTCTTTTTAGTTAGATGATTTTATGAATTAAGAGTAAGTTGATTTAGGGTTATGTATGGAAATTTATTAACCTATCATGGAGGATATGTGATTAGGTTAATTACTTTTCATTAAGAGAAACTGATGTTGTTTGGAGATAAATGTTACGATTTAACTTGGAAGAATGTGTGACTAAATCCTTCAAATATTTGGGTTTCAATCCTAGTTTGGTTTAATTTGAAGAATTTTATGGATAATAGTATATCGAATTGTCTTTGTTAAACTTTGGGTTTTTTTTGACAAATTTTGGAGATTAAGAATAAATTTTATTTTTATAAATGATTATACTTTTGTGGATTATCTAATCTCATACTAACAATTTTGGTTTTGGATTTTGTCTAAAGACATGGGAAATATATAGTTCTCTTTTGTGGATTATGTGATTCTCAAGAAGTTGATTATATTACTCATAATGCGAACAAGTCTTCCTAAATACTCGTCTTTTGGAGAAAATATGAATTTGATTAAAGAATCTAGTAAAAGTTGAAAGTCTACGTGACAAGTAAGTATGTTTCATTATGATTCAGTTAAGCTAAAAAGTAAATTCCTCAATGAAGAGTAACTTAAAACAAAAATGTTGTCTGTTAACTTTTCCTACTGGGGAATCAAATACCATTTAACCCATCACAAGTTTGTGATTTTCTTATGGTTAACTTTCTCCTAGACATGTTTACTATCACTCTCCATCAGAACATGACCCTTTGTTTTTTCCTCCATGTCCATATTTTCATACTTGGAATCTTAGTATGGGTTAACTCGAGTGACCTTTGTACTTATCTTTCTTTATGTTAAAGTGATTGTTTTACTGACTCTTGTTCCGATGTGGGATTTTCAATGAAGTTTCCAAGCCCAATTTTAAAATTACGAGGATGCAATTCCCAAAAGGATGGAAGGTTGTAACAACCCAGGTAAATAAAGAGTATGACATTTTCACATTTATCCATATTTGTGAGTAAAATATTAATATAACTTTAAAGGGGACGCTATGCTCGATGGCGTACCCAACACGCAACAACGAGTTTCTTGGGAATCTTACGTTGCACTCTAATAATAAAATTATATTATTTTAAATGGTAGTTAACGCCTAGCTATTGTGATGGAGGGAATGAATAGAACAAGCTAAAAAATGATTATATATGTTTTTCAAATATTTTTACTTTTTACAATAAATGTTAGAGGATTAAAAATGCGAATGAATCCAATTTTAAGCGTAAACATTCTAATATTGTTTAAAAGGTCGATTAACCGCCTTTTGATGTAGAACCTCTCTTAAATCCACTTTTTGACAATTGTATGTGTTATATTTGACAAAATAAAATTCTTCTTTAGAATTGGGACATCAAAATTTACTTTTTGTAAATTTTTGGTATTTTTCCAAAAAAGTTCAATTTTTAATGAATAGTGAAAAATGTTGTATTTTATTTCAAAACCTATTTTTAATATAATTTTTTTATATGATTATATTATCTTTTGAATTGGTTTTAAAGTGAAATTAGAATATATTTTTACCATTTAATCCAATAGTGGTTGTTGGAATTAATTTCACTTTGAAACCAGACTTAAACTAGTGTCAATCTTTTGATACATTTTGTTTCATAAAAACACGCTATTTGTTTTGACATCGGGAATTAATTATTAAATTAATTAATGCAACTTATATGTTTTGAATTTTGTAAAATAAAAATCATTTTTTAATTTGGAATATCAAATATAGCTTAGGGTGAATTTTTGGTAATTTTCTGAAAAACTTCAATTTTTGATGAATAGTGAAACCACTAAGTGGTACTTATAAAAACTGATTTTCCGTTTAAATGAAATTTTTCCATCTTTGTTTTTTTAATATCAAAAATCCAACATACATGGTGGTCATTAAGAAGTAAAATGTGGTTCAATGGGATTAAAATAATTTTTTTTGTGAATAGTAACTTATTAATTTTTAATCGCGATTGGAGGTAATTAGTGTAGTTTAAGGTAAGAATAATGTTTTAATAAAATGAAATGACCTAGACACATGTACTAACCTCATTGGATGAGTCATGTCTGAACAGTAAAATCCATGGGTCAACTTGGGGACCCCATGGAGCCACTTTGGTTGGAAAATGACATAAATATGTTTTTATTTAATGTCAAAATTAAAATGACACAAACATGAGCTGTTTTACTAAAACAATTTTTAAATTGGGTTATACAAGTCCGATTTTGGACTATAAATAGTAATTGGAAAGATAAAACGATTTCCTACATCATAGTAGTTTTTTTATAATTTTTAGACATTACATAAATTAAATTATGTATGACATCATGATGATGAAGCAATGACCTCATTATTTAACGATTTAAATAAAATGGAATGATAATGTAAAATCTAAGACATACACATGTCCAAAACCTATTTTATGGGTGGATTTAGAACCCTTATCACCTTATCCTCTAAAAAAATCAATGTGGGACCATTAAAATCCGAAACTCATTCTAAAATAAAGTAACATTTCTTTACTTTCCAAGAGTGCCCCTCCTCTCCTCTTATAAAAGGCCCCCACCTCTACCTCCTTACCCACACTTCCAAAGCCTTTGGCTCGGCCAAAACCTGACCATTTTGTCTCTAAAAATCTCTCTCTAACTCTTAGAAGCCTCACTTTGGTTATAAGTCTTCCCAAGGAAGCCTTTGAGCTCAAACCAAAGGGAGTTACCCGATTTTAAGGTAATATCTTCACTTGAGTCCTTTTGTTTTATTTTTCTTCTCCACCCCCCTAAACTCTTTTTATTCCTTTATTTTGTAAAAACAATAGTATCTTAAATATACTAGGATGTTTTTATATTAAGTATTCGAGCTACACTTACACACACCTTCGTCTAATGGTTAAAGAACATACTGTTTCTGTTGATGGCAAATTACTGCCTCACGAAACGATGATTGTTCAATATTCTCTTAAAACCTTTCAAGGTGGCCATTTTTATGTCACTAAATTTATATATGATATATAATATTTTTATATTTTTCTTAAGATTCTGTATTTTTCATTTATGTCATACCTTTATGGCTTCCATTATGGGTATACGCGATATCTTCATTTTATGAAGTGCGGACTACCGCCCCCTAAAAGTGATTTGATTCATTAATACCATATGTGGCACGTATAAAGGATATATTTAATGATATTATATATGATACCATACTGGAATTAAAATACAATTATGTATCATTATGTTTTAATTCCATTAAATATGAAATAGAAATGGAAGTAGCGTTCATGTGTACGTACGGCTTACCGTCTCCATGAACGGTGCATTTCATTTCTTAACTCTAAATGTTATGTAATATTATAAATGCATGAATATACTGGATATATATAATATAAATTATATCTACATCATGAATACAATTATGGATATAATGGATATTTTACCACATGAACAACTTGTAATTATAAAGAGTTTATTTTTTTTGACTCAAGTACCAATGATCGTTAAAACGGCCACTATTAACTTAAATAATAACACAGTGTTCATGAAATGGTAATAAGTGATATAAAAGGAATAAGGAACTTGAAAATGGTTCTTAAGGAAGTAGAAATTAACTCAAGTTTATTATTCATGAGATTAATGAACGATCGAGTCAAGTCGGACCCGAGGTAAGGGATCCTACTCCTCTCTTTCTTTTTAAGTACACTCTTTTATGTCATTCCTTTTAAGCTCTTCTTTCTTTTGATTGGGATGTTATCTTATATTAATCCTACTGTACTTATTATGTTCATATGATTAGAGACCCTATTTTCTCTCATCAATCCATTTTTTAAGTTTTGAGTGGCGCCGTTAGGCTGCCGAATTTTCGTAAGAGATCTAACCTCTCTCTTTCTTTTTAAGTACTCTCCTTTATGTTACTTATTTTAAGCTCCTCTTTGTTATGATAGGGGATGTTATTATATATTCCTCTTGTTGTACATTTTATTTTAATATGATGAGAGACCCTATTTGATCTCATCAATCCATTTTTGGAAGTTTTAAGTGGCACCGTTAGGCAGCCGAGTTTTTGTAAGGGATTTTTCATCTCACTTTTATTCACGTGGGATTTATGCTACATTTGCCACAATTTCCATTGAGTGGTGTATGTACTACCCATTATTTTTCTCATTGTGTAATATAATTTCATTTATGAGTATTTACATCAATGTTTTATTGTCTTTCTTTCACGGGGTTTATGTTTCGAAAGTTACCCAAGTCGATAAGGGAACCTTTCACCCTCCTCTTTTTAAAATAATTCTTTTGTTATGTCTTTTAATTCACATTATATTATGTTGGGATATGTTATTCTATATACTTATTGATGTAAATTTTATGTACAAGTGATGAGATACCCTTTTTATCTCTCATCAACTCTTTTTCTAAATTTTAAAGTGACGCCGTTAGGCTGTCAAATTTTTGCAAGGGAACTTATTAACCCAATTTTGATTCTTTGGGATAAACTTGTACTCCTTGAATATTTCATACTATGAATATGTGTGAATGTCCTCTGATTGTTTTACACTTAATATCCACTTATATTTGGTGTATTCATTTGTCACACATAATTATGTACTGATCCAAGGATACCGTCTTTGTATGGGACTTCGTCTCAATCTCCTTTCATTGAGGCATATTTTGTTTTATACACAGCTTTCTTTTATACGGTGTATAAAACCCTTTGAGTTTTATGTTTATTCGAAAGGAATATTTTTTGTACGAAGCGTTTACTAAACAACAAAAGGAAATGTTTTTGTCATACGTATTCGGTGACAATGACTTCTCCGCCGCCGTAACCATTATTTGAGTTTCGGCTTCCTCTACAAGCCATACCTTCTTTTTAAAAGAAAAATAAATACCATGTTTTACTTTTCTTTTATTTTTGTATTGAAAATGGTTTTCATAATGTTTTTATATCAATTTGTTGTATTGATATCTTGTTATTGAAAGGTGGAAATGTTATGTTTCCTTTATGCATGTTTTATGTGATAAGATTATGTTATGGTTCTTGGGCATTGTTATGAAGACGGGTGGTTCCGTGATAAACTAAGGGTGGGTGAGACTGATATAGCTCTCCAATGCATTGGATAATGCGAAGGAGTGAAACGTTAAGGTTTCTCTGAAGAGATTTAGGGAATATACTGTGGTGGGTATTCCAAACGTAACCAAGAGGGTTACTCCCTACGTAAGAATGTTATGAATGCCTCAAGTTACCTTTTATGTCTTATGATTTCTATGATTTTTTCATGATTTGATATGCCTATGTTTTATGGGTAAAGTATGATTTCATTCTTATGTATATATGAATTCATGTTTCCTTTCCATATTTATATAACCCTTACTGAGCTTTTTATGCTCATCCCAAGTTTTTTTGAAATGTTTTTCACAGGTCAAGGGAAAGGTACATGATATGATGATAGTGTCAAGGAAGTGTCAAGAAAGAATCCATGCTTTATTTTTAAATATTTTTCCGTTGATGGGAAAAAATGAATACTATCTTTTATGTAACCACTTTGTTTAAATGTGGAATGTAATGCAAGTTTTATGATCTAATTCTCTAAAACTCTAAACCTGAAAAGATCCTCAATGTGTAATCTTTTAATAACTTAAGATTAAGTAAAGTTTAAGGCTAGGGCCTTATAATTATTAACTCTTATTATATGCATATTCATTACTTAACATTATGATCCATGCAAGAACTATAAATTTATAATGTCTTTAGAAGATTTGATCGGTAAACAACTAGTTTATAAAAGATCGATAACTTCTCTTACAAAGTAAGTTATATCTATCACCCTTAATAGACACATCATACTTAACAAAATTATACATATTATACAGAAAAGAAATGATAATAAAGGGTGAATTTAGATACTTGTTTAGGATAAACCAGGGAGATATCAATGATCATATATATATATATATAACATGTGTATAAAAAGTACGATAACATGTGATTATCCTTTGAAAAACATACCCAATAATTTTAAGATCATAAAAAAAGTCATGTAATATGGTGTGATAGTTCAAAGAACAAGAATAATAATGGTATCAAAGAACCTAATCCATTAGAACATAAAATATCCATATGATAATGTCGTAAAAGAGTGGAATAAAGTGTACAATAACTATAATCCTAGAAATATTATGTCAAGTCTACTCACTAAGATATTCATAACACGTTAGGATTAGGAAAAATACCCCTGTACCATATACAGTCTAGGGTTGACCACTCATATACCCTCTTCTAGGATTGGGAAAAACTTTAGTGTACCCTCTTTCAGGCTTGGGATAACCAATCATGTACCCTTTGATCTCTTAAAACATTAATTTTTAAGCTATTCATTATAGGTCTTTATAATTACACGAAAACCTCTATAATAATCATAAATCCATTCATATATATGTTAGAAGAACATAAAAACATTCATTTTAACTTAATAAGTGGAAAATAAAATAAGTTTCACTTTTATTTCATCATTATAACCATAAACCATCCAGAGAAACAATATTTTTTTTTCACTCAATCATATACCTAGTAAATCCTATGCTACATCAAAATATTTTGTCATAGATGAAAAATTCTTTTAAAATATTACTTGAATACTTATTGAGGAAAATACCCATTTTTTAAAGAATATTATAAAATATAAATATTTCATAAATATTAATGAATTATTTTTGTTTAAAGTAACCTTGGAAACCTATAAAGGAAGCTTCAATGCATTGAGAAGTCATGATGGAATAAAATTTATTTGGTGTTGGGTATGTTAAAATAATCATTCTTTTCACATATTAATTTTTTTTCAAAGTACCCCTTTCAGAAAATAGAAAGTAAATTTATTTTAAACCATTTTCTAACAATTAAATCATGGATAAAAATGAATTTTCAAAAAAATAATGAAATATTAAAAAAATCCTAGTATAATATTTAGAAAATAAGGACATAGAAGAAGAAATATTTTTGATGTAAGAGTGAAATAATTTAATTTTCTAATTAAAAACAATCGTCTAGTCTCTTGAGAACATAAAGTAAGGAAGGTGAAAGGAAAAAATATTTCTTATAAAATATCCAAAGGACAATATAATTAAAGATATTTATTATTAATGGTTTATATAATATCCTTCATGAGAAATTCAATCATAAAAAATCCTGATTAAAATGATATTGAAGCATAAATCCCTTACCACTTTGGTAACATTAATATCAAATCATCCGTAATGATAGAAACATATATGGAAATTTAAGTCCTCGTAACAAACATGATAATAATAATAAAATAAATTCATTTTTATTTTACCCAACACAATAAATAAATAAGTTATAAATATGTAACACATCTCATAGATATAAAATTGAGACGAAAATTCCTTACCTTGAGATTGACTTGAATAAAAATCACATTAACATCATATATAATAAATATATATTTATTATGGATATATAAAAGTGCCATTTATGTAATTATAATATTATATATTTTTCAGTTATATCATTTTAACACACATTTATTAATAATTATTTATTAAAATCGTTATTTATGTGTATTAACATTTAAATTTTTCTTGAGAATTTCAATTTGATAGTTGTGATCCTTGTACTTTATCATGGATACAGAATCTAAAAAATGTTAATAATGTTATAAAAATCAAATATATTCATTATTTATATATTTATAATCAACCATATAAGGTATATATTAAAAAATTAATTACAAAGTTCATTGATATGGTAGGCCTTACGCAGGTACAAATGTTGTTTTCATTTTTCAACCAATCAAATGAAAAAAAATCAATTATAAATCACCTTTATAGAATCATTATCATATCATATATATCATATATATAAATATATATATTCATGAAATATATCCTTTTTACCATACATGTAAATCATAAACAAAAAAATATATCTTATATCTTCATAGAGGTGGAGTCCACACGTATGCACAGTCAATGTTGTTATTTTGAAATGGATTGGAAGGTATGAAGTTGGATGAGATATTATAATTTTAAATTAAAAATTATTTTATAAATATCATATATATTTTATTATTTTCATATTTATAATGATCAAAATAAAATAGTGATGAAAAATGAATTTCTCTACTATATGGAGACGGTAAGCTATAGGTATGCACGAGTGATTTTTTTATTTCCATATGATGGAATGATGTGATATACTATTCATTGCATTATCATAACAATAATTAATTATATTAATGGTATTGAAGTTATTATTTTATAATGTATTACATGTATTTAAAGAAAGTATAATAAGAAATAAAATTGAAAAATCACAGTTATGAGTTATATTTATTCATTGAGAAACCACTTTTGGATTAAAAATAATTCTTGAAATATTAGTCTTTTGGAAAGATATAAATATATTGGATTTAGTAAAGGAATCTATGATTTTATTAGTGTAGTGATTCACTGTGCTGGAATGATCAAACATTATGGACAATGAAGAAGAGGTGACCTTTTATAAGTGAGGGGAGGTGAACTCTTTGAATTAATTAAAATTTTAAATTAATACAAATTAATTTTTGAGAAAAAATCACTATAATTTTATATAAATTGAATATATGATGAGGATGTTTTTAAATCTTCTCATCCAATAAAATTTTGATATGTTTAGGTAAGGTTTTTACCTTTATCAAATTATTCTAACCTCTGTTACCCCTTTTTTCAATTACCACCATATCAATGATTAAAATACAAGTGAACCATAAATGGATTGGGGTTGATATATTAAACCACATCCTATTAATTTTCACTATGATATGATTTTTAGGAGTTTTAAATCATTTAATAAAATACTGTTTAGTATAAAATATCATTAATGTTATTTTTGGGAAATATTTGAAATATTATAATATAATATGTGTGTAATTAATATCAAATGGTTCCAAAACGAATTGGATTAAAATATTATGAGTAAATGGTAATAACATAGTTACCCAAAAATTTTATAGGTCTTTATTCCAGTTTAGAACTTATCATTTTGTTTAAACCATTGGTTAACCAATATTAACCATAACTACGGTAAGGACGTATTGAATATTAAAGAGTTATAGTTATAACTTTGATGTAATGATTCGAAAAAAATGGACAAAAAATGAAATTTTAGACCATTTTTCATCCTTATTTTCTAATTTCTATATTTTAATGATTTTATATAATTCAATAAAATATTATTCAACATAAAATATATTTAAGGTCATTTTAAAAACTATTCACATAATTTTACTTTTAAAACAACATGATATAAATAAAATTTGAATATAAACTGTTCACACATATATAATATGTTATATATATCAAAACAATTTCAAGGACACTATAACTCACCCAAAATTTATTACTTTTCCACTTTTTAAAATTATATTTTGGACTTTTCTATACCTTTTATAAGCACCGAGATGGCATTGTGTAAGAATTTAAGGTAATTATTTGATCAATAAAAATTTAAAATAAATTACCATGACAATAAAATAATTTATATATCAAATAACCATTTAAAGAAAAACATTATTTTCATGTATCACTATCAAAAAAAATTATAGATATTAAAATTAAGAGATTGAACTTTTGACTTTATATTTATATAGAATAATATATAAGTCATTTTAAAAGAAAATTGGCACTTAACTTCTTTAAATTTGAATATTGAGTGAGGATGGTAGGACCCCAGTGAACCAATATAATAAATTAATGTGATATGATTATTTTCAGTGTTTATCATATTACTTTTAACCAGAATTTCTGATTTTACCCTTACTATGGTGACAATATTTACCAAGGTTACTATTTATAATGACAAAAAAGAGACATATATACCAAATTTAAATCTATATATTCAATGTATGGAACCCATTTTATATGAATCAATTTATATAAGTGGAAGAAATCTATAAAACTATAAATACATAAAACAGAAGGAAAATAGTTTTTTGAGAAATGCATTTTTAATCACAAAAATAAACATATACCAAAATCATGTTTTATATTGATTAATAACTATTTAATTATATTTTAAGTAATAAAAGAATATTTGGGAATATTGAAGTTAAATTTCAAATATTTACAAGGATAATAGATAAAAAGGGAAAAAAATTACAAAAATTGTTATTTTTCAACATTTACATAAAAATCACTCTATTCAAAAAAAAATTAAAAAAATTCACCCTATGTTATTTTTTTTATTTTTGAAAAAATAATTTCATTTTTTAAAGCATAATTTCTAAAAGAGGAATAATTTTTTTATAATTTCCAAAAAAAAGTGTAAAAGAAATCAATTTTTAAGAAAAATCATTTTTGAAACATAAAATTACATCACTGAAAATTTGAAGCATATTTACAAAGAATTATTCTACACATTTTTATTTATTAGGGATAATATAAATATATTTCTTAATAAATTTATTAATATTCATACCCACTAATTCAATAGATTGGTCACATGTAAATAATATTCTTTTATTATAAATATAAATTTACTTAAACTTACGTGTTGTGTTAAGTAAGAAATCAAGTATATTATTATATTGAACTAAATTTATAGGGTTTTAAATTACCCATATATAAATTGTATCCTAAAATTTTAAAATTTATATCGGTAATCAAGTAATTAACATTTGAAAATACCTATGTTGAAAAGCCACATCATAAAAAGGGTTAAAAAAGATTCCTATAAGAAAGAGGGAAAAGGAAATAAGTTCATTTGGAATAACACAAAACAATGCCTCCAAAAATAAAAACATTAATGAGAATTCAAATTATAGACATGGGTGAAAATGTAATGTATAAAAAATGATAGTGGGTGATAGAGAACATGTTCATGCAAAATATAACGACCAAAAAACCATAAACCATTGAGGGGTGAAAAGACTATAAATTAATCAAAAATGACGGGAAAAGGACAAAAAAAATTATTTTAAATAATTTTCTTAAGGTCAAGGGACTCATTTAGCATCAGGATAGTGAACATGATTAAATTTAATAACTTTATTTAATTATATTTATTAAGAAAAATATCATCATATTGTTGTGCTTTGATGAATTTCCACTTCATCTCTTATTGAAAGATGGATTTTTAAGCCTCAAAGACAAAAATTAACTTCTAACAGATCATAATATCAATAAAATATGAAACAAAATTTCTCAAAAAATTTAACAAAAATAAAATGTATATAACAATTTGTACAATATAATACATTAATCCCTAAAACCTAAATAATTTCATTAAAAATTCAACTTAATCAATTCCATAAATAGTTAACCTTAAGACTCCTATAAAGTATTACTACCTATATTTAAAACATAAAATTTGAAAAATTTGGTCAAATTTTTTTTTCATGATCAACATAAACAATTTTCCCTAACGAAAATAAATTGCCTCACTATTTCACTTACTATACATGTGAATAAATTGGTCATATATTCTCTTAAAACATATTAATAACATGAATCATAAAAAAATCAATAAAAACATATATTCTTCAAAACAAATTAACTCAATTTTTATTACTCAAAAAATAGTATATGGAGTATGTCCCGTAAATCTAAATATGGGATAAACTTCATCAAAGATGACCTAAATAATGTTTTCAACAAACCACTAATAAATATCAAGGTTACTAAAAATATTACATATATATAAGCAATGTTAACAATCTATTTATCTCAACTAAACATTATTATCTCAATATTGGGAACATATTATGGGTTATCTTTCCTTAGATCATGTGTTTTAAATAAAATACCTCCATAAAACTAAATCTGTTTTACTGTTCATTAGTACCATTAAAAATATTATATAAAATTATAAAATAAAAAATACTATAGAATAATATAAAGTGTTTTGTGCTTCTTATAACCAAAATACCATTGATAAAAAATAATTCATAAACATAGTAATTTAATCCAAATACATAAACACTTAAATACTTTTACATTAAAGATTGAAATAGTATATTTCCTTCCATGGTCTAGGAGTTAACCATTATAGGAGGGAACTGACTTAGATAATAACCATGTTCTCCACAATTAAGACAATGAACTATAAAGTGGTCCCAATGATAAAATTTATTTCCCTATATACAAATCTTCATTTTTCATCAGCAATTCATTTCTCTAAGCTATTTATTTCACATATAATGTATTTTACTATTCATTTGAGAAATCCTCATTAGTTTCCCTTTGAAAATATCTAAGTTAAAGGAAATTATGCCTCTTTTCCCCCATGGTCTGCACCACCCAAGCTCATAGTGAACTCTATTTTTCTATTCTTATATGAGTCCAAGAGTTGGTTATGGTGTAGTTTGTTAATAAAATATCATGCTAAATGATTTAAAATATTCAGAATTTCATTCACTTTAATCATCATCCCATTTTTTTTCTCAGAATCATCATATGTTCTATCACATTCAGCTTCAAAATTATTCCTTTTGGTTCCATACATTGAATAAAAAAATAATAGTGAGAAAAATGAAAATCATATCATTTATATTATGTCTAAATAATGACACATTATTTTTAATATATGACAGATTTGGTTTATACTTGATCATCCATGGCCGTCATCTAATCAAATCCTTCATAATGGCTCCAATGGAAAATGTAAATCAACCTAAGAATATCCCCTAGGAGTGTCAAACCCTGTGTATTTTATAGAAACACTCACCATTCCCCATAATAATAGTTGAAATATAATTAATTAAATCTTTTCAATTTTATTACCCCTATATACATATGTGTTAAAAACACATCCAATTTTATTATTTATAAATGAATTCATTGTTAGAAAAACCACATAATTTCTATATTATCAAAACTTTAAGATAATATCCAATTCTTAGGCTTATCCTCATGCTATTTTCTAAATTAATGTAATCATAATCACTAAATATTAAATAATACCTACTCAAATTCCAACTATATAAACCCATACTCTTCAAACAAAAATACCACATCTTTTTATAAGAATATTCATTATATTACATTTTGATTCATGCTAAAACAATAAAGTCTTAGTGTCTTTGGAAATATAGATAAATAAAAAATTCATTCATAAAATATCTATATCTTCTCCCACATAGTACATAATAACTAGCACACTTTTTAGACACATCATACATAAAACATTTCTTCATATCCTCATAAAAATAAAACATAATAGATAGAGAGTTTGAATGTTCAATAAGGATAAAAAGAGAGATATCCTTGATTATTTATACATAACATGAGAAAAAGTTTATGATAACATGAGATCAACATTTTAAAATCAATCCTAAAAATTATTATACCATAAATATGATTAATTCCATAAATATTTTTAGTTCATAAGAGTTGAATCATAAATAGATAAAAGAACTCTATCCATGAGAACATAACATTGTAAGAAAATAAAGTCATAAAACTGTGGAATTAAAGTATGAAATAATCATAATAATATAAATATTATGTCCTTGTTACCCACAAAGCCATTTTTTAAAAATTATTCATTTTCTAACCACCCATGTACCTACTTCAAGATTAGGATAACCTCATTTTTACTCTCTATCATGCAAGTGATAACCTCACATGTACCCTATTTTAGGATTGGGATTACCTCCAATGTAACATTTACCCAATTCATTGTTGGGATATATAATTACTAGTTCACCTATATCATAATTATAAATACATTCATATGTATTCTAGAAGATTATAAAAAAAGCATCATAACTAAACCAATAGAAAAGAGAATCGGGTTGATCGATATTTCATCATCATAACAATAAACCATCTAGAAAAATAATAATGATTTTATCATTAGATCACATCCCTAATAAATACCTAGTGACATCAAAGGATGCTATTAGAGAAAAAATTACTTTTATGTTAATTGAAATAATTCTTAAAGAAAACTCCATTTTTATTTTTATATTAAAATTTGAAATATAAATGTTTTTAAAATATTAAGAACAATATTTTCTTGTAAAATTACCCTAGGAACATTTAATGTAATATCAAAATCATTGAGTGGTCAGGACCCTGTGAAATCCTATGTATTTCATGTATGTTAAAATAAATATTCCATAAAAATTTATTAGAAAGTTAAAAGTATCTCATTTGGAAATTAAAAAAAATTAATTTAAAAAAAATAAAAAAAACTAGTCATGTGTAAAAATTAACTTATAAAAGTATATTTTAATAGTAAAAAATTATTTAAAACATTTTTATAAAACATGGATATTGAGAAAAAAGGATTTTTTTTCCAAAGAGATAAATAATGTAGTTTTTCTGAAAAAAAAAATTCATTAATTATATTGAATACTTGAAGATTGGAAAATGAAAGGAAAAAATGAATTATTAAGGAATAATATATTATCGGTGATTTAAATAGATTTATTTGGAAAGGTAAATATAATTTTATTTATTGTAAATTCATGAATAAACATTGTTAATTAAAATGAGATTAAAACTTAAATCTCTTACCAATATGGTAACATTCAAATAAAAAATATAGATGGGTAGAAAAATATATGTATATTTAAATAAAAATAATTTAAATTATAATAATCATAAAAGTAATTCATAGTAATTATATAAACCACATAAAATAAATAAGTGGATAATATGGTATGTGTTATAAATTAATTAATGTAAGACAAATATATCTTACCTTGAGTTTGAATTCCTTTAAAATCATTTTAAATTATTGTATAATATTTTTAAATTTAGTATAATTATCTCAATTTATCATTTAAATACTCATAATATCATTTATGATAGACTTATAATATTTATACATTAATTTATTATTAATTTCTTATAAGAATAATTATTTCTTGGTGTTGACTATTTTGTTTTTAATGAGAATTTTGGTCCATTAGTTTCAGTCCTTGTATATTGATCATGGTTCCATTATCTCTAAAAATTTAATCATGATATAAAAATAATATATATTTATTAGTTATATATTTATATTCATCCATAAAATTTAGAGATAGAAAAACAAACTTCATTTTTAATAGAGATGGTAGGTCGTAGATAGACATGAACATTTTTTTTACTTTTCGATGGATTGAGTCAAAGAATGGTATATAATAATTAGCCTTCAAAAAATCATTATTTAATTATATATATATATATCAAATATGTTAATTAAATGTATCCTTATTACCATCAATGTCAAGAAAATTAAAAAATATATCACATCACTTCGTGGAGGTGGTAGCCCACACGTACAAACAAGTGACATTTCCATTTTCCAAAGAATTAGAACATAATAAGTTAGATATTAATTTATAATTATAGAATAATAATTATTAAATAAATATAATTTATATTCATTATTTAATATTTTTATCCATCCACTTAAAATGGCGATTAAAAATGATTGTCACTGTTGTGTGGAGACGGTAAGTCGTGCATATACACGAGTGATGTTTTTTCATTCTTTGTGATGGAAGGAATACATAAAATGATTACCCATAATCATAATAAAAATTAAATATACATAATTAACTAAATTAATTATTTTTAAGGGATACAATGGATTTTTCGTACGTATAATATGAAACAAAATTGAAAATTCTAGGTTTAATGATTTATCCCTTCATTGAAAAACCAATATTGGATCAAAACTTAATCAAAGAAAGGGTGGTTTTTAGAAAACAATAATATATAGGATGTGTTGAAGGAATATATGATTATATTTTTTAATGTATTTGTTGATATATAATTCTCAAACCTTGTGAATAATTAAGGAGAGATACTTCCCTTTTATAATTGAGGGGAGTGGCACTCTAAGAATTACATTATGTATTAAATTAATAATTATTATTTATAAAGTAAAAATATATCCAAATTGATATATCGAAAACATATGGTGATGTTGATTTAAAATACTTTAATCCAATAAAATTTTGACAAGTTTAGTATATTTTCCCCCTTATCTCTTTGATTTAACCACACATAATGCCCTTAGAAAATTACCATAATATCAATATTTTTAACTCATTATGGGTGAATAATGTTACTATAAAATGGAAAGTTTCTCATAAATGGATCGTGGATGTTATGTTAACCAATATCCCATTAAATTATTTTAATATATATATTTTATGAATTTTAAAACATTTAATTTTTTTTATTAAATCTTATTAATATAATTTTTGGAAATATATAAACTATTATAACATAATATGTGACTAATTGATGTAAAATGAATCCAAAATGATATGAATTTTAATATAAGCAGTATATGTCTTTAATATAATTACCCAATCATAAATTTATACGTTTTTTTATCATTTAGGACTTTTATTTTATATTAGCTATTTGTTAACTGATTTAAACATTAATTTTGGTAATGATCATTTCAATATTAAAGGGTTATAGTTTTACTTTTAAAGTTAAAATCATTTCATAAATATATAAGGGTTGAATTTTAGACCATTTATAATTATAATTTTTATATATGAATAATTTTATTAATTTTAAATTATTTAATAAAATATAATTTAACATAATATATTTTTTATGTCATTTTAAGAACTATTCACCTAATTAGATTTTGAAAACAAAATAAAAATTATATAACATGAATATAAAACATTAAAACATATCTAATATGATATATTTATACTAAAAATTCATGGGACACTTCTCCACAACCAAAAAATATTACTTTTAATGTTTTTAAATTTATTTACTTGACTTTTCTATTGCTTACACATGCATTAATCATCATTGTGTAAGAATTTTAAATAATAATTTAATTTCTACAATTTAGAAATAAATTAACATGATAAAAAATAATTTAATTTAAGAATAAAAATTTGAATCCAATAATAATATTCTTTTTATCCGGATAAAAAATTTAATAGATATTAAAAGTAAGTGAGTGACATTTTTAACATTATATTTACTTAAAATATTATGTAATTCATTTTAAAATAAAAATAGCATAAAAATTATATAAATTATACTCATGGATAAGGATTATAAAACCCTAATAATTTAATTTATTAATGGAATGTGTTGTAGTTATTTTTATACCCTATGATAATTTTTTAAACCAAAATTACATGATTTACGCTTACCGAGGTGACAATATTTTCTTTAGATATAATTAATAATGGCCAAAATTAAATGGAATATAGTATAATTTTTTTAACCAATTAATTACAATTATGTAATACATTTTTCAATATTCAATTTCTTGAAGTGGAATAAATCAATCTTAATATAAATGTGTAAAACACAAAGAGGATGAGTTTTTAGAAAAATGCATTTTTAAGCCTAAAAATGAACGTATTCCAACATAAAGTATAATGTTGATTTATATTTAATTATTTATAATATATATAATTAAAATCATTTTTATGTTAATTTAATATTATATTCAAATCATAATGAGACTGTTAAATGAAAAAAATGATGGCAATACAAAAATTTGATTTATCATTTTTCACTAAAAAAATATTTTCCATAAAATCTTGTATTATCATCCTAAGAAAATTTTGATATGTTAATTTTAAAAATTAAGTGAATTTTGCAAAAAAAAATTCTAAAATTTGTAGAAATTCTTTACATTTTCCACACAAAAAACACACTAAATTTCATTTTTTATGAAAATGAATTTCTGAAGCATAAGATGAATTCACTAAAAATTGAGTTCTTATTTTCTAATAATTATTTAATAAATTCATATTTAGTAGGAGTAATATACATAATTTTTTTAATTCATATATTCATATTCATCGATGTTAATTTAGTAGTTAGGTGAAATTTAAATAAGAGTATTTTCATAATACATCTCAATTCACATAAAGCTTGTTGTTATGTGTTCAGGGAGCTATTGAGCATATTATTCTTTTATAATAAATTATTGAGGTTTTAAACATTCATCCACTTTTACATGAAAAATAAATTTTTATATTTAATTATTTTAAGTAATTCAATTTGTTCCATTTTCATCACTATAAAAGGAAACAACCTCTATTCTTTTCATCACACAACCATGAGAAACTTAGATCGAGAAAACCCTACCAAAATCTACCCCCAAAAACCATATATATTTTCTAGAGGTATTTGTTTTCCAAAAAATACCAACCTTATATCCCTTAAAAGGTTATCAAAAGGAGCTCTTTCAAATGAAATGTAATTAATTTAACTGAAAACTTTCATTTTTATTTTTTCCTTTTCCACCTTTAGTTATGACCTTACAATTCCAATATAGTAACACCAGTATCTACCATATACTGAGATTTTAAAAAAATTATGAAATAATATTTATCCATCTACATTACCCTAAAATTAAAAATAGAAGCATCACTAGAGTTTATAGTTGACTACCACCTCACAAATCAATGTAATTCTTTCCATCACCACCTCACATAGTTAATGATAATGATGAAACTAATGAATATATTTAAATATCATAACTTAATTATGATTCTATAAATTTAAAATATAATATAATTCCAAAAACATCAACCCATTAAAATGTTTAATGTCTCCCATGTGTAAGTGTGGACTACCACCACCACGAATCGATGTTATTCATTATTCATGTCCACATTTCATAAAACATTCAAAATATAAATGTTATGAATATATATATACATATTAAATCATTATGGGGATGATGAATCTACAATATTTCAAGAAGAAATATAACTTTCATGATGAAACATGCATGAGAAAACTAAAGGGTTAATACATGAAATGATGAAAATAATGAATGATTGTTAATGATCGGGTGATAAGATAATATTAATGGATCATATATGATATCATAAATATCTATATGGTCATATTAGGAATTAATAACAAGTATTAAACCATTAAATAGTATTTTAATACACATTCTACAAAATTTAAGCGTAAGCTAAGGGGTTTCTTAACTCATTTTACATTCATTGGGTTATACAACTTCTTTATTACCGATGTTGTGCCATGATTATGTGTGTAATTAAATATGATTATTTATGATTTATTTCTAATTATAGTGCGTTTATATCATAATATTACACATTATCACTTCATGGATTAATTTTAAATTTAATGATATGATCATTGTAATTGATTTCATCTCAATTTCCACACCATTAAAGAATATTTGGTATTATGCATCTATTTTTTTTATGTGGTGTTCATACTTCCCATTTTATGTATATAAAATCAATATCTATTTATTCATTTTAATTAATGTTTCAATTCAATTATACCCTTTAAATGGGATATATATTTTTAATGTTTCTAAAGAGGTAAGAAATTAATTTACAATTTCATTATTTGGGATTATATATATTTTCCATTGGAGGAAAAATTTAATATACCCTTTATAAAATAAAAAAAATTATACTATGGTCATTTAAGTATTTGTAATATTTTATTCCAAATCTTCCTCTCTTTTTTCAATATAATAATGAAAATAAATGTTTAAAAGAAAAGCTGGTATTATTTCTCTTTTTGAACAGGTATATTTTTCCTCTGTGTCCCTATTTTTCAAAATTATTTGAAAAGTGACCTATTATTTATTGAAATTATTTATTATTGAGATTGTTTTCCATAATTTTCTTAATTTTTTTAAATGAATATTTAAGAATATTTTAAAAAGGGTTATATTCAACTTTATTTACAGTAAATTAAAATGATTATTTATTTTTAACCTATACAATTTTTATAAATTTTCCTGAGGAAAATACAATTTTATTTTATTTGGATCATTCTAAAAGTATTAATTTGTCTAAAAAAATTATTTAATGGAAATTTATTTTAAAATTTTCTCTTTCATTTCATCAATTCCCTTTAATTCTTTATTTTACTACAAAATTTAATTTTCTCATGAGTTTGTGATCATCTATAATCTCCTAATTAATTTTAAGGTTATTAAAATTATCTTGAAACATTCACTTTCTTGTGATAATATTTCATAAGACATAACCATAATATTTTTATAATGTATATTCCTATTTTCAAAACTGAATTCTATTTCTATGTAAAATGGTTTATTAATAATGTTATCAAATTAAATATGCAAATATTTATGTTCTATATTAATTAATCAATAATGTTATTTTTTTAAAAAATATTATTGTTTAGTAATTCAATTGATCATTATATATATGAATAATGCATTAGAAATGTAGTGATGGTTAGTATAAATAATTACAAATAAACTCAATGAATCAATATATCTCATGTGAAAACCCAGTTAGATAGCCTTTTTAAAAGAATTTTGGTATATTCCTTTCCATTGTTAAAATTATCTTAATATAAAACATGGTGATAAATATATCTAGATGTTTGAGATCATGATGTCCTACAATATTCATCTTCTTTGTTGAGAATTTAGTCACTATTATCCATGATATTATTACATTAATATTATACATGGATGATTTTTATGCTTATGTTATGGTTTAAATGGAATTTGTTATTAGTTGTTTTTTATACTATTGATTATACCATATTTAATTATGATATATTCCTCTTCATGAAAAAGTTACTGAGCATTCGATATCTCTATTATTCTTTTTATATCCCTAGGATTTGAAGAATAAATCATTCAATGAGTGTCTTGGATGCGTGATTTTTTGTTTTATCACGATTTATATTTTATAAACAATGTAAAATGGGAATCATATATGTATATAGTTATTCAAGACTCCTAAACTAATCAATATTTAGTGATATGATCCATTTTATTTTATTCTAATGTGATTAAGTAGACACCGATATTGGGTTACTAGAGCTGGGGTTGTCACATGATGCTCATCATCACTGACCATGATCCCTGAATGATCATATCATCAAGATAACCACATGTTTATCCACTATCCAATTTTTTCTGAAAGTATTAATATGTTAAACATACTGAAAATGTACACAAAATTAAACCAGTTATTCTCAGATTCGGTCATCAAAATGATAATGTCCTTTAAAATGAACCATGATGCCAAAGAACTAGCACTCAAGGTACCTTCCTCAAGAAAACAAAGGCATCTTTATACTATTACAATACTGGATAGCACTTCTAACGAATCGGTTAAATAACTTGAAGAACCAACCAGTGATTCCTACCTTTAAGGCTCTCACAAACTCAAGAAAACACCTCTCAAGGGTTTCCTTTGATCATCAAAAAGGTTAGGACTCGCTGAATACTAAGTTTCATCACAAGGTCTCTAGTTCCACCAACCCAGACCATAAACGATGGTTTCACTAGGGTAAAAAATCCTTGTCCAAACTACATGACCACTTCCCATGATCATTTGACATCCTATGTGATTAATCTTTCTAAGGGATTCACAACATAATAATATATCATGATAACCCAACTACCTACCAAGGCACTAATCCTCATTAATAATCTATAAAAATGAATAATACCTCAATAATATCAATATCAAGATGACCCCCATGACATTATTTAGGATGATCAGTGTTAGGGAATCATATAAATGATATTTATCTTGAAATAATTTCATTCCATGATAAATGAGAAAACAACCTATAGGTTTTTATTGAAAAAATAAATAATTAAACCTATATGGAAACAACCAACATGGTGTCTAAAGTAAATAAATCAAGTTATTATAATGAATAACTCCCAAAAAACCCATCCTCTCAAAGAATTATTGGATTATACTACACTCTAGAGGATCATGTCACATAACACAGGTGTACACATTAAATTGACATAACCATAATATGAATTATATCCAAAAAACCAACATCACATGGTTTATATGTGTAGAGTTTAATTCTAATGTATATGGTAAAATACTATATAGTTTCATATTGATACATTAAATAGATGAATATATTTTTTACTGAACTTTATAGGGTCTGTCTCTGAGGCCTTATATATCATGTTCTATACTCATCCCCGATTCAAGGGACTACTCTATAGTAATTTAAATTTATTTTTTCCATATTATCCACATTTATTAATGAAAAAATAAATTTCATTATTTCAATTCATCTGAACTATGTAAAATTCAACAAAGTGCATACATTAGAAAACAACGTATGAGTAGACCTTGACAATTTAAACAAATAAGACTATATATTCAATGGAAATAATCACACTAGTAGGACAATATCATATAAATTGTATATGTATGATATAATTCATGAGATTCCTATTAACTCTACAGGCTGGGATAAAAAATTACAACTATCTTATTACCAACATGTCAGGAGATAAATATCCAATAACTGATAAATAATAAATATCAAACATCATGTGCGTCACACTAAGTGAAAATTCCAAAACCCAAGAACATCATTCCCCTCCCATGATAACATGTAATTCCCCTAAAATGGTTTTAATAATGAACTATGCTCAGTTCTATCACAAACTATGACACATTCATATGAACCCACTAATACATCTCCCTTAATAATAAAGAAAAAAAAATCACTGATATAGGTTTGTTGTTCCCTGACTTGGATCACTCTGAAAATTTTCTAGTTTAGTGGGGGTTTAAGGAGGTACCATGTGGAGTCTATTCCTCATGTATAAAAGAAATAAATAATGGTTAATAACTAAATATTTTAAAATTTAATTATATAGGCCAATAATTAAAATGAACATGATATAATTATATGAAATTCCATATACAAATCAATCATCCAAGATAAGAAAATAAATAGAGACTTGGATGACCGATCACTGGGCTGATAAACATATATGAAACCCATAAAATAAGATAATATGTGAGTATCCAATACATCTATGATCCATACCACATCCCAATCATATTTCCTCATCTGAGTTTTCATGCTTGACCATGTTAAATCTAAAAAGGGTCAGTATCCTTACCTATGATCGTAATAACTGTGAGATAGATTCTTAGTTACCCATATATAATGGATTCTTATATAGGGTGTGAGTACATAACTAAATAGGTAACCACCATCGATGTACCATACAAAAAATTATAAGACGTGATATTCTAATGTGAATTTCTATACAGAAATAAATAAACAAACTCTTAAACAAAAACAAATAAATAACAACAAAAAATATTATTTCATCATAATGTCAAAATTTCTATAAGAACATAATGATGATAATATCATACCTATAACCACTTAGGAGGGCTATATCCATCTTTATTACAAGTACCCAACGTTGATCTTTAGGTATTTAACACCAAATGACCATACCTATATTGATTAGTGTCAGAGTGTCTCTGAGAATGAGCATCACCTATATGGGGACCTCTATCAAATATCTAGGGATCCTATGAAAAAACCTCCGCCATTATGATTATTACACCCTAAGGTGTCACAAAAAATCACTCATAGTTAAGCCAATATGCTGAACCCTTGGTAATAATTAGGAATTCTTTATGTTTGAAATATGACTAATTTTTAGGAGTTGGGGGGCTAGGAAATCCTATATGTCTTGAAATGATTGACTCTAGGGAGACCTTGGAAGTCAGATGGAATAACCTCTTAGATCCTATGATGTGACAACCATGTCCTGGTGACAGCACAACCACCCTGCCTTAACATGGTCGTCGGGTCCTTGCCCACCAAGTACCCCCAGTTGCCCCGCAGACACGTGGGGCCCACCCTAGGGTCCACCCACGTGCCCGAACGGTTCATATGACTAATGACATTCCCCACATGCCAACACATGTCCTTTCTAGTGTGCTTTTATCCTCACTCACACACACCCTGAGAAACTTCCCAGGAGGTCACCCATCCTGATCACTACTCCAGGCCAAGCACGCTTAACTATGGAGTTCTAATCAGACAGGCTCCCGAAAAAGAAGGTGCACCTTGTTGACATGAGTCATATCATTTAGTCATTTAACCCTTTATCATTTGAGGATGTTACAATCACCCCCCCTTTAGAGCACAACGCCCTCGTTGTGGGCCCATAACCCACAGGTCCCAGGATCGAAACCTGGCTCTGATACCAAATGTGACAACCGGGTCCTGGTGATAGCACAACCACCCCGCCTTAACATGGCCGTCGGGTCCTTGCCCACCAGGTACCCCCAGTTGCCCCGCAGACACATGGGGCCCACCCTAGGGTCCACCCACGTGCCCGAACGGTTCATATGACTAATGACATTCCCCACAGGCCAACACATGTCCTTTCCAGTGTGCTTTTGTCCTCACTCACACACACCTTGAGAAACTTCCCAGGAGGTCACCCATCCTGATCACTACTCCAGGCCAAGCACGCTTAACTATGGAGTTCTAATCAGACAGGCTCCCGAAAAGGAAGGTGCACCTTGTTGACATGAGTCATATCATTTAGTCATTTAACCCTTTATCATTTGGGTATGTTACATATGATCTATATATGGGCATCCAATAACTGATGACTCCATATAAAAAAATATCACTGATGTATCCACGAAATCCCATCGAGGTGATGAAACTATCACCCTCATGATTTCCAACATATATGGTTAGGGATATATTCCCACTTGACACATTATATAATCACTTTAATCATGATATTCCTAGAAATTTTAAATTTTCTAATAGCATCACCATTTTAATACCAGGAACCTCTAGCACTCATAATGGTATCACAATGTTATAGGAATATTAAGTATCTTGGAAATTTATATGTGTACTCTATCACTTAGGATATGATGTTGGATCATTGGAAAAACCTCTTGGCATCCATGACTACATCATCCATATACATTGGATTATAGATAGACTAGGAATCCACCCCCAATATATATCATGAGACAAAATCCTAAAAGTAATAGGCTTCTTAGGGCCCCATCCATCTCAAAATACAACTCTGGGGCATCTCATGTGATCAAATCATTACTAGACCCACCATAAAATTCCCATGCATCCTATGATATTACATATCATTAAATATAACAAAATATGGGATGGAAAAACACCGATGACCATCATCAAGAAACAGACCCTTCAAGATTACATGCTATTTTAGGTTATTATTTTTCACCAACAACCATCAATACCCATAGATATATGAACCAACACAAGTTCAGTCTATCAATCAGAAAACCACTCAGGTCCCCCATGTTATAATATTGGTAGAGGCATACTTCTTTGGAACCTCAATCAATAAAGGTCTATTGGGTCAACACCTAATGCTATGAGGAAATCAAATCCCATGGAATTATCAATAGCATGGAATGACCTCACAGACTACAAGGGGTTATCCACATAGTCAACAGTCAAGGAGATGTCTCAAGACTTATCTCGGTTGTCAAGATCTCATGAGGTTAGTCCACTCACCCAATTAGTCATTCATATCCCATCGTATATCCACTAAGGTTAAGTCACCTCATACGATATGGCTAACTCCTCACACCAAAAATGAAGTTCCTAAATTATATAGGGTTATCTAAGTCAGATCGCCCATGAAAAGTGTTGTAAAAAGATCTTAAGAAGGGCCATTAGAATTACTCATTCATTCATTAGTTACTATCCCTTAGGAGGGACTCCTTTTTCCAAGTCAAATGTTCAAGATCATAGCCTTAGCCATAATAGGTCGAGACATTGATCCATAGAACAATGACCTGTATTGCATTTTTTCTCTAGCTTGGTTCCAAGAATGGACACATTGACTGATTGAAAATTTAATTAATTATTAACTAAGATGAAAAACATCTATCAATCCATTACATAATTAACCAGGTAACCACCTATAGTTGGGAGATTATATGTAACCATGAATCATAAAATGATAATGGGGAATATACTATAGTGTGAGTACCGAAACCACCTACATAAAATTGAATATTTTCCAAAATAATATGAGCGACTAGTAGCTCTACCAAGGCCCACTGAGGTTCTCTCATTCTCAACCAAACTTGCACCAAAACACTATCCCACCTCTCTAAATCCATGTCACTAAAATAAATTAATTATATCACATAGTAATAACTAAACCAATTAATTTAAATCATAATATTCTATAAAGACTCATTAGGTTTTTGTGTCACACAAAAACCATGTACAACCAGTCACGGAAGACCTTTAATAGAAGTCCAGTACCAATATGGACCAAACCACTTAGTGCCAAAATAATTCACATGTTTAATTTAATTTAATTTAAATGAAACCCTTAAAAATATACAAAACAATATACTATTTACAGAATAGTGAATTATGGAATTAATACATTGTCTTGGTATACCCCTAGAGAGGATGGAAAAAATGCACCATGAGAATTGGTCAGTTTCATAGTGCTCTTGTGGAATCACCAATGATATTCTATGCGGAGAAAATATAAATTAATAATGAAGTAAGGAGAGATCAAATGAGGTTGGAGGATACTATAATTTACCCATATTCACAAATATATCTATATAAAACACATCCCGAATAAGGGGTTATCAAGGTTTAAGGGAGGAGGGTCATCCTTAGTTTGCATGATAAATAAGAAGGAAACATTGGGATTCTGCCATCTAATACTTTTGGGATAATAAATATAATTCTAATCCCTTTACAGATCTATGGATGGTTGGTGGTTTTCTGAAACCACCATGGCCTCTCTAGAGGGTCTCTCTAGCCCCCAAGACTACTCTACAACCTTAAAATTTATTTTAAAATTTTGTGTTGTAATGTTCAAAATTCTAGAAATTATTTTCAAAACTCATTTAAAAACCTAAATGTCCACAAAAAAATATAGATTAAAATTTATTTGGAATTTTTCACACCCATATGAAAAGGTGTCTTCATGGAATAATTCATATAGGTTTTTAAATGGACATAAACAAGAATATATTATAATTAATGGATCTATGTAAAGATAATTTATTATAATATCAATAATAAATAAGTAAAATTATATTATTTATATATTATAGAATTGGTAAATAAAATTAATGAATAATAAATATGTGAATAAAAAAATAATAATCAATGAAAATGAATCATTACTTATAATGAAAATCATCAATTTCTCTATTTGAAACATTACCTGTTTGTAGGACATAGTGTTTCTCATTCAGACCAAGGGATTCCAAAAATAATATTGGATTATTAGAAATGGGATTTGGGATTATATTGGATAATAAATATAATTGTAGGATTTCATTGGAATTTGGGGATGTAATATATTCTTATAGAAGGGAATAAGTGGAATATTTTAAAATCCAAATTCCTTACTGTTTAAGGAATAAAAATTTGAAAGATAACTAACTGATAAATAGAAAAATATATATTAGTAGTTTATTATTTATCCACACAATTCAATGACAATGTTTCTTGATTTTTGAATATTTTATAAATAATTTCTCTTTTTCTACCATGTGTACTAACTGCCGATCTATTTTAACTCACCCTAGTAAATTATTTCTAAATCAGTTATTAAATAGAAATTTTTCCATATTTCATTATAATAATTCCAAATAATAAATAATTTTTTTAGATTAATAGTGAAACAATTTGAAATATATTTTTTAAATGAAAAAAGGTAATATAATAATAAAAATAATATTGTGTTTGAATAAAAAAGTTTTCATTGATAATGAATAATTTTTTTATTAAATATCATTTTCAATTATTTATTCTATATTAATTATTCATTTTACATATATATGAAATATATAATTATTATTATATTTTAAATATGACTAGTATTTCAATCATGTGTTCAAAGTGATTGCAGTAGATACTTAAAAAAATAACCTAATGTTAATTTTAAAAAGAATAATAGTTTGAATATTTGGTGTAAAATAATGAAATAAAAATAAATTAATTAAAAAATGAAGATAGATCAAAATTATTAAAAAAATTAATTATTATTTATAACAAGTGAAACATAAATTAATTAAATAATGGATGTTGTAGCCGAAAAATATTTCAAAGGTTTAAAATGGGTTTTTTAAATTAGATATATATGTTTGTGTGAAAATTATGAAACATGATTTACATTATGTTATTTTTTTTGTTATTTGGTATTGTAACTAGAAACTAATATAAAAATAGTTAAAATTTAAAAATAAAAAGATTAATGGTAAATCAAATAAATAATTTATATATAAATGGGTAAATTATAAGAATCAAAAGGTTAATGGAAAAACTTTTCTTAATATAATAAATGAAAATAAATTAATAATATTTTTCATTAGGTGGTGTAACACCCTGATATGATAATATATGAATTTATTCAAATAATACACTATTTTCAATATCTATCTCTATATTCAACACTGAAATAAAATGAAACCGATATATATTTAGGTAAAATATAAATATTTACGTATAAATGTTAGAACCAAGCCATTGAATTAGAAGTTGTGCACAAGAGTGACAACTATAGGAAATATATGTATAATTATAATAAAAAATACTTTAATATTATAGATACGCATTCCATATAGACCACGAATAGTGGGTGAATTAGTGGTTTGATTTTAAGAATTTTATTTCATTCAATTCAAACTGTTAATCATATTATGGATCTTAATCAATGCAATATTTTATCTAAACCTCACTACATGTTTAATATTAATAATAGAGATAGTATAACTAATATATTAACAAGATGTTTCATAAGAACCAACTCATTTGTTCATTAGATAGACCCCCAAAAAATTATTCACTATCAAATAAGTGATTACCACTACATATTATCCATGTTAGATCCAAAAAGAGTCCTTTGTATTTCTTCACTTATATTACCAAACATAAGATTTAATCACTTTTTTTCAACACCAGGAAACACACTTCTTATTCTTCAAATTTTAATTGAAATAATTCTTACCTTCTATATGGTTGATATATAACTAGATTGATCTTCAATGTTCATTATGATATTCCTCTTCCAATATCCTAT
The DNA here is from genome assembly GCA_963277665.1 of Viscum album. Lineage (NCBI taxonomy): Eukaryota > Viridiplantae > Streptophyta > Magnoliopsida > Santalales > Viscaceae > Viscum > Viscum album. The sequence goes on along the minus strand of OY728131.1, from coordinate 1,262,891,158 downwards.
AGGATTATGTGTACTCATTTAAAAAAATTTATAGTCTTCAAAATATATATGAAACAAATATTTTAGACTTGAAACTTTTATTATATATTGAATAATATGATCCTCCCAAATCCAAACTGGTGAAATTCATGCAAAAATTGTTTTATTCTATTTCAAACCAATCATGTATAATATTTCTCATTATCATTTTATGTGGTATCTCATTTTATTTATGCAATTTCTATTATTTTATCATATTCTAATTCATTTATGTATACATACATGAAATATTCTCCCATCCTTATGAACTATCCTCTATTGCACAAGTAGATCATGGAAACTAGGTAGGTGTGGAAATTACAATATACCATTATACAATTTTACAAAACTGAGTCATGATATCTAACAACTTTTCACAAAATAGTATGTATTTGAGGAATAATTTATTATAATGCTCTTTGATTGTGTGTAACACAAGTGAAGGCCTACAATTCATAGTTTATTCATGAAACTCTTTAGTGTGATATTATGAGGACATGTATCCATGGAATCTTCTTCCCATAAGGAAATTCACATGAGTTATTCTTATTCACAAATAGATAAAGCATAGGGGAACCATGTTCACTGTGTATAATAGAATTGTGGTCAATATTGGTAATTATAATTTTATAGTTCATTTCTATAACCATATCTCCATGTTTTATGCTATCTCATAACTCTATTAAATATATCATGCCAATATGATTTTTAAAACCCTAGAGGTCTCTACCTTATTAAGCCCTCAAATCATGATTTCCGTCACATGGCACTAAAACTCATGGTGAATTTTATTTCATTTAATTATGGTGATTTTATAAAAATTAACACTTACATACATAACCATTATTTATATAACTATTTAAATTTATGTAGTTACCCTAACATGTAAGTTAACATTAGAATAGGTAGTATCAACTTAGATTAGAATTCAATTATTCCCAAATTTTTTTTGAATAATACTTTGATCCAATTAAAATTACATTAAAAAAAATGGAAATCAAATTATTTTACTATATCAACCAATGCTCACATTATTAAAACACCTAACCTATCTAGAAAAAACTCTTAGGGTGAGTTAGAATATTTAGACTACCTCGATCAGATAACAAAGAGCCAAACAATCAGATGACTATTTTATATCTATATCTGTTTAATATTAGGGAACTATTACCACACTTTAATTTTCCCATAATGACTCTTTTTTCATTCTCTCTCTCCAAAATAAATCATTTGACAATGTATACTTCTTGAGATAACACCATAGTGAGCAACATGAAACACTTGAACAAACGATGTGGATTTTTCCACACCACATTCCTCTAGTATTTTACACATTTGGAATCCTATGTGGAACAACCCCAAATCTAGTAACCCTAATTTGGTGTCCACTTTGTTACATTGGTAGAGGATACAAAAGATATTATCCTAATAGATCAATCCGTTTATTAGTTATGGAAAACTAGATACAAATATTATTTCCATATTACATTTGAATTATAAAATACATAGGATAAAAACATTCGTGAATAATTGATATTATTAATAATATCCCTCTTCATATCCCATGGAAAGGCGAAAAATAAAGGGTTAAATCAGAGGATTCGTAAAAGTTTTTTACAATAGAATATATCATGGATCAATATGGAATATTCAATAAAAACATTTAAATAACCAAAAACACATGTCATTTAATCAATAACTTGAGCATGAAATACATTCGTAGATAATATCAATTTTAGTAATCTAATAGATTTTAATAAATGAATTCCCAATTTATGAAATGATTTCCATTGGCCATCATGATTTTATAAATCATGATTTCTATACCCTCAAGACCTTTTTTCCAAGACCGTTTAATCGATGGGATTGTATACAAAAAAACAATTAATTTCGATAACTAATTTGTCTCGTGAGACTATTTATGAATCATGGGGATCTATAATTTAAATCCCCACCCATCACTAAAATTACAATTCATTCATCACATATTTAATGATGAATTCAATTCCTAAACAATATACCTTGTCAATAGATATCAATATAATGTAAATAATATAGATTTATCATGGGTTTCCATGGTTAACTAAATAAAATTCATAATAAAATACCATACGTAGAAATGAATTTTTTTTAAAGAAATAAGCATTCCCATGATGTATATTTATGATAAATTTAGTTACCAATTATCACAATAAATTGAATGTTTCAACAAAAATATTGTGTTCAAAAAACTAATTATGAGATGAGAGATGTCCATCAAAAATGTTGATTATGTAGAGAAATTCAATATTATAAATAATGGAAGAAAAGAGAAATGAAACATAAAAAATAAGTGTTTATAAAAACATTACTCTTTAAAATAATTTAAATTCTATAGTAGGATAAAAATGACGTAAAATTTTTTTTTATGTCAAGAAAGTATGCTGATATCATATACATTTCAAAGAATACAATACTTTTAAAGTTTTATTAACAAGGTTGAAGATGAACAATTCAGGGAAAAATTAGATAGATGAATTTTAAACCATGTACAAATTCAAGGATAAAACAATATTTCCTTAGAAAATAATTTGGTAAATTAAAATGAATTCGGTAAAATATTTTTGAAAAATATGGACATGGAAGTAAAATATAACCGATCAAAAATAAAAATAAGATCAGTTATTCTTTTAAACATTATTCAAGAAAGGGTAACATGAATTGAATCATTAATCATAAATAATAAATATATATTCATGTAAAATACCAAAAAATGGAATTATATACACCACAAAAGAGTAAATAGGTTCATAATGCCAAATATGTCTTAATGGAGTGGGAATTGAGATGAAATCCTTTACAATGATCATATCATTAAAATGAGAAAATTTTAATGAAGATATATTGTATATAAAATTTAAATACTAATAATATAATTTTAAATACATCATAAAAAATCTAATTTCATTTCACACATGATCTTGAAAAAGTAGAATCAATTCAGAACTGATATAACCGAATGAATGAAAATTGATTTTCGAAACCCCTTACCTCATGTATGACTCATCATGTACGTTATTTATCTTTATAAAAAATAAGAATATGTTAATTAAATACTTTCATAATAAAAATATTATTTTTTTCTTTTTTTTCTTTTTTATATATTTAATTACATAATAAATTAAGTTTGTGTGTGATGTTTTGGTGATATTCTATTACTATGTCCAGAATGAATTTGGTATGATGAATACAGTAAAAGTTCTAATTATTAAACCATAATAATAATAATAATAATAATAATAATAATTTTATTGTTTTAATTTGTATATTCCAATTTTACTTTTAAATCCCATCTATAAATATGGATTTAAAAAATGAACTACATTACATTCATGGAGACTATAGGAAGTAACCTGAGTAGTGTTTTTATTTTCCAATGATCATGATAATATTAAGGTAAGTATTATTTTATCATTAAATAATGATTAAAATATCATAAATACCATAATATTTATTTAGATAAACTTATATATACAATTCATCTAAAACCATGGTGAAAAATGAATCACTTCTCATAGTGTAGGTGGTAGTCCACATGTACGAACGAACGACATTTTTATTTTTCCATGAATGGAATGATAGAAAAACATATGATATATTAATTTTTTAGGAATGATAAATATGTTATGAATATCATATATATATATATATATATTAAATCAATCATGATAACCATCTTTGAGTGGCAATGATGGAAAATGAATTTTAATCGGTTTGTGAGTTGGTAGTCTGATGTACATATGAAAAATGGTTTTAATTTCAATTTGATAAACGTATAAATGGATATAGGTTATAAAATTAAAATTAAAATTTATTATTTCTATAAAATATTTTTTTTTATTTCATCTAGGTTTTTGAATATTTTAGTGGTGAAAAAATATATAATGAAAATGAATTGTTAAGAACTGTACATCTTCTTCAAAAAACCACCTCACTTTTATAGATAAATCATTCCTTATATTAATTTATGATCAAATAAGGAAATCTAGTTCATGGAAATGGATTTTTGTATTTTATTTGGCTAGGTAAAGGCTAAAAAATATTCCTCTTGATGTGTATAGATGAGATGAGAGGGGTTGTCCTTTAATAAGTAGGGGAGAGTAAAAACTAGAAATTTTAAAAATAATATAATATATTAAATTATTACTCAAGATAAATAGTTATAAATGGGAAATTACTGAATATTATATGATATAGTGTAAAAATATGGTCATCTATTAAATATTATACATGTTTTTATGTCAATTTCACCATTATCTCTTTAGTATAACCCCAAATAATCCTTTTTTAAACTAAACTGTTGTAAAATATTTTTAATATCATTACTAAACATTATGCCCAAAAATTATGTTAAGGTAATTAAATAATATTAATAATTGTGATTAAAAACATTAAATATATTTTATAAAATACAATCCATATAGGGAATGATTTTAATTTAATGTTAAACCCATAAAACGTGTTGAAAATTTTTATTTTCATAAAACTATATTCTTAAGTGTGATATTGTTTTTAAAAAAACTCAACTGTAAAATAAATTACAATGAAAATAATTGGATTGTATTTAATATAAATTAAAACATTAAATTTTAAACAATTTTATAAAAAAATATAACTTTCAAAATACTTCAAAAAAAAAGACAGCTTTCAAAAAAAATTGATATTTGTCCGTATTCATTGAAAAATATAATTTTCAAAAAAAAAACAAAAAATAATTATATGATAATTTTGATATTTTTATTTAAAAAATGATTCTCATTTTATGAAATAATTTTGATGAAATTGTATAAATATAATTATAATATTTTATAAAAATAAATAAAGATCATTTTTTAAGAAAACATAGTTTTTGAAAAATGTCATCACTAAATATTGAGCACCTATTTTATAAGAAATAACCAAACAAATTGGTAATAAGCCATGTTTTTTATCAGTTATAGATGCAATATTTCAAAATTAATATTTAAATATAGATTTGTGTGATTACCCAACTTGGTCACTGGTGTTTTGGAGGTTTCAATGGCTTATTTGGAGCCTGGAACAAGGTTTTTGGCTAAAAATGGCCTAGAATATAGTTAGTGTAAACCATGTAGGGATGGAAAATTGGTTTGACTAAAGTGTGAAAGTATAGAATGATGGGTCGTATAGGCCACATGGTTATTTGAAACCATACGGAATGCGTCACACAGCCATGCGGTCAAATCTATAGTTTTTTTCAAACTTTGAAAAAGTCTTAGAACACGGTTTTTACACGGTTAGTGAAACCATACGAGGAAATCATGCAGGTGCCCCTTGGCCTATAAGAAATCATGCATGGTTTCCACCTTGTTTGAAAAACCCAATGAGTAAAACTTTCATCCCCAGTATTTTGGGTTTTTTATATAATTTTATGTTTAAAATTAAATCTTTTTTGAAACCTTGTTTACGTTTTCACTTCTACACACATCAAAGGAAATGCTTGTGAGATCCCCTTAGGTGAACAAACTATGACTTGATCATGGTTCATCATCAAATTTTAGATTCTAGCATGGTTTGTCTCCTTGTATCCACAATGGTATGATATAAAATTCTTTTTTATCCTTTCTTGAATCTTTTGGATATTGATTTCACTATTTAGATTTAGTCACATATGCCCTAATTTCCCAGTGTTCAACTGTTTGTCAGATTTATACTGAACCAAGGAAAATCAAGACTTGATAATAGATTAGAACTCCACTACTATGTTAAGGTAGGTGGTCTATACTTTTATTCCTACAGTTGGTTATTTTTAGAGAAATCAGATGTTACATCACCTGATGGAATTTCTGGAGAGGCCCTGATTATGAACATGTTACCAAAAATGAGTGTAATATGACATATTAGGGATTCCCATAGGTTCCATTGTGATGTGTTGATACTTTTTTCTTGAACCAGTGTCACCCATGGGGTAAACCTTATTAAAATTCCATGTTTATGCTATGTCATACCACCCAAGCGGTGAGTTTTGGGTTTTCCTTGTTATAAGAATCCAATTATAAGTTTAATGAAAAGAATGGGTTGATTTGGAGATAGTTTTCCTCCCTTAAATTTTATATATTATGTATAACTTTAATGGGTTAATAGTTTAATTGATCAAATGAGTTATGTTAAATGTGATGTGTTAAATAGAATAAATGGATTCAATTGAGTGGTTGGGTATACCCATTGAAAATATTAAACTGTGAATGGTGATAAATTGGTGTGTATACCCATGTTACATGTGTAATTGAAATTGATTAATTGTGCCTATGTATACCCATGTGACTTGAATAAATGGAAATTGAATACATGAGTGGGTAAACTCATATTATGGTTTTGGTATGGAAGGTATTAAATGAGTGGGTTTACTAATTATATAGAATTGAATGAATGTGATTATATGTGTCGGTAGACTCCTATAGAATTAAATTGATGAATTGTATGAATTAAAGTATGTTTGTATAGATTTCATGGATGGATATCCATGGATCTATAATGCTACAGTGGATGCCTTGGGTATATTATTCCCCTTGGGTCTTGATTTTTTGGGATGTCATATTCTTTTTTAACCCTTCGATTCATCTTTCATGGACTCGTATAGGAATTTTCTCGTATGAAATGCTCCAAGGACTCTAACCACATCTTATACCTAGTTTCCATCACTATGATACTAGTACTCTATGTGGATTCCTTAGTTATTTACACCTTTGGTCTAGCCCTTGTGTGGTATGATACTTTAGTTGATACAATAAGGAAGTGGGAATATGATTCACTCAGAGTATACTTCAAGCCCATGGTGAATTGATAGGTAAGGGAATATGGTGAGGCCATGTTGTTTGTTGATATTTATTATATCTACCTTATTAGGTGAATACACTTATTATAGGGATCCTTGAGAGGATTTTTGGTATTACTTGTTGCATTAGCCATATGCCATGAGCATTCACACTTACATTAATCCTTAATTACACCTGTTTAACATATTTTATTGTGTTGTATAAAAATGTATATAATTCTCGGTGGTTACCAACTAGGATGTTATATCAAAACATGTTTGTTCCTCCTTGGTGACCCAAACATATTAAATGGTTATAGGTAATAATAGGGGTACTCACCCTATTGTAGGTTGTTGACTGTTTCTTTAGAGAGGGGAGCATGGGACCAAGCTGAGGCTTGCGATGATGGAATTTTTTTCCCTTTTTTCTTTTGTATAATTTTACTATAATGTATTGCCATGTACCTATTTGGTTTTTCTCTAGATACAGGTATCATCAACATCATTGTATATGATCCACATTTGGAGATTGTTACATATTCTTCTTATGTATCTATTGTCTTCTTGTTTTACTACTTTTTCTATTTGTATGGTATCAACTTCCGTTGTGATATACTCTGGTAATGAGGGTATAGTCTCTCCACTGACACACCTAGGCCCTCACTACTAGTCAGAGGCCTCTGTTTTTTGTTGATATTTTCTTGAGTCCATGTAGCCAAACAGGCTTTGGGCACTGTTGAGTGGTATCTGGGCCTAGGACATTATAAAATGGTATCATAGGGTATATTTTCTGGTTTGAATTAATATTTGGTGAAAATATACATGGATGGAAAGGTAATGGAATTTTGTAATAAGTTATTTGTGATAGTCGCTACCCTACATACATAAAAATCCAAATTACCTCAATTGAATTGTTATTTTCAAGATTTTGACTATTCAAATTCATTTTATTTAACCGTTGGGTGATTCACTTGATTTATGTTGTTACTATTGTTTTAATTGTGTCTTCTATTTCTGTTTCAACTCAAGAGATGAGGGTATTAAATCTCATGAATCATATAGGCACTTGTTAGAAATCACATTCCATGCATTATTCCCTGCCATTTAAAATTAATTAATTATTTCATTCTATTTTGATAGGTGATGTGAAACTTATATATTCTGTTGTGATATATTTTTTTCAGTGGATAGAGGAGTGATTCCATATTTCAGTTCTTAATGTATATGGACCCTGATTTACTAGGAAGTGGCGCACTTGTGTAAATTCAATTATTTAAGTGATTTTGATTTGTGTAGTTTTAATTGGAAATAGGTTTTGGGTTTATGAGGTGTTATGGACCCTCATGGATTTGGAATTGGTAAACCACTATTTAAACCCCCTTAAAAATTTGAATAATGTAAGTGAAATGTAAAATGAATTTGCATTAAAGTGAAAATGAATTGGAAATTGAAGTGATGAGTAAATACTTGGCCTAGACCCGACTTTTTTATGGGAAAGAGGCATTGTTTCTAGTTTTATTATGATTGTTCCTTTTTAAAGTCTTAGATTTAGGAGAAGGCTTTGAGGTATGACTTGTTTTATGAGGTTTTGACTTTTCATGTAGTTTTTTTGATATTATATTTGAACTCATTCTATTCTAAGGTGTGTGTTTGGCATTGCAGTGGCATGCCACCAAGGTGACCTCAATTCCTATTCTAGGAGGGAGGCGGAAACCAAACTCAAGAGGTGGTGGGACATGGGATACCAGTGGATACTTCTTTAGTTCCAACAATGGAACTAGATTCTATTCTAGACATAGGTGTTGAGGTAAAATTTCATGAGGGTTTCCTTCACTATATACCGGCTTTCCAGGGTGCACTACAGCCTATATTGTCCATGGATGAGTTGATGTGGGTGTTTCAGTAGCACAAACCTCCCACATTTTTGGGTGATGGTGGTCCCAAAGCTACTAATCTTTGGCTAGATATGACATTTTGGATATAAAATAATCTTGAGATTCCTACTGATATGAGGGTAAATCTCACAACATATATGCTCTATGGAGTAGCAAAGCGCTGGTGGGATGTACTAAACCAGGATGATGGGCTACAAGATATGGGTTTGGCTGATTTCTAAACCATATTTTGTTATTAATTTTACCTAGAAACACTACAAGAATAACGGGATAGTGATTTCATGGGTTTAGAGAAGTTCATGATGATAAATATGGAATACTCAGTACACTTCACAGAGTTGCATTGTTTTACACCAATGTATCTTACATATGAACTATATAGAGATAGATGTTTCAAGAATGGTTTCTGACATGCAATCACATCTCAGTTAAACGTGTTTTGATTGAACTCTATCATTGAGATTGTGAATCAGGAACTGATTATAATCTAGAAGATGAGGGTATCTGGGGGAATAGAGAATGTCCGTTCTATCTATCTACCTAATGGTTTTATATCTTTAGAATGGAAGATCCATCTTACGCCTTCCCTTGAGATGTGTTTCATTCAGGCTGTGAGTACTGGTATCTCAGTGTTATACTATCAGTGTGGCATGTGAGTCCATGTAAATAATAAATGTGATGGCAAACCCAACTGAGTGTTAATCTTGCAGCAAGATAGAGAATATGAAACATTTTTTACATGACCTTCCCTCGAATATTAATTTGTAGGGGTTCAACTCTGAAACTGGGTTTGGGAGTAGGTTCCACAACTATACATTAGGCAGGGTGCTAGATTAGTAATGGCCAATTAGTATGAGGCAATGGTGGTCATGTAAAAGGCATTGAGACACCATTTACACTAATACATCAGAATATACCTACTCTGAGGAATGAGGTAGTGTCATAGGGACATGGTGCAAGCCTGTTCTTTTTTGTATAGCCTACCACTGAGGATTAGGGTGTTAGACCATCTATGGTGAGAGGTCTGATCCAAGTAGCCTCTATTATTTTATCTTCACTTTTTGATATTGGTGAATCACATAGTTTTATATCTTCCCCATTGGTAAAATTCCTTGGGCTTATTTATTTGTATTCTGAGAGTGTTGTGACACTAGAAACACCATTGGGAAATAGAACAAAAGTATTTAACCTATGTATGGAGTTCCTTCTTTAGGTTGGAGGGTATCACTTTGTCTGGAGTCTGTAAGTCCTCAATATGAAAGGGTTTGACGTCATACTCAGGATAAATAGGTTAGTATATTATTAAGATTATATTGACTGATATAACCCTAGGGTGGATTTTACATCACAAAATGGTGAATTGTATACTTACAAGGGAAAATGAGATTTCTAGGAGAGATGAGATAGACCCGAGAATCATGGGTGGGGTGGAATTATAGCCTAGATATCTAGTTTTTATCTGGACGATCAGGGAGTGATCAAAGAGAAATTGCAACCAACATTTGATTTCTTCAGGGATTCCATTCCTGATGAACTCTATGTTTAACTCCTAAGAGAGAGGTGGAGTTCTCCATCAAGAAAGTTCCAGGAGTTTCACAGTATCCATTCCTCCTTATAAGATGGATATGATGGTCTTATCGGATCTTAAGAGACAACTAGAGGATTTGTAGGTGAAGGGGTTTATTCAACCCAACACTTCTCTATGGGGTTTCCTAGTCCTTTTTTCAAAAAAAAGTGGATGGTACCCTTAGGTTATGAATGGATTATTGGAATTTGAACAAGATGCCTGTTAAAAATGTATATCCCTTTACACAAATAGATGACCTGTTTGATGAGCTTCAATAAGCTTGAGTGTTATCAAAAATTACTTTTAGGACAAGATATCACCAAGTGCATATTTAACCTATAAACATACCACCTATAGCCTTTCAAAGCATGTATGGTCTATACATGTATCTGGTTATATCGTTCGGTCTCACGAACAAGCCTATAATGTTCATGGACTTGATGAATTGAGTTTTACATCCTTACCTAAATTATTTTATGGTGGTTTTATGGGATGGTATCTTGGTGTATTACCACAGTCAACACTACCATGCCAACTATATTGAGATCAATTTTAATACACCGAGATAGAATCAGTTATATGCTATGCTTACAAAGTTCCACTTTAGGATGGGTTAGATTCACTTACTGGGTCACATCATCTCAGAGATAGGAGTGTTAGTGGACCCAGAGAAGGTGAGAGACGTAGTTTCCTAGGAACAACCCAAGAAAATGTTTGACATAAGGAGTTTCATAGGGATAGATGGGAACTATAAAAAGTTTCATACGGGACTTATCATGCTTATAAGCACCATTGATGGGTTTGACTAAGAAGGGTTTTGTTGATCCCTATGGAAGATTGTTGATTTCATGTCTATGATTGATGTTTTAATAATCACAAATCATCACATACCATTAATGATTAAGCTGGTTTGATTTCTCATAAACTTAATTAAAATCTGTTAATGAATCTGTTATCATGTTTTTGTCTATGCTTATTGACTTAAAAAGTATTTTAGAAGTCTTCTGGATTCAACAGATATCGGAAGCACCGATCCAATATCAACAGATATCGGAAGCACCGATCCAATATCAACAGTTATCTGACTCACCGATGCTGATCAAAATGACTCACCGATCATCTGACTCACCGATGCTGATCCAAATGACTCACCGATCAAATGACTCACCGATGCTGATCAAACTGACTCACCGATCAGATGACAAACCGATGCTGATCAAAATGACTCACCGATCAAATGACTCACCGATGCTTATCAAACTGACTCACCGATCAGATGACAGACCAATGCTGATCAGACCGATTCACCGATCATTACTCACTAATGCTGATGACCTACCGATCACTTGATTCTTCAATAGTCATAAACAACTGTTTGAATTTCTTTATCTTTATCTTTATTTAATCTAACCAACGGTCATATTAGGTATATTTTAATGCTCTATCAATTAATTAATAAAGGTTGTCGGATGTCAGGAAACCGTACCTCGTACCCGCAGAAAGGAAACTTTTTCTGTCTTCTGAAGCACATGACATAAATACAAGAAGACTCTTCTGAAGAAAGCAGTGGATGGAAGAACACAAGAAGAATACAGAGAAAAAGAAAGAAGAGGAAGAACCAAGAAAGATAGAACCTCATACACAATCAATACTACTCAAGAAGAGTTCTGTGCATACAAAAGAACATTGAAGAACTTCATCGACTACATCTCACTACCTTTGAACCTGAAGCATACGACACTCTTCCTCTCAAACAAAAATGAGAAGAGGACTCAGAATAAATTCTGACCAACAACAAAAGAGTCCAGAGCTACACTGAAATCACTAGAGCCATTTCTAAACTCTACATCTCTGCTCTGTGATACATTTGTTTGCATTTTGAGCAGTGTGTGTTATCTGCTGTATTAAACACACACACTGACTCCTGTACTTTCACTGGAGGATCTGTAAATCCTCAGCAAACCTTTTTACACTTCTTTTCCCACTGTGGATAGTGGTAGAGGTCATGTGAGACCTGGACAGCTCTAAGCTGTTGTTTGTTCCCCACACAGATCTGTGGTAGAGGTCTTGTAACCTGGACAGTGTGTTCACTGTTGTTAACCCCGATCCAGGGTGTGGATCATTTTTATATAAACTTTTGAGAGGACTAAGTCTCAGCTTGAGACTGAACCTCTTGGTTAATTCTCTGTGTTTATAGCTAAATGCTATATCCATACTTTACATATTTATTGCATATTCCACTGCTATTACTTTGAAATATAATTTATTTTCAAAGCTACTTTGATAGTTAAACTCGCAAGTGTTTATATTTATTATAAACCAGTAAGTTAGTTTCAAAAGTTAATTTAATCATAAGATTAAGTTAGCTGAGAACTAATCAATCTTTGAGAAACTAATTGAACCTTTATAATCTGTATAAATTCACTACAGTTTAATCTGTTTTTGAAATTGGGGGATTTAAATCAACATTGTTTTTAACAGAAAATTTTAATTGGAACTCAATTCACCTCCCTCTTGAGTATCCACTCCGACCAACATTTGGTATCAGAGGATTTATTAATACCTTCTAAATTACTCTGTTTTCAACTGTGATTTTAGTTGTATTTTAATGTCCTTAAAATTTCTGTTATTTCTAAATTTTTATCTCTTTAAATTTTGTTTATAATGGATAATAGACTTGAGGGTGCTGCTACTAACCGGCCACCTTTCTTTAATGGAAATAACTATGCTCAGTGGAAACTTAAAATGAAAATTCATCTAGAAAGCATGAGTTTTGATATTTGGACTGCTATTGAATCTGAATATAAAGTTCCCACTACTGCTAGATCTACTTGGGATGAACCTACAAAGACTGCGTAAAATAATAATTGTAAATCTATGAATGCTCTGTACTGTGCTCTAGGAGATGAGGAATTTAATAGAATTTCTGAATGTAAAACTGCTTATGAAATTTGGGATACCTTAGCTGTTTCTCATGAAGGAACAACTAATGTTAAGGAGATGAGATTGAATACCTACACTATTAAGTATGATAATTTTAAGATGAAGCCTGATGAACCCATTTCTGATATGTATCTCAGGTTCAATGAAATTGTCAACACAATGGCTTCTCTGGGAAAGGATGTTCCAGCAAAGGAACAAATCATGAGAATTTTAAGATGTCTACCTGAAAGATGGAGAGGAACCTCTGTCTCCATTAGATAATCGTGTGACATTAGAGAACTACCAGTCAAGGAACTAATTGGTAAGTTGATGATGTATGAGGAAGAACTCAAGGTAAACAAAGAAGAAGATGATGAACCTAAAAGGAAGTCTATTGCCTTCAAGACTACAACCTCAAAGAATAAGGATAAGGAAAAGACTCAAGCTATCAATGAAAGTTCAAGCAGTGAGGAAAGTGAGAATGATTCTGACAGTGATGCTGAGATGGCACACATTGCTAGAAGATTTAAGAAATTCTATAGGAAGAAGAAGTTTTTCAGGAAGTAAAACTACAAAGGAAAATATGATAACAAAGGACACTGGAAAAAGGATTGGAAGAAGTCTGATAAATCAGATGAAGTTGTCTGTTACGAATGCAAAAGAAAAGGACACATAAAAGCAGACTGTCCGAAGCTGAAATACAGAAAGAAGTATGAATACAAGGATAAAAAGTACAAGAAAGCCATGAAGGCTACTTGGAGTGCTTCAGAAGACAGCACAAGTGAAGCTGAATCTTCAGACTCTGAAAGGAATCAATCCAACATGTGTTTCATGACAAACACTTCTGAGGTAACATCAGAAACTCCTGCTTTAAATTCATATTATTCTGGAGATGATTCTGAATGTGATAACATGTCTAAATCTGAACTGTTTGAATATTGTGATATGCTTGAAGAAACCTGTAATGAGCTTAAAGATAAATATAAAGGTTTAAAGAGACAGTATGCTTTAAGTGTTAAGAATAAGTCTGATCTGGATATAGAGGTAGAAAAGAATGCTCAGTTGCTTAAAGAGAATACTGAACTAAAATTGTCTAATGAGCAACTCATAAAAGACTTAGAGAAGTTCACAAATGGCAATAATACTCTAACAAAAATGCTAGGAAAGCAAGTTTCACCTAGATATACTACTGGTATAGGATACCAACCTGTACAAAGAAAAGTTGCCAAAACTAGATTCATTCCTAAATCTGGACAGAAGATAGTTAATTCTAGAACTTCATATGCCTCAACCATTTATATTCATAGTTATGGATCTAATAAGGTCTATATTTCAAGGAGTGTTAACTCTACAAATTATATGAGACCCATTAGAAAAATATGGATACCTAAATTATCATTGACTAACATGTCTGGACCCAAGAAGATCTGGGTACCAAAATCATCTTCCATCTAAATCTGTTTTGTAGGAGACCTGCTTGAAGAGCTGTCACAAGAAGATATGGTACTTAGACAGTGGATGTTCAAGACATATGTCAGGAGAATTTTCATGTTTCAAGAGCTTAGTAAAAGTTGATGGAGTCTTTGTCACTTTTGGTGATAATTCAAAAGGAAAAATCACCGTCTTAGTCCAGATTGGTAACACTGATTCAATATTGGTTTCTGAAGTTTTATTTGTCGATGGACTTAAATATAACTTGTTAAGCATTTCTCAGTTGTGTGATGATGGTTTTTATGTGAAATTTAAAAATGATTCTTGCAATGTTTTTAACTCTAAAAATGTTTTAGTATTTTCTGCTCTAAGAAATGAAAATGTTTATGCTGTTGATTTAGATTCTTTAGCTAAGCAGAATATTCCCTGTTTAAATGCTTTTCATAAAGAGTCTTGGCTTTGGAACAGAAGATTAGGACACTGCAATGTACACTCTCTTAGAAAACTTTCTAGGAATAACTTAGTTAGAGACTTACCCAAACTTGAATTTCTAGCAGACAAAGTTTGTAATCCCTGTCAAAAAGGAAAGAAACATAAATTTTCTTTTAAATCAAAGAAAGAAGTGTCAACTTCTCAACCTCTCGAGTTGGTTCACATGGATTTATTTGGACCTTCTAGAGTTTCTAGTTTGAATGGGAAGCACTATGTCTATGTTCTTGTAGATGACTTTTCTAGATATACTTGGGTATATTTTCTAGCTCACAAAAGTGAAGCTTGTTCTTACTTTGTTAAATACTCCAAGTCTGTAGAAAATCTTAGTGGACTCAAGATTAAGACCCTGAGAAGTGATCATGGTCGTGAGTTTGAAAATCATGAGTTTGATTCTTTCTGCTCACACAATGGCTATAGTCACAATTTCTCTGCCCCTAGGACACCCCAACAAAATGGTGTAGTAGAGAGAAGGAATAGAACCCTGCAAGAAATAGCTAGAACTATGCTCAATGAATATGAACTGCCTATTTACTTTCGGGCTGAAGCTGTAAATACAGCTTGTTATTTCATTAATAGAGTCTTGATCAGACCAGTTCTTAAGAGGACCCCTTATGAGTTATAGAACCATAGGAAACCTAAGGTTAACTACTTCAAAGTTTTTGGCTGCAAATTCTTCATTCTCAATACTAAAGACAATCTTGACAAATTTGCATCCAAGAGTGATGAAGGAATTTTCCTAGGTTACTCTATCTCTAGTAAAGCTTATAGAATTTTCAATAAAAGAACCAAATGCGTGGAAGAATCTGTTCACATCAAATTTGATGAAACTAATCCACCTGAACCTAAAATCTCTCTTGAAGATGATCTCTCTGGTTTGAATCTCAATGATAAAGACAATGGACCTATAGTTAAAACATCTAGCTCTGGAAATTCTCCAGAACCAGCTTCTGTTGAACCTCAATCTGTAGATGAATCTGAAATCTCTAGCCCTATCTTTTCAAGACCATCTAGTACTCTAAAGAACCATCCTTTAGATGCTGTTGTAGGAAATCTAGATAGAGGAACACAGACTAGAGCTTCTCTAAGAAATCAGGATGAACATCAATCTTTTCTTTCACAGTTAGAAACTAAGAATATCAATGATGCTATCAATGATGAATTTTGGGTAATGGCTATGCAAGAAGAACTAAATCAATTTGAAAGAAACAAAGTCTGGAAATTAGTAGAAAGATCTAAGGACATTTTGACCATAGGCACAAAATGGGTGTTTAGAAACAAAGTTGATGAATCTGTAAACATCATTAGAAATAAAGCTAGGCTAGTTGCACAAGGTTAAAATCAAGAAGAAGGAATTGACTATGAGGAAACCTTTGCACCTGTAGCTATATTAGAGGCCATTAGGATCTTACTTGCCTATGCATCACATCTGAATTTCAATCTATATCAAATGGATGTCAAAAGTTCTTTTCTAAATGGTTTTATTGTTGAAGATGTTTTTGTAGAACAACCACCTGGTTTTTTAAATCCTCATTTTCCAAATCATGTTTTCAAACTTTCTAAAGCTTTATATGGTTTAAAACAAGCTCCAAGAGCTTGATATGAAAGGCTTTCAAACTTTCTTATCTCAAAAGGATTTACAAAAGGAGTAGCTGATCCCACTCTTTTTATAAAAATGATTTCAAAAGATGTTTTAATAGTACAAATCTATGTTGATGATATTATTTTTGGATCTTCTAAAAATTCCTTATGTACTGATTTTTTAAAGGATATGCAAAATGAATTTGAAATGAGCTTAATGGGAGAGTTTAAGTATTTTCTTGGTTTTCAAATTTTTCAAACTAAAGATGGAATTATTTTAAATCAAAGTAAATATAAAAAGGATATTTTAAAACGTTTTGGATTGGATAGTATTAAGGAAAGTGATACACCTATGAGTACTACCTGTAAATTGGATACAGATGAAGCTGGGAAACTAGTGGATCAAACCAATTACAGAGGTATGATTGGTAGTTTACTTTATCTTACTGCTAGTCGACCAGACATTATGTTCAGTGTATGTATGTGTGCTAGATTTCAAGCTAATCCTAAAAAATCACACTTACTGGCTGTTAAAAGTATTTTTAAATATCTTAAGCATACTATAAATTTAGGTTTGTTTTATCCAAAAGGACAATCATTTAACCTAACTAGCTATTCAGATGCTAACTTTACTGGATGTAAGTTAGATAGGAAGAGCACATCTGGAACATGTCATTTGCTTGGAAAATCCCTAGTATCATGGTGTAGTAAGAAACAGAACTCAGTTGCATTGTCTACTGCCGAGGCAGAATACATAGCTGCTGGTAGTTGCTGTGCACAAATTCTGTGGATGAAACACACTTTATTGGATTATGGATTTGATCTCAAACATGTTTCAATTAACTGTGACAATACTAGTGCAATAAAAATATCTAAGAACCCTGTGTCTTACTCTAGAACTAAGCATATTGATGTCAGACACCACTTTCTAAGAGATCATTATCAAAAAGGTGATATTTCTTTGAAATTTATTAGTTCTGAACATCAATGAGCTGATATCTTCACAAATCCTTTATGCTCTGAAAGAATGAAATTTATTAAACAAGAGTTGTGTATGATCGATCTGTGAAACCGATCTGTGAAACTGATCTGTGAAACTGATCTCTGAAACTGATCTGTGAAACCGATCTGTGAAACTGATCTATGAAACTGATCTGTGAAACTGATCTTTGAAACTGATATGTGAAACTGATCTGTGAAACTGATATGTGAAACCGATCTGTAAAACCGATCTGTGAAACCGATCTGTAAAACCGATCTGTGAAACCGATCTGTGAAACCGATCTGTGAAACCGATCTGTGAAACAGATCTGTGAAACTGATCTGTGAAACTTATATGTGAAACTGATCTGTGAAACCGATCTGTGAAACTGATCTGTGAAACCGATCTGTGAAACCGGTATGTGAAACGGATCTGTGAAACTGATCTGTGAAACCGATCTGTGAAACTGATCTGTGAAACCGATCTGTGAAACCGATCTGTGAAACTGATGGTCTGTGAAACTGATCTGTGAAACTGATCTGTGCAACTGATCTGTGCAACCGATCTGTCATACCGATCTTTTTTTTTATTATATTATAATTAATTAGTAAATTTCTTTTATACTTTTTATGGGAACCCTAAATGATAAAATAAATGATACGCGGCTATTTATCTTCCCTAAACCTTTGACCTTTCATTTCCCGCCAAACCTTTCAACCTCTCTTCCCCGCTACTTCGAACCTTCGAACTCCTGCCTTCCCAAAATCCTCGAATGGCTAAGAAAAAGAGACCGAGCAAAGGACCGGATAGCCCTGTACCTTCAAAGCGTGCTCGAGGCGAGTCGAGTAATACCTCTCAAGGATCAGTAAATCCGAACCTGGAAACTCGGATTATTGCTGTAGAAAGAGAAGTCAGCTCTGCATGGCTTTTGTCAAGTAATTCATTGTTGCTGCAAGTTCTTGAATCGCAAGGATTGATAGACTGGTTTTCTGACAACTCTCGAATATACTACCGGAAGCTGGTACATGAGTTCTATATGAATCTGGAAATCACTTTAGATGGTGTGGAGGCTGCCAGGATGTCGTCTGTGGTAAAAGGAAAGAAAATATCCTTCTCATCTAAGCAGTGGGATGAGTGCTTGAATGTACCCCATGAAGGTCGATATGAGGATTATGCTGGGAATATTCCTCCAACATCTGATTACTTCTCTTATGAATTAGCTCTGGAGCTTCTGACTGGAAACAGAGAGTCACGGAGAATCACAGCTTCAGAATTAGATGGTGAATGCAGACTTCTCTTCAAGTTTATTCAGCACCAACATTGCCCTAGGAGAGGAGATTTTGCTGCTGTAAAGTACCAGGATGTTTTCCTGTTGTTTCTTCTGAAAACACATGAGAAGATCAATTTGTGTAGATATGTGATGGTGCACATAGCTGGAATGGTAAAACCATCCAAAAAATCCACTGCCTTGTTTTATTCAAAGATGATATCTACCATGCTCAAGAATCTATAATGTATTAATGAATATGATGAAGTTGATGAAACCGATCATACCTTCTGTCTCAACAAAGAGATCTGCAAGAGGATGAAAATCAATTGGAATCCATGGAAGAAGTGATGGGTTGTAGGTGAAGATAAATTGTATGAAGCCTACAATCCCATAGATCATGGCAAGAGGCCAAAGGATTTGAGATACCCTGGCTTGAAACCAGATGAGGAACCAGTTTATTCTGATGATGATGAGCAAGAAGAAGGAAAGGATGAGGCCACCAAAGCCCAAGAGCAAGAAGAAGCTGCGATTGAAGAAGGAAGTATATCATCTCCTGATGATATGAGTGATCCTGACACTGCTAGTCTCAAAAGAAGAATAGAATTTGGACCTGCTAGTCCACCCTTAACCCTACCAGAATCAGAACCTATTCTTGGTGATGAAGATGATTCTGATACTGAAGAATATCACAGTAAAGCTTCTGAGAAGAGTGATGATGAACATGCTGATGATACTGAGGCTGCTGTTGATGGTGATAACAGACCAGTGGATGGTCTTTCTGAAGATCAAATAGAATCATCTCAGTCAGAACAAGAAATTCATATCAGTGCCAAGGTTGATTCACCAAAAATCAGTGGAACAACAAGCGATGAAAAACCAAAATAAACCCTGTGTGCTGCTGTTTGGGATGACTACCCTGGTTATGCTGTGTTGGGCTTAGAATATTCTGAAGAAGAAGAAGCAATGCCAGAATCTGCTGCAGCTATGAAGAGGAACCTCCCAAGAGAAGCAAGGTCTTCTCCTGTTGTTGATCCTACAAATGTTAATTTACCTGCTTCTGGAATCTCTCAAGATGATCTTAATAAGTTTAAGATTGAATTGCTAACTGCTGTGAGAGACACAGTTAGAGAGGAAATTTCTAATGCTCTTACTCAAGTGTCTCTACAAGTTTCTGAACATTCTTTGGAAGCCTTCTCACAAAGAGTATCTAATGCTGTGAAGCCAGACCTGGCCAATACTGGTGAACTTATTGGCAGGCACATAGCCTTTTTGAATCAGACTATGAAGGATCTTCACACCGGCTTGGTATCTCTATCCAGCGAATTCCGATCAACCATCTCTGGTATGATGGAAGTTTTGAGAAATTTGATTGAACATCTCAACAAGTCTGACCTGAGGAAGTTGAAAGCCGAGTTAACTCACATAGTTGGCCAAGAAAGTACAGGCAAGGTGACCAAGATCACTACCCGTGAGCTCGAAGCTCTAAGAGACGTTGTGCATGATGAGTTAGCTGCTGTAAGAAAAATTCTTGATTTAGAATCTTTGAGGAAGATGAAAGAGATCTGTGATAACAATCATAGGATGGCATTGGTGTATTCAGCAGATGCTAGAAAGCTCTGCAAGAGATCAAAGAGAAAGTTGATAATTACTTTTCCAAGATTTATACAAATCATGAAATGGCTGCAAACTTCAAGGTGTTAGCAGAGAATCTGAAATTACCTCCAGTCACCCAGGCCTTCAAAACTCAAGTTCATCAGTTGCAAGATTTTACCCCTTCCTTGGCACAATTCATGGAGAATAAAGATGATTTTGAAAAATCTATGAAGTATGGAGCAGAAGTCATTCAGGACTTCATTCAACTTTTGAAGCCCTATTTGAATGCACAGGCCACTGCAATAGTAATTCCTACTTCTGAACCTCTCAGTGACTCTGATGTAGCTCCAAATCAGCTGTCTGTTGCTCAAGCTCTCTCTCAGTTAAGATCAGTCCCTCAGCAAGCTTCTCAACCAGCTCCTGTTTCTCAACAACAACTCTCTGTGGCACCTGCTCCTACACCTGCCCGAGTTGTCCTACCACCTCTTCAGATTCGCCAAGTCCAGCCTGCCTCCAAGCCTTCAAACATACCCACTATTGATCCCAAAGACAAAGGCAAAGCCCCTTTGTATCCCAACAAATAGTTGTGTATTGTTTTTGATAGGGTGAACAATGTGATGCTTGTAATATTCTGTACTTTCAATTTTTTTTATATACTCTCTGCTTACTACTTTTACTTTCACTTTCTCTTATATGTTTTCCCTCTTTTTGATTATCCCAAAGGGGGAGAAGAAGAAGAGAGATATATGGGAGAAGAAGAAGAGAGATATATGGGAGAAGAAAGATGTATGGGAGAGATATATGGGTGAGAACAGATGTATCTATCTCAGGGGGAGATTTATATATCTCTTTATATTTATTCTCTTTATGGTTTAACTCTCATTATGTTTTTATTAATAATATATCATATTATTTATATTTTATGATAAAGATTTGTGATTATCAAAAAGGGGGAGATTGTTGAGCCCTCTAGAAGATTGTTGATTTCATGTCTATGATTGATGTTTTAATAATCACAAATCATCACATACCATTAATGCTTAATCTGGTTTGATTTCTCATAAACTTAATTACAATCTGTTAATGAATCTGTTATCATGTTTTTGTCTATGCTTATTGACTTACAAATTATTTTGGAAGTCTTCAGGATTCAACATATATCGGAAGCACCAATCCAATATCAACAGATATCGGAAGCACCGATCCAATATCAACAGATATCAGAAGCACCGATCCAATATCAACAGTCATCTGACTCACCGATGCTGATCAAAATGACTCACCGATCATCTGACTCCCCGATGCTGATCAAAATGACTCACTGATAAAATGACTCACCGATGATGATCAAACTGACTCACCGATCAGATGACAGACCGATGCTGATCAAAATGACTCACCGATCAAATGACTCCCCGATGCTGATCAAACTGACTCACCGATCAAATGACAGACCGATGCTGATCAGACCGATTCACCGATCATTACTCACTAATGCTGATGACCTACCGATCACTTGATTCTTCAATAGTCATAAACAAATGTTTGAATTTCTTTATCTTTATCTTTATTTAATCTAACCAATGATCATATTAGGTATATTTTAATTCTCTGTCAATTAATTAATAAAGGTTGTCGGATGTCAGGAAACCGTACCTCGTACCTGCGGAAAGGAAACTTTTTCTATCTTTCGAAGAACGTGACATAAATACAAGAAGACTCTGCTGAAGAAAGCAGTGGATGGAAGAACACAAGAAGAATATAGAGAAAAAGAAAGAAGAGGAAGAACCAAGCAAGATAGAACCTCATACACAATCAAGCCTACTCAAGAAGAGTTCTGTGCATACAAAAGAACATTGAAGAACTTCATTGACTACATCTCACTGCCTTTGAACCTGAAGCATACGACACTCTTCCTCTCCAACAAAAACGAGAAGAGGACTCAGAATAAATTCTGACAAACCAAAAAAGAGTCCAGAGCTACACTAAAATCACTAGAGCCATTTCTAAACTCTACATCTCTGCTCTGTGATACATTTGTTTACATTTTGAGCAGTGTGTGTTATCTGCTGTATTAAACACACACACTGACTCCTGTACTTTCACTGGAGGATCTGTAAATCCTCAGTAAACCTTTTTACACTTCTTTTCCCACTATGGATAGTGGTAGAGGTCGTGTGAGACCTGGATAGCTCTAAGCTGTTGTTTGTTCCCCACACAGATATGTGGTAGAGGTCTTGTGACCTGGACAGTGTGTTCACTATTGTTAACCCCGATCCAGGGTGTGGATAATTTTTATATAAACTTTTTAGAGGACTAAGTCTCAGCTTGAGACTGAACCTCTTGGTTAATTCTCTATGTTTATAGCTACATACTATATCCATACTTTACATAGTTATTTCATATTCCGCTGCTATTACTTTGAAATATAATTTATTTTCAAAGCTACTTTGATAGTTAAACTCGCAAGTGTTTATATTTATTATAAACCAGTAAGTTAGTTTCAAAAGTTAATTTAATCATAAGATTAAGTTAGCTGAGAACTAATCAATCTTTGAGAAACTAATTGAACCTTTATAATCTGTATAAATTCACTACAGTTTAATCTGTTTTTAAAATTGGGGGATTTTAATCAACATTGTTTTTAACAGAAAATTTTAATTGGAGCTCAATTCACCCCCCTCTTGAGTATCCACTCCGACCAACACGTTTGAAGTTTGTATGGTCAGATTCATACAAGATATCCTTTCACGAGCTAAAAGGGAGTTTGACATCAGCAGTATTCTTGATATTGCCAGAGTAAGGAAAAAGCTACACTATGTATTATGATACATCAGGTATTGGGCTGAGAGAAATGATGGTGTAGGGAGATAGAGTTGTGGTATACTGGTCTTGGAAGCTGAGGCCACATGAGGGGAACAACCCAACTCACGATCTCGAGTTAGGGGTGGTTGTAAATTCTCTACACTATTAGAGACATTACTTACTAGGATATTTTTTTTTGGTTTACACAAACCACAATATACTCATGTATATATTTTTACAACATGATCTAAACCCAAGGAACTGAATGTTTTTTTAATACCTTCAGTATTTGGACTTCAATATTTCCTACATGCCTAGTAATGGAAATTTAGTGGTCATTGTACGGAGTAGGAGGACACAGATACATGAAGTGAAGAAGAAAATTATTGAGTGGAAGTTTATGGATTTTTTCTCTGAGATGTACTTTGAGGTGCATGATAGTCAGCGGAATACTTATTTATCATCCTCATCTATTACCTCTACCATATTGGAGAGAGTAGGGACAATACAACTATCAGATTCAGAGGGCCTAGTCATACATGAGAGTATAGCTGGTGAGGATCCACCTTTTAGATGAACTATAGGTGAGGATGAGATCTTGTGTATCCATTGATGTGTTTGGTTTTTTGTGGATATACATGAAGATATGATGCGAGAATCTCATGCTTTAGCTTTGGTAGTGCACCCCGGAGTCACCAAGATGTATTGTGACATGCACCATTAATACTGGTAGCCAAGTATAATGTATGAGGTTTCTAGTTTTGTTAAGAGGTGTTCCACCTATCAGCAGGTGAAGGAAGAACATGAGTGACCATTCTAGATTTTACAGTATCTAACTATTTTAGATTGGAAATGGGATGATGTCATAATGGATTCTGTGACCAGATTAACAATTTTTCCTCAAGGTAATGATGTTCT
This sequence comes from Viscum album, assembly GCA_963277665.1. Lineage (NCBI taxonomy): Eukaryota > Viridiplantae > Streptophyta > Magnoliopsida > Santalales > Viscaceae > Viscum > Viscum album. The sequence continues at coordinate 1,262,866,876 of OY728131.1, read as the reverse complement.
GTGAGTTTTTTTTTACAGGCTCATGAAGGTGTCTTGTTTATTTCCAATAAAATAGAATTCTGATGTTGATGAGTTGGGAATGTTTTATATTCATGAGATAATATGACTTCATGGGGTCCCATGCACTATAGTTCCGAATAGGGATTCCATCCTTATGTCTCATTTCTGATAGATTTTTCAAAAGGTGATGGGTACAAAGGTGATTTTGAGCACAACATACCACCCTAATACTGATGTTTCACCAGAGTGTATGATAAAGTTGCTAGAGGATATTCTCCAAGAATGCGACCTGAATTTTTGGGGCCCTTGGGAGAGAAAAATACCTCTAGTTGACATTTCCTACAATAACAGTTATCAGGAGATGTTAGAGATAGAAAATTATGAGTATTTTTATGGTGGAGAATTCCGATCACCCCTATGTTAGTTAGAGGCAGGTGAGAAAGATTTACTGGGACTGCGTCTCATATAAGAGACTTCTGAGTAGGCCCAGTTGATTCAAAAATAGATGGATACTACACCATATTGACAGAAGTCATATATCAATCATGGAAGACAACCTCTAGAGTTTGAGGTTGGATATCATATTATCTTACATGTTTCAATAAGCCTGGAACACTAGAGAAATGGGAGATAGGATAAGCTTTCACCATGATATGTCAGACCGTTCAATATTCTGAAGGGAGTCGGGTGGATATACTGTCAGTTATAGTTACCATTGATGTACTGATCCATGCATGGTGTATTCCATGTATCTCAGTTGCACCATTTTCATTCAAACCCATCTCACTCTTTTCATCCTAAGGATGTTGAGCTTTAGTTTCAAACATCCTTTGAGGACCATCTGATTCATATAGTTGATAGGAGCATGAAGGTTCTTCAAGGCTAGTTAGTTCTTATAGTATGGGTGTTATGGAAGAACATCCATTTACATGATGAGACTTGGGAGAGGGAGGATGATGTGCATGCTCAGTGTCCATATTTGTTCTCAAGAAAATCTTGGCCACCCTGAAAAGAGCAATTTAGGGATGAATTGATATAAGTGGGAAAGATTTTAAGAACCTGGGTTTTTGAATTAGGTACAAATCAATTCTTTTTTAGTTTTGATGTTTAAATATGTCCTTATGTGAGGACCCAACATGTTCATGGGTGTTTTGAAGGTGCCTAGGGCTTGTCCAGAGCCCAGAACAAGGTTTTGGGATGAAAATGGTCTGGCATACGGTTAGTGCCAACTATTTGGGGAAGGACGCACAACTTGACTAAACCGTATGAGGATAGACATAGTGGTGGTATAGTCCACACAATTAATCCATACCATGTGGAATGGGTCGTACGACCGTGTGTCCATGTCTGAAATTTTTTAAAATGTTGAAAGAGTCTTAGAGCTTGATTTTCATAGATTTAGTGAAACTGTTTGAGGAATCTATGTGGATTCCCCTTAAACTATATGAAACCATGAACAATTTCCATATAGTTTGAAAAATTGTGCATGTAAACCATGAAACCCCTATATTTTTTTATAATTTTATATTTAAAATCGAATATTTTGTAAAACCTAATTTAGGTTTTCACTTCAATGTAAAAAATTAGAAGAACATGAGTGCTATCCTTTAGTAGTTAAACTAGGATTTGATCCTAGTTCTTCATCTGATCTCTCATTTGAGAACAATTTGTCTCCTGGGATCCATAACGGTAATATATAAATTCCTTTTTAACCTTACTCAATTCTTCTAGATATTGATTATACTACATGGATTTAGGTTCATATTCTCTAATTTCTCATTCTCTACCCATTCATCATGTTTCTCCTAAATCGAGAGGAATCAGGACTTGATACTGGATGATCACTCCACTACCAAGCTAAGGTAGGTGGTCTATACATTTCTTTGAACTTTTGGTTCTTTTTAGAGCCATCAGTCATTACGCAGCCCTCCATATTTTCTAGTATGGACCTAATTTTGAATGTGTTACCTATAATAGATGTAATCGAACATATTATAGATTCCCATAGGATCTTTTGTGATGCGTTTATACCTATCTCCAAATCTAAGGTCTCATATGGGGTGCACCTTATGAAAATTGCATGTTTATTCTATGTTAGACCATTGAAGATGTGTGTTTTGGGTTTTCCTTGTTATAGGAACACAATTATAAGTGTAATGAATTTAATGGGTTGATTAGAAGATGGTTTTCCTCCCATAAATTGATATATTATGTTTAACTTGAATTGGTTAATTATTTAATTGATCAAATGAGTTATGTTAAATGTGATGTGTTAAATGGAATAAATAGATTCAATTAAACAGGTGGGTATACACATGGGATATGTTAAACTACGAATAGTGATAAATGGGTGGGTATACCCATGTGAAATTTATAAATGAATTTGATGATAAATTGGAGGGTATACCCATGTGACTTGGTTAAATAGAAATAGAATACATGAGTGGGTATACTCATGTGATGTTTTTGGTATGGAAGGTATTAAATGAGTGTGTATAATAATTATATAGAATTGAATTAATGTGATTATATGATTCAGTGGAATCATATGGAATTGAATTGTTGAATGGTATGAATGAATGTATTTTTTATAGATTCCATGGAAATCTCTCCATGGATTTGGAACTCATTATTGGATTCCTTGGGTAGAGTATGCCCTATGGGTCTTAATTTGGTGGGTTTCCTCATGATTTGATAACCCTTGGATTCAGCATGCTTGTACTCACATAGGACTTGTATGGTATTATATGATTATAGGAATCCAACCAGTGCCTATAACGAGTTTCCATCGATATTATCCTAGTACATGACAAGGGTTCCTTGGTTAATGACACCTTGAATCTAACCCTTGTGTATTATGATACTCTAGTTGATATAGAAAGGCCATGGGAATGTGATTCACTCTGATTATACAGTAGGGTTGTGGTGACTTGATATGTATGGGAGTACAGTGAGTTCATATTCCTTTTTAAGTTTCTTATAGCTTCCTTGTTAGGATATGAAGCTTTTTGTTGGGATCCTTGAGAGTATGTTTGATATTAATTGTTACAGTGGACATATGTCTTGGTAAATCACACTTAAATTACTACTTACTTACACCTTTTTAGCATACATCATTGTGTTTCTTAGAACTATATAAACTTTTGGGTGGTTACCTACTGGGATGTTATTTCACACCCTATTTGGGCCTCCTTGGGGACCCAAATAGATTATATGGTTGTAGGTGATAATAGGGAAAGCCTCCCCAATAAAGGTTATTGAATATTTATTTGGAGTAGGGAAGCATGGAACCAAGATGAGGCTTGTGATGCTGAGACACTTTTTGGCCCTTTTTATTTTATATAATTGTACTATACTATATTTCCATGTACCCATTTTTCCTTTTTTTCGAGATACATGTATCATTTGTATCATTGTATATGATCCACCTTTTGATATTGTTATTTTCTTCTACTATGTATCTATTATCTACTTGTTTTATTGATTCGTCTATCTATATATTATTAACTTCCACCATGATATACTTTCAAAATGAGGTCATAGTCTCCCCCTTAAATAATTTGGCCCTCACTGCAAGTTGGTAACCTTTGGAATTTGGGGAGATGCGCTTGAGGTCATGTATCCAATCAGTTTCAGGGGACTATTGAGTGGAATCCAGATCAGGGATGTTGAAAATTTTATTGAGTATGAACATTGTATTTTTTTCATAATGTGTATAATCTCATTAATATATTCTAATTCAACTTCAATTTTATTAAGGTAACATATAAATTATAATATTTCATGGTTCATTTAGGATCGTTGTTGTGTATTGTATACAGTATTAAACATAGTGTTTTTTAAATTCTCGGGGTGATACGCTCTCCTCCACCAACCATAAATAAATTTTATCCTCAAACATTAAAATATATATCATTAATCAAGGGTTTCATATTTGAAAATTTATTTTTGGAAAACTCACATCATAAAAAAGATTAGTAATAAATCTTATTAAAAATATGGAATGATAAATACAAAGGTCATATGGAATAGTATAAAACTATATTTTTTAAAAGGAGAAATTCATTTGTTGTGAATATATGGACATGGTAGAGAAACAAAACACCCATGAAATAATATAGTTATTGAGGTTTAGATAAACTTACAATAAAATACCATAAATCTGTAATGGGTGAAAATAATATCAATTCACTAGAAGTGATTATAATAGGATAAAATTTTTGTTTCAATATATTTTCAATATAGTTGATGAATTAAATTACCTTCTAGGCTAGGAAAATAAGAAGAATATATTTAATTAATAAGTAGAACTTATCCCTTTCAATGTTTCTTAAAATTATGAGTATTTAGAATAAAATTTCTATGTGTGGAGCACTAAAATTAACTTTTAAAAGGTCCTAAGATTCATAAAATAATGAAAATTCATTCATTATTTCTATCAATATTTAATAAAGAAAAATTGTTAGAAACTTTTATCATTTATAATACATTAATCTCTAAAATTTCAATAATAATTCTCAAAGTTCAAATTTATCCATTCCTCAAATATTTATCCTTAATACTCCTCTAAAATATGTTTAAATAAATTTCAGAACCTAAATATCAAAATGATTTGATCCAAAAGATTCTCTAGAAAAAATTATATATCACATATTGTCACATACCAAGCATGTGAATACATTGACCGTATATTCTCTTAAAAAATTCAAATAACCTAAATCACCATAGACCTCAATGAAAATGTAAATTCATATAAAAAATTAACTCTACCCTTATTCCTTGTTGATTATAAATTATATTCCCTAAATCTAAAAATTAAATAACTTGCATCACTTTTTCCTAAAATCAGTAATCAGTTCAAGGATCCCAATACCATCCCATTTACATCCCTAATTTCAATCATTTATTTATCCAAATAGAACATTAATAATTAAAATTCAAAAATTTTGTAAGTGCTATATATCCCTTTTTAATGTATTATTTAAAAATATAGTGTTACCACTAAATCAATATTCTTGGTTATTGGAATAATTAAACATATTCTTTCCAATACTTAAAAGTAAAACTAATGGAGTAAAATATTTATATATTTCATGATTTTTATAACCAATATATCATTAATAAAACACCTATACAACAAAATTCCTAAATCCCAATACACTAACACTTTAATTAATCTACTTTAATTGTAATAGTAGCATAATATTTTACTTCTCCTCTTGGATTATTATGTGGTATGTTACCTTGAGGCCCAATACATTTTTTTGAATAATACCCCATATCTTTATATTTGATTCACGGAATATTAGTGATTTCATTCTATTCCATACAATTTAGAGCCTTTTGACCCCTTTATTCACACAACAAAAAAGAAAATCTTGTTCATATTAAATAAGTACCTAGGTGTTTCATTCCACGATTATCAAAAGTGGGAATTTTTATCCTTCCCTTCTTTTCTTTATCCCCATTTCTTTTTCCTATTTCTTAATTTATCCTTTCATCAATATATTTCAACAGAAAAAATATGACTTTGATATTACATTACCCTTTTTTATGGAACTTTAAACCATATCATCATGTGATAAACAATTTTAGAGACTAGTGTCCTTTATAGGATTTTATTAATCCCATGAAATAAAAAAATGCATCTTAGATTCTATATTATATACATAATCTACAGTATGTTTTGGTAATATTTTAATGTTTTCCTCGTAATTAAAATTATTTTCCTCTTTATTATATCATTGATTGAGGAAATACATTTCTACATAATATTATTTTGTTATAAGGAAATTTTTTCTCAACTAATATCTCCTATATTACATGATTTATATTTAATCTTCCTTTTTTTGTTTTATAGATCAATAGACACCATTAATCAGAATCTCTTTTTAAACAATAAACTATCAGGAAAACATTTTTACTTTCATTAAGTATCAATGTTTGGAAAATATTTTTAAGGGGATTAATCCATTTTAAACTACTAATGTATTAGTTATTACATTAAAATATTGAGGATTCTACCACATGAAGCTATCTTACATATGGGAATAATAATATGGCACAACAGGATGCTCTATGTGAGAAAGGTTATTTTTTATAACCTGATTAAGATACACTAATATGGAAATTATCTTCTCAATTCCATTACCAAATATGTTGGATCCCCAACAAAAAAATATCTAATTTTTTTCTTACTTTAGCTGCCATTACTAAATAATGGCACACACAATGTTAGATTAAAATAAAAATATATAGTAGTGATAAAATAAAAATCCCTCTAAAGGTAAATGTTCTAAAATATTAGAAGGGATTATTTTAATTCTTGTGTTATCTATGTTCATTCAAAATATACTCCCCAATGATTATACTAAACATCCACTAATACAAAATACAATTACGCCAACTCTAGTAACCCATATATGGAGTAAAATTATTACATTAGTATAAGATGTATAGGATGCCATCCAAAATGATCGATCTATTTAGTAGTCTTAGAAAAATGGATATATTACTGATTCCCATATTTCATTGGAGATATAAAATGTAAAGCATAAAAATATTCTTTCATAATTAAAATTAATAATAATATCCTTCTTTATATACTAGGGGAAAGAAAATAAATATGGGGGGTCTCAGATACTTAGTAATAGTTACATATATCAGGTGTTTTCATGAATCAATTAGGAATAATCTATATGGAAAGGTATATAACTAAAAACACGTGTCATTTAATCAATAACATGAACCAGAAATTAATCTTTGGATGATATCTAATACATCAATCTCACTGATAATAATAACAGAATTATCCATGAAGGAAATGAATAATAATAGACTTCAAGATCTCATACATCATTATATATATACCTTCAAGACCTTATGCAATGATATTTTAATTGATGGGTAGTTATACACCAAAACCAATTTTATTTGGCCAACTAATTCATCTCAGTAGTATATCAATGCATCGAGGGGCTATATCATTTTGGGACCCATATACCACTGCATTTTCCTTACATTTCACATATATTGAATGATAAATTCAATTCATAAACAATATTCCTTATCAATAAATATCTTTATTGAGTAGAGAATAAATATTATCAAGGTTTACTAGGTAAATCAATCAACATTTATTGAAAAAATTGATTAGAGAAAGGGTATATGGTTTAATAAATATTCACATATCTAATGGATATATAAAATAATTGCAACTTCAAATTATCACAAGAAATTTAATGTTTCAATATAACGTTCATGTTCAAATAATTATTCAATATATTAGATATGATCATCAAAAAAGATAATTATGGAGTAGAATTCAGTCATTAAAATAAAAGTGGAAAATAAAAACAAATCATTGAAAATAATTTTTCATAAATATTTTCCTTTATAATAACTTTTAAATCTTATTGAAGAATCTAAAAGGTATAAAATGATTAGTGTTGTAGGAGTTTTTGTTAAGGTCGTATACATTATAAAGAAAACATTCCATTCGTTTTTTTATAAAAAATGATGAAAATACCCTTTTAGGGAAACAATTAGAAAGATTCAATTTAGAACATGTATAAATGTCAAGGATAAATTAAAATTTTCCAAATTAATCATTTGAGTACTAAAATTACTTTTTAAACATAATTGTGAAATATATGGACATGGAAGAAAAATTTACTCGATCAAAAAGATAAATGAGATATTTTTTCCTTTTAAATATTTATCTTGAAAGAGTTACATGAATTGAATCATTTCTCATCATGAATAAATATATATTCATGTTAAATATGTCAAAGGGGATGTATATACACAATACAAAAGTAAATAGGTGCAAAATAAAAAATATTTTTTTACGGAGTCGAAATTTAGAGAAATCCATTACAAAGATCATATCATTGAAATAAAAATTAGTTAAATAAGAGAGTCTGTGGAAATAATATAAATAAACATTGTTTAATATTAAATATAGTGTTAAAAAATAAAATTTCATTTCACACATAATCATGACATAGTAGAACCAATGGATATGTGATATAACTCAATGAAAGGAGATTGAGTTATGAATCCCCTTATATAATTTCCAACTCACCACGCACATTATTTATCTTCTTTAATAATATAATTATGTTCGTTATTTAGTTACATAATAACCTTTGTCAATTTAATTGTTATTTTATTTTATTTTTTACCATGTTATATTTAATTACATAATCTATTAAGTTCATATCTAATGTTTTGATGATATTCAGTTCCTATGTCTAAAATGACTTCAGTAGGATGATGATGGTAAAATAGGTCAATATTCCATCATCTCTATCATAAAAAAATGAAATAATTATAAATTTTAAATAACAATTATATTTTTAAAACCATTAAATTATGATGGTTATGAAAATTTATCTATGATACAATCATGGAGATGGTAGAATGTACGTACAGTTGAGTAAGATTCCCTTTTTTCAACAATCATGATGGAAATAAGGTGAGTATTAATTTACCATTATATAATGATAATTATATCATAAATACCATATTTATTATCTAAATAAATTTAAATATACCATCCATGTGAAGAGGTGGAGAAAAATGAATCACATCACTCCATTGAGGTGGTAGTCCACATGCATGCATGAATGATGTTATCATTTTTCAATGAATTGAATGGAATAAAAATATGTGCTATATTAATTTACAAAAATTATTAATATTTAATTAATATGATATATATATATATATAATAAATTCATAATTATAAATTTTTATTCCCTTTAAATGAGCATATAAAAATAGAGAATGAATGAAATACCAGAAACATGGGTATTATTTTCTCCATAAAACAAAGGAAGGGAAGGTGGATAAAACACTTGGACCGTGTAATCCTAACAAGGAAACACAATCTCATGACCTTCAGAAGGTTATGTGAATGGTTCATGCATTATGCCTTATGTTCTTATGATTATGTAAACTTGTTTTAAAATACCTCTGTTCTTGAAAAGGCATACTGACAAGCACTATTGATCATGCAAAGGTTTCCAGAAAATTTCCTTAAATATTGCGACTTTTCAATCGACAGACTCTTAAAAATCAACCAAATCCCAATATAAAATAATGTTTACAAAAAGTTTGAAGATTATCGTGAAAGGAAGATACCTTGATCTTGAGTCAAAATGGGTTATGTGCTGCTGGTGATCACCATTGATCACATCAAGGCCCTTTGAGAAGATAGATCAATCTCAAGAAGAACCCTCAAAACTCTAGAGCGATCTCATGAATAGTTTCACACCCCAACCAATATGGGTTTTAATTTATTTTATTCTTTTCGTGGTGTCAGTTATTTTTTTTGTGGTTTAAGCGAAGTTTCTAATGATAGTTTTTGAGTTTTGTAGGATTTATGTGTGTTTTATCCCTATGCATGGTTAGAGCATTGTTTGGGACAAACCTTGAGTATACTAATAAAAATTGTTTGACATGTTTTTTGGTGTTAGGGAAAAAGTGCACAGCTTGCCCATGGTTAGAGGAAACAATGAGGTTTATGTGCAGGGAGGCTTTGTAATTTGACAAATCCATTTTTCATTGTTTGAACATAGTTTCCCAAACCATGTACCCAAATCACGAAGGTACCCACTCTCTCTAGTAGGGTGATCATGGTTGGATCACAATTTGTAAAAAAAATGGCTAAACTTTGTGAGTTACCCAAGTGTTTGAAAATCTTTAAATCCCTATTTTTTCCCTCCCTCTTTGGAACTGATTTTAGGGTTTCCTCCTTTTGGATCAACCTAGTCACATGAGAGGCCTTCCCAATCCCCTCTCCTTTTGTTCTCCTCCCTCCATGTATTCTTCTCCAAGTTACTAAGGTGATCTCCTTTGAATTTATTAGCCAATATTCTCCTCCCTTTATTCATTTTTCTTAGTCTCTTAATCTATATTAGCTTGGTTCTCTCTTAAATGAACCCTAGGATTTATAGTTGATTTCTTTCTTGTGTTTCTTTTATGTTTGGGTTTGTGTATCATTCCTTGGTACTCATTTTTCCCTTATATAGTGTTTCGATGCGTTCTCACATCATTAAGGTGGGTGTTTCAATTATTTTTCTTTTTTGACAGATTCCATTGATACTTGAGCTTTCATAAATTGATTTCTCAAGGTGTGATTCATGATTTTAAAGTGATTCTTGAATTTGTTTTGGTTCTTTATGGTGTAAATTTGATAAAATTGTTTTTAATGATTTTACCGAAGTTATAACTAAATATATATGTATAAAAACTATTCGATGAAATGAAAATTGATCATTTCAAATGAAATTGGGTGTTTTGGACTATGTTCTGTCTTGTTTATATTTTGGTAGTTTGGTTCTCATTGTTAATTGAATTAGGTGAATAGATAAGGTTCCATATTATGGTTTTATGGTTGTGTGTAAAATTGTTGCAATGATATATTTGGAATTTTTGTAATTTGGTGATGTTTTAAGGGTGAAATTGGATATGGTAACATCCATATGTGTACAAGGTTCACATATGGAATGGATCAGAACAGATAGTTGATTATTTTATAATATTCCTTTTTTGAAACTAGCTTAAAAAAATGGTCTTATTCTATTAATTCTCTTCTATGGCCCTCTTTATCACAAAAGTATCTTTTTAAAAACTCCAACAGCTCTAAAAATTTTCATGGTTTCCAAATGATTTCAATGAGGCTTTAAAATGTGTTTCAAAAAGTGGTCATGTTGGGTTTTTTGGAATGTGAATTGGTACCATAATGAGATAAATTCCCATTTGACACCTTTTGTGTATGTTTATGTTTTCATTATGGTTTTAAAAATGGATTTGGTTTTCAAATGTTAAAGTCATAGTGGGTACCTTGTGACTTTTTTGTAAATTTTTTTATGAAGTAAATTGATTTGAAATCCATGATGGAACTTGTGTATGGTTTGATATGTGATAGGAACCTCTACGGTGGTCCCTTAAAGGATAGTTTCATCACATAGTTGGTGTCGAAGATTAGGATAAGAATGAATGGTGAAATGTGGATTATTGGTTTATTCCACACATGTGAGGACCTCCATATTCTCCACATATTACTACATTGAAATTTTTATGTGTCATATAGTGGGTTTAGTGATAGCTTCTTTCTAATATTTATTAGATGGGTTTTACCCTTGGATTTTCTAAGAAGTTATGTGGGATTTTCCACTCTTGAGGATAGATTAGAGCAGTCAGTTGGTTATTGATTATTGATCTACAATATATATTGGAAGGTGATATAGATATGATAAATTATAGGGATTACTTCTAGAGAAGTTTAAGAAATTTACATGATTACTATCAATTTTTTATATTTCATTTTTCACTTGATTTTTTCCCTGTTAGATTTTTCCTTCTTGTACTCCTCTCTTTATATTTAGCATATCCCCTTTTTGCAACCTGGTATGAAATATTATTTTGATTTTAGTTTAGTAAACTTGATTTAAAATGGGAAAAGCTATTTTAAAAATAGAATTTTGTTTTTGGTTCTTTAAATTTTAAAACCTTATTTTCTGAATTTATTTAAAACCAATGTTTATGAACTATTTCAGGAAAGATGTTAATGGACTCTATAGTGGTTACAATCTAATATATTTATGATCACACCCTACTTGTTCCACTCTAAATTTCTATACCAGAGCTATTTTAAAGGTTCGTGTTTCCATTTCGAGTTTGCTTGTGGAGTGGGATAGTTCTTATTATTGGTGGTGACCAAGAGGACTCATGGAGATCTATTTGGTTGACTTGTTCCTAGTTTTTTTATAGTTTCTATTTTGTTAAACTGTTTTATTTAAATATGTTTTATGTAATTACTTTGGTCAATGGATTATAATATCATGTATTATGACATATTTTAGTTTTTTTGGTTTTTTTGGGATAAATCATTCCCAATTGATTTATATTTGATGTATGGTGCTAGTCTCTAAACTAAGAGGATGAGTAAGGCCTCTTATGCCTTGTCTTATACCGTCTTGAGTATTAGGTTAGATGGAAACCCATCCTAGTTTGTGAGAAAATGGTATTGAAGGGTGAAGTGGAGATGGTGGTTTTAAAAGAGTAATTTGGTTATGATGTGTGATGTATGGTTATTGAGTTGGGTGTTTTGGTTTGGATTACCCTTTTGACTGAGTTTTAAGATCTGTTTTTATGTTTATTTCTAGATTTCTATTCTTTTTGTGTTTAGAGTATGCCACCCAGAATGGTCCTATAGTTTTCTTTTGAGTCTCTTCTGGTTTTTGGACCTACCCATATTGCAAGTGGATTGGTGGGATTATGTTTTTTTCATTTGATACCCATTTTTTGTGGAGTTCAATGTTTGTTAGAATCTTTAGAGTGTCTTGATAATGTTGAAGGTTCCTTCAGGTACTTGGGAATTATCTAACACATGAGAGTGTGTGATATTATATGGTCATTTGATGTTCCAATTTTGGATTGGTAGTAGGTAATAATCCTAGAATCTTTGAAGTATGGTATGATGTTTTAAGTGTTTAATACCACATTTAACCAAAATTTTATACCTGAGGTAGCGATGTAGAGGAATGTGGAATAGCTCTTGGGAATTTAGAAATGACGAAAAATGGTGCATACCAATGTGTATTACTTCATGAGTTTTATTTTCTTTTATCTAAATATAGATTTAGAGGATCAGATGAAGACTCAACTATTTATTTGAGGTCTTCATATGAAGATTAAAGATCTAGCTCCCACATATGGGGAGGTTCTATTTGGGAATCTGGTGGATGAGTCTTTTTTGGATGAGTTGGTTCTGGGAGTGTGGTTTTTCACTAGGTATGTTTGGGTGTGACTTGTGGAGTTGAAATGCCACCATGATATTTATAGTTCTATTTTGATTTATTTAGTTTCAGGATCATGTTTTGGGTCTCATTTGGTTGGGTGACTTTCTAGGGAAAAATTGTTTGTGGTGGGGAGAATTGTCACACCCCAAACCATGTATCTAAACCATGAATGTTTTCTTTCTCTCTAGTAGGTTCTTCATGGTTGGAACATGGTGTAGAAAACCATGTGTCCAAACTGTTCAAGTTGACCAAGTGTTCTAAAATCATTGAATTCCACTTTATACTCCCTATTGGTAACCTATTTCTAAATTCCTCCGCTTATCTTGACCTAGGTTCATGAGAGGGCATACCAATCCCCTCTCTTTGGTTCGCCTCCACCATGGATGTTTCTTCATGTTTCTAAGGTGAGTTCCTTTGGATTTCATGGCCAGATTTCTATTCCTATTCATATTTCCTCCAGGTTTCATGGTATATCTTAGCATGGTTCTGTCTTATAAAAACATTATGAGTTAGGGTTGATGTGTGAATTGGGTTTATTTGATGATAGGGTGTTTAAATCATTTATTTGGACTCATTCATTCCTTCCTTGGAGTTTTTATGCATTCACACATCATTGAGTTAATAATTTCCATTATTTTTCTTTCAAGAACATTCTATAGATACTTTAAAATTAAAAAATAGATTTCTAAAGGTTTGATTCATGATTTTGATATGATTTTTGAATATTTTTTTGTTTGTCTATGGTTTAAATTTTATAAATGTGATTTTAAAGGGTTTCCCTTGGCTATAACTAAATCTATTTGTATAACAAGTGTTGAATTAATTGATAATTTCCCTATTGAAATGAAATTAGGTGTTTTGGATTGTTTTTGGACTTTGTTATGTTCTATTAGTTTTATTGTTTTGTGAATTGAGTTTGGTGTATGGGTTGGGTTCCATTTTATGGTTTATGGTTTTGTATAAAATGGTTTTAAATAACTCATGTGTTATTGATATGGAATTTTATAAATTTGGTGATTCTTAATGGGTTCCATTAGATGCGGGAACATACATATATGTATGGGGTGAAGATATGTATGGGATGAAAAATCATAGCAACTTCTTTTAGAAGTCATCTTTCCTGAACTCAATTTTAAAAATGCCCCTCTTCCTTTCCTTCTCTCTTATATCCCTCATCATCTCAAATGGGTGTTTCTAAAACCCTTAATGAGTCCAAAATAGTTTCATGGTTCCCAAATCAGTTCATTGTGTTTTTCAAATGTGTTTCATAAAGGTGGACTCTTTGTAAATTTGGAATATGGTTTGGTACCCAAATGGGATAAGGGCCTATTTGGAAACTTTCATATATGTTGTATGTTTTCACTTTGGTTTTGTTAATTGATGTGATTTATAAATGTTAAAAGGATTTTTTGATACATTGTAATGTTTTTTGGTAAATTGGAATTGAGGTAAGTTGATGTGAAGGCCCATTTGGCACTTATGTATGGTTTGAGATGTGATGGGAACCTCAATTGTGGTCTATCTAAAGATTGGGTCATCACATAGGTGGTTTTGGAGCATTGGCTAGGAATACACAATGGCATGTGGGTTATTGGTTTATGACACATGTGTCTGTACCTCCACATTCTCCACATATTACTATCAATGGATTCCTATTCATTATCTTGGGGGTCGTGTGGTGGTTTCTTGCTGACCCCAATTAGATGGGTTGTTGTCCTCTGGATTTACTAAGAGGCTAGATGTGATGTACCACTAGTGAGGATAGTTTAGAGAAGCTAGTTTTTTATTGAATATGGAGCTTCACCATACATTTATAGGTATGCTAGATCTATGTATTTATAGATATTTCTTCTAGATATGTTTAGGTAATTACCATTATTACTATCTATACATTTAGTTTCATTTTTCACTTGATTATTTTCCCTGTTGTCTACTTTCTACTAGTACAATTTCTAGTATTTATAGAAAATCCCCTGTTTAGATTCTACTATGGACTCTTATTTGGATTTTTGTTTAATAAACTACATTTTAAATGTGAATACTATTTTAAAATGTAAAGACGTGTCTGGTTTTCTAAATAGTAAAATACAATTATCTAGTGGTATTTCTAAATAAGGTTTATAGACTAATTTTGGTGGAAAGAAATATTTAGACTATGTGGTGGTCCCCTAATTATCTATTTTTGATCTTACCCTACTTGTGAAACTCGGTCTTGGTAGACCTGATCTATTTTGTATGTTTAGGTTTCTAGATTAATTTTACCTATGGAGAAGGATGATTCTTATGTTTGGTGGTTACGAATGGGTCACATTGAGATCAAGTTGTTCGAGTTTTTTCTGGTTTGGTTGTAGTGTCTACTTTGTATAGGTTGTGTATTTTTATCCTATTTATGTATTTATTTTGATTAGTAGATTATAGTTTCTTACTATACCCAAATTTAGTTATTTTTTCTATGGTTTTTTGAGTGAAATTGTTCCCACTTGATTTATCATTGATTCATGGTGCAATTTGATATCCTTGTAGGATCAGGAATTCCTCTCAGGCTATGTGTCAGACCAGTTTCTATGTCAATTTGGATGGAATCCAAACTTGGTTCATGAAAAATAGCCTATGATAGGCCATATCATTCTTATAAAGGACCCCAGACAAGTCTTCTTTGATCCCAAGTCTTCTTACAAAGATCATTTGGCATGTCAACATGGTTATGTGAAATCCCTTTGATTATCTAGGATCTAATAAACATGATGAGGAAAGAATATTCTTATGGTCATTGTTATCATGAAAATTATGGATGACCTGAGGCTGGATTTTTTGAAGCATGTAATTTAAGACTCCCTCCACTAACTCTAAATAATAATTTTGAGATATATATCATTCAGGGAGAAATATTATTTGGGTTTTTTGGCCTATATATGCCTCACCTTTAGAAAAAAATAGAGATAAAAACGATTATTTCATGGGTACACATGAGAATACTTCTCAGAATAGAAAGTGATGTGATTGTAAGGGTATTCTATTAGGGAAAATATGTGATAGAACCCAGAGATCACATATAATAAATATGTGACTTCCATTATCTATAGGGTGATCATGCAAAGAATGTACTATGGGATAACTATATCATGCATAGGAGTTCTCACACGTCAATAGGGCCAGGAGAAACCTAAATAATATAATGCCTGAAAAATATTGAGGCATATACCCTATAAAGTCCAAAAAGACTAAAAATTCTGGGAGACTTAAGATAATATGGATATGTTAATGTTCATGTGATTCACATGCCAAACCCAAATCATGCAACATCACTAGGACATGTCATCCACATCATGTGACAGCCTTCAAACATGCCATCCTGATCATGTGATATCCATACAACGTTTAAATAAAGTCTTATGTAGTCCTTTGTAAATTTCTCCCAACTCATACAACGATATCAAGAAATATCAACCATGTCATGAAACACCCTTTGAACATGACATCTGGATCACACGATGTCCCCCAGACAAGTCAATTAGGTTATGAGACACCCTCCAAACATGTTATACAAGTCTTGAGACACCCTCGATACATGTAAAACAAGTATTGTGAGGTTATCCAAGCATGTCTCCTAGGTAATGCAATGACATCTTGGTGTGTCTCCCAGGTCATATGATTCCCTCAATATATTACAACCACGTCTTACGACACCCTCCATAAATGTAAACCAAGTCTTGTGAATTCCTCATGACATATCTCATAGGTGATGTGGGAGCATCATGGAATATCACCTAGGTCATTTTACACCCTCTATAAATTTCATTAAGGTTATGTGAAGTCCTCCAAATAATTCAACTAGATCATGTGATTATCTTTATAAATGTACTCTAGGAAACATGGACATGTCTAGACATCCTCTTTCATGTCATACAGACACCACATACATGTCAAGAAGGCAATCAGTACATTCTAGGTAGATGTCTTTGGAAATTATAACTTTGTTCAGTGGGAATATTTGGGAATACCCAATAAAAACTATTAGTTCAATGATCTATGTCCATGTAGGATATGTAGGATACCATCCTAAGGCCCGATCTCCAATGGTAATCCTCCCTGATGTAAGCCCTCTAAATCTTAGACACTCTAGCCCTTTTGATCCAAACTCTCATATGGGTTCATCATTTTTCATCATCC
Source organism: Viscum album (assembly GCA_963277665.1). Lineage (NCBI taxonomy): Eukaryota > Viridiplantae > Streptophyta > Magnoliopsida > Santalales > Viscaceae > Viscum > Viscum album. The sequence continues at coordinate 1,262,849,894 of OY728131.1, read as the reverse complement.
ATCAGTGGATTGAGAATCTAATTAAACTATGAATACTATAATTCTTATTATAAACATTATATATATGATAGAATCTTAAATACTATATAGAAAACCCCATAAGGGAAACCCCAACGCATAATTTAAACATCCATATGCGATGAGGCTAACTACACACTATCCCTTATTTCCCGCACTAATCAATCCTCATGTGGGCTTAGGAATTTGAAAAAATAATATCATATTCATCATGAATTCCACCCAATCCATATAAATTTGAGTATGTAATCCCCATTTAGTACTAAGATATTAATTCCCCAATATAAGTAAATCCACGTCAGGGTATGTACTGATGGAACATCAAACTATGATGACTATGATTCCTATCATAAGTAGGATATACAGGAATACTTCTTATGGATCAATCTCAATATGTGGTTCCTAAGTGACCTCATATATTTCCTTTCTATATGATGTTAAACTATATGTTTTTGATGAACTACATGGGTTTTTATTCTTGTTATAACTATGATACGTAGGATGCCTAATAAAAGATCAATCTCATTATTGAAATATTAATAGCCTCCCTAGAAAAAAGTAGACTCTTTAGTTCCTGGTTATATGGATTCAAAATATAAAAAGATTCCCATTGTTAAGAAATGAAAATAAATAGATGAATTTCCTTAGATATAGATAGATGACCCAATTAATATAACCCCCTTTACATAAGTAAGGACTCAAAACATGATCATATTGTTAGGGTAACTGGTCCTATATCGATATTAGGAAGTGATTCTCAAATATATCTTAAATATATAAAAGAATCCCATAGTATGTAAAAATTCCCACCAAAATTGTGTGATTAGCCTGACCTCCCATCATCTCGACCAATGTGAGTTTGTAAGCACTACTGGGTCTAAAACCCCAATTAACCCCTTTGAAAAGATGTTTTTTTATTTATTATGGTTGTGGGACTCGTTGGAAGTTTATAATAAATAAACATGGTGAATCAAGAGTAAGTGATTATGAAACCATACATGAACCACTACAATCATCCTTCAAAAAGAAAAAAATGGCAAACCAAATGTGAGGGAATTTAATGATAGAATAAATGAATCATTGTGGGAATTGATCACCTTATCTCCTAAACCCATGATACCATGCATTCTCTGTGAAAAAAAATGGTGAACCTGACATGATCTTATCAAATAAAAAAATTATCAATTGAACTAATATCATTGGATCTTTTATGTAATAATCCCATAATGTTTGTGACCTATCTACATGAGTAAAATGGTAAAACCATGAACAATAAAGGATAAATCAGTTAACTATTCATATTTGATTGAGTGTGTATCATGCGTGTGATGATGGACTAATAAGTGACCTTGTTCCTTGTTTTTATTATTACTATATATATTTATATCATAAATAAAACCTCGACCCAATATCATGTCTTTATCTATTTATTGTTCTATAAAATCAGCTATGGTTATAACTCCTATGGATTTAAAAATGACCTCACCCACCTGACACCTTTATCATTTGATAGAAAATGAAATGGTTTGGGAATACCATGGGTAGGATATGATCCCAACCCTTGAGGATTCATGTGAGTGTCTCCAAAATATGAAATTGATGAGTTCATAGCATTCAAAAAAGATGTAGTGAAACCAGTGGTGCTTGTTTCTACCATGAATCACTTCAGAAACTTATCCATGTATAGTGACAATTAAAACCTTCAATATCTAAAGAAGGTGGGCCAAGGAGTCTAATGTGACTACATTCAAAATTATGGTCCAATGAGAATGGATCCATTCTACTACCTTCACTAGCATCTTCCCACCAATGAACCTTAGTTGCATATTTGGGGAAACTCCCAACACATTTCCACCTCAAATGCTCATGCATATAAACCAAGGTAGTCACATCGGGTATGGAAATATTGGGATAAATGAGAGTAGGTTAATATCCCAACTTCCACGAAGAGATTACATTGATATATTACGATTCTATCCAGTGAGAAGTCTTGTATCATTTCTCACTTGGATCGAGTCTACAATAATATTACTATAGTGAGTGTTGGGGGTGTGTATTCCTTACCTCATGAAATAATCCAATCATCATATTTTTATAGTACAATAAGAAAATTATTAGGATTATTTAAACACTTCAATTGATGAAATATACTAGTATATATTGGAGTTAGAAAATGTGAATGCATATATTCTTTCACACGTTATGCTAAAATGTCAATATATTATAGAAACAGCAAAAGAAACCCATCAGAATATTCCAAAATTGGACAATATACAAGGACAAGAACATATTAAAATCCCAACAATAGAGAAGTAAAACACTCTAATGACTATAAACAAATAGGTACTCCGGAGAAAGCACATGTTCTTTCTATCGTCTAGGGGGGGAAGTTATCAATATTTTCTGGTAAAGGATAAGGCATGAAACTGGGCTCATAATCCCATTCCAACTGGGGATCACCAGTGAGAGAGGAACATGCCATGAGACAGACTCATATTTATATTGAAAAATGGTGGGGGAATACTCCAAGAACTTATGTTCAGGCTCATATACATACTATAAAAAAGTCTCAGCACATGATATTCAAACATTCCAAGGGATAGGATAATATTATTGTCAAAAAATACGGGCAACATACTTCAATAGAACCAGACTAGGCTCATATTTCTGTTCAATCTAAATATCACTATGTGAGAGAAATACATGTGTTGGGATGAACTCACATTCCCTAAACTGAATCTACTCCTCATATTCTATTATCTCATAGGATTTAGGCTTATATCCCTATATTCTTTTATCAATGACTACACCACCATCCTTCAGGGTCTATATGTGAGGAGGATCATATCCCTTATCTTAGTCCAAAGGTCCACAGAAATATTCTAGTGGGGAATGAATATTCAAATCTGGATCATATCCCTGCTTTATCCAGCTTCGACTGACATATTCTAGAAACCATCCATAGTCAGGCTCATATTCCTACCGACAATAAAGAAGCTCACTAGAATATTCCAGTAACTTCTCAATGGTGTTCTCATATTCCCATAGAACTCAATGGTTATCAATATATTATAGAATATTCTATAAAAAACTCATACCATTACACAGTACCAAAATGTAGGTTGGTATATTTCATCTATGACATAGAATGAGGATTATATACATGATCTTAACAATATAATTTTCCTTGAGACAGTTCAACGCATATCTACAACAACTCAACAGTTTCTAAACCCTTCAATATAAGATAAAGAAGATCATTACTATGATATTACTCATCATGGTAGTGTAGATATGGATCACATAGACTTTACTCCTAACATCCACAATCTCCACACATTGATATCTCCTTCTGAAAAGAAAATCCCCCATTTCCCAAACAACTCTTTATAAAGAGGTTCCTAAAACATAGACAACTTCATATTGAGAGATGCTCGAAACACCAGGGTCAAAAGTATATAGTTCCCTATAAAATACTACCTACCCTTCACCATGATCATTAGGATACCCAAATAAGTAACCTCTGTGATCTAACTATATTTCCACATTCATGTTTAATGAAGTGGAATCTGACATGTTAATATGGGGATAAATAGCTAGAAACAACCTTCCAATCATGTTCTTACCCCACCCCACATATGACTATGATATCCTAAATGGGCTTTAGAATGAGTAAATTCATTAACTATACCAAAATAATTTGGAAGGTTATCAGTGGTTGAAGACTATAAACCACCCTTATCCACGATATGAGTGTGATAATCATAGAATAAATACACTCTATTTCCCCAACGATCTGGCCACCTTATCCATAGCTCAGTAACAAGGAATGAGAAATCATGAAAAATTTGTACATAGTTTTTGTCTATATATCATGAAAACTCTCAATTGAATGATTTCTAGAGTCCTTTCAGTCATAAATGTTATAGTATGGGGGAAATATAGAGAACTGAACATCACAATGTCTCTAGAAAAAGATAACTCCATAGATATGGCATTCTGTAATGTCATAGCCTCTCATGAGATCATGGGACCAGGTTACGCATGAGCCAGTTAATCACTAAAATTTAATTTACTTACATTTTAGATGTAAATAGATCAATAATGGAGGGATAATACTACCAATTTTCATTTGAATTGGTCCCCTCAAAGAAACAGGAACACATTATGGACAAGAAAGTTGATGTTGTGTTCAAACCAATAGCTTCCTTGTAGAGAATGAATCACAACATGGGATTCTATTACACTAAGCTTATACACAATCATAGTTGTTCCAAATCAAACATCTCACAATAGTATCTTCTATAACAGTCATCCAGGAGAGAACCCAGCCCATCGGGCTGGGGTAAGATTTACCACCACCTCAACCCCTTTAGTTATCAATCCCTAAGTGAATCTAGGGAATATTGGAAACAAATTCAAACCAACCCCATCCCACAGAGATAGGGAAATTTTTATCTCAATCAATGTCATTAGGTTAATCATACCTCGAGAGGGTTTAGGAGATATCATTTTCTATTTTAGTTCAACCCTGTCCTAGAGAGCTGGGGGAATTTCTATCCCAATTACCATCCCATGAGTCATTAAATAATAACCTAGAATCATCATATCCATAGTATTGAGATCAAAAAATACTAATGGAATCCTTGAATATCCCTCGACTCATAGGGCTAGGGGAATTTTCATAATCATCCTCAGTATAGAAGGAATCAATATTCTTTAGGTTGGGAGACAAATATCGATGGTTGGTATCCCATCAGTTCCTCTCACGAAAATATAAACCATTGATATTCTAGGTACATTTATCAAGAACAACTTTAAACTCCTTCAATGTCACTATTAAAAATCCAATATGAGAGGTGTGTATAGAAAAGAAAATAAATCTCCATATGGGGTGTAAATAAAAAAAGTTTGAATATAGCTAGGGGTCAGAAAAACAAACCTAATGCAAGAAGTGAAGAATCACTACATTGTGTTGATAGTAATGGTAAAACTACTATTTTTTGATACACATTATTGAAGTTACTCACCATAAACAAAAAATATAAATTGGTTCATGAAAAAAAATTAGAGGGAAATAATGTTGAAGACATACCTTGAAGTGAGGGTGATCTGGATGCACCAATTAAGGATATACACACAAGAAACTAGAGGATAATCCAAAACCTAGAACCTATGAATTTGAGTTTCACCCTCTATGGAAGAACACTACAATCGATAAAGGGAAATAACTGGTTATATCCCACTCGTAGACTATAAGAGATGATCTTACTTCCATGAAGCAGTACTTGGAACAATATGGGTATGAGGTAAACAATATCAGACCACCCAATAAGGTGATTCTAAAGGGAAACATTCCCATTAGGTATCTTATTAAGGATAAAATGAGTATCCATCCTCCCACACATCCGGAAAGAGCCAATTGTCCAATATAAGTGGCATATAATCATCATCTCAGCTTCGAGTCCAAGCATCTGGTCAACATAACTGAGGAATTCAAAGATTATAACAACTTTACTCCATTATGGATAAAATTTATCCCCTATTATGGAGATTTTATAGTCTTAATAGAGATTTAGAATAAATATGAGATAAAAATAGGGTCGCCTCATCAAACCCTACCCACTCTCTATAGACAAGAGGCAGCCCAGACAATTGTACCTTTAGAATTTCTCAACACCATTGAATCCTCAGTTTCATGAAGGGAATCTATGGATAAGAAATGTTTACCCATGTACCCTAAAAAGAATCCATATTCAGAATGGGTGGATGAAACTTCCCCCCCCCAAATTTTCGCAATCAAATCTTCTTATCCTCCGACACGTGGGAGATCTGAAACATTACCTCATGCATTTTTTCAGATATAGCCTGATGATGGGACCTCATGATCTGAAGTAGGTGACCAAGATGAGGTATTATTTATAGACACTAATAAAAAAATCCTTTGTTTGGTAAAAAAGTCTCCCATAATGATCCATTTCAGGATGTGAGGACCTTCGTAATCACTTTCTTTATCAGTTAATCTCCACACTAAGGAAAACATCTATTTTTTACATAAAAAACTTAAAGAATAATGAAAATTATAGGTTTTATAACTTCATAGATAGATGGAAAGGATTAACTTATTCTATTAGCATACCTCACTCACAAACAATATTGTTTCATTTCTATGCTGAAAACCTCTAGGATTTACTGAAAATACCTCTGACCCTGATTAAGTATCCAAGCCGATTATGTGAGTTTACAGAAATGACATGACATTTGGAAGATTCAATTTATCTAACCTGAGATAAATATCATCATATTACCACTGAATACGGAAAAAGGATTGGTAATTCAAATACTATGGATGTAACCCTCAAAATAGTAGTTGTTCCCATTCAAGCATATATGCAGGCCCTAAATCACCTAGTGCCTCTCTTCGGGTGGAAACAACAACAAATTCAAACCTGAACAGATGAGAAAAGATACCAGGGGCTCCTAGGATACATGAAATGGATGAATAAATCATAATCCATCCAAAACAAGCATGTCCTCAGTTATTTCTTTATAGCCATGGAAAATAATCTACTCAATCTATTGCTTCCTGGGAAACCTAATGAGGTCAATGTTAATCATTTTCCTAACTATAACCCTTTCCATAAGAGTTTGGATCACACAATCCCAAATTTCTTCATCTTTAAATACAATATCCAAATCATGGTTGACTCCATATAAGGGATTTTGGATAACTCCTCAACATAAGGGACTATACAACTGTCACCCATTCAGAATAAGAGGGTTATTGGAAAGAAACTTTGGCATGGCATGTGATGAATTTTGATAACTAGATGACTAGAAGGAAATTCTTCCAGGTTCTTTCTCCCTTAATAGCCTAGATAAATAAAGCCATAATGATCCCTTCACCTAGGTAGGTGAGTTAAAAAAATCCTCTTATATGTGGATTTAATCATTTGACATAGGAGGATATAGAAGAGGGAGAATCATATTTATCTCCTACGCAAGCTTTAACTCTTGCAGTCCCCTTCCCTTCAATGTCTGGAGAACAGGAACCCCCAACAAATGGAACCATCCTTGGATGAAGATCTCATATTTGGTTCTTATAACTTAATACACATGGAATACCCCTTCCCTGATGATGAATATGAATATAATCTTGAGTTTACCATACCTGACAGGGAGATGATGTCCAAAGGTGTAGGAGATGAGGAAACAAGGGATAGAACGGGTGGGGTCAAACCCCATATTTTAGTCACATCCTCGTGAAATATATATATATATATATATATCCTAGGACTATGAGTTAGAACTCCAATGAGTCAAAAATAAACAAAAAGGTTTTTTAGACCTCTCCAGCAGTTATCCAACACTAGTCATCTTACACAATCAAATAGTGTGAGTACGATTGTCTCATCAGCCCATAAAAAGTAAAAGGATAGCATGACTGACACCATAGATAGATGATGATGCCTAAACCTCTATAAAAGATCTAGGACTATCTATCTTAAATGAATCATCTCCTAAACCATATAATAAAAAGTATCCCCACATTGGGATATGTAGACCTTTGACACAAAGTATGAGATTCTAAAATAGTTGGAACTCATTTCATCCAGAAAATCAATACTGGATACTCTCCATATTTCATAAGAACATAGAGAGGCACTTTTTGAGGCCATAAAAAAACCACATGAGTTTTAGACAGAATTTATTTCATCCCAGGTTTATCTAGTGGAGACTATGCCATCATAATTCCATGTCTCTATCTCATTCATAGAGCAGGATCAGGAAGAGGTCATTATGGGAAAAATCATACCCCTATGCATTTCAGAAAAACATTATTATGTCCACAAAAAAAGGTATCTAATTAATAATGGTTCCAATATCAACATCATCTCTATTCGAACCCTTCACAATTTGGGATATAGTGACGTATATTTCTCTCCTATAAAAATATCCATTCAAGGGTTTGATAAGAGTGGGCAGAGACCTCCTAGGAAGATAAAACCTGATGCTCAATTTTGGGATCTCATTTATAACAATCAAATCATGGTTATCCAATAATTTTTATCATTTAATTTCATTCTTTGATGACCATGGATTCACTACCACATGGAAATACCATCAACATTTCACCAGTGTTTGAAAAACCTAATTAGTGGAGTGGTTAGCGTACTATATGGTGACTATGCTCCTTTAAAGTTTTTCAAAGCCTTATAAATTGAGGAATGGTTCTATAAAAGGGAGGAAAAACCAAATGGTGGATGAAAATATGAAGTTATATTACCCAATGGGATGGGGACTATCCATACTAATCCCTAGAGTTTTCTGTATGGGAATATTTTTTTACCAATAAATCTAATCAAGACTGTTGAATTAATCTCAGATGTCCAAGCTCCACCTTTCCATAGTGACAGAATAAAAAAATAATCAATGAAATTTCTTAGAAATATATATGGTAATTTGGGATGATTATTTCTCTTCCCATTTCCTCTATCACTATATAAATGAAAGAGATTCCCTCTGATTACTAACCATATTTGAAGATACCTCCACAGACATATAGGTGGAAGAATAAGAGGATGACCTCTAGAATGCCCCTCTCTAATTTGAGGAAGGTGTCTCCACCATCGTTGATCATATTAGATAGGTATATCTGGGAACATAATAAGACCCTAGACCTATCTTCATTTGTGTTTCCATTACTCTCAAGGTATAAAATATGAATATTTCATTTCTAATGCAACATCGATACGTGTTTTATTGGAATTATACCGAAATGCCCAGACTAAACTCTGATGTGTCTACGAACCATCTAAGATTAAAAAACAACCATCAAGGTATCATGAAATTATACAGGATGATATAACCTTCTCATGAAACTAATATCAAATCAAATGACAAAAAATTGATCAAATCCACCTTTTTCGTGAAGTGAAATATCTAAGTAGACTCACTAACATCATCCCTGCAAAGAAAAAAATAGGTATATTATGTTAGAAATTGATTTTAGAGACCTAAATAAATATTTCTTAAAAGTTTATTTCCCATTTTCAATCAAAGAACTATTGATCAATGAATGTCCTAGATTTCAAGATATTTCCTTCATGTATGGGTATTGAGGGTACAATCAAAAAAATATGTCCCCCAAATATGAGGAGACCAACTCTTTAAAAGAACCATAAGGGATATTTTTATATCAATTCATTCAAATTGGTTTAATGAACATGGGTGATAATTATCAATGCACAATGCATCATATCCTTAATCCCTTCTTAGGATGAATAATAGAGTGTTTATTGAAGAACTTTTGGTTATATCCCGAAAGTGATGCAATCACCTCACATAACTTCACTAAATCTTAGATATGTTGAGGAAGCACAATTTTAATATGATTCCAATGAAGTGTGATTTTAGGGTGAAATCAGGGGAATTCACTGGATTTTTGGTATGTCACAACAGCATTTTGGGAGAACTTAAATGGAATAGTGAAATTCTAGCAATGTCACCCCTTAAAATCTTAAATAACTTAGGGTAATCAAATAGAACATTGATTACAATCAGAGTATCATATCTAACATAGATTAAAAACAACTCACCTTCACCAATAAAATAAATAAGGGAGTCACCTACTGATGGGATGTGGACAACCAAGAAAAATTTGAGAGTCTCAATGAGTACCTTCTGCACCCACCAATCCTTATTCCACATGTGGAGGGAAATCCCCTCAACTTAAATTTGGGTTACATGGAAATATCACTTGGAACTCTGAGAAAAATAAAAAATGATGCACAAAATCTAAACAGTCTCTAATACCTCATCAAAAATATTCTGTGAATTGGGACTAAATATTTTGATGTTGATATGAGTTTCCTTATTCTTATCTTTGTTGTGAATAATATATGTTATTACTTATAGCACAATAAAGTCCACTTGGCCTATAATATTGATAAAATCATGTACATTTTTTGTTATCCTATGTTGACTGATCATTTGGCTTATTGGGTGGATATTATACATGTAACGCCCCGACCCCAACTACACAGAGTCGGTGCATTACTTCGTAACATTGGCATGATCACAAAAGATCAAGTCTCGAAAGAATGATTAGTTTAGTAGCCTTGGAAACACTAGATACATTGATAAATGTTACATTACATTATAAATTGAAAAACTACAATAACAAAGTCTCCATAGTCCACACTCATATCCTCTTCTGACTATCCCTGCAGGTCATTCATAAAATACTTCTTCACATCCTGGAAAATATTAAAACATTAAAAGGGGTGAGCTCAGATGATCAGTAAGGATAACAATATAGCGGAAGCTTTCATAAATAAACATTAATATTTAAGGCAATGTATAACTAAAACAAAATCCTTTTAAACTTGAACTTTAGAATAATATGGCAAAAGTAAAATGAAATAATGCCATTTACTTACTCACATGGATATTCTACTAGTCGAATAATCACATGAAATATCAATAACAACTTTCATAATGATGGAATGCATAATTCCAGACTATCATAACCACGTAGCCAAGGCCTCGTGCTAAGACCACAAATAAGATTTTGTCAAGGCCTCGTGCCAAGACACTAGTTTGTCTCATTAGACCTACCGATGCATCGAGGAGCTAGAGCGGGCTCCACCAGTCACTTATTAAGTTCAATGCATTCCTCATATGAACCGGTTTAAACATATCATAAACCATAACATAATTGTATCACATAAAACGTGCATTAAGGAAACAAAATATTTCCACATTTCAATCACAAGATATCAATAAAACACATTGATATAATAAAAACCTTATCAAAACCATTTTCAATACCAAATAAAATAAAATTAAAACTTGGTATTTATTTTTCATGTAAAAAAAGTTATGGCTTGTAGGGGAAGCCAAAACTCAAATAATGGTCACAGCGGTGGAGAAGTCATTGTCACCGCATACGTACGACAAGAAAAACATTCCTTTTGTCCTTTAGTAAAATGCTTCATATAAAAATATTCCTTTTGAATAAACGTAAAAGTCAAAGGGGTTTATACACCGTATAAAAGAAACTTTTATATAAAACAAAATATGCCTCAATGAATGGAGATTGAGACGAAATCCCTTAAAAAGATAATTTTTAAATAAAATATATCTATTATGTGTATTCACTATATGTATACATAAATAAAGTATAAATACAATATAGGACATAATAATATCATTACATGATTTGAAAGTAGGAGATTAACCCAAAGAATGGTAATTGGGTTAAGAAGTTCCCTTACCTCATGTCCGAATTCACTCGACCGTTCTTTGATCTCCTGAATAATAAACTAGAGTTATTCTCTACCTTCTTAATAACCCTTTTCAAGTTCATTATTCCTTTTAAATCACCAATTACCATGTCATGAACATTATGTAATTATTTATGTTTATAACGGTGGTTTTGTCGATCTTATGTACTTGAGTCAAAAATAAACTTCTTATAATTAAAAGTTGGTCATGTGGTGAAATATCCATTATATACAGAATTATATTCATGATTTAGATATCATATATCTCATATATATCCAGTATATACATGCATTTATAATATTCCATAACGTTAAGAGGTAAGAAATGAAATGCACCGTTCATGGAGACGGTAAGCCGTACGTACGCATGAACGCTACTTTTATTTCTATTTCATATTTAATGGAAGGAAGTTATAATTACATAAAGGTATAATATATTTCCATTATAATATAATGTATAATACCATTTACTCCATCCTTTATACATCCCACATATGGTATTTATGATTCAAATCACTTTGAGGGGGTGGTAGTCCGCACTTCCTAAAATGAAATTATCGTGTTTACCCATAATGGAAATCATAAAGTATGCCATAAATGAGAAATAAAGAAGCATAAGGAAAACATAAACATAAAATATATATCATATATGAAAATAGTGTCATCAAAATGTCCACCATTAGTGGTGTTAAAAGAATATTGAACAATCATCGTTTCGTGAGGCAGTATTTCACCACCCATAGAAATAGTATGTTCTTTAACCATTAGACGAAGGTGTGTGTAAGTGTAAACCAAATACTTATCATAAAAAATCCTAGTATATTTTAGATACTTGTTTTGTTACAAAATAAAGGAATAAAAAGAGTTTAAGGGGTTGGAGAAGCAGAATAAAACAAAACAACATTAGAGAAGACATTACCTTAAAATCGGGTAACTCTTTTTTTGATTTGAGCCAAAGGCTTCCTTGGGAAGAATTATGCCAAAAGGGAGGATTCTAGGTGTAATGGAGGTAAGTTGGGAGAGTATTTGGGCAGAGGTTTGCCGAGCCAAAAGGCTTTGATAGTGTGAGTAGGGTTGTAGTGGTGGGCGCCTTTTATAAGAGGAGAGGAGGGGCACTCTTGGAAAGATTGAAATGTTACTTTATTATACAATGATTTTCGGATTCTAAAGGTCCCAAACTTATATAATTATAGGCTAAGATGATAAGGGTTAGAAATATTCTCATCCAATACTCTTTGGACAAGTTTAATGCTTAGATTTTACATTATCCTTCCATTTTATTAAAATCCTTAATTAATGAGGTAATCACTGCATCATCATGGTGTCATAAATAATTAAATCTTTTTAATGTATAAAAATTTTAAAACAAATATCATGATGTAGGAAATATTTTTATATTTCTAATGAATATTTATAGTAAAAAATATGACTTTTATAACCCCATTTAAAAATTGTTTTAGTAAAATAACTCTTGTTTGTGACATTTTTATTTTAACTTTAAATAAAAGTAATTTATGTCATTTTCCTACCAAAGTGGCTCCATGGGGTCCCCAAGTTGACCCATGTATTGTCTTGGTCGTCCATGACACATCCAATAAGGTTAGGACAAGTGTAAAGGTATTTTCATATTTTTATAATATCATTTTTACCTTAAATTTCACTAATTACCTTTAATCGCGATTAATTAAACTTAAAAGTTACTATTCACCAAAAAATTATTTTAATCCCATTGAACCACATTTTACTTCCTAATGACAACCATGTATGTCTTATTTTTGAAAATCAAATCACAAAAGTGGTAATATCTCATTTAAATGAAAAATCGGTTATTTAACTACCACTTAGTGGTTTCACTATTCATAAAAAATTGAAGTTTTTCAGAACAATGCCAAAATTTCACCCTAAGCTATAATTGATATTCCAAATTCAAAAATGATGTATATTTTACAAAATTCAAAACATATAAGTTTCATTAATTAATTTTATAATTAATTCCTGCTGTCACAACAAATAGCGTGTTTTTAAGAAATAATATATATCAAAAATTGACAATTGTTTATCTCCAATTTCAAAGTGAAATTAATTCTAATGACCACCATTGGATAAAATATTAAAAATATATTCTAATTATACCTTAAATCCACTCAATAGTATAATTTATCACTATAAAATACTTTGATTAAAAAAGTTGTTTTTAAGTATTTTTCACTATTCAAAAAAATTGGAAGTTCTCAGAAAATTACAAAAAATTCAACTTTGGATAATTTCGATATTAAGAATACAAAAATGAAGTCCATTTTAAAATAAAAAATTTCTATAATTTTAAAAAGTGGGTATTACTATTCATAGCATCTACTTTGATTAGTTGTGGTGTGTTAGAACTCGAAGTTGCATACAATGCAAGCTATTGCATTATTGAATGAGAAGCGTATCATGGAAGCTCGGGGTGTTACACTACAATAATATATCATCTGGTTTGGGTAATAGGAGGATGTGAATGAGAAGGATCTTGATTATTTTCTTTTGGAACACCCTTCACTCAATATTAAACTAGTGAACAATGAACTTCCATATGTAGTGGTTTTCAATTACCATGAAACTCCCTAAACATGGGATATGTAATTTTATGGTGCCTCCAAAGGTCCTATTGGGAAGAGGTTCAAAAACAAAAGGCTCAATTATGTTATATTAGAGATTATACTTGTTTATCCAGGAAAAGAAAATTTTACCTACTCTTTCTCAATATCCTATAGTTGTAATAATAATTAATTATAATACTCATACCTCATCAGTAGCTTGGACTCTCCCTACAACTACATATATCCTAGTTAAACATCGAAGGGGATTCAGATATAGTGATAAAGAAAATAAATAGAGAATGTTCCATAAAAAAGGAATAATTGTCCCCTCTCATCAGCTATGTTAGAGTAATAATAAAAGAGATCCCCTTTAAACCAACATTAAATCATGTTCCATATTCATAGAAAGATCTTGTTAATGTACAAGATAATGCATCTATAGTTTGGGCTAACCCTAATTAGTGTGTGGTGGCCTTTTGTATCATGCATTAAGGGATGGTCTGATCTATCATCATCTGTGACATGGAAGAAATAGGTCAAATCAACACTTATTCAAATCATTATTATTCAATATCCACCCATGTATAGATATATCCCATACTTTATTACATCAAAAATGGGACCCTTCTTATAGATCAAGACAAAAGGAAACAAGTTCTACACTGACCAAAAAAATTTACTCTTTAGGGTGGGACAAATGAGAAATAATCCATCTACAAATGAGGATTTGATAGAATACTTCTAAAATGAATATTAGAAAGAGAAATTCCCTCCATCATGAAAAAATTACATATTGGATCCTAAAGTTCTCATCAATCTAGAACTAGGATCTCCCATCAAAACAAAAAGTTTTATTATTTTTAGAAAACCATGATACATGTTTGTGTGTAATTCAATAAAAATTTCATTCATTCTAGAATCCTGAAAACATCATTTATCAGCCCGCATAATTTCTACATATAGTTAAATATTCCTTTCTATTTTATGTATGGGTAATGGGTACTGTGGGGCCATATCCTGAATCCATATCTAAGAAGTTTAAGTACATCCTTACTACTACTAACTACTTTTGCAAATGGTATGACATAGTACCCCTAAATTTTGTAAGAATGAAGAATATTTTTAACTTCATAATATCCAACATTCTTACCATATTCATAGTCACTCACATAATGTTGATAGAAAATGGAAACAACTTATTTTGTATTTATTTGAATAAATTTTATAATGAGTAAAACATCGAGTCCAACCATTCTTCATGATACCATGTAGAGGAAAATGGGAAAATAGAGGCCTTCAATAAGATTATGTAAAATATACACTATAAGATGGTATAAAAATAAAATAATTCTTGGATAGACTTGATTATATATGCTTTATGGGTTTAATGCACCACCACACACACTGCTACAAAAGAAACTCCATATTCATTAGTGTATATAACCAATGAAATTTTTAATATAGAATACCAACTACCCTATATTCATGTAGACTTTTTCAGATAACAATCAGATGATGAGAAGTCATAGAAGAAGCTATATGAGTTGAAATGGATCGATAATAAAAGGTTTCAAACACTCTACAACCTAGAAGTCCATTGGAATCATATCACACAATCCTTGAAGAAAAAGGTTCTCCTCTATTAATTACACCTAGGAGAACTGGTATTGGCTCTTTAAACCCCAATGATACTAGTAAAGAAACCTCTATAGCAGGAGTCTAAATGGGAAGGTCCTTATATCCTAAATAATTTTTATCATAATGGATCTTACTAATTGACACAATGGATGTAGAACATGTCATTACCCCCACCAA
Organism: Viscum album; assembly: GCA_963277665.1. Lineage (NCBI taxonomy): Eukaryota > Viridiplantae > Streptophyta > Magnoliopsida > Santalales > Viscaceae > Viscum > Viscum album. The sequence goes on along the minus strand of OY728131.1, from coordinate 1,262,834,194 downwards.
TATGACGTATCTCAAGAAATAATTTTCATGGATACCATAAAGTGTTTTTCTCACCTTGATATCCTGATGTTGAACTACATGATACATCTTGACCACATGAAATTAAACCATACAAAATGTGTCCTAGTAGGAAGAGTTTAAACTGCTCAATGATTTTTATTCTTACCACATGGAGTTAAACTAAACAAAAATTTCTACAACATAGATGAACCATTTTTCATGAGATAGATCTGTGAAAAAGAAAAATTAAGTTCCCCTATCCTTGTGTGTGATTCAAATATACATATGGAATCCCCCCTTCCATTCAATAAATACATGTTGCTTGATTCCTTCCATTACATGATATATAGTAATTCCAAAATATTTAGTCTTGGGTCCACTGGAAATATTTATTCTTTCACATCAAGTCACCATCTTCCTTAGAATAATAGGTTAAACTATATGGAAGGTATTATTTTGGTATGAAATTATACTCCACATTTTTCAAGAACTATGTATGTCTTGATTCTCATTAAAATTATTTATATAGGGACTCACAGATACTATATCTTGGACCATCCACCACATGATACAAAAACACATTGTCCTCTATTTTAACTACTTTGGTGTGGTGAAAGAAAACATTTCCATTCCTTGTTTACCACACTGAGCATAGCTCGAATGGACTTATGAACTTTGGTAATGGTTTCCCAACATGATTAGGGAATATTAATTCATGATAGGGTTAGCATGGTCATGGATGAAAGAACATAAAAAAACCATAATTCCTTAATTTGTGATGTTAAACTTCATGGTTTATGTCTCTAACATGACATGACACTAATAGATACAATGGACCTCACCCGCGAGAACCACTATCATTAGTGTTTGTCTCCAACCACACATCCATTCAAGAACTATATTTGGATTTATTCCAATCATCACATGATAGGTTTTGACACTCATTTTTCCAATTCTAGGTCCATCTACAACAGTCAATGGGAATAATTCCCTCCTCTGTCTATGGGTCTAACATGTGTAGAGACTTTCCAATTTAGAACTTTGTGCAGATTGATTACTTTCATCATGGGATACATAGTGATGATAAGATATCCAATATAGGTTATAACTGTAATAATAAATAGGAACAATTTCACCTCTATATACTATATAGACCTATGTAGAGAATTTCCCATTCAGTAACTACATTTGGATTGATTACTATTACCATAGAATATGTAGTGACACTAGGATATCTGATCATGGGTATACCCAAAATATTAAAATGTCCCCCTCCCACTTTATGGGTCAGAATTACACATGGAGATTTCTGTCATGAACTTTTTTGGATTTATTATCTCTATCAAAGGATACATAGTGATGCTCAGATCTTCAATCATAGGTTCATCCACAACATATAAAATGTTATAAAAAAAATAGATATGAATTTGTGTTTGACTTATTCAGTGAACCATATGAGACCCACTCTCACAGAGATCATTCAAATACCTAGTTGTCCCTTGGTTATCATGCCAAACATGATTTATGTGAGCTTAGGGAAACTGAGCAACCACTATGGTTGAAAAAATTGAGACCTATCACATATCTAGGTCCACATCCTTATCACATGACATTTAAACTATAAGGAAAGGAAAACATACTCACTGAATGATGATCAAATTCAAGGAAAATGTTCTTATCACATCACAATAAACTATATGATATATATGTACCCACAATATGATGATAAAATGTAGTAGAAATCACCTATATTTATTCCTTATCAAAGGGCTATAAGGGCAAGAACATGTTCAATTTGAGTAAAGGGTTCTTACAAAATATTTTAATCCCCTATTCCCATAATTTATAATTCATGTCTTGAGTGCCTCAGGTTTCTGAAAACCTTTTGAGTCCCTTGGAATGGTAAAGTGATATCTCTATTTTACCTTAAAATAAATGTATAATGGATTTGAACTACCAACTAGATACATCATGGGCCTACATGAATATATCTTTGATCCATGTGAGTTTGACATCACCATGGAAGAAATCAGCACTGGTGGGTGTTCTGGGATATCTCTTGAATGATTTTCCTATATCATTACTCACTGAATAAGAAAATAGAGCCATGATTTACAACATTTTAATCTCTTACTCATAAGGATATTAGATTACTCCTTATCGTAGGTGTCCTAATTAGGTTATTGTTCACTAATCCCCATATACCATGTCCACATGCATCATGACCTTAATCTGCACAAACTTTGGTCAAATATGAACAACCATAAATTTTATCCGATTATGTTCTAAATTGAAATACCTTAAATTCTATGATAAGAGACATAAAACTTGTTAGTTTTAAAACCAATAAAGGGTGGCCTAAGAAAAATTCGTGTCTTCTCCATTTAACCACTTCACACCTAGTGTCTTGGAAAAATTTAGAGCCTAAATAAATGATGAATAAAGCTCATAGGGAATACTTTATAGCCTTAGTAAAATCTAAACCATGATTTCTAGATTCACTGGTCCTAGTAAAAGTTATGTAATGATTTGTAACATCTCCTCACTGTGATAATGTGATCAATATAAAGATACACAACTTTTAGGCTACTCAAACCCTTCTAGAATATTACATTTTTCGTAAATCACACTTCAAGTTTTGAGGGAATCACGTTGCTACAAAACCTTTCATGTCCCTTATAAATGAAAATATATCTCTCTATTTGAACATTCTAGAAATGAATCATGGATATGACCTAACAACTAGAGACATCTTTGCACTGTTAGAAGGGTTTTATTATCCTTGTGATCCTAACATCACTATTGAAGAACCCAACTCCTTTGGGTGTTCTAGTCCATCATCAACATGACTATCCCATATCATTACCAACGTCCTAATAACTTTGGGATGTGATTTACAACCTCCATTACCAAACTATTCAAGAATTTTCAACATCCTAAACATTCCATCATCATGTATTATAACATTTCTCAAAGAAGGAATGCAACAGTCCTTTCATGATCCTTTTGATGCCCCACACCAAGTGACCCAAAACCGTATGGATTAGAGCATGAGATTCCAAACTAGGAATTAAAGTACTCTACTGTTTTAGAAACCTTCCTTGGATATATTTTGATCAATTTCCAACTTCATCTCACATAAATTTATATCTTCAGAAAACTTTCATGGCCCGTGGAAAAGAATGGGGATCCGATTTACTTGAAAATTAATATAATACCTATGGTAACCTTCATAATGGAATAGATCTAAAAAATAGTGTAATAACCTCCTTACATGAAAAGAACCCCGATCTTTATTTTCATCAGTAACAATATTGTAGAACTCAACACCTTAGGGTGTTTTGGGTCGTCCCTACCATGTCTTCCCCATTCCATATTCATCAATTAAAATTATTGGGATATTAATAACACCACCAATACTCCAACTATCAAGGATAAATCAGATTTTTTAATATTTTATCTTCACCAATAAAATCTCAAAAACCATTCATTGACCATGGAAAATAGTAGGGATACCTATTTTCGAACATGATATTAATGCATAAGGTCTTTGACCTACCAACTAGAGTCATCTTCTTCTTGTAGGAAAGGAACTCCAATCCTTGTAATATAATACAAACCCATGGAAGAACACAATACCTTATAGGATTTTGGGTCATCTTTACTATGTTTTCCCCATTCCATATTCATTGATTATATTGTAGCAACACAAATCTAAATAGAATATCACTTTCATGTCCTAGTAGTGAGACTTTAAACTTCATATAATATTTACATCTTTACAGTATGACATTATAATGCATGGAATATGTCCATAATACATGATTTTAAACTTCATAGTAGATGTACTTACTGTATGGAGTTAAAATACACAGATAAAATTACTTCACAAATGGTATATTATCAGCATTATAAATTATGAGCTAGAAGAATAAAAACTACTAGAAACAAAAGGTTTGAACTAGAATACCCTAAAATAAAACATAATAATGGTCTAGTTTCCAAGACATTATATCATAAAACCAAAATAGACCCAATTATTACCAGGTTGAATACCTGAAAATGGAATCTTAGAAAAAATTAAGTCTCTTATCCCTGGATATGAACTTTTCATACTCTTGGAAATATTGAACAGTATTAAAATGGAAAAGAAAAAAACCTACCATGCTAAAAACCAATAAGAGGGAAGCCTGAGAAAATTCCATGTTCATACCCACTAAACCTTTCACAATATGAAGTTATAAAAACATTAGTGGAATATAAAATAAAAAGATATTAATCTTATAGGAATCATAATTTTTTTTAAATAATCAATATATTCTTGAAAATTCCACTGACTTTAGTAAATGGCATATAATTCTCCGTCTAGAAAATATATTTTTTCCAAATTATCCTTTTAGTAATCATGTTATCTCAAGAAAACTAGAGTGGGTATATCAATAAGGAATATCATGTCGACGGGGATTGATGAGTGTTTTAAAGAAAAATAAAATATGATTTAATCATTAAAATACATGTGTTTGTGTTTACATGATATTATAAAATGGATTGGTATCATTGATGATTCATAATAAATGGGATCAATGAAATGTCATACACACCATGATTGACTGAAAGATAGAAAATTACATGTAATGTTTATAGAATTTTTTTTATATTATGCAAGAGGTGGAATCTCTATATACCAAGGCCTCAACTATAAATACACATAAAAGAAAGTATCTCAACATTTTGAAGCCTCCCTAAGGATTCCATAAAAATAAATACATTTTTATCTAACTATAACAATATTCAATTGGATAATTTTATAAATCATCCAAAGTCTAGTGAGAAATTTCAATTGAATTTTAAAGTGTCATTCATTATGCCTCCCTTGAAACCTATTTTGGACAAATATTATAAATAAAAGAAGATCAATATTCATTTTATTTCTTACTAGTCAGTAATAGAGATTATGATGTCAGAACTCATGTTCTATAGACAATTAAACATGCTTCATATTCATCTATTTATGCAGTTAATAGGTCCATCTAAGTATGTTGATTAGAGGATATGTGGAAGCTTTACTGAAGCACCTCTGACCCTTCCCTTAGTGACTAGGCTAGAAAACTTTCATCATCAAGAATTCATAGTCATTTATCAGTTTTAAATAGTTTTTTGGGTTATCATTATTTGAATCATGATATCATATAATGGTTGATGATTAAAGCATCCCACCCCTAAAACATGAAAGATAAATATAAGGAATTCCTCTTGGTTATGAAATGTTTCCAGTGTAGTCTCAGTAAGAAAAGTTTGAATTAACTGTAAAATTATCATTTATTGTGATTGGTCATTTAAAACTATTGGATAAGGTATATCAGAAGGAGGAATGATCAGATATTCTAATGAATAACCACGAGCGGAAGTTTTTTATTCTATTTTCTCAAATGATTTGTCTTCTATAAATTGTTTTAAAGGACTATCTTCCTTAAAAAAATTCATCCCCACTAATGGGATTGTCATCATTAGGATGATGACACAACCCCAAAGGCTCTCATGAGTCTTTAATCAACTCCATTATTCTTAAAGAAAATAGATTCGGTAAAGAACATGGTTTATTCACTTGACATAACTATCTATTCAAAACACCACCCTAGTAGGCCTCCACCCAAGCTTGAGTATAATCATAATATAAGAATAAATTGGAACCAATATGTGGAATAATAATCTCAGTGTTTATGTCTTCACATGACAATATAATCCATAATTGGAGGATAATCCTGGGATATAATTCTCCCCATACACCACCTGAAGGGACAAGAGAAACCCATTAGATGAAACCCTTTAGATGAAACCTAATTGGTGAGAGAACTGATAATTTGTATATGGATTGAAAATAATCATCTAATATACATGATCCATGAGAAACCCATACCAAAAGAAGATTTTATATGACCATTTATTAATAAAAACACTATTTTTATCCACATTTGGCTAATTTAGTTCATGATAAGACATAAATTTGATATAATTAGGCTGTCTCAACATTTAAATAGCCTCATTGAGGCCTAGAGGGATCACCACGCCCCATAAAATTTTCAATGTCTGGGGACACAATGATTTATCATAAATCCCAATATTTTTATGGTATTTCTATAATAAAAAAATATCTCTTATCTAGCTAAATATGAACTGGAAGGTGTTGAAAATCTTGTTAGGGATGTTTCCTTTTTGGATATGGCCCCGTAATTAGTAGAGTTGATTGAGAGTCAGAACATCAAGATTAAGAGGGTACCCATATACTAATCAAACTAACATCTCCTGTGTGCAAAATTATATTCCCTAGAATGGATCCCCAACCAAGAAAATTCATATATTATAAAATGTGCCTAGAAACTTATCCAGTCAAAGACTCAGGGATAACTTCATTCCCACCTAGTATCCCCATGTGGTATATTATTCATCATTAAGGATTTCCAAATATAATCCCTCACTATCATGAACATTATGGGAGGGGAAATAGTGGGATAATATAGTGGTTTGATGAGTCCCTATGTAACACCCCGAGATTTTAAAAGATATATTCTTTTTAATTTCTTTCATATCTTTTATTGTACGCTACACCAAGATTATCTTGCACTATATGCAACACCGTATTAGCTTGCAGTATACGCAACACTAATCTTGGATTGTGTTAAACACAATTTCAAGTTGTTTGATAGTAATTATTCAACGCAATATTGAGTGTATATATACATATATATTCAATGTATAAATGAAATAGGGTTGGATTTTGTTATACACAACAACAAAGGAGTCTTGCACTACACGCAAACCTGACTTGGCTTGCATTACACGCAATTGCGACCTTCCTCGATAGCGTGTGTTGTACGCAATACCAGGTTTCACTAAACAACGATATATAGTTATAATATTATTATGGACTTGCCGTTATGAATAGTATTAACTAAAATTTTGAATTTTATAGCATTATTATTCATCTTACACATTTTCTAGAACATGGTATGAGAACAAGATAAATTTTTCAGGTAAAATAAGTATTTTTTAAAAAAATGTAGTTTTGCCGCCTTTTGATGGCGCACCCACTTTAAATCTAGTTTTTGACGGGTTTATAAGTTAAATTTGACAAACTAAAATTCTTCTTTGGAATCAGGATATAAAAATTTAATTTGGATAAATTTTTCATATTATTCTGATAACTTTCATATTTTAATGAATAGTAAAAAAGACGCTATATTTTAAATAAAAACAACTTTTTTCATCGCAGTAATTTTAATGGTTAGATTATAATATTGAGTGGTTTTAAATTATAAATAGAATATATTATTACCATTTAATATAATGTATGTCATTATCATTGATTTTACATTGAATGCATAGGTAAAATCATTTCAATCTTTTGCAATGTTTTAACTTTTAAAACTCATTTTCTTAACAACATGATTAATTTTAAATTAATTTCTGAAACTTCTGTGATTTGAATTATAAAAAATATATTCTAAATTTGGAATTATTAGGTTCAAATTATGTTAATAGGCTAGTTTTTATTTTTGGGCACTGTGAATAGTAACTACGGTAAATTTTATTTACCATATTTAAAGGTAAATCGAGTAACTAAGGGTAAATATAATATTATAAAATTACTCTAACACTTGTCTTAATATAATTGTATGAATATATTTTTCCATAAATCATACTTGGGACGAAATTGAATCTAATGGAACCCACTTGTATTTGATTGAGACCTTTAGTTTATTTTATTTCAAGGAAAGTGAAATATGTCTCACTCAAACTTTAATAAGTAAAGCATTTTTAATATAAGGTTATACAGAATATAAATTCGGTTATAAATACTCATTTGAAATCTAAAATGTTTTTATTTATCATGATAATTTATTTGTAAATTTTAAGTGTTATTTAATTACCTTATTATCTTATACATTAATAAGGTAGAAATTATTTATTTAGTGGAAAATCAATAATATAGTTTTTATTGAAATAGTAATGCAGATCAAAAGGCCCAAAAATCTAAAAAAAACATAATTATAGTGTATATATAATCCCTAATCATTCAATGGCTGAATGTTTGACTGTTTGGATCCTTATAAAGGTGATTATGACACTTATATTATTTTATTTTAAATCATTCCAAAGTTTTCACCTTCATAATTTAATAAATATAACAATTTACATGTTGTTATTTTAAGATGATAAATTTGAGAAAAAGTATTATTATAAAATATATGAGATTTATATTCATTATAAGATTTTATTTTTAATTTTTATGCCAAAAATAAGTATATTAAATAATTATACAAAAATGTTGTACTAATTATTTTATTAAGAGATATACCAAATAAATGGTTTTAAAAATATAAAAATAAATATTATATGAACTATTTAATGTGATCCACGAATTTTCTAGAAAAATATGACATTTTAGAAATCTATTAAATATTTTGGTTAGAATATATCCTCTTTTTGATTTTATTTAAATTAAAATAAATAAATAGTGTCAAAATTGACACTATTGTTATTTTATAAAAATAACATATTATAAAATTGTTTAAAAATCACAAAAATATTTAGAAATTATAAATTGAAATTTATATGGTAGAAAATTTCATAAATTATCCAATTATGGACAATTCACAACACATAATTAATAATTTATAACAATTTAAAAATTAGAATCTTATTACCAAAAATAAAATTAAATAGATTAAATAAGGATAAATCAAGTTGATAATGTTTAAAATAAATTCTCAACATGTCTAAATTTTATTGGTTGATGAGATTACAACCCTATCTCATCTAATATTCATATTTGAGTCATTTTGGAGGTTTCTAAGTGAGGTTGAATTTATTATAAATTATTATTTCTTATGTTACCAAAGGTGCCCCTCTCCTCCCTTATAAAAAGGGCACCCCTTCCCTCTTATCTTCACACCCTTTTGAGCCTTGAAGCTCGGCCAAACCATGTCTATTAATCTTCTAAACCTCTCTAGTTATATCATAAAGGTTCTGGTCTTCTCAAAATACTCACTCTAGTGCCCTAAGAAGAAGTTTAAAGGAGGTGCGTCGAGGAAGAAGAGGTTCAGATTCAGATACATACAAAGCATATCAGACATAAGGTAAGGGATAACTTTTCCAATCTCATTTTTATCCGAGATTGTTTATTCATAAGTATTTACTAGGGTTATATTTTTCATCCATTCCCATAAAATGTTTTTAATAAAGTGTTTAATATTTTTCCATGTATGTTTAATGTCATGTTTACCTCTCATTGACTTTTACTTTGTGTTATGGAAGGAATATTTCTTTTTTTACCATACGAGGTACTTTTTGACTTTTCCGGAAAAAGTACGAGAAGAATGTTTTTTTAACTTATAAGGCATAAACTGATTTTTACAGTTTCATAAAGCCTTATTTTAATGAATCTTACTCCACAATATTTCATGATTATTTTCAACAAAATCGTTTTATTTTAAAATTGAATGAAATTTTGTTAAAAGAAAATGATTTTGAACAAGAAAGGATATTTTCCTCAAGAATTTATTTCATGTGTTTTATCAAAACCATTTTCCATCTAAGATGACTTTATTTCATATGTGTATGTTTCAAATATAATGTCTCTATGATTTACATGGTTTCACTTCTCTTATGATGAAATGATATCCATCTATTTTTATATGGATTATGTTATGATGGGATGATGTTTATGAAACCCATTTTATTCATTGGGTTATGATGAATGATTTATGTTTATATTGTGGAAAAAGTAATAATGATTTCATTATGAGATGGGTGGGACCTATATCTCCCTTCAATTTATTGGGTAAAGATTTTTATCTCATGTGAAAGACATGGTTGGAATGACAAGTAAATCTGGTTCAGTAATAAAGGGTTGGAACGACAAGTAAACCCAGTTCAGTAAGGGACTTTATCCACTAATATTGTCTTGGCAGAAATGCCTTGGCTACTATGGAAATCATACCATGTTCTTAATGGTTTCCACAATTACATGATTTATTCCCATGCTATTTTATCTTGATTGATGATCCATTATGATCTATGCCTTACGTACTGCCATGTTTTATGTCATTGCTCAAGATTTTTATTTTTAAATATTATGTTCATGTTTTGAAGTTAAAATGTATATGGTTTGTTTTATTTTCTCCATGATTACCCTTACTGAGTATTTGAGCTCACCCTTTATATGTTTTTTCCCCAGGATATAAATAAAGGTTTTAGGTAAGAAAAAAATGAAGATCTTTATGGGAGATGTTTAAGATCTTTCACCAAGATTAGAAGATTATATTCTGAGTTTCCAAAGACACTAAACTATTACGATCCTTTGGTGTTTGTTTTTTTTATGTATTAGATATTCCAAAAAAGTAATGTAATGTCAATGTACGTCAATCTTTGGGCCCTTACTGTTGATATCAGAGGAAGGGTTTAGTCAACCTTTGGAAACTAGGATGTGAAAACTTTAGTGAAATCCCTAGAGATATTTCTAAGGTATGTCTAGGGATGTCTCTAAGGTTAATTATAAGTATAGGTTATAGTCCTAGAATTACAGTAACTATATTATAATTAAACCTAATATGACAGCTATTGAAGTTACTCCCCCTTGATTATGATTTTTGCCTCTCACCCTATTTTTTGGGTTTTAGAAAATGGCTGGAAACAGGAAGATTCACGATAATGGAGGATATAATAGATAATGGAATGATATTCTTCATGAGAAACCAAAGGAAATGGGATTTTGAGGTCCAAAAATTGTTATTATTCCTAATCATAAATCTCATAATATGATCAATAATCACAACTTTGGTAAGTTTCCTGACTCATCTAATAAGAGAAATATGGAGTTTCATGATGATCATAGAGGAAAGAAAGTTCAATTTCCATCATGTAAATCATGTGGTAAGACGCATCAGGGAGATTTTTTCAAAGGAACTGGAAGATGATTTGGGTGTGGAAAAAAGGGACACAAAGCCGGTAAGTGCAAAGGAAAAGGTTTAGTTAACACCATGGACAAGGATAATGGTATTTTGAGGACATCAACAACAGTTAAATGTTTTAAATGTGGAATGAACGGGCATTATGCAAACCAATGCCCTAAGAGAAAGTCTCATGAAGAGAATCATCATGATCATATGGGTAGTATTTATGTTGATGATGATGAAGAGACTACAAATGATATGTGAGATGAAAGAATTGTTAAAGATCGGTCAATGGTTTAAGAAGGTATTGGAATGATTATATGTTTATCAAGAGTAATGTTGTATAAGTAATCTCATGGTACTATGGAATAAAGAGACATCTAAGGATTATTACCCTATTGTTTTTACTTATGTTTTTGAAAGTATAAGTTGAATGGTACCAGTAACCATGAAAGGTTATTCAGATATTTTTGGAAAGTACCTAATATGCGCATAAAGAAGGGATAAGAAGATAATGAAATGTTTGATAGTATTAATGAGCTCCTAACTGATATAAGTAAAAAGTGATATCATGGTATGAGTATATATAATTTTTGGGATTTTGGTACGTGGAAACTGTTAAATTTTGACAGTATTCATGTTTTTGCAAAGGGTCGATGGGTATTCATTTTTCAAGAGAATACAAGATTAAGGTATTCACATTTTGGAATGTGACCAACAATAAGATATATATTATGATATATGGGGGATAAATGATGGTATTCATATGCTTGGTAGATGACCTCTCTTATAATCGTTTTCTTTATACTATGAGATTGGATAGAAGTATTTTGGATAAGCATAAAGATTGGAATGAATTAAGTTAGACATAAGATAGTATTGTTTAAGGCTAGAAATTTTTTCGATATTATTGAAAGAATGTTATTAAAATGTTGTTTTTGAAAAAGGGACAACCTACAGGACGAGCGACAACCCGTCGCGTTGGACAAGGCTGTGGGAATCAAACCCACAACTGAAGTGTGACAGGACTTTATTGCCTACTACTAGCCTACAGTAAGTCCTTGGTTAGTATAAATTAGTTTTAATTTATTAAGTGGTATGATATATGAAGTATAAGTCCATTTTAGGCACTATATACGATTAATCTCACTACAGATGGACTTATGTATATTTAATAACTTTTTCTAACCTTTTGTTTGAGACAAATGGAATTACCTAACATTCCATCGCATGATCCATTAACAATTCATGGAAGAAAAATTCAACTTCATTTCTTTAAGAGATAAAGTGAAAATTGTTCAAGGCACGAACAACAGTGAGATTATACCAAAATCAAGTACGTATTTATTTTAATTCAAAAAAAAATTCAACATTAGGGAAATGATCTTGGAAACAAAAAATGTTGTGCTAATGCTCTCATATCTGATAAATCAGACGGTACCTTAGATCATCATAAATTTATGGCTTTGTGACTATTGGCTTTATCCTAATCATGTTCTCTACCACTCTCCACCAGAACTTGATGGTTAGATTTCTCTTCCATATCCATATTTTCACCTATGTTATCCTATGTGGAAACCCAGTGATTAGCTTATTTGGGTAACCATTATGTTTCATACTTTAGTTTTTAAAGATAAGTTTTGGTATTCCTTTTGACGATGTGGGTTTCTATGAATTAAAATATCATGTAATAAACCATTCATAACCCTGAAGAATTTCGAAGGCGAAATTCATTTTAAGGGGGGTAGAATGTAACACATGAGATTTTATAAGATATATATTTTTCATTTATTTCATATCTTTTGTTGTACGCTACACCAAGATTATCTTGCGTTATACGCAACACCGTATTAACTTGCAGTATATGCAACACTAATCTTGGATTGTGTTAAACACAATTTCAAGTAGTTTGATAGTAATTATTCAATGCAAGATTGAGTGTATATATACATATATATTCAATGTATAAATGAAATAAGGTTGGATTTTGTTATAAGAAACAACAATGGATTCTTTTACTACACGCAACCCTGACTTGGATTTCATTACACGCAATCATGACCTTCCTCGATAGCATGTGTTGTACGCAATACTGGGTTTCACTAAACAATGATATATAGTTATAATATTATTATGGAATAGCCGTTATGAATAGTATTAACAAAATTTTTAATTTTATATCATTATTATTCATCTTACACATTTTCTAGAACATTCTATGAGAACAAGATAAATTTTTCAGGTAAAATAAGTATTTTTCAAAAAAATGTAGTTTTGCCACCTTTTGATGGATCACCCACTTTAAATCTAGTTTTTGACGGGTTTATAAGTTAAATTTGAAAAAATAAAATTCCTCTTTGGAATCAGGATATAAAAATTTACTTTGGATAAATTTTTCATATTATTCTGATAACTTTTATATTTTAATGAATAGTAAAAACATGCTATATTTTAAATAAAAACAACTTTTTTCATCGAAATAATTTATATGGTTAGATTATAATATTGATTGGTTTTAAAGTATAAATGGAATATATTATTACCATTCAATATAATTTATGTCATTATCATTGATTTTACATTGAATGCATAGGTAAAATCATTTCAATCTTTTGCAATGTTTTAACTTTTAAAACTCATTTTCTTAACAATGGGATTAATTTTAAATTAATTTCTGCCACTTATGTGATTTGAATTAGGAAAAATTGATTCCATATTTGGAATCAGTAGGTCCAAATTATGTTAATATGCTACTTTTTGTTTTTGGGTACTATGAATAGTAACTACGGTAAATTTTATTTACCATTGTAAAAGGTAAATCGAGTAATTAAGGGTAAATATAATATTATAAAATTACTCTAACACTTGTATTAATATAATTTGATGAATATATTTTTCCATAAATCATACTTGGGATGAAATTGAATCTAATGTAACCCACTTGTATTTGATTAAGACCTTTAGTTTATTTTATTTAAAGGAAAGTGAAATATGTCTCACTCAAACATTAATAATTATAGTATTTTTAATATAAGATTATACAGAATATAAATTCAGTTATAAATACTCATTTGAAAGATAAAATGTTTTTATTTATCATGATAATTTATTTGTAATTTCTAAGTGTTATTTAATTACCTTATTATCTTATACATTAATGATGCAAAAATTATTTATTTAGTGAAAAAAACAATAATATAGTTTTTATTGAAATAGTAATGCATATCAAAAGGCCCAAAAATCTAAAAAAACCAAATGGTAGTGTATATATAATCCCTAATCATCCACTGGCAGAATGTTTTGCCATTTTGATCCTTATAAAGGCGATTATGACACTTATATTATTTTATTTTAAATGATTCCAAAGTTGTCACCTTCATAATTTAATAAATATAACAATTTACATGTTGTTATTTTAAGATGATAAATTCGAGTAAAATTATTATTATAAAATATATGAGCTCTATATTCATCATATGATTTTATTTTTAATTTTTATGCAATAAATAAGTATATTAAATAATTACACAAAAATGTTGTACTAATTATTTTATTAAGAGATATACCAAATAAATGGTTTTAAAAATATAAAAAAAATATTATATGAACTATTTAATGTGCTCCACGAATTATCTAGATAAATATGACATGTTAGGAATCTATTACATATTTTTATTAGAATATATCCTCTTTTTTATTTTATTTAAATTAAAATAAATTAATAGTGTCAAAATTGACACTATTGTTATTTTATAAATATAACATATTATAAAATTGTTTAAAAGTCACAAAAATATTTAAAAATTATAAATTGGAATTTATATGGTCTAAAATGTCATAAATTATCCAATTATGAAAAATTCACAACATATACGTAAATATTTATAATAATTTAAAAATTAGAATCTTATTACCACAAATAAACTTAAATAAATTAAATAAGGATAAATCATGTTGATAATGTTTAAAATAAATTCCCAACATGTCTAAATTTTATTGGTTGATGAGATTACAACCCTATATCATCTAATATTCGGATTTGAGTCATTTTTTGAGGTTTTGAAGTGAGGTTGAATTTATTATAAATTAATATTTTTTTATGTTACCAAAGGTGCCCCTCTCCTCACTTATAAAAAGGGCACCCCTTCCCTCTTCTCTTCACAGCCTTTTGAGCCTTGAAGCTCGGCCAACCCCTACCGATTCATATTCTAAACCTCTATAGTTATATTATAGAGGTTCTGGTTTTCTCAAAAGACTAACTCTAGTGCCCTAAGACAAAGTTTAAAGGAGGTGTGTCGAGGAAGAGGAGGTTCAGATACATACAAAGCATATCGGACATAAGGTAAGGGAAAACTTTTCCAATCTTGTTTTTATTCGAGATTGTTTATTCATAAGTATTTACTGGGGTTATATTTTTGATCCATGCCCATAAAATGTTTTTAATAATGTGTTTAATATTTTTCCATGTATGTTTAATGTCATGGTTACCTCTCTTAGACTTTTACTTTGTGTTATGGAAGGAATCTTTCTTTTTTTACCATACGAGGTACTTTTTGAATTTTCCGGAAAAAGTATGAGAAGAATGTTTTTTTAACTTATAAGTCATAAAAATATTTTTATGGTTTCATAAAACCTTATTTTCATGAAGCTTACTCCACAATATTTCATGATTATTTTCAAAAAAATCGTTTTCTTTTAAAATTGCATGACATTTTGTTAAAAGAAAATGATTTTGAATAAGAAAGGATAGTTTCTTCAAGAATTTATTTCAAGTGTTTTATCTAAACCACTTTCCATCTAAGATGACTTTATTTCATATATGTATGTTTCAAGTATAATGTCTCTATGATTTACATGGTTTCACTTCTCTTATGATGAAATGATATCCATTTGTTTTATATGGATTATACTATGATGGGATGATGGTTATGAAACTCATTTTATTCTTTGGGTTATGATGAATGATTTTTGTTTATGTTGTGGCACAAGTAAGAATGATTTCATTATGAGATGGGTGGGACCTATATCTCCCTCCAATGCATTGGGTAAAGATTTATATCTCATGAGATAGAAATGGCTGGAACAGAAAGTAAATCTGGTTCAGTAATATAGGGCTAGAACGGCAAGTAAACCCAGTTCAGTAAGGGACTTTGTCCACTAAGATGGTATTGGCAGAAATACCTTGGCTACTATGAAAATCATAACATATTCTTAATGGCTGCCACAATTACATGCTTTATTCCCATGCTATTTTATCTTGATTTATGATCCATTATGATCTATGCCTTACGTACTTCCATTATTTATGTCATTGCTCAAGATTTTGATGTTTAAATATTATGTTAATGTTTTTAAGTTCAAATGTATATGGTTTGTTTTATTTTCTCCATGCTTACCCTTACTGAGAATTTGAGCTCACCCTTTATATGTTTTCTTTTCCCCAGGATATAAAGAATGGTTTTAGGTAAGAAAAAAAGGAAGATCTTTATGGGATATGTTTAAGATATTTCACCAAGATTAGAAGATTATATTCCGAGTTTCCAAAGACACTAAACTATTATGGTCCTTTAGTATCTATTTTTTTTATGTATTAGATATTCCAAAAAAGTATTGTAATGTCTACGTGCGTCAAGCTTTGGGCCTCTATAGTTGGTATCATTGGAAAAGTTTAGTCAACCTTTGGAAACTAGGATGCGAAAACTTTAGTGAAATCCATAGAGATATTTCTAAGGTTTGTCTAGGGATGTCTCTAAGGTTAATTATAAGTATAGGTTATAATCCTAGAATTACGGTAACTATATTATAATTAAACCTAATATGGTAGATATTGAAGTTACTCCCCCTTGATTATGAGTTTTTCCTCTCACACTATTTTTTTTGGGTTTTAGAAAATGGATGGAAATAGGAAGATTCATGATAGTGGAGGATATAATGGATAATGGAATGAAATTATTCATGAGAAACCAAAGGAAACAGGATTTAGAAGTCCAAACATTGTTACTATGCCTAATCAGAAATATCATAATATGATCAATAATCTCAACTTTGGTAAGTTTCCTGACTCAGCTAATAAGAGAAATATGAAGTTTCATGATGATCATAGAAGAAAGAAAGTTCAATTTCCATCATGTAAATCATGTGGTAAGAGGATTCAGGGATATTGTTTCAAAGGAACTGGAAGATGATTTGGGTGTGGAAAAGAAGGACACAAAGCCAGTAAGTGCAAAGGAAAGGTTTCAGTTAACACCATGGACAAGGATAATGGTATTTCTAGGAAATCAACAACAGTTAAATGTTTTAAATGTGGAATGTACGGGCATTATGCAAACCAATGCCCTAAGGGAAAGTCTCATGAAGAGAATCAGCATGGTCATATGGGTAGTATTTATGTTGATGATGATGAAGAGACTACAAATGATATATGAGATGAAAGAATTGTTAAAGATCGATCAATGGTTTAAGAAGGTAGTGGAATTATTACATGTTTATCAAGAGTAATGTTGTATAAGTAATCTCATGGTACTATGGAATAAAGATATATCTAAGGATTATTACACTATTGTTTTTACATATGTTTTTGAAAGTATATGTTGAATGGTACCGGTAACCATGAAAGGTTATTTAGATATTTTTGGAAAGCACCTAATATGCGCATAAAGAAGGGATAAGAAGATAATGAAATGTTTGATAGTATTAATGAGCTCTTAACTGATATAAGGACAAAGCGATATCATGGTTTGAGTATATAGAATTTTTGGGATTTTGGTATGTGGAAAGTGTTAAATTTTGACAGCATTCATGTTTTCACCAAGGGTCAATGGGTATTCATTTTTCAAGAGAATACATGATTAAGGTATACACATGTTTGGAATGTGACCAAAAACAAGATATATCTTATGATATATGGGGGATAAATGATGGTATTCATATACCTGGTAGATGACCTCCCCTGTAATCATTTTCTTTATACTGTGATATTGGACAGAAGTATTTTGGATAATCCTAAAGATTGGAATGAATTAAGTTAGACATAAGATATTATTGTTTAAGGATAGAACTTTTTTCGATATTATTGCAAGAATTTTATTATAATGTAGTTTTAGAAAAAGGGACAACCAGAAGGACGAGCGACAACCCGTCGCGTCGGACAAGGCTGTGGGAATCGAAGCCACAACCGAAGTGTGATAGGCCTTTATCGCCTACCACTGGCCTACAGGAAGTCCCTGGTTAGTGTAAATTAGTTTTAATTTATTAAGTGGTATAATATATGAAGTATAAGTCCATTTTAGGCACCATATATGATTAATCTCACTACATATGGACTTATGTATATTTAATAACTTTTTATAACCTTTTGTTTGAGACAAATGGAATGACCTAACATTCTATCGCATGATTTGTTAACACTTCACAGAAGACAAATTCAACTTCATTTCTTTAAGAGATGAAGTCGAAATTGTTCACGGAACGAACAACAGTGAGATTATATCAAAATCAAGTAAGTATTTATTTTAATTCAAAAAATTCTTCAACATTAGAGAAATGATCTTGAAAACCAAAAATGTTGTCCTAGTGCTCTCATATCTGATGAATCAGATGGTACCTTAGATTATCACAAATTTATGGCTTTGTGACTATTGGCTTTATCCTGGCCATGTCCTCTACCACTCTCGACCAGAACTTGATGGTTAGATTTCTCTTCCATATCCATATTTTCACCTATGTTATCCTATGTGGAAACCCAGTGATTAGCTAATTTGGGTAACCATTATGTTTCATAATTTAGTTTTTAAAGAGAAGTTTTGGTATTCCTTTTTACGATGTGGGTTTCTATGATTTAAACTCTCATGTAATAAACCATTGATAACCCCGACGAATTTCGAGGGCGAAATTCATTTTAAGGGGGGTAGAATGTAACACCCTGAGATTTTATAAGATATATTCTTTTTTAATTTCTTTCATATCTTCTGTTGTACGCTACACCAAGATTATCTTTCATTATACGCAACATCGTATTAGCTTGTAGTATACACAACACTAATCTTGGATTGTGTTAAACATAATTTCAAGTTGTTTGATAGTAATTATTCAACACAAGATTGAGTGTATATATACATATATATTCAATGTATAAATTAAATATGGTAGGATTTTGTTATAAACAATAACAAAGAAGTCTTGCACTACACGCAACCCTGACTTGGCTTGCATTACACGCAATCACGACCTTCCTCTATAGCGTGTGTTGTACGCAATACCGGGTCTCACTAAACAATGATATATAGTTATAATATTATTATGGACTAGCAGTTATGAATAGTATTAACTAAATTTTGAATTTTATAGCATTATTATTCATCTTACACATTTTCTAGAACATGGTATTATAAGAAGATAAAATTTTCTGGAAAAAATAAGTATTTTTCAAAAAAATGTAGTTTTGACGCCTTTTGATGGAACACCCACTTTAAATATAGTTTTTGATGGGTTTATAAGTTCAATTTGACAAAGTAAAATTTTTCATTGGAATTAGGATATAAAAATTTACTTTGGATAAAATTTTCATATTATTTTGATAACTTTTATATTTTAATGAATAGTAAAAACACACTATATTTTAAACAAAAAAAACTTTTTTCATCGCAATAATTTATATGGTTATATTATAATATTGAGTTGTTTTAAAATATAAATAGAATATATTATTACCATTTAATATAACTTATGTCATTAGCATTGATTTTTCATTGAATTCATAGGTAAAATCATTTCAATCTTTTGCAATGTTTTAACTTTTAAAACTCATTTTCTTAACAACGAGTTTAATTTTAAATTTATTTTTGCAACTTCTGTGATTTGAATTAGGAAAATTGGATTCAATATTTGGAATTATTAGGTCCAAATTTTGTTAATAGGCTACTTTTTATTTTTTTAGCACTATGAATAGTAACTACGGTAAATTTTATTTACCATAGTTAAAGGTAAATCGAGTAATTAAGGGTTAATATAATATTATAAAATTACTCTAACACTTGTCTTAATATCATTGGATGAATATATTTTGACCTAAATCATAAGTGGGACTAAATTTAATCTAATGCAACCCAATTTTATTTTATTAAGACCTTTAGTTTATTTTATTTAAAGGAAAGTGAAATATGTCTCACTCAAACTTTAATAATTAAAGTATTTCTAATATAAGGTTATACAGAATATAAATTCAGTTATAAATACTCATTTGAAATCTAAAATGTTTTTATTTATCATGATAATTTATTTGTAATTTTTAAGTGTTATTTAATTACCTTATTATCTTATACATTAATGATGCAGAAATTAGTTATTTAGTAAAAAATCAATAATATAGTTTTTATTTAAATAGTAATGCATATAAAAAGGCCCAAAAATCTAAAAAAAATTAATTTTAGCGTATATATAATCCATAATTATCCACTGGCCGAATTTTTGACCATTTGGATCCTTATAAAGGTGATTATGACACTTATATTATTTTATTTTAAATGATTCTAAAGTTGTCACCTTCATAATTTAATAAATATAACAATTTAAATGTTGTTATTTTAAGATGATAAATTTGAGTAAAAGTATTATTATAAAAGATATGAGATTTATCTTAATTATAAGATTTTATTTTTAATTTTTATGCAACAAATAAGTATATTAAATAATTATACAAAAATATTGTACTAATTATTTTATTAAGAGATATACCAAATAAATGGTTTTAAAAATATAAAAATAAATATTATATGAACTATTTAATGTGATCCACGAATTTTCCAGAAATATATGACATGTTAGGAATATATTAAATATTTTTTTAGAATATATCCTCTATTTGATTTTATTTAAATTAAAATAAATGAATAGTGTCAAAATTGATACTATTGTTATTTTATAAAAATAACATATTATAAAATTGTTCAAAAATCACAAATATATTTAAAAATTAAAAATTAAAATTTATATGGTCTATAATGTCATAAATTATCCAATTATGGACAATTGACAACACATAAGTAATTATCTATAACAATTTAAAAATTAGAATCTTATTACCGCAAATAAAATTAAATAGATTAAATAAGGATAAATCAAGTTGATAATGTTTAAAATAAATTCCCAACATTTATAAATTTTATGGGTTGATGAGATTACAGCCCTATAACATCTAATATTCGGATTTGAGTCATTTTTGGAGGTTTTTAAGTGAGGTTGAATTTATTATAAATTAATATTTCTTATGTTACCAAAGGTGCCCCTCTCCTCCCTTATAAAAAGGGCACCCCTTCCCTCTTCTCTTCACACCCTTTTGAGTCTCCAAGCTCAGCCAACACCTGCCGATTCTTCTTCTAAACCTCTCTAGTAATATCATAGTGGTTCTGTTCTTCTCAAAAGACCAACTCTAGTGCCCTAAGAATAAGTTCAAAGGAGGTGCGTTGAGGAAGAGGAGGTTCAGATACATACAAAGCATATCAGACATAAGGTAAGGGATAACTTTTCCAATCTCGTTTTTATCCATGATTGTTTATTCATAATTATTTACTCAGGTTATATTTTTCATCGATGCCCATAAAATGTATTTAATAAAGTGTTTAATATTTTTCGATGTATGTTTAATGTCATGTTTACCTCTCTTTGACTTTTACTTTATGTTATGGAAGGAATATTTCTTTTTTTACCATACGAGGTACTTTTTGAATTTTCCAGAAAAAGTATGAGAAGAATGTTATTTTTAAATTATAAGGCATAAAAGGATTTTTACGGTTTCATAATGCCTTATTTTCATGAAGCTTAATCCACAATATTTCAGGATTATTTTCAACAAAATCGTTTTCTTTTAAAATTGCATGACATTTTGTTAAAAGAAAATGATTTTGAATAAGAAAGGATATTTTCCTCAAGAATTTATTTCAAGTGTTTTATCAAAACCATTTTCCATCTATGATGACTTTATTTCATATGTGTATATTTCAAGTATAATGTATCTATGATTTACATGGTTTCACTTCTCTTATGATGAAATGATATCCATTTGTTTTATATGGATTATGTTATGATGGGATGATGTTTATGAAACCCATTTTATTCTTTGGGTTATGATTAATGATTTATGTTTATGTTGTGGAACAAGTAAAAATGATTTCATTATGATATGGGTGGGAACAATATCTCCCTCCAATGTGTTGGGTAAAGATTTATATCTCATGAGATAGGCACAGCTGGAACTTCAAGTAAATCCGGTTCAGTAATACAGGGCTGGAACGACAAGTAAACCCGGTTCAGTAAGGGACTTTGTCCACTAAGATGGTCTTGGTAGAAATGCCTTGGATACTATGGAAATCATAACATGTGATTAATGTTTTCCACAACTACATGCTTTATTCCCATGATATTTTATCTTTATTGATGATCCATTATGATCTATGCCTTACATACTGCCATGTTTTATGTCATTTCTCAAGATTTTGATGTTTAAATATTATGTTCATGTTTTTAAGTTTAAATGTATATGGTTTGTTTTATTTTCTCCATGCTTACCCTTACTGAGCATTTGAGATCACCCTTTATATATTTTCTTTTCCCCAGGATATAAATAAAGGTTTTATGTAAGAAAAAAAGGAAGATCTTTATGGGAGATGTTTAAGATCTTTCACCAAGATTAGAAGATTATATTCCGAGTTTCCAAAGACACTAAACTATTACGGTCCTTTGGTGTCTATTTTTGTTATGTATTAGATATTCCTAAAAATTAATGTAATGTCTATGTACGTCAAGATTTGGGCCTCTACACCCTATATTCTAGATAAATATGTTGATCTGTTCCATAAAGGAAGTCAATGATCATAAGATCCTTACATAAATTATCATTCACAATGGAAATTGTGTCTCTTGTCAAGGTTAGAGTTTTTATACGGTCATCCCAAACATATATGGTTGGATAAAAATCATCATACATCTCCCTATGTGAAGATATACCTCTAATTAGGTAAATGTCATAGAGGATGGTCCCTATTCCACCATGAGATTGATGAGAGGTATTAGTTCTAGGTCACCAATAACTAATTATTTATTTAATAGGTTTTGACTAATGATAAATGAATAATTGAGAAATCCATGCTACCTCATATTGGTAAATAGTGTGTATCTTGTTGGAAAATTATGAGAAACACTATCTAACCTATAATGACCATGCAAATTCATCATAACAAAGACCATCAGACTGTAATCCCCACATGGGTTTCTATCCACTTCATGGATTATTCAAGGAGGAGACAAGTATGATAGAATAACATTGATTAATTCATTGATCGTAAAATAATTATTTCCTAGAACTCGAGGGGTGTCTTCCAAAATATAGGATAACCCCTAGGATAGTACCATGACCAATTGAATACATTCATAAATCATTATTTGAATATAATCAATGTAAGATGACATCTATTGAAATATAAGGTTGTAATTAGGTGAGGGAATGACAATATCATCCAGTAGACTAAATCCTTACAAAGGATACTACTGTGAAAAGGGATGGCTCTGAAGCTCATATTGGAAAATTTTCTTTGAAAAAATATTTTTAGAGTATACAGGATACCTCGGGTCATCATTTTTATTACTATAAATCATCCAACGAGCCCGTACCCGATTTGGGCTTTCGGGCCACCGATTTGGGCCTACAGGTCTCAAGGGCCTTCGGGCCATTAAAGGCCTTCAGGCCACAGGGCCGTTGGGACATTGAAGACCATGAAGTTCCCAATTCACATAGAGCAGGCCTCAGAAGAGGATCAGAGCACCAGTAGTAGTCACCAGAAGAAGAGCTAACTGGATTAGAAGAATTAGAGGGTATGGCAACTGCCATCGGGACCAGGCACCATGCAGCTTTGTTCTGGGAAATGCTAGCCAATCAGAAATGTAGGTGTGGATCTAATAGAGATAAATGATGAAAAAGCTAGGGAGGTGAAGTTCTAGTGGGCTGGGCTTACTGGTCATGTTATGGGCATGGTATGCCTCTGGGCCTTCGGGTCATGTATTACGAGTCATGTCTAGCCTTGGGCCTTGGGCCTACGGGTCATGTACGGGTTACCCTTCAACCCTTAAATGGGGGATTATATATAATAAAATAAAAAAGAAGGCCTTTGGGCCATTCAGAGTATTACTATAAATCATGGACCTCTAGTTGTCCATGGTGGAGGTTTTATAGGAATTTAAATATATCTATATGAGAAAAAAATAAATATATTAGTTGAGTAAGAAATCTCAACGAAATAGGTTCATAAATGTAGAAGCATAATGACAATCACGTGAACCATGATGGGATTTTCTATCAAATTATTTGATATAGATCTCAAAAATTCCATGAGCCATATAGGCTTCATGAATCACACAACCCATAAGGTATATCTCCATCACATAATCTATTAGAATACTTGCGATCAGGCGACCCTGATATGGTAACATGAATTATATAACGATCTGTTGATCATAGAACTTAACTATAAGATCATGAGAACCCTATAAAAAGGCATATAGTAGTGGAGTAGGGATAAGTTTCAAGAAATTACCAAATATTATTTCATTATTTTTTTGATAAAGTGTTGATACAAGGCAAGAACATTGTAATATATCCTGAAAGAGTTATTTCAAATAGTTATTAGGGCTAGTTCTTATTATGATGTATTAAGAAGGTGTCACATGAATAGATTAATCCCAAGAGAACTGGAATTCTAGGTTACTGATGGAATGATACACCCTTCACCCATGCTTATAATGTTCTACATGGAGTATAAAATTCCAGTCAAAATACTAAACTCCACTCAAGACACTAGTCCATGGAAGGACCAAATACTTAAGAGACAATTTACTTTCCTTATAAGCAATTCTTTATCCATATGGAAGTTTCTCCTATGGGACATTCATTTGATGATTCATTCCAATTGATAATAGAGAAATATATAATTGAAGAAATACCCAATGAATAGGTGTTATTTTCTCAACAAATAAATGGAATGGAAGGTGAAAAAAACATGTGGATCCTGTAAGATTCCTAAGGGCATAAAATTTCATGAACTTCAACATATAATTTGGATGTTTCATGAACTCAGCCTAATCTTCTTATGGCTAGGAGAAGCCTAATTGATCAGATCTACTATTCTTGTGAAGCTGTCCTGCCATGCACTAATGATAATTAGGAGGCTAAAAGACAATTTCCTCTGATCATGTGACTTTTCAATCGATTGACATCATACAATATTCTAAAGACCCTTATAAATTAATGGTGTAGAAAAGGTCTAAGATTATCAAGAAGGTAGTATATGTCGATCTTTAAATGAAAGGGTTTTTTTTCGCTTGGCGATCACCATTGATAATGGGAAGGACCTTTTACATGACATATCTGGCTCACTAAGACCCATCAACAAGCCAGTGTGATATCATGAATGGCCTCTGGCAAGACATCTCGGTATCGTGAGGCACCCCAAACAAGTCTTCTTCAATCACACATGAGACATTATTTAGGTTTTTTGATCTTGTAAATACCATCAATCATGAAAGATCAATGGTACAAAGAGAATTTGACATGTCAACATGATTATGAAAAATCTATTTGATCATCCCAGGTCCAATAAAAATGGTGATGGAAGAATTTTCATTTGGTCACTATTATCATAAGACAACATGGATGACCCATGGTAGGATCATGTAAAGCGTGTGATGTAAGAATCCCTCCACCATGTCCAGATCATATTTTTGAGATTCATGACCTAGAAAGTGGTGTATAACCAATTTAGATAGGCCTATACATCCATACCCCATAGTAAAAACACATAAAAAAGGATACTACTACAAGGGAGAGCATGAGTTAACTTCTTTGATCACAAAGTCACAAGATTGAAAGGGTCTCACACTAGGTAAAACCTAGGGAATGTCCCAAGGGATCAGGAGACCTGAATATGTTCTTCACATGATCACCATATAGATCAAGCTATGAACTTTTAATGGACTATATAGATCATGTTAAGGAGTTCCCACATGTATACTAAGTTGGGAAAAACCAAAATAAACTACTTATTAAAAAACCTTGAGGTTCAGATGTAATAAATAATGGAATAGATTAAAAAATATAGATACTTATTCGAATATGGATACATTAATCTTTATTAATTTAACATGACCTACCCAGATCATGATACATCACCAAGACATGTTTCCCAGGTTATGAAACACCCTCCAGACATGCCATCTTGATCAACTGATGTCCTTTCAACATGTCAACCAAGCCTTTTAAATTCCTTTTACAGGTTTCTCAAGTCATCTAGAGGTATCAATTCATGTCACCAAATAATGAAACGCCCTCTTTACATGACATCCATATCATGTTATGTCCCCCATACATGTCAATAAGGTCATGTGATTCCATCCATACATGCCATCCAGGTCTTTCGACACCCTCCAGACTTGTCAACCATGTCTTGTAAGGTCCTTAGGACTTGTCACCCAGGTCATAAAACATTATAAGGGAATGTCACTTTGGTTATGTGACACCCTAAAAACCTATCATTGAGGTATTGTGACTCCCTACATACATGTAAATCAAGTATTGAGAGGAACTTTGGACCTGTCACCCAAGTCATGTAGCATCATCTGGGCATGTCACCTAGGTCTCATGACACCCTCCAAACATTTTATCCTAGTCATGTAAAACCCATTGCACCAGTGAACTGAATCATGTTATTATATTTAAAAATTTCATATAGGTAACTAGGATATTTCCATACATCATAAAAAATCCATACATACACCCCTTGCATGTCTAGAAAACAATTAGTACATGTCAAGAAAATGTCTCGAGACA
The DNA here is from genome assembly GCA_963277665.1 of Viscum album. Lineage (NCBI taxonomy): Eukaryota > Viridiplantae > Streptophyta > Magnoliopsida > Santalales > Viscaceae > Viscum > Viscum album. The sequence goes on along the minus strand of OY728131.1, from coordinate 1,262,807,371 downwards.
AAAAAACTTTTTCTAGTGGGAATTATAAGGATTACCCCCAACTAAACTATGATAACTCTCATTCGTGAAGAAGTAGTATATGTAGGATTCCTTCCTAATGACCTAGATCCAATGGGAATCCACCTTAGTTTAAGTACCTTCATATCTAATACACTATATCCCATGGAATTGAAACTCTCTAATGGGTTTATCATTCTTCCTCATCTACAATTAGATTGATAAGGTAACTTATTGTAAATACTATGATTTATTCTATAAGAAGGATATGTAGGAAACATTATTGAGGCTTGATCTCCAAATAAAACACCTCATAAGGTCCACCATAAAGAATAATTCATGCATCCATATGATTTGATAATGATTCCATTTTATCCATTGCTTCCCACACTGAGCATAGATTATTTGGGATTAGGGTTTTTCAACAAAAAATATCATTTACATCATGAAATATCCCCTATTAAGGGAAATATTAGTATGTAATACCTATTTAGTTTAATGATATTAATGAACCCATATGATATAATATACCATAGGGTATGCTCTGAGGCCACATCAAATAATGACGACACTAATTCTTGTCATTACTAAGATATGTTGGATGCCTTCTTATGACCTGAGCTCAATACCTGGTGCCAAAGGTCCCTCATATATGTCCTTTAAGAATGATGTTAAACTATAAGTATTCAGAAAACTATGTGGTTTTTGATATATATTATAAAAAGGATATATTGGACACCTCATTAAGGTTTAATCCCATCCATGAAATATAAATAACCTCCCAAGATTGTAGTAGACTCTAGAGTTCCTGGTTATTTTCCATCAAAATATAAGTACATACCCATTGCTAATAAATCATGTGAAATAGATTAAGAGACTTATATACCTAAATAATTACTCATTAATAAAACCCCCTTTACACAAGGAAGGATTATTCAAATGATCATTTTGTTAAGGTAACATGTCTTGTATCTGGACTAGGTAGAGATTATTGAACATATATTAAATCTATATGATAATACTGGGGAAGGAAACAATTATACCAAAAGAATGAAATGAGCTGGACCTCTCATCCTCTCAACCTATGTGAGTTTCTAAGCACTATTGGTTCTGAAACCCCAATTACAAACATTCCTTTTGAAAGATGTTTTGTAAATTGTTATGGATGTGGGATTCGTTTGTAGTTTCCAATAAATGAACATGATGAACTATGAGAAAGTGATTGTGAAACCATAATTGAGCCCCTACAGTCAACACTAAAAAGTAAGAAAAAAATATAAAATCAATTGTAAATGAATTTAATTATTGAATAAAGATATAATTATGGGCATTGGGAACCATGAATCCTAATATTCAGAAAATATGCATTCCTCGAGTGAAATAAAAACAACCCATGAGGTTTGGTGATGGAAAAAGGTTACATTGGTATTTGTGGTGGTAATCCACCGTACATACGAATTCCAGTGTCATTTTCCATTTTATGGAAGATGGGATAGATATAGGTTATGAAATTAACATATTAACATCTCACTATATTGAATTCTTTTCATTATGGTCGAATAATATTTTAAGGATGAATATAATGATATAAAATGAAAATTCATGCTTTAGAACTATACCTATTTGAGGGAAAACCTTATTAGTTTTATAACTAAATCCTTCTTAGTATGGTTTTATGATAAAAATGTGAAATAAATCATATGTAAGGATTTAAGGAAGGTATTTGAGTAGATATTAGTTGAACCAAAAGGATCTTGAAGTGTGCCGAAGAGAGGAGGGTAGGTGTCTTTTTATAATTGGGGAGAAGACACACATGGTATGTTTAAACAAATATCATACATTAATTTATTAATCAATTAAAATACATATAAAATGATATATTGCCAAATATTATATGATATAGGTTCAAAACATATCATGAAATTGAAATTAGGAATGTTTTTATAAAACTTTAAAACCCAATCTCTTTAGTTTATCCCCCTGTGAAACTATTTTAACCTTAACCTTTGTTATAGATGTTTACTATTTTTCTACTCATTATGACTAAAAAAAAATAAGATTCACTTAATACCTAATATTAGTTACTATTATTTTATATATTTCATTTATTTCATTTAATTCAATTTAGAAAATTTTTATAATTTAAATAGATGTAAATCCCCAAAAATATTACCAATTTTTTTATAAAAATAAAATGTTAATTATAAAAAAGTGTCTATTCTAAATTCAAGTATATAATTCATTATAAATACAATAATTCAATTATTAATTTTAATATTGAATAATTTTATCTTTGAAACCAATTTAAAATAAAATGGAACTCTATAAATTCTTGAAATGAAAAGATAGTTTTCATTAAAAATCTATTTTTCACACTATTCATTGAAAAGTGAAAAAAATTAGAAATATCCAAAATTTTAAACCTATGATAATTTTTTATTCTAGTTTAAAAAATTATATTCATTAAATTAAATACACTTTCAAAAAGTGGCATGAATTAATTATATTATTTTCTCACAAAATGAAAATAAAAATCATTTTTGAAAAAAATGCATTTTTCTTGCAAATGATTTTACCAAAAATTGATAAATTATTTCTTAATACTTAATAAATAAAATTATATTGAGTAATTAATTTATATATATTTGATAATTTTGTTAATCATATTTATACACACCAATTCAAAATCTACTTTGTATACATATTTTAATATTTCTTGGTTTTTTAGGCTTGGTGTTGTGTGTTATATACTATATCAATCATAGAGTAATTTTTAAAATATCAAGGTGTTACCCTATAAGTGAACTATGCAGACACTATGAATTCACTCTTGCAAGAACTTACATATGTCACATTACAGGTTTACTCAGATCGGCTCACCCTTATAGATGAACTATCTTTGATGATAAGGTTGATTGAGTTGGCCCCTATGGCTTGCATATTTGAAAAAAAATGGTAAAATCCCACCAATAAAAGATACCATTAATTATTCCATGTATAGAATATAATAACAATAATTCCTCAAATATGATTTCCCACATCATAAATTTCCTCAAATATTCTTCATGAAATATATTGATATATATTTTTCATGGTCTTCTTCTTCCTTAATTAATACTATTCATCATCATTTAATAATATATAGAAATTAATTTTCATTATAAAAACACATTTTTCACATGTATTTATAAATTAGGACTAGTTCAGTAATTGTTACATTTAATATAGAGAAAATAATATTCATGATTCTTAACCTCATATTCTCTAATAATCACTATCACATATTGACACATTATTGAAAAAAAATTTGGACCACTAGGTAAAACAACCCACATAAGTAATTTTTGTAAATAAATACTCATATCATAAAAATATAATATTTATATTAAAATTTAACCCCTATTAAAGACAATAAAATGAAAAAGAAAAGTGGTGGTAAACTCATCTCTTAAACTTTCCCAAATAATGTCCTCCTCCCTTATATGATTGTTTCTTAAACACTTATGATATTGGGATGATATAAAATGGTTCAATTATTATAGAGCATTATTTTAATCATCTATATGTTTATGTGGGATAACCGAGTGTAGGAAAAAGTAGATATATAATCATGATTTTCTATTTTTTTCCATTAATTACCGAGCATGATAAATCATGCTAAAAAATAATCAATTAAAATTTTACAGTCTACAAGTAATCATATTTATCAATAAAATGATTAATCAAGTGAAAATATGATCAAAAACTTTATAAATTTTTGGAGAAAATGTTATATCTCTCCATTAAATGGTAAATATCATCTCCCAGCTTGATAATGATTATTAATCCATTCATTATAGATAAATGGGAGTTATTTTTATAAAGCATATTTCAATTTTAAAAGCTATTTAGAAGTTACAAATTTATTATGTTGTGATGATTTAACAACATTAACTCATCAATGCTCCCCCTCAGGGGTTACATCCATACACTTCAATTCCCTACATGTTAGTAATAAATAATATATATATATATAGGAATAAAGTGGATCTTCTTGGTTTCTCATATAACACGTTTAGACTGATATATTTATCTCCATATGGAAAATTATTTCCTAAAAATATCAATATTATATATGTCCATATTTATAATTATAGATATATTCTCATAAAATTTCACCTTTGTTTCTGATCCTATTTGTTTTTCTTTAGATTTAGTAAATTTTTCATTTTCCTTTAAATTTTTAGAAACATTTAATTGACTTGGACTGAACACTCTATACTTTTCGTTCACATTATCATTATGTTTATAACCATAACATGTATTTCACTAATAATTACTTTGAAACCTATTCCCTTTAACATCAAAGGGAACCTCCCTCCTAACTTTTCATACATACCTTAACCTTATGACTGTACAAACTTATTATACAACAATAAACATCCATAATTTGAAATTTTCTTTCTGAATATACATCTGTTACATATATGGTCACATATGGTTTTATCTTAAATTTTTTACATATATTATTATTAAAACCCCCAATTATTTCTCTGCTCATTCCTATTAAATATATATCGAGACAGTAATAATATGATTTGTCTTCATTATTTCCACAATACCTTTAATCCCCAAGAATCTTTTTACATTTTTATTTATTCTAGATCAATCTAGATTTTTGTTTCTATTTTACTGTTGGAAACCTTGATTCACTTAGATTAGGGTTTTATTTCAACCTAGGCATATTCTTCCATTCAATTTATGTGGAATATTTTTTCTTAGTTTTCTTATGATGGCATTTTATAGGGTTTTGTTTGCAACCTACATTGTTATTCATAATATATATTTATTAAAATGTACCAAATTTTTCTATCTTGTTGAATCCTTAATCTCACTAACATTAGATTATTATCCATTAAATTATACTGATTTATTGAATTTTTCTCAATATTTTTTCAAATCATGTTGTACTTTGAGAAATGTGAATTGTTTCATAGCTAGTTCTTCTTTTTTTGCAGCTATTTCAATTATGATTTCTATGTTAATATTTCCATGTTCAACTTCCATAATATTTTTATTGATCTAATTGATATATTATACTTATTACATACTTAGATATTCCTTCTTATAAAACACAATTTTATTTTCTTTCACAAGATTAAAATTTTATTACTTGAAGAATTCCATCTATCCAATGTCAAATTCTAATTTTTATTTAATATCCCATAAAAGGTTTTTCATTCACCAACACCACTATTAGTTAATGAGTTAGTTCATTTCATTACATGATAAATTAATCCAAATTCATTATCCAATGAACTACTTTTTGATGAATCATAATTATTATTTCTCATAAGATTTATCTTATTGTTACTGGGGTTCTTCTTCTTGTTCTTAGCCCATTTATGTTTCTAAAGTATCTCATTATCCTAATGTTATCCAGTTTCAAATTCTAAAAGTTTTGTTCTAATTCATTTCATGAAAAAATGACCGGATTCACCACATTTGAATCATTTTATTGGATTCATACTATTTCCCTTTGAAATGAACTTTTTGAATCCTCTTGATATAAGTGAAATGATTTGATAGATGTATTCACCTTCCTTGAATTATAATTTTTCATATTCCTCAGTAGATTATTTTCTATATTTCCCTATCCTCATGTCTTTAAAATCTATTTCAATTTTTTATTTTTTCTCAAAAGAAGTTATTTTCATCATCTCATAACCTTTGAGAATTATTTGAAATATATCAATAAAAAATCAAATATTTCTTATTGGGATAATATCATTGAATAAAAACAATATGTAAAATTCCTCATTAATTTATTGACATTGATAGATTATTTTACTTTATCACCAAATCTGAAAATGTTGATTACTATCTTATTAACTCTAGTGAAATTTTCATCAACCATTTTTTTGTCTTAAAACTTATTCATCTAAAACTTTATCTTGGCTTCTTGAATTTGGAATTACCTTTATAACTAAATATTTTTTTACCATATCTCCTTGACAATATAGATACCCCATGACATTTGTTAAGAATTTCTATAATGAATTAATCATGGTGATATTTTGAGTTTTACATATAAATATATATTTATCTTATTAGTGTGTTTTGTGGAAACATCATCAGCAATGGGTGGAAAACCTATAGTTATAGAATATACCACTTCTAGGCTAAGTTATTAAAGATAGGGTAGAATCATATTACTCTATATGGGATAATTATTCCCACAAAACATGGGAAAACCTAGGATACTGATAGATTTTATATTCTCTATCTCACAGAATACTTATTGGATCTTTATAGGGAGCCTTCTCTAATACCACTTATAGAGACCCGAGCTAGATTGACCACTTTTGGGGGTGAATTAGTGGTTTATTTTTATAAAACCTATTTAATTCAATTTAATATTTTCATTTTTCAAGGTTCACAATCCACTCAATATTATCTCTCAGTACCACCTTGTATGAAATTGTAATAGTAGAGTGAGAAACAAACAAATTTTTACAATTATATTCATAAAAGACTCCTTATTATTGTGTTGGTTAGACCCCAAAACATATATTCTTCACTACCAAAAGTGATTACAACCAAATATTATCCTATTTTTATTTACACAGAGTCCCTATATGTTTCTCATGTTCCAAAACCAACTAAAATGTTTCTTTACTTATTTTAGTACTAATAGAAAGACTTATTTGTCATCCAGTACTAACCAAAATAATTCTTCTATTTTTTAGGTTTTATCCAACACTATTAATATTTTTTACCTTCTCAATGATAGTATTCCTCCATATAATACAGGATTGTGTTTTCTCATAAAACATTATTCATGGTATTCATCAACTTTATGCAGTAAGTATGTTCACCATTAAAATGTTCTTAGATATTGAGTAACATGATTCTATATAATCTCAACATGTAAAAAATTATTCATGAATTCCATGGTATTCTCACCCAAAACACAAGAAAGTATAATTTTCTCATTTATTATTTTATGTTCTCTATAATTTTATTTTTTTTATTTTGGTATTTTTCTCAAGTAACTATGCATTCATGAATGCATGCATGAAGGACTCTCCATTCCTTATGCACTCACATCCATCATGCTATTATAACAACCCAAAAATAAGAATCTGTATTACCTCATTGTTTATAAATTCCACTTCATGAAATTGATTTGTGATATCTCACTACTTTATATGAAAAAGTGTTTTTTTGAACAATTATTTGTGAAGCTATGTGAATGTGTGTAATACAATAGAAGTCCAATGTTTCTAATATTCTTTATAAAACTCTTTATTTTAGGATTTGGAAGAAAATATTATGTTGTATCTCATTACCCTCATGTAATTCACATGACTTATTCTTTAGAAAAGTAGAAATCATCAAAGAACCTATTTCTCTTCACATAGTGGATGCGTATATAAGATCTAATCCCCCTGCAAGAAAACTAGAGATCCTAATGAATAATGGAAGCAACCCTCTCAACCTGAGTGATTCTCCTTTAATATGTGAGTTCCATTTCCTCACCTCTATGTTTTATATTACATAAAAACTCTGAGAAATATAACATGGAAAGGATATTTTTAAATCTATGAAGATCTTACATTTTTATTACATTAATGAATTTGTCGTCACATGATTTAAAAAAATCATGGTGTATTTTATTTTTTATAGTCATGGTGATTTTCCACATCTTCACACTTACATAGGTAACCCTTACACGGGTTCCTCTTTAACATTATGTAGTTACCCTTATGTGTGGGTTACTCTTATTCATATAGTATCAACATGGTTTAGAATTTTTTTTATTCATAAAAAAGAAGTTTCATGATACTTTGACCATGTTTGGATCCTTATGATTATCAAATGTCACTCAAGTGTGTTGAATAAAACATTCTAACATCATAAAATGGAGAAAAATTGAAGCATGAATTAAACACTTAAAATGATGTTGAAGATGATGACAACCTCAATCGAGTGACCCATATCTACCTGATTAAACAAATTTATTATATTCATGTATTCTTAACATGGGTGAATAGTAACCACACATTTATTTTCCAATATTGATTCCACAACTATTCTCTCGTTTATAAATCATTTAGTGTTGAATACTTATCAATCAGGAACAGGGGTCAACACCTATAAACACATGCACACACCGTATGTATAATGGTTCTAAATTTTTATACATTATAATTACATCACTTTTGAAAAATACTTAATACATTACAAAAACAGACACACAATGACCGTATTAGTTTAGTTCCTTGGAAACTTGGAGAAAAAAAATCTAACTCAGAGAAAGTTCTTCAATGCTCCCCACAAATATCCCCCCTCCCTTAGTAATTAAACATAAAAACCTTTATTCATAACCTTGAGAAAGGAAACATAAGAATGGGGTGAGATCAAATGACCAGTAAGGGTAAATAAAGGAAATGTATAAGAGTAACGTGAACATAAGGGTATAAGAACATGATCATATCAATAAAAGATCATTCCCTACATATTAGGGATCATAATCATAAATCATGGCATAAATATTAACAATTAATAAGACATGAATCATAATATAATCTGAAAAATAATCCATTAAAGAATAACATATGAATAAAACATGGGATTGTGGCATAAAAAATGTATATCATCATTAACAAGTATAATTAGAAATAGTTTAACTCATTATGTTATGGAATGAAATTAGGCCATCTCATAGACTTATGGATGTGCAACCAGTCTATGCATAATGTTGTGAACATGAAAATTGGGCTCATTCATAACATTTTTAACATATAATCAAGTTCATGCATAAACATATGGACATGAAACCTGTTCCATGCATAAAATTGTGAAAATGTAATCAGGTTCATGCATAGAATTATGAACACATAATAATGTTCAATCATAACATTGTGAACAAGTAATAATGGTTCACACAGAAACTTTTCGAAATGAAACTAAGTCCATGAATAACATTTTGAACATGTAATCAAGATCAAAAATAAACTTATGGACCTGAAACCAGGTCCATTCATAACATAGTTAACATGTAATTAGGTTCAAAAATGAAATTTTTATTCATGATTCATCCATCATTACCAAATGCATTAGAGAAATATATAGGTCCCTCCCATCAGATAATATGTGAGTCACAAGATTATAAACAATCATCATATAATAACCCATGAAATGAAATTGGTATAATAAAAATTTCATCATGTAATTGTATTTTGAAAATATATTGGTCTTATAATCAGTTCATCAAATCATAAACCATGAAAAGAATTAGGTTTCAAAAGCATATAACCCATGGAATAGAAATGGGTGTCATAAGCATCATTCCATCAAAAAAAAAACCATTCAAAAAATATTATGAATATAACCTCTTTATCATTTCCAATAAGGTAATGATTAACATCAATGTGTATCATTTTATATGGAAAAGAATTTTGAAATATCTTTTAAAAACATTTATTATGAAAAATATCATTTCTTCTTTGAAAATTGTTTTTAAATAATAAAACGTTTAGAAAAACATTTTCAATGGAAACACATTGAAAACTTATAAATAAGGATTGGAATCATTTTGAAAACTTTTTCCCTTAAAATCTTATAAAATATGATTGAAAAAATTGGAAACCATTTATCTTGAAAACGTATAAAATAATCTTGAAAACATTTTTTGAAAACTATATCTTTGAAAATACATTGAAATATTATATATAAATCTTGAAACCATTTTTAAAACAATTTCATATAAAATAATTTTAAAATTAAAAAATAATTCTTTAAAACATTTTGAAAACTTTTTTAGAAAAAATGGTTTTGAAAGAACAAAGATTTCCGATCGAAGAGAGAGGTAGAGTCATACTTTCTTTAAAACACATTATTAATAATATTTTCTTCCAAAGAGTAGAAAATGACCACAGTAAACGAAAATATCATGAATATACATAGGAGAATAAAATTCATGAGTTATGTTGAGATATGGTCATAATATTTTACCAATGGAAGCATAATCATAAACAATATTGATAACAAAGTGATTGTTTCAATACATCCTAACCACTTGGTAACAATAATTTATACTCCTCGTGTACAAAAATGAAATAAAATGAATTGTAAAATATGATTAAAATAAGTTAATTCATGATTTAACATGTAAAAGGTATTATATACACCTCATATAAAAATATAATTTCATAAAATGGCATGTGTCTCAAAGAAGGAAAATTGAGACAAAAATAATTTTCCAATTTGGTGACATTTGAGATACAAAACCTATGAAAGAAGGATAATAAATTTTATATGTAAATATCCATAAATTTAACAATAATAATCATAGAATAAATTGATGGCTGTTATAAAAACCACATATAAGAAATATGAGGTGAGCATGGCTTGTGTCTCATGGAAAATAAAAGGAAAGAAGAATCCCCCTACTACTTTAGTAAATTTATAATATTGATCCTCCTAAAATAATAACATCAATTTAAATATTTTAAAATAATTAAATATATTTATATAATATTCATAGGTAAATATAAAAACCATACAAAATAAGATAAAGGTTAATATGGTATGTATCTTACAAGAAATAAAATGTTAGATGAAGTTCAATTACTTTAAGTCTTGAATTTAACCATACACCTTAATACATTTGGTATTATAAATATAATTTTATTATAAATCTAATAAAGGAATATATTATTATATATATTACCATATATCATTTGGTTTTGACTTTATATTACCTATTTATTAACAATTCCATGTTAATTTTATGTTTCGGGTAATATATTCTTTATTTTTCATATATGTTTTGAGTTGGAATTATTAATCCTTTTACATAGATCATGATTTAATTACTTGTAGAATGTAAAAAATGGTATAAATATCATATATAATTTATATATATATATATATAATAATCAATATAGGATAAAAGTATGAAATGTAATACACCACTCATGGACACGATAGGTTATACATACGCATGAACACGTTTTCCATTTTACTTATGTATTGGAAGAAAGAAGTAAAATGAAATATAAGTATATATATAATTTAATTACAGAAGAATTATTATTTCATATATATCATATAATTTCACTAAATTCATCATTAATACATTCCATGGAAGGTATGGACGAATCACATCGTTTTGATGAGGTTGTAGTCCACACTTTCCCAAACAAAATTATCGTACTTACACTAAATGGACAGAATGTAGGTATATTTTATATAATAATTAAATAATCATAAATTTATAATATATATAATATATAATATAAAAATATAGTTTCCATCATAATTCTTAACCATGATAGGTGTTAATGTAAAAAAACAACATATTTTTGTGAGGCGTTAGTTTTTTGTACATAAGAACGGTAAGTTCATTACCCATTATATTGATGTGTGTGTAAGTGAAAGTATAACCCTTAGAATAATAAAATCCAATTATATTTATTATAATTTTGTTATTATATAAATATTAAATAAGGATAATTTAAGTAGTAGAGAAATAAATAAAACTATAGAGCTTGAGGAAGGATGATACCTCTTATTCGAGTAACTCATTTTAGTTTTCACCAAAGGGTTTACTTGGATGGATTTTTTAACATGGTTAGACTTCTAGGTTAATGGTTGGGATTTTAAGGAGCTATTTTTTCTGATATTAATATATCTAAAGTGTCATGAGAGGTGTGAGGAAGTGTGAGTTGTGATTTCCTTTTTATAGTGGAGGGAAAGGATGTACTTTGTATTTTTAAAAACAATTGTTTATTCCCCAAGTATTTGTTGTTACCCAAGTGTGAAAATGGACTATTATAGAACCCTATAGGTGTATTATCATATATATGGAAATAAAATAGTTTTTGGAAAATTTTATAGGTCATTTATTCTCTTAAGATTATGGTTTAGTCCCTTGTTAACCTTAATTTTATCATAATCAGTGTAATTAATTTTAATTACTTTCACTAATATTTTTGGTTCAAAACTATGTTAATATTATTATAAATTATAAAATTATCATATTCAAAATATTCAATCCATTTTTCCAAATTCGAGTGACATATTTTTTAGAAAATAATTTATATTTAATCCCATAGAGGGGACGACAATGCGAGTGTTTAATATAAAAATGTTTAAAAGTTTTCAAAGTTTATATATTCAATTTAAAAGTGAAATTTACTTCATTGAGATAAATTGGATTAATTAATATAAATATATTCTAATTAAACTTTAAAACCATTTAAAAATATAATTTATCCTTATAAATATATTAGACAAAAAAGAAGTTTTGAATTAAAAGTCATTATTTTCCCTATTCATTAAAAAATGAAACTTCACAAAAAATATAAAAAATTCACCCAATAAAATATTAATGTTTCAGTTTAAAAAATGAATATTTTAAAATATAAAATTTATAAAATTTCTTAAATTTTTATTAAAAATAGGTTCTCTATTAAAAGGTGGTAAAACTACTATTATAAAAATATAAGTTTTTATGTCTGATATTAGGTCTGTTCTCATATTATTCCTATAAAATAAATTTGATAACTATAAAAAATATTTTATTGAATTTATAACATATAAATATTATTAATATCATTCATTAATAGTAATTAATTTAATTAATTAATCTATATTTACTTTTTCACATAAAAATTATCTTTTATAAAATCATTCACTTTATATTCAATTTGTTTCTATATTCATTTCAGATTTAATTGTAACCAATGAATTGAACTATATATTTTCATAAGTAAATTAATCCTATAATAATTAATTTAACAGCTATGTTATATCTCATTATATTAAATAATAATATTTTTAATAATATATTAGTTTTTGGTAAAACTTTATCTTGCGAGATATGTAAGACATCAGCGAAAGTCAGTCTTGTGTGTAATAAAAGCTAACCTCGATGTTCTGTATAAATCAAGATAATCTTAATGTTGCATGTAGTTCACAATTACTTTTTTTTCATATAATTCAATCCAAACATAGTAATTTAATAAAAATAAACTATTTTCAGTGTTGTGTGAAATCAAAAATATCAAAAAGATTAAATTAATTTGAAAAAATATATATTTCACAAAATATCAGGGTGTTACATTCTACCTCATGACAATAAATTTCTACCTATAAATTCATTTAGGTATCAATGGTTTAATACATGAATGTTCCATTAATATAAACCCACATCATTAAAATGAATACCAAAACTTACATTAAAAATGAATGTTGGAAACAAAATGGTTACCCAAATTATTATATAACTAGGTTTCCACATAGGAGAACATATGTGGTAGGTGAAAATTTCGAAATGGAAGAGAAATATAACTATAAATTTATGATGGATAGTGATAGAGAACCTAGTTAAGAGAAATTTAACAATCAAATCAATAACCCAAAGAGGCTTGAAAAGGGTCATTGTTATAATTAGAAATGATGATAACAGGACAACCTTTTATTTCAAGATCATATCCTAATGTTTAAGAATTTTTATAATGTGATACACTTACTTGATTTTTTCATAATCTCATAATTTTTTTCCTTTATCAATTTCCCCATCATCTCTTATTCTATAAATAAAGATGAATTATCCATTACTGAAACTCTAACAGATCATGAGATACATAAATAGAATGATAGGTTATTCCATATGTCTTTATCAAAACAAAAAGGCTATCACGTGTTATCCAATATGCATAAATCCTCATATGTTTATATAATATCTTAAATAACTAAAACATCATCTTATGTTTGACATATACCATTCCTTAAATGTTTAACCATATGACCCTTGAAAAATATAATTCACCCTTTATTCCATAAATGATCTCTAATACCAAAAACATTTTTATTGGATACTTGGGTTCATCATTGCTTCTATAGAACATAATATTTGATTTTATTATTCCATAACCCTTGTAGAAGGGTATAATCACGTGAAAAATCACTAAAGTATGAACAATAAGATTTTACCAAGAATTATTAATACAAAAGAAACCATAAAATTCCCCAAAAAATATATGGAGGATAAGTATGCCCTTATTATCAAGATTCAATCCATCCATTGTGATTGCATGATCTTTACCTTTATCTACAAACTTAAGAGATTCTTGATGTTGATTGTAAAAATTAACGTTTTTAAGGACTTTCAAGCATAATGACTATACTCCTTACATTTGAAATACAAGATTTTAGGATATTCATTCTTTGGATCATTATTTTTATTCCCGTTACCTCGGTATTAATCCATTTGATGACCTTTCTTTTCACACTTAAAACATTTAGAAGTTCCCTCAATACAATTTCTTTTATATTTCCTTCCACACATTAAGCATAAAGTAAATTAAATATTCTTCGACCCATATTCCTTAGAGTTTCCGTTTAATTATTTCCTTATTTTCTTATCATAACCATGCTATTTATGGGAATCCTTAATATCCATTTTTTAAATAGAATAAAAAAAATATAACTTTTTGAAAAAAAAATGTTATTGAACTCATTCCAATTCATGGATCCAATTTTATCTGATTTCCTCTTATTCTTGATAATGTTCCACAACTGATTTACTTCACCTTCTATGTGATAAGTTCCCAACTTAACTTTTTCTTGTTATAAACAATGGATAATGAAAAATATCTTTTCAATGGTTCATATCCATTTTTAAACAACTAGTGGATTAGTTATTACACTAAAATAATGTGGATGTTTCCTTAATAAGGATTCAAGAAAACATTGTTCCCTCCTTTGGTCATTTGGAAACTCATCATGATTCATGTATTGATAAGGATTCTTGGTCACTCTATCTTCCATAACATTTGGTTGCTCGGAGGGGAATCATTTCATTATCTATTTCATTCCACATTAACATGAATCCTTTGGGTTATGACCATTTACTTTTACCAAAAACCATAGAATAAGAAACCTTTTCTCATAATGAGAAACCACATAATCCTAAAAACCAACTTCTAAGATGACTAAATTCTATCACCTTCCTTAATCTATGACACCCTAGTTTTATCATAGGTTATTCATAACAAACTTATTTTTAAATCCTTCATGATGGTTCTTGAAGAGTTTATCCCAAATAATATCCTCCATCAGTTTCAAATCAGGTGCATTGTAATGCATGTTGTCATGTTCCAAGTTATTCTCGAGTCAGGCCTGATGCACCTTGTAATATTTTTTACTCCAAGGTATGTCTATTCTAGAGAAACATAATATTTAGTATCCATAAAAGGATTTTTTCTAGGAAACCACTCTCTCTATCATTTACAAATATTCCCAGACATTTTCCTGTACTTTTCCTCATCCTTAAACTTATACTAAGATACATCCCTATATACATCCTTATGAATATTCCTATAGAACTCACTAAAGTTTTCTCATACTTATTTCCAAAGGTTGACTAAACCTTTCCAATGATACTGAAAATAGAAAGGCTCACATTTCATACATTAAAATTATATCACTTTTTTTAGAATACTTAATATATTATAAAAACATATTCCCAAAGACCATATTAGTTTATTTCTTTTGGAAACATGGAACAAAGAAATTCTAACATAGTGAAATATCTTCAATGTTTCCCACAAAAATCTCATACATAGTAATTCTACCAAAAATCTTTCCTTCATAACTTTGGGAAAAGAAACATAATAAAGGTTTGATCTTGAATACTTAAAAAGGATATATAAATTAATATATAAGAATAAAATCAACATAAGTGTAATAAAACATGATCGTATCCTTAAAAGATCATACCCTTTATTTTAGAGATCGTAAACATGAATCAAGGAATAATGATTAAAAGTTCATAATAAATGAATCATAATAAAATCCGGAAAACATGCCATAAAAGCACGACATATGAATAATAAATATAATTTTGGAATACACATCAACGTATATCCTCCTGAACACGTATAAGTAAAAATAGGTTCACCCATTAATTTAAAGAAATTAAATCAATCCCTCACATAGACTTATGGACATGCAACTAGGTCTACAGATAATGTTGTGAACATGAAATCAGGTTCACATATAAAATTGTGAACATGTAATCAGGTTCATGCATAAGCTTATTGACATGAAACCATGTCTACTCATAACATTTTGAATATGTAATCATGTTCATTCATAAAATTGTTAACATATAATCTGGTTCACTCATAACATTGTGAACATGTAATTAGATTCATAAATAATCTTATGGACATGAAAAAAGTTCTATGTATTACATTGTGACAATGTAATTCGGTTCACACATAAACTTATGGACATTCCAGTAGTTCCATTCATAATTTTTTTAACATGAAGGTTCATGCATAAATATTATACTCATGAGTCATCCATCATTACACAGTGCAATGGAGGGAGACATAGGTCCCACCCATCACATAATATGTGTGCCACAAGATCATAAATAAGCATCTGATCATAAGCCATGAAATGAAATGGGTATTATAAATATTTCATCATATCATCATCTTTGGAAAATATAAAGGTCTCATAATCATTTCATCAATGCATAACCCATGAAAAGAAGTGGGTTTTAAAAACATATAACTTATGGAAGAGAAATGTGTGTCAAAAGAATCATTCCAAAAAAAATAAACCATTAAATAAATAATATGAATGGATCCTTTTGATAATTTTCTAGAAGGGATGTGTAACATCAATGGGTTTAATCTTATGTAGAAAATAATTTCGAAATAGTTTTTAAAATTATTTCTTCATAAAAATATCATTTCATATTTTAAAATTATTTATAAAACATAAAACATTTAGAAAGACATTTTTTTGAAAATTAATTAAAAACCTAGAAATAATTCTTGAACTAATTTTTAAAACCTTTTCCATTTAAATTTTATAATAGAAAATCAAAAAAAATTTGAAAACCCTTTCCTTGAAAACTTATAAAATAAGCCTCGAAACATTTTTTGGTTACCATTTCGTTGAAAATAATTTTAAAAAATATAATAAAATATGGAAGTCATTTTCTAAACCATTTTTTTGAAAATAATTTATAAAATGTAAATAATTCTTAATAAAAATTTTAAAACCTTTTTAGAAAACATTATTTTTATATAATATATATTTCCAACTGAAAAGAGTGGTAAATTCGGACTTTCATAAAAAGAGTTATTAATCCTATTACGTACCAAAATGTGGAAAAAAATTTCCAATATATAAAATCATCATGAATATATATATTAGAATAAAATTCATTATTTCTATTGAGATATGGATCATAATATTTCATCATTTGAAGCATAATCATAAACTATCTCGATAATGGAGAGATTGTACCAATAAACTCTTATCAGTTGATAAATTTAAATTATAATCCACATGTAATAAAATTAAATTAAATTGATATTAAAATATCATGAAAATATTTTAATTCATGGTTTAACATGTCAAAGTAATTTTAGGCACCTCACATAAAATATAGGTGCATAACATTTCATGTTTCTCAAAGAAGGTAAATTGAGACAAATTTACTTTATCGAGTTGGTAACTCTTGAAACATAAACCCAATGAAAGAAATATAATAAAAT
Organism: Viscum album; assembly: GCA_963277665.1. Classification (NCBI taxonomy): domain Eukaryota; kingdom Viridiplantae; phylum Streptophyta; class Magnoliopsida; order Santalales; family Viscaceae; genus Viscum; species Viscum album. The sequence goes on along the minus strand of OY728131.1, from coordinate 1,262,789,801 downwards.
TGATATTTAAATACCAATAAATTTAATTATAATAATTATATAATAAACCTATGTCTATTATAAACACCTCATATAATACATCTTAGGTGAACATGTATTTTTTCTAAAGGAAAATAAAAGTGAGATAAGAAAACCCTTATTAATTGAGTAACTTTAGAATATTGATCCCCATGAAAGATTAGTATAAATTTAAAGATTTTAATTTCATTAAATAAATGATATTAATGATATAAAATGTAGTATTTTTGTATATATTCCACAAAAAAAAAGAATCAAGTGGTGAATGTGGCATGCATCTCATGAAATAAAAAGGTGAGATGAAATTCCTTTACCTTAAGTATTGACTTTATTCATACATGTTCAAAAATTTTTATAATAAATATAATTTTATTATAAATCTTCTTAAGAATATTTTTATTATATCTAATACCTTATATTATTTTTTTATGATTTTATATTACCCATTTATTAACAACTCCATGTTAATGATATGTTTTGGGTAATATTTTCTTTATTTTTTGAAAATGTTTTGACTTTTTATTCATGATGATCTTAGTTAAATCATGATTAAATTACTTAAATAATGTAAAAAATGGTATTAATATCATATATATTCATTATTTATGTGTTTATAATAATTTATATATGATATAATTATGAAATGGAATACATCGTTCATGGTGATGGTAGGTCGTACGTATGCATGAACGTTGTTTCTGTTTATTGACATATTGAAGGAAAAAAATTATATATATATATATATAATATAATTATAGTATAAATATTATTTCATATGTATAATAACAATTAAGAAAAATAATCCTTAATATAGTTAGGTTCACTAGGTTGAATCCCTCATAGGGGGGTGAATCAGTGTATGACAGATTAAATTTTTCTCATGTTCATATCTTGTTTTGTTGTTAGAAAAAACTCAATTCTCTCTTCATCCTATAGAAATATAAGAACAGATATGAAATAATGCATAGGACACAATGATTTTTATCTGGTTCTCCCTCACAGGGCTACGTCCAAGGAGCATACAACAGAAATATGTCGATGTACCAAATTCACTATAGCTTAAAGACAATAATGAGTACAATGTGAATACTAGATCTTCTATGCCCAATCTCACTACCTTTACAAGGTTTACGGTCCACTCACTACATTCCCAAGGATCACTCCCTATGCCTCTTTCTCTGGATCACTGCCAGTGAAAAGGGTCACTTTCTTCCTCTCCCTTCTATCATAGCTCATGGAATATAATCCACTCACAGTTCATGAACTTATAGGTCAAACATAGTTTATGGGAATTTATGTCCCTTAATTTTCATGAATTCCTACATCCTAAAATATAGGTAGATGCTCAATTGAAGTCCATTTTTCACCTGAAAATGAAGTGTAAATCCCTAACCCTAGTTACCCAGTGTTGGTGCATTATTACATGACATTTGCATGATACAAGGAATCATGTCCCAAAAGACAGATCAGTTTAGTAGCCTAGGAAGTACTAAATACATTCATAAGTTTTACATTACATCATGAAATGAAAACATCAACAATATTTTGTCCCCATTGAACACACTTATATCCTTATCCTATTTCTACAGGTCAACCATTCAATATTTTTTCACATCCTGGGAATAATAAAACATAGAAAGGGGTGAGCTCAGATGCCCGGTAAAGAAAACCATATAGCGTAAACTTTCATAAATAAGAATAAACAATTAAGGAAATGTATAAGACTAAAAAAAATCCATTTAAACAAAAACTTCATAATAATTTGGAAAAGATAAAATCAAATAATTCCATTTACTTATTCACATATATATTCTACTAGCCGAATAATCACATACAATATCAATAACCACTTTCATAATGATGGAATGCATAATGCTAGACTTCATAACCACATAGTCAAGGCCTTGTGACAAGACTAAAAATAATATTTTGTCAAGGCCTTGTTCCAAGACACTAGTTTGTCTCATTAGACCTACTGATGCATTGAGGAGCTATAACGGGCTCTACCAGTCACTTACTAAGTGCAATGCATTCCTCATATGAAAAAGTTTAAACATAACATAAACATTCGTATTAAAACTAGAATATGAAATGTCAATAAATTATCCATAAACCATTAATGGTGTTAAAATAACACATCCACATTCAAAAATATCACAAAACATTCAATACAATATGGAATATTTGTATCAAAATAAATCAACTTCAAACATGTTTAAAATATATCAAAGGATATTGACATAGATGAAATCAAAACTTTTTGAGAGAAATATCTCTATATATTTTGAAATCTCTTAATTATATAAGAAAAAATTTATTTTTAAACTATTCTTAGAATCTTTTAAGGGAAGATTCTATGATGTTATAACAGTGGAAAATAGATGTACCCACTGTATAATTTAAAAAAACATTCTTACCTTAATTTTTTCAAAATTTTTATAAAGTACCTTGTTTGGAAAATGACAGAAAGATTAATTTAAAAACATATAATGTAAAATATGGGTATAAATGACTTTAATCCATATTCTAGTAAATTTTAAAAATGATTTGAAATACAGTTTTAAGAAAACACGGATGTGGATGTTGTAGGGTTCCCAGTAGATACTTATGTAAAAACAACCTCGAATAATAAAGAGATTCTGAAATTAACCATTACCTTGTACTTTTCTAAGGTCAAGGATACGTTAAACTAATGTATAATAGTTAAATCATTGTTATTAAATTATACAATAACTATATAAATAAATATGATTTCATATATGATATTCTAATATTGATTTGTTAAAAATATTTTAGTAGTGTCATTGTTTCAGGTGTTAACTAATCTGTCTTCCTTTATATGTTCGGTTACGTAAGCCATAATTTTTAAGGATAGGATGTATTTTATTCATATACAAAATGATATTAAGTTATTAAATATTATTTTTAATCATAAAATTAAAATTATTCTTTAATGATTATGATGGGGAATGAATCTCATTGCGTTTGAGTAGACGGTAATCCGTACGTACGGACGAGTGACAATATCATTATATTGCTAGTGAAATAATATGTGATTGGATATTATATCATATATAAAGAATCATTAAGATGTTATATTTATTATTTACATTATTTATACTCATTATTATACCCATCCAAATAATTAACTGTTTGAATAACAAACTACACCATGATGTGGAGACGGTAAGCCGTACGTACGCACATATGGGGACTTTGTCATTTATAGGATGGATAGAATAATGATTATGGTTTACCATATTAATAATAACATCACATTATGTATAAGTTACTAGATTTAGTTTTTTTATGGAAACAACCAAGAAAGAGGAAGTGGAAGAAGAAACTAACTTGAAAGAGGGTGGTGAAATTATTACCTCTTCTTCAGGTGTTTCCTTTTGAGTTGATCAAAAGGGCTCCTTTGGTTGGATTTATGATCTCAGTAAGGCCTCTAGGTTGAAGGGGGGATATTTGGGAGGACATTTTGGTAGGGTTTGTCCAAGACAAATGGCTTTGGAGTTGTGAAATTTATAGAAGGGGAAGTACCCTTTTATAAGAGAGGTGAGGGTCGCTTTAAGAAAAGCTTGAAATATTATTTTATAATAAATTAATTTTCGGATTATAATGCCGCAAAAATTATTTATTTTGAGGATAAGGTGGGGATGGATCGAAAACCTCTCAACCAATACGTTTTAGATAGGTTTAGGTAACCATATTAACCATATATTTTATATTTAACTCTTAGTTAAATAGTTTGACATTTACCATGTCTCATTGTATTTTTATATTATATGGTTAATAATCTCACTATTACCAGCCTAGTGAACCCCATGTGGTTAATTAGTAATATATATAACCTTATATAAGTCCTTTGGCCAAACCTTAGATTTTTAGGAATATTATATCAATTAATAATATATTATTTGTTTTAAAAACTCAATTATGTCAATTTTGACACTATTTAGTATTTGGTTTTTGTGAAAATCATAACAGCATGATTACTAAGAAAACAAATAATTTAATCAACCATTACAAGTTATATTAACCTATAAAATTAGTGGATTTAATCATAACTCTCAATTTACATTTATTTGGATATTTATAATATCAATTATTTGAATATTTCATTATTAAGTTAATTACTGCATCATCATTGTGTCATAAATAAATTAACTTTTTTAATGTATAAAAATTATAAATAAAATATAATTTTGTATGAAATATTTTTATATTTATAATTAATATTTATAGTCAAATTTATATTTTTTTAACCCTATATTAAAAATGGTTTAGTTATTAAACTTTGAATTTAACTCTTTTAACTCTTCTTTAAATAAAATAATAATAAATGTCCTAATCTAATCCATGTGGACCAAAATGATCATATTTTATTCCTAAGGTTGGTTTTGGTCGAATTAAACTTATCCAATAGAATTAGGACATGAGTTAGGATAATTATAATATCATTTTTACCCTTAATTACCCAATTTACTTTTAACTGTGGTAAATAAAAGTCAAAAGTTACTATTCAACAAAAATTATTTTCATCTTATTGAACCACATATTACTTATTTATATCAACCATATCTCTAAAATTTTGGAAATTCTACCCACAGAGGCGGTAAAATTATGTTTTATGCAAATTTGTAAATGCTCCTAGAGTGGGGTAAAAGAAGTTCAAAAATTCAATAAAATTTTATATATCTAAACTTATTATAAAATGAATCCAATGAATTAAATTGAACATATATAGATATTATGTATCTATTTTTACCTAAAATAAATTAAAATAATATAAATAATTATTTAAATAAAAAATCAATTTTAAACAATTACACAATATTTTTCACTATTTATCAAAAATTAAATGTTTTCAGAAAAATTCCAAAAAATCACCCTAAGCTAATTTCAATATTCCGAATTCAAAAATTAAGTCCATTTTGAAAAATAAAATTTATAAAATTTGAAAAGGTGGGTATTACTATTCATAACGGCTGGTTTGATTGGTCTCGGTGTGTTAAAACTCCAAGTTGCGTACAATGAAAGCTACTACATTATTCAAAGGGAAACATACCGTGGAAGCTTGGGGTGTTACATTATCCCCTACTTAAAATAATTTTGTCCTATAAATTTCTAGAATATCACTGCATAAAAAGATTCGGTTGGTTCTTCATCATAAGTTCTTCAGGTTCCCATGTTGCCTCTTCCTCTTATGGTTTCTCCATAATACTTTTACCAAACGAGTCATCCAGTTTCTCAGAACTTGTTCTATAGTATCAAGAATCTTGATAGGCTCTTCAAAATAATATAGATCTGGTTCCAGTTCAATTTCTTCATAGGTGAGTAGGCATTGGGTCAGGCATGTATTTTCTCAACAGTGATACGTGGAACACTTCATGATCTTTGGAGAGACTTGGCTGTATTGCCAAATGGTAAGCTACAACCCCAATTTGTTCTAGAATTTCGAAAGGTCTGATGTAATTGAGACTCAATTTACCATTCTTACCGAATTGTATAACACCCTTCCATGGAGATAACTTTAGGAAAACATGATCCTATACTTGAAATTCCAAATCCTTCCTCTGATTATCATCATAGATATTTTTCCTACTTTGAGCTACTTTGATGTGGGTTTGGATAACATTAACCTTTTCCATTGTTTCCTCAATAATTTCTTGGCCTATGAGTTTTCTTTCACCAACATCACCCCAACAATTTGGTGTTCAACATCTCTTTCCGTATAACGCTTCATATAGTGCCATCTGAATACTTTAATGGAAGCTATTGTTATAGGAAAATTCTAACAGAGGTTAATATTGATCACACATACCTTAAAATTCAAGTGAGAAAGATCTCAACATGTCATATATGGTTTTAAAAGTCTGTTCTGAATTTCCATCAGTTTGAGGGTGGAAGATAGTGCTCAAACGAAGTTCAGTATCCAAGGCCTTCTGAAGACTTTTCCAAAATCTTGTTGTAAAACAGGGATCGCGATCCGAAACAATCGATAGGGGTACACCATGGAGTATTACAAATTCATTAATATATAGTCTTTCTAGACATTCAAGTGGTAAATATTCTCTTATAGAAAGAAAATGTGATGACTTGGTAAGACAATTAACAACGACCCATATTGCATCATTCATTTTAGGAGTCTTTGGTAGCCCCATGAAAAAGTCCATCATAATATTATCCCAGTTCCACTCAGGTATGGGAAGAGGCTTCATGACTCATCTAGGTTGTTTCCTTCTAGCTTTCACTTGTTGATATACCATACATCTTGACACAAAATCATCAATCTCCCTCTTCATGTTGTCCCACAAAAAATTTTCCTTCAAATCCTTATACATCTTGGTGCTCCAAGGGTGTATAGAGAAATTAAATCTATGAGTATCATCCACAATTCCCTTTTTATATCAAGTATGTTAAAAACACAAAGCCTCTTCCCAATTTTCAAAATTTCATCTTCATATATGAAGTCACTCAATCTCCCATCATTCACATCTTTAATCTTCTTTTGAAACTCCTCATCATCAGTTTGAGAACTCTTCATCCTTTCTAGTAAAGATGGTTTGGAAGCCATTTAAAAAGGTATTGATGCTTCACCTTCTATGGTTATTCCCATATCAATATTTAATAAATCCATGAAAATAGAATCACTTTCAACTCTCATCTTGTTCAATACTCCATTATTCTTTCTACACAAAGCATCTGCCACCTTATTTTCCTTCCCCGGGTGGTAGTGTATAGTGAAATCATAATCCTTGAGTAGTTCAAGTCATCCCCTTTGCCTCATGTTGAGTTCTTTTTGTGAGAAAATATACTTCAAACTCTGGTGATCAGTATAAATCTCAAATTTTTCACCATAGAGATAGTGTCTCCATATCTTTAGATCAGTGATTATAACTGCTAACTCAAGATCATGAGTGGGATAGTTTTTCTTATGAATTTCTAGCTGTCATGATTCTTAGTCATTAACTCTATCATTCTTCATAAGGACACAACCACGTCCTTTCATTGAAGCATCACTATTAATAGCAGACCCATCATTCCCTGATCGTAGATTCATGATAGGAGTGTTTAATAATATTCTCTTCATTTCTTCAAAACATTCTTCACACTCTTTTATCCAAAAAAAATTAACCCCTTCACGTGTGATCTTGGTTAATGGGTTATCCAACTGGGAAAATTTCTAGAAGAAATGTCGATAATAACCTGCTAAACCAATAAAACTGCATACCTCAGTTATACTCATTGGTGCTGGCCATTCTTGGATTGCCTTGGTCTTTGAAGGATCAATAAATATTCAATCCTTAGAGACAATATAGCCAAGAAAATAATTATCTTGAATCCAAAATTCACACTTGATAAACTTCCCATATAATTCATTTCTTCTGAGGGTTTTTAGAATAGTACACAAGTGATTTTCATGATCTCGGTAGCTTTTTGAGTATAGAAAGATATTGTCAATAAATACCACTAAAAATTCATCAAGATATTCCTTGAAAAATATATTCATTATATCCATGAAGATATAGGGTGCATTAGTCAATCCAAAAGGCATTATTGTAAACTCTAATTCCTGTACCTAGTTCGAAATTCTATTTTTTAAATGTCTTCCTTCTTCACACACAACTGATGAAATCCAGATCAAAGGTCAATCTTTGAAAAATATTTAGCTCCATGAAGTTGGTCGAATAAATCATCAATGTGAGGTAGGGGATATTTGATTTTTATTGTTATAGAATTGATCTCCCTATACTCAATACACAACCTCATAGATCCGTATTTCTTCTTAACAAAAAGGACAGGGTCTCCCCATTGAGAAACACTGGGGTGAATAAATACCTTATTACTCAATTCCTATAATTGTTTCTTTAGTTCCATTAATTCCAAAGTGGCCATTCTATAAGGGTTATTCAATATAGGCCTTGAACCATGAATTAAATCAATGGAAAACTCAATTTCTCATTTTGGAGTATGTCTAGGTAAATCCCCTTGAAACACATCAAGATATTATTTCACAATAGGTATGTACTCTATTCAAACATTATTTTCCTCACCCACAATTATTTCATTCTCTTCCCCCCTAATAATTAAATTTAGTAGAGATACTAGGGGTGGATCAAGATAAGAATCATGTGGTGACATTTTTGGTCTAAATATAAGGTACACCTTATCATCATCAAAAATTGTAACCTCCTTCTTCTTACAATAAATTTTGGCATCATGGTCTAAAATCTAATACATTATGTAAATTATATCAAATTCAATCATGGGTATGATGATGAGATCAGTAGATAAAGAACATTTATATGACATAATGGGAACTGATTCACAAAATATTGTTGCAATGATACTTTCCTTAGGATTTTCGATTAACAACTCCCTTGTTAAGTTAAATTGAAAATATCTAGTTTTGTTAGCAAAATGGGAAGATATGAAATAATGAGATGATCCAGAATCAAATAAATCAGTGGATAAACTTGAGGAAACCATTAAATTACCTACCACCATGTCTTTTAGAGCTTCAGCCTTAGCAGTAGTGATCACATAAGCATGGCCTTGCTCCCTTGGCACTGAGAACATTTATTTTCCTAATTTCACTTCTCTCTAAAATTGTAGCATTCAACATTGACACCATCTTTATTTCCCTTGAAATAATGAGTTTGGTGGCCTTTTTCACCACACTTGTAACATACTCTCATTCCCTTCAGGAAAGTACTAGGGTGTTTCTTCCCATATTAACCACAGGATGGATATTCAACTTTTCACTTATTCCCCTTATTTCCATTTCCATAGTGATCAACATATCTCTTCTTCTCTTAGTTTACTTTGAAGTCATAAGACATAGATAATTCCTTTTATGTCTTGATAGCACATGAGACAATATATTCATAAGATGAGAAGAATTGTGAGACTAATTCTCGATAGAGAAATGGTTTTAACCAATCAAAGAATCAATAAATATTACTCCTTGGGTTAAGTATATAATCTGTTGCATGCCTTACTAACCATGTAAAGTTAGCCTCATACTTTGCGACATTCTCATCCTCCTTTTTCCTCAGACTCAGAAATTTTCTTTCCATATCCACTCGATGGTCATTAGGAAAGTATTTTTCTAAGAAAATATCTTCAAAATCCCTCTATTCCATGTTTAATACTTCTTTATCTTCCTTTTTGTTTTGGATTAATGACCACCATTGATCTGCATCTCCCGTGAGGTGATAAATTGCTATGAAAACATTTTCCTCTTCACTACTCCCTAAAGTATAAAATATTTTCTCTAAGGAATTTATCCATTGTTTAAGTACTAATGGATTTTTACTCCCATTTAATGTTGGTGGTTTTGCCTCATAAAGCGTTCTAACATTGATCCTCAACGTTGTGGATCAGGGATCTCCATACGGGTATGATTATTATTCATAACCAGAGTGAGTTGTCCCAGTATGGTGATAAGTAGATCAGTACCAGTTGCATCACCAACTCCACTATAATTATCTTAAGTAGGAGTGAAATCCCTAAATGGATTACATGCATTGATACAGTTTACATTCCTTCCACTAGGCACCATTTCTAAACAATGGCATACTCTAGATTAGTTTTTGAATCTCAATACATAATTCCAAACTTTGAAAAAACTTAACAGAAATTGAACAATTTATGGATATAATCCATAATCATAAAAAAATTTCTTTGAGGGTTATATATTCATAAATCCTTCATAATGGTTTGTAAAGAAAATTTGAATTATCCAAAGCATATCCCCCAGGAGTGTCTTAACCAAGAGTGCAGAAAGGTCCGTTGTCACATACCAGGATACCCCGGGTCAAGTCCAAAACTCCTTTTTGGAGTTTTCACTCCTAGGTACATCTGTGCTAGAGCCGCCTCTACCTAATCATATCCATATAGGGATTTATTTCTTGTAAAACTCACAAAATTTCTACATTACCAAAATTCTAAGAAGTTATTTTATACTAATTCTCAAAGTATATCTTAGGGTAATGTTCTATAATCAGATTTTTTTTCTAAATCTAGTTTCCAAGGGTTGTACTAAACTTCCTCTGATACCAACTGTAACACCCAGATTCCAATTACCTAGAGTTGGTTCATTATTACATAACATTGGCATGGTACAATGAATAATTTCCCGAAAGACTGATCAGTTTAGTAGCCTTGGAAGTAATAGATACATTCATAAGTTTTACATTACATCATAAAATTAAAACATCAACAACATATCATCCCCATTTACCACACTTATATCGTTAGCTTATCCCTACAGGTCAAATATAAAATATTTCTTCACATCCTGGAAAAAATAAAACATAGAAAGGGGTGATCTCAGATTCCCAGTAAGGATAACCATATAGCAGAAACTTTTATAAATAAGCATAAACATTTAAGGAAATGTATAAGACTAAAACAAAATCCTTTCTACATAAACTTTAGCATAATATGGAAATGATAAAATCAGATAATTCTATTTAATTTTTCACATGGATATTCTACTAGTAATATAATCACATGCAATATCAATAGCCACTTTCATAATGATGGAATGTATAATGTTAGACTTTATAACCACATAGTCAAGGCCTTGTGCCTAGACTACAAATAAGATTTTGAAAAGGCCTTGTGCCAAGAAACTATTTTTCCTTATAAGACCAACCGATGCATCGAGGAGCTATAGAAGTCTCCACCCACACTTACTAAGTCCAATGCATTCCTCATATGAAAAGGTTTAAACATAACATAATCATTCATATTAAAAATAGCATACGAAATGTCAATACATTATCCATAAACCATGAATAGTGTAAAACTAGAACATCCACATTCAAACATATCAAAAAACCTTCAATACAATATGGAAGATTTGAATCAAAATAAATCAACTTCAAACATGTTTAAAATCCATCACAGGATATTGACATAGATAAAATCAAAACTTTTTGAGATAAATATCGCTTTCTATTTTGAAATTGCATAATTATAAAAGAAAATTTTAATTTTAAAATATTCTTATAATATTTTAAGGTAAGCTTCGATGATGTTATAATAGAGGAAAATAGCTGCACCCACCGTATAAGTTAAAAAACATTCTTACCTTAAGTTTTTCAAAAATTTCATAAAGTACCTTGTCTGGAAAACAATGGAAAGATTCCTTTCAAAACATATAATGTCAAATAAGGGTATAAATGAATTTAAGACATAGTCTAGTAAATATTAAAAATGTTTTGATATATATTTTTAAGAAAACCCAGATGTGGATGATGTAGAGGTCCCAGTAGATACATATGTAAAAACAACCTTGAATAATAAAGAGATTGTGAAATTTACCATTACTGTGTACTTTTCCTAGGTCGAGGGTATGTTAACCTAATGTATAATAGTAAAATAATTGTTATTAAATTATACAATAGCTATATACATAAATATGATATCAAATATGATCCTCTAATATTTCTTTGTTAATAATATTTTTGTAGTATCAGCGTTTCAGGTGTTAACTAATCTGTCTTCTTTTATATGCTCGGTTACGTAAGCCATGTCTGTTATTGATATGATGTATTTTATTCATATCCAAAATGATATTAAGTTCTTAAACATAATTTTTACTAATAAAATGAAAATTATTTTTGAATGATTATGATGGGGAATGAATCTTATCGCATTCGTGGAGACGGTAATCAGTACGTGCACACGAGCAACAATATCATTATATTGATGGTGAAATAGTATGTAATTGGATGGTATATCATATATATAGAATTATTTACATGTTATATTTATTATTTACATTAGTTATACACATTATTATACTCATCTAAATAATTAACTGTTTGAATAACAAACTACACCACGACGTGGAGATGGTAACCCGTATGTATGCACGTGTGGTGAATTTTTCATTAATTGGATGAATAGAATAACAAATATGGATGTACCATATTAATAATAACATAATAGTATGTAGAATGTACTGGAGTTATAATATTTTAGTGGAAACTATAAGGGCTTGACCTTAAACCTTACATAATCTTGAATTAAATGAATAATTCACATTGAGGGTCTTTTCAGGTTTCGAGTTTTAGAGAATTAGGCACAACAATTACATTACATCTCAAAATTTCAAAGTAGACACTTATACTAAATTTCCATATTTTTTCATAAAATAAAAACTCTTTAATAAAAGAGATACGTCTAGTTCCATTTTTTAGACAGCATGAATTTTCCTTGATCACATCCTTGACCTTATTCCACTTTATGTCCTGTGAAAAACATTTCAAAAAAAAACATGGGATGTGCATAAAAAGCTATGTAAAGGATACACAAAGAAGAAAAACTTATAGATTTTTATAACAACAAGTAATCCATGAGTACTTTATCATAGGTAATACTTTTTCCCTTTATGAAGTAGTAAATACTCTTCACTGAATAAAAGATAATTGCTTACCATTTTGTAACCAAAAGATTACCATAAAAATCATATAAAGAACACATAACATATAATGGTAACTTGGGACATAAACAATCTTAATTATGATAACCATATGGTCGACTTCCACAAATATCACTGAATGGAATAGCCATATGGCCGACTTCCATACCCAATGCATTGGAGGTTATAACGTAACCACCCATCCTGGTTTATCACGGAACCTCCCTTCATATGGTTTATCACGTAACCACCTGTAAAATGTCCAAGTACCATCATAACACATAAAATATTGAAAATATAAACATTTCACTAATAACATTTAATTTTCAATCACAAGAAATAATTTCAAGATATTGAAATAATCAATCCATTTTCATAAACCATTTAATAAGATATTTTTGAATCAAAGTGTCCCATACCACTTTGAATATTTTAATGGAGTTATAACATTAAAACATTAATTTCCATATAAATAAATACTCAGAAAAATTTTTAAAACATGGAAATTATAGATTAATATTTAGAATAATAAATCTTTAAAACATTTAAAATGGTATTTTTGTTAAAAAATTATTAACAAAATGAGAGATGCTTCAAAAAACAATTAATTAAGGAATAAAATTTAATCAGAACTTTATAATATCATCAAAATAAATGGATTCATGATATAATATGAAAAATTATATTATATACACCATATAATAGTGAATTGGTGCATAACAACAATAAATTCTCAATGGAACGTAAATTGAGACGAAATCCCTTATAAAAACTGTATCATTAGATTAAGGATAAATCAATTACATAATAATGTGTGAAAAATAATAATACACTCAATATAATTGGATATTCAGTGTAAATCAATCATAGTAAATTCACACATGTTCTTTTTAAGTTAAAACCAATGACTTGAATGTTTAACTCAATGAATGGAAATTAAGTTAAAATTACACTTAAGTTGTTCATATCGATGACATGAGAATTTATCAATGGAGTGATTATGTGTATCAAAATTATATAAACATAAAGGGGAGTGGAAATTATAACATAAATAATTAAATAGTGATTCCACACATAATCATAGCATGACATAATTAAGAATTAGAAGATTAACCCAAGGAATTGAAATTGGGTTAAAAGATCCCTTACTGATATGGTAACTTACGAAACATGAAACCCTTGAAAGAAGGATCATACAATGAAGATATAAATACTCATAAATGAAATTATATTACACGAAGTGTAAAATCATGGGCAGTATATACACCACTCAAAAGGAAATTGTGGCAAATATAGCATGAATCTCACGGGAATAAAAAGTGAGATGAAACCCTTTACCATGTTGTAATTAACTGAGTCGTATGACCAAAAGTTAATAACCACCAAATAATCACAGAATACCGTGAATAAAATTAGTATAATTAAAATATATATCATATGGAAGTACACAATAGACCACATGCAGTGAATAAGTGGCGAATAATGGAAATCTCATGGAATTAAAAGCGAGATAAGAAAATCCCTTACCTCATGTCCGACATGACCCGTTCCTTCTTTAATATCCTGAAAAATAAAATAAGGTTAATTTATAATTTCTTAAGAACCTTTTTAAAGTTTATTATTCCTTTTATATCACTTATTACCATGTTATAAACATTTTTTAATCATTTAAATTAATAGGGGTCGTTTTGTTGATATTTGGTACTTGAGTGAAAAATGAACACATTATATTTACAAGTTATCCATGTGGTCAATAGTCCATTATATCCAGAATGATATTCATGATTTAGATAACATATCTATTATATATATCTATTATATACATGTATTTATAATAGTACATAACATTTGGAGGTAATAAATGAAATGCACTGTTCATGGAGACTATAAAATGTACGTACGCATGAACGCTACTTTAATTTATATTTCTTATTTTAAAGGAATTAAAACATAATGATACATAGGTATATTATAATTTCAGTATAATATCATACATAATATCATTAACTCCATCCTTTATACATCCCACATATGTCATTAACGAGTCATATCATTTTGAGGGGGCAGTAGTCCGCACTTCCTCAAATGAAATTACCATGTTTACCCATAATGGGAACCACAAAGGTATGATACAAATGGAAAATACAAAAGTATAAATAAAACATAAACATAATATATACCATATATAAATACAGTTCCATCATAATGGCCACCATGAGAGGTGGTAGGAGGTAATTGAACAATCATCGTTTCGTGAGGCGTTAGTTTGTCATCCACAGAAACATTATGTTCTTCACCCATTAGATGGAGGTGTGTGTAAGTGTAGTTATAATACTTCTCATAAAAAAAACCTAGTATATTGAGGATACTGTTATTTCTATGAAATAAATAAATAAAAATAGTTTATGGGTTGGAAAAGTAAAATAAAAAAAAAGATGTTAAGAGAAACCATTACCTTTAATTTGGGTAACATCCTTTGGTTTGAACCAAAAGGACTTATTGAAGTGATTTATTCCTAAGGTAAGGATTCTAGGTAGAAAAAAGGGATGTATGGAGCCTAATTGGGAAGATTTTGGATGAGCTAAAAGGCTTGAGAGGTGTGAGGAATTGTTTATAAGTGGTGTCCTTTTATAAGGGAGAGGAGGGCCTCTTTAGGAAAATGTGAAAATATTATTTTATTATATAATGATATTTGGTTTATAAAGGTTGAAAAATCACTTGAGTCTAAGATAAGATGACTCATGGTCGAAATAAAATCATCCAATAGGAATTGGACAGGTTTTGGATAATATTTTAATCATTATTATCTTATTTATTTAAATCATTTATTAATGATGTAAATAATGCATCAGTATTGTGTCATAAATAATCTAATTTTATTTGATTTTTAAAAATTATAAAAAAATAATATCATGTAGTAAATATTTTTATATTTCTAAATAATATTTATAGTAAAAAATATGACATATATAACACCATATAAAAATTAATTTACTAAAAGATATTTTTTTGTCATTTTTTCTTTTACTTTAAATTAATTAATCTAAAGTGTCATTATCATTCATAAGTGGCTCCATGGGGTCCCAAAATCGACCCAAGGATTCCCATGGTCAGAAATTACTAATACAATAAGTTTAGGACTTGTGTTAAGGTAATGTGGTGTTATTATCATATTCTTTTTACCTTGAATTACCCTATTTACCTTTAACTGCGGTAAATAAAAGTCTAAAGTTACTATTCAACAAAAATTAATTTCATCTTATTGAACCACATTTTAAATACTAATAAAAACCATTTATGTAGTATTTTGGAAATTAAATTCACATAAGTGGTGAAATTTTATTTAAATTAAAAAGTCAATTTTTTAACTACTACTAAGTGGTTTCACTATTGATCAAAAATTGAACTTTTTTAAAAAAATACCAAAAATTCAGCCTAAGATATATTTGATATTCTGAATTGAAAAATTATGTTTACTTTACCAAATTCTAAATGTATAAGTTACATTAATTAATTTAAAATTAATTCCCGTTGTTAAAACAAATAGCCTGTTTTTAAGAAACAATAACTATCAAAAGATTGACACTTGTTTATGTCCAATTTCAAAGTGAAATGAATTCCAATGACCAAAATTGGATTAGATGGTAAAAATATATTATAATTACACTTTAAACCCAATTAAAAATATAATCCAACCATATAAATAAATTAGATTAAAAAACAGATTTGAATTAAAATACAATATTTTTACTATTCATTAAAAATGAACTTTTTCAGAAAAATTCCAAAACATTAAACAAAGAAAATTTTGATGTCCCCATTCTAAAGAAGGATTATATTTGGTCAAATATAATTTATTAAAGTGAACAAAACTATATTTAAAGAGGTTTCTCAATTAAAAGGTGGTAAAACGGCCTTTTAATGTAAATTATGCTTAAAAATTAGATTCATTCATATTTTAAGCCTATAACTTTTTATTGGATACAAGTAAATACATTTAACAAACGTGTATAATCATATTGTAGTTAGTTTTGTTCATTTCCTCCAATAAAATGGCTCGGAGTTAACTACCATTTAAAATAATAATATTATATTATTAGTGTGCAACGTAAGATTTCAAAGAAACTCATTGTTGTGTATCGGGTATGCTATCGAACATAGCATCTCTTTTATAAGAGAGGTGAAGGTCACTTTAGGAAAAGCTTGAAATATTATTTTATAATAAAATCATTTTCAGTTTCTAATGGCTCCAAAATAATTTATTTTCATGCTAATGTGGGTATGGGTCGAAAACCCCTCAACCAATAGGTTTTATATAGGTTTAGGTCGCCATATTAACCTTATATTTTAGATTTAACTCTTAGTTAAATAGTTTGACATTTACCATGTCTCTTTTTATTTTTATATTACACGGTTAATAAACATACTATAACCCGCCAAGTGAACCCCATGTAGTTAATTATTAATATATATAACCTTATCTATATTCTTTGGCTAAACCTTAGATTTTTTGGAAGATTATATCAATTAAAAATATAGTATTTGTTTTAAAAACTCTATCATGTCAATTTTGACACTATTTAGTATTTGGTTATTGTGAAAATCATAACAACCTGATCAATTCCAAAAAATTATTTAATCAACCATTTCATGTCATATTAAACTAGAAAATTAGTATAATTCAACAAAATTCACAATTTACATTTATTTGTATAGTTATAATATCAATTATTTTAATATTTCATTATTAAGGTAATTACTGCATCTTCATTTTTTCATAAGTAATTTAAACTATTTAATGTATAAACATTATAAATAAAATATCATTATGTAGGAAATAATTTTATGTTTCTAATTAATATTTATAGTCTAATTTATATTGTCTGTAACACTATATTAAAAATTATTTAGTTATTAAACTTTGAATTTAACTGTTTTAACTCTTCTTTAAATAAAATTATAATAAACATCTTAATGGAATCCAAGTGGACCAAAATGAACATATTTTATTCCTATTATTGTTTTTAGAAAAATTACACTTATCCAATAGAATTAGGAGATGTGTTAGGGTAATTTTAATATCATTTTTACCCTTAATTAACAAATTTAATTTAACCGTGGTAAATAAAAGTCAAAAGTTACTTTTCACCAAAAATTATTTTCATCTTATTAAGCCACATTTTACTTACTGATTTCAACTGTGTCTCTAATATTTTTGAAATTCAACTCATAGAAGTGGTAAAATTAAGTTTTATGAAAATTTCTAAATGCTCCTAGAAGGAGGGTACAAGACGGTAAAAAATTAAATAAAATTTTATATGTCTAAAATTATTATAAAATGACTCAAATGAATTACATTTAAATATATAGGTATTATGTATCTATTCTGACCTAAAATAAATTAAAACAATATTACTAATTATTAAAATAAAAATTCAGTTTTAAACAATAACGTACTGTTTTTCACTATTCATCAAAAATTGAAATTTTCAGAAAAATAAAAAAAAATCACCGTAAGCTAATTTTGATATTCCAAATTGAAAAATGAAGTCAGTTTTTAAAAATAAAATTTATAAAATTTCAAAAAGTGGGTATTACTATTCATAATAGCTAGTTTGATTGGTCGTGGTGTGTTAAAACTCCAAGTTGTGTACAATACAAGCTACTGCATTATTTGAAGGGAAACATACCATGGAATCATGGGGTGTTACCTGAAGTCCACATTCCCAGGTATTATTAGTTATTGGAAAATACTTTTGCAAACTGAATTTAATCCTTTTCAAGCTTCCTTTTACAAATCATAAACCACCTTGCTCCTCTGCGTACTATATACTGGGTTTGGTATGCAGTCACCTCCTCCACGTACTACTATCAATGATGCGAACTGCCCCTCATCTATGGACTTCCTCCGCCTTCATGATCGCTTACCTCCACTGTGTACCTATTCCACAAACCTCCGCTATGAATCACCCTCTGTCCGTGAACTTTTCTCTGTTTGTGGGCTGCCTTCGCTTCTGTATACTGGAGGACTCCCACCATGTACCACTTTCAGATTTCACTCTCTCATATACCAGAGATTCCTCTTCTTCGTAACAAGTCTTAAGTGAACACAGCTTTCTAGGGAAATCCTTTGGTGTAATTTCTTATACATGAACCACTTGAACCTTTGCAGGTTTATCCCTCATGAACCTCTTTCAGACTTCACCAAACTCTTGATAAAAAAATGTATTTTCTAATGATATTCAATCTCTACATTAATTGGTGAGATTAGCTAATCTTATATAGGAAAATATATCTGCAAAACTATTAATCTAATATTTACTAAATCTTTGATTCAGCATCCACCACTTACAGATCCTTTAGTCA
This sequence comes from Viscum album, assembly GCA_963277665.1. Lineage (NCBI taxonomy): Eukaryota > Viridiplantae > Streptophyta > Magnoliopsida > Santalales > Viscaceae > Viscum > Viscum album. Next base: position 1,262,770,972 of record OY728131.1, on the reverse strand, counting down.
TCACGAACCGCAATCCACTCGTGAACCTCTTTCCATACACGCTCTGATTACTACCTTTTATTCTACACAGTCTATATCCTCCACCGACGATAATCTGTCCGCGTACCGCACCTCCTTCTGCCATGAACCATTTTCAGTCTCACAAACTGCCCCCGCGTACCGTTTCCATTGTTTCGTATACTATTCTCAGAATATGGTACGTGACCCTTGAATAATGGTACACAGTTCTCACCTTTTTCTGATTTTCTTTAATGTTATTCATACAATTCCCTCCTATGAAGAAATCATTCCTTTTCCAAAAACCTATCTTCAACAAACACAAACCATACTCAATTATGGTCATCTGTCTTTTTCAACAAAAATAATAACATCCAAAACATTATAAAAGGACACCTTGAGGTATTTTTCCTAAATAATACATTCCATGTATGATTTAGATGAATCACATCATTTTGAAGATGTAGTAGTCCACACATACCCAAACAAAATTATTGTACTTACAAAAAAATGGAAAGTAAAAAGGTATATGTTATATAATAATTAAATAAGCATAAATAAATCATAAATATCATATATAACATATAAAAATATAGTGTTCATCATAATTACCATCCATTATAGGTTGTAAAGTAAAAGAGAGCAACATCATTTCGTGAGGCGGTACTTCATTGTACACAAGCACATTAAGTTTTTTACCAATTAGATGGAAGTGTGTATAATTTCAGGTATCACCCTTATAATAATAAAATATCATTATATTTATGATAAAGTTTTTATTAAATTAAAATTAAATAATCAAAATTTAAGGAGTGGATAATGAAATAAAACTATAGATCCTGAGAAAAGATGTTATCTCTTATTCAGGTAACTCCTTTTGGTTTTCACCAAAGAGCTTCATTGGATGACTATCTACACAAGATGAGGATTATATGCTGAAATTTGGTATGTTGATAATCTATTTGTAAATATATTTATCAATACAAAGTGTCTTTATAGGTGTGATGAAGTGGGGGAGGGGGTGAGTGCCTTTTTATAGTGGAGGGAAATGACACACTTGGAAGTTTTGAAAAAATATATGTTCCCCAAGTATAACTTGTTACCAAGGTGTCCAAATGGACCATTATGGAACCTTATAAGATGATTTTCTGGCATATTTCCATCAAATAGTTTTTGTACAAGTGTATAGGGCATTTTTTCCTTTAAAATTATGGTTTAGTCCCTTGTTTAGCTAAATTTTACATTAATCGATGTATTTAATTTTAATTACATTCACATCCATTTTGATGAAAAAGTAATTTGAACATATTATAAATTTGGGATTATTCATATTAAAAATATGGAATTCATTTTCTCAAATATAAATCTCATAAGGGTCAAAAATTAATTTAAATTTAATCATTTGGGTGGGACAACAATGCAAGGTTTTAATTTAAAAGCATTCAGAAGTTTACTATGTTTTTCTATTTAATTTCAATGTTAACTTGATTCTAATGACCTAAATTTAATTAATTTACAAATAAAAAGTATAATTAATCTTTAAAATAATTTTTAAAAAATAATTTTACCTTATTAATAAATTAGACAAAAGACAGTTCTAAATTAAAATTCATTATATTTTAGTATTCATTAAAAAAAATAAAACTTGACAGAAAAATACCAAAAAAATCATCCTAACCTAATATTTATGTTACACATTTAAAAATATAGTGTTTACATATATAAAATTTATAAAATGTCTAAAATTTATATTTAAAATAGGTTCTCTATTAAAAGGTGGTAAAATCACTTTTATAAAAACATTGGTGTTTTGGTGTAATATTGGGTTTGTTCTCATATTATTCTAATAAAATCAATTTGATGAATATCGAAAATATTTTATTGAATATATAAAATATAAATTTAATTAACATAATTTAATAATGTTAATTAATTTAAAATATTATGATAAATCACCATTTCACATAAAATTTGTATTTTATAAACTAATTCCTTTTATATTCATTTGGTTTCTATATTAATTTCTAATTAATAGGAAACCAATGAATTAAAATATATATTTTCATAATTTAGTTTATCCTATAATCATTAATTTAACTTCTAGGTAATATCTTATTATATTAAATATTAATATTTTTTATAATATATTATTGTTTTGGAAAAACTATGTCTTGCGTGTTAGGAAAGCCATTGGGGAAAGTTAGTCTTGCATATAATACAAGATAACATCGGTGTTCTGTATAAAATAATCTAAAATTTATGTTTTTTAGTGAAAAATTATTATGTTGTTTTGTATAACATAACACAAAATTAGTGCATTAATAAAAATAAAATATTTTTAGTGTTGTGTGAAACAAAAAATATCAAAAACATTGAATTAATTTGAAAAATAATATTTCACAAAATCTCAAGGTGTTACAATATGTGGAAGGATGCACTACTTTTCCCCTTTGTTCCATCTTATCCCAACCCTTTGGCCATGTTGTGTGCTCATTGTGATTTCCCACACACAAGAACTCACCCATACGACCCTGAATCCATGTTTAGGCTCTCAGCATTATGGTTTAACTAGATCCCATAATAAATATGATTGAGCTAAACCATATGTCATATATATATGTCCACATTATTTGATAATGTCCCACCAGAAAATAATACTTATAATTATTCTACATGTTGAATATATTACAAATCTTCCATCAATTATGATTCCTAATATCATATTATTCCTCAAATACTATTCATAAAATATATGGATATGTTTTTCATGGCCTTCATATTTTTTAATTCCACTTCTTTATCTTTACAACATAATCAGTAGAAAAAATGTTAATTCTCCACACCCCTCTTATGCATGTCTTTGGCATTTATGACCATTTAATATAGAGAGTTTTCATTCTCCATTATTCCTCACAAAATATACTATTATAATATCGATCACATATTGACCCTTTATTGAAAAAAAACAAATAAAGCCCATTGGATTCCAAAAACATCAATTAAATTCAATTAGTTTACCTTAAATGACTAATAAGATCATTTATTATTTAGAGAAATATTTTTCTAAAAATTGACTTTTTATGTGATATGTATTTATATTTCAAGTAACATATGATTTATGATGTTGATATTAAAAATTTTGTAACAGCAATTTTTTTAGTAAATGATAGGAAATAATAACAACAATAATTAATATTTGAATTTTTCATTTTCTAATAAAAATGGGTTTTCATTATATTTCAAGATTTTATTCAAAGATATAATTTTTAAATTTCAGAATTTGAAATTCATAAAATTTTATATTATTTTATAAATTAAATATATCAATATTAACTTAGTATGAATTTTTGAACTTTTTCTAAAAATGATGTTTTTTTGTTAAAAATGCATTTTTTACAAAAACCTATATTTTTTATGATATTTTTTCTATTTAGACTGAACTAGTATTTTTTAAAAAATTATCTATTAAAATATGATTATATGGAATAAAAAATTACATTTAAAAAATTCTATGAACTAATAAATCTTATATCAGACATTTTTAGAACTAATTATGGTTTTATTTTAATAAAAAAACTTATTGGTCTTTTACTTGAATTATGAATTCTAAAGGGATATTTGGTTTTTTATTTCCTTATAATAATCATAAAAATTGATTTTTTATAATCAATCAATTTTATTTATTTAAATACTTTTTATGGTAATATTATATTTTATGTAAATGTAAATCCTAAATACTTTATTATTCTAAAAATATTTTTTACTTCACTATGTCTATTTATTTTAAAAATAACTTTCAAAAAATTTTGAAATTTTATTTTGATAAAATCATTTTATAATTTTAAATAACACATATAATATTAAGAAAATTTTATAATATTAATATTGTTCATTAAAATTAATTTCACTAGTTAGAGATTAATTTCCAAGGTAAAATTCAGTTTGAAAAAACGGAAAAAAAAATAAAGCATTTAAAAAAATAAAACTTTTCTCCCAAATGAGTGGTTGAGGTGAGAATAAACCCAAAATCACATTACCCTTCACTTATTTCCATTTTTGATTCATTGAACATGGAATAGTAACACCATTTTATTGAAAATGTTAAGGGTTCTCTCAGAACTACCTTTCCATTCACTTATAAAAGGGTAACACTTTCACAACATCAAGACTCAAGTCTCATTCATATTTATCCTTTAAATGATACCATTTTTATGACCATATAACTTTATTCCACATTAAAATTCTTCTAGATACCATTAATTAGTATACGTCCCTCATTTCCAAGGAGTGTTTCAAAGAAAATACAAGTCCCCAATGTGATTATTATCAACTACTTAGATTTTGTTCTTGATTATTTTCATTAAAATATATTTTAAAAACACAAATACAATACTATTAGAATCATCTAGTTATGTAATATTACTATAATAAGGGTATTATCATTGTTTATTCACATACCTCATCCATTAATAAAAACAAAATCATCATTTGTACAATGTACAGACTACTACCTCTATGATGTAGCACATTTCATTTTCCTTAACTTATTTACAAGGATGGATATATGTTTGGTATTGAAGGATAAATATTATAAAAATGGTATCTGTAATGTAATATTATGAAAAAAATTAATAACCTATTTATGAAATGTTTCATAATATATCATTATTGATTTAATCATTTAAGGTGAGGATAATTAGAGGATAAACTTTTATTCAAATTATGTAATGTATTCATATCCATGAATTCTTATTATAATTCAGTAAAATTATTATATATCATACTAATAAATAATAAAATTATCATTATTATTCTATTATAATCATATTATGACAAAATCTCCTCATAATCGTTTGCTAAATCTTGATATGTTCATGTTTGGGTCGATTTGACCATATAATTGATCAAAACTATAATTTTGTGTCATGAATGACTATGGGAACATAATTAATGGTATAATATGATATAAAAGTCTAAATAATAATTATTTTTTATTCTTTAGATTTTATATCAATATTTAATTCATAAATTTAAAAAACAATTGGTCTGTAAGAATCACTAAAACATTCTTAAAAAATATTTCATCTTCAAGAATAAAGACTAAAACACACATGAAAATAATTTTAAAAAACATAAATAATTAATAAATCTATATTTATGATACATGGAGGTTAAAGAGAGTCAATGATATTCAAAAAAATATGTAAGGGTTTTTCATTTCCAACAACTTTTTTTTGTGAAATGTTTTGTATTATGCAGTTAATTTCCATTATATGGTGTATATACTTTCCATTTGAGATATTTTATCTTGAAATTTATTTATTCATGGTATTTAATTATAAATTTGATCCCCTCTATTTCACAGTATTTTAATTAAAGTGTTAATTAATCCACAAAGTGTTTTCACATTCACAATTAGGATTATTCAGCCATAATACAATATAACGGCCCTAGATTTTCATACATAGAAATTACATCATTTTTTGAAGAATACACAAACACAATCCAAAAGACAATATTACTTTAGTGTATTTGAAAACATGGAACAAAAAATTTTATTCTGGTGAATGATCTTCAATGTTTCCCATGATGATCTTCCCATTTATTACTCATACATAAAACCATTATTTATAACCTTCGGAATGGAAACATAATAAAGAGTGACCTTTTAGGATTATTAAATTTAAAAATGGAAAATATATAAGATTATAACGAGCCTAAGGTTATGAAAATAGGAGAATGAAATTTGACAAGAAAACCCAACATATCAAATATCATAATCATAAATCACATAATTAATGTTTGTAAGTTCATAAGACATGAATCATAAGGAAATCAAGAGCATAATCCATGAACGAATAACATAGTAATGATACATGGAATTATAGAGGACACATAGACATGTAATATCATTCCTAATAACTCAAGGTGCATTGAAAAAACTTATCCAGGAACTTCATGTGTACTAAACCTACTAGAAATGAAACACCACCATCCACATTCATATTCCTCTCCTCATAAGGGATCGGTTTTCCCCATCTTCCCATTGTAGATTGGTTTTCCCCATCGTCCCATTGTGGATCAAAATTCCCCAAATCCTCTTAGTGGATAAAGATCTTTATCTTGATTATGATCATTATCTCATGAGATATAAATCTTTACACAATTAATTGGAGGTAGATATAGGTCCCACCCATAATATAATTATACAAACAAATATATGTGTTCCATAATAACATAAATCATAAATCATATTAGAACTTATAAAAAATTGTTTTAATAAACATTTCATCATTGCATAACCCATGTAAAAGAAATAAGTTTCATAAATATAGACATAAAACAACAATAAAATATTAATGATAACACCCTTTACTAATATCCCTTTTAAATCCTAAGTAACATAAAATAATATTAACTTATAAGGAAAATAATTTTGAGATATTTCTAGAAATAATTTTTGAAAAAAAATCAATTCCAATTTTTAAGATCAGACACTTTTTAAGTCAAAACATATTTAGAAATCCTTTTTCATTAAAAATAACCTTGAAAACATATAATGGAATCTTTGAAACCATTTTAAAATTCTTTTAAATAATTTTCCTTTCAAATTCCTAAAATATCATTTAAACAACCTTTAAAACAATTTTATACAACATTGTTTTTAAGGAACAAAAATTTCTGAATAAATATGGAATAAAATTACATGAAAATTATAAAAAACAATTAAAAAAAGTTGATTCATTGTAAATCATTTCAAAGTAAATAATTTAAACCTTGTAAAAAATATAGGTTCATAACATAACCTGTGTCTCAAAGAAGAAAAATTGACACAAAATTTAGTTAATTATTTGGTAACTTTTGAACCATAAAACAGATAAAAATATATCATCAAATGGATATGAAAATAAAAAATAAATTTTAATAATATGACTCAAAAAATAAATTCATGGATAATATCTAAACGACAAAAAAATCATTAGTGTATAAGGCATATGTCCAATAGAAATAGAAGTGAGACAAAAATACCTTACCTTATGTCTTAAATCTCATCATACTCATACAAATATCCTATATAATGAATATATTTTTATTATAAATCTATTAAAGAACCATATTCTTATATATAATACCATATATGATTTTATTATGGCTTTATATTACCTGTTTATTGACAAATCCATGTTAATGTTATGCTTCAGGTAATATCTACTTTACAAGTGTTTTGATTTTCTATATTTTTGTTCATCCTACTTATATCATGATTTCATTATATTAGGAATGATAAAAATTATATAAATTACATATATATTCATTATATATGTATTTATAATAATATATAAAATATTTAATTAGAAAATGAAATACATCTTTCATAGAGATGATAGGTTCTACTAAGTATGATCATTGCTTCCATTTTATTCGTGTATTTAAAGAAGGAATATAAATTAAATATATATAATATCATTATATTATAATTATTATTTAATATTTATCTTATAACTTCACCAAAACCATCTTTAAAAATATCAATGTAATGTTTGAATGAATCACATCACATTGAGAAGGCGGTAGTCCACACGTCCACAGATGAAGTTATCATATTTAAAAGAAATAGAAAACAAAAAGGTGTGTGTTATAAAATAATTAAATAATCATAAATACATCTTAAATATAATATATATCATATAAAAACATAATTTACATGGTTATTTTGAACCTTGAAAAGTGAAAATGGGAGAATAGATGACATCAGTTAATAAGGTGGTAGTCTGCCGTACACATAAACAATGATTGTGTGTCCCAATTGTTAGAAGTTTATTAGAGTGTAGGTGTTACCATTAATATAAAAAATATTCATATAATTATGAAATTTATTTCATTATATAAACATTAAATAAAAAAATTGAAGGGTTTTAAGTAATAAATGATACAAAAAGGTTTGTTAATGAACGTTACCTCTTCTTCAGGTATCTCCTTTTGATTTTCACAAAAGGACTCATTTGGTTGACTTCATGCCCAAAGTAAGGATTATATGATAAAGGGATAGAATTGGGAAGGATATTTAGAGAGAGGATGGCCTAAAAATTTGTTCTCAAGATGTAGTAAAATGATTATAAGAGGTTCTCTTTTATAAGATAAGGGTGGGACACATTTGGTAATTTCTCAAAAGATTAAATTCTAATACATTAAATATCAATAAAAATACCTCCATATGTCCATTGAATCAAATATATGATATTATAAGGTTGTAATATCACAAAAAAGTATATTTTAGTTAGGTTTTGGTATTATTTTAAAACTTGCCTTTTTTATCAACCATTAATAAACCTATTTTAATTTTAACTATGGTAATACTTTTTTGATATTAAATGTTGAAGAGTTTTACTTTTAAGGTAAAAATTGAACCATAAATGGTAAATTTATGATAATTTAGAACATAATTTATCACATTTGTCCTTTTTATGTTTTTTTATTATTTTTATGATTTTTATATAATTTAATAAAATATTATTTTCATAAAATGTCATTAGTGTCAATTTTGGAACTATTCACAACATTCACTTTAAGAAAATCAATGCGTAAAGATATCATCAAAAAATTATTTATTACACCCCTAAATGTCATATTCGACTAAAAAATTCATGGATAAACTTAATTAAGTCAAATATATCTTTTTTAATATTTTTAATATCATTTAATTGATTGTTTCATTAATTGAATAATTATTGCATCATAATTGTGTAAATATTTATAAAATTATTTTTTTAGTAAAATTTAAAAACAAATTAGAAGTGTTTAGGTAAAAAATTATATTTCCATCATATATATATATATATAGTCAATCATATATTCTATTTAACCCCATATTAAAAATATTATACACCACAAAAGTAAGAGAGACATTTTTCCACTATCTATGATTTTAATAATGTCCAAGACATTTACCTATAAAAAAGTCCATTTAATTATTAAATTTAGATCCACGTGTATTATAAATATAACTAACATCATTCAATAAAATTTTTGAATGTTTTAGGCTAATTTAATAGTCCTTGTCACTTTATATTTAACATAAATTACCCAATTTACCCTTTATAGTGGTAACAAAAATTAACAATGTCAATATTCATATTATAGAATAATAAAAGGGGGATATTTTCCAAATTTGAACCATATGAATCAAAATATTGAATCCATTTTACAATTTTAAAAACACATAAGTGACTATAATTAATTTCAAATTAATCCCATTGGTGAAATGAGTGAAATGGGTTTTAAAGAAAAAAGGTCCCAAAGTTTGAATTGTTTTTATATCCAATTTCAATGTGAAATTGTTTCCAAATACCTAATTATTTTAATTGATGTAAAATTTCAATAATTATAATTTAAAACCTTATAGAAAAACATTTTTACTATATAAATAAGTAAGACAAAAAATAGGTTCTAATTAAAATTCATTATTTGTTATTATTCATCAAAACATGAAACTTCTCAGAAAAATACCAAACTTTCTCCCAAAGTAAATTTTGATACCCATAATTAAAGTAATAATATTTTATTGATGAATATAATTTATAAAAGTTTCAAAAACTAGATTTTTTACAAGTGCACCATTAAAATATGGACAATTACCTTTTAGAAAAAATATTTCATTTATGCGTAAAATTGGATTTGTTCTTATATCATGTCCAGAATAAACATTATTTGAATATAAAAAATTATATTTAATATTGTATATATATATATATATATCATTAATATAATCCAACAAGATTTATTTTTTTATTTATTGGTAGAAATACGCTTGTGAACATTTAAATAGTTTTTCCAAAAAAACATTTCCTTTTATTTCAGAAAGTGGTTTACATAAATTTATAACTAATTGGTAGAAGAATTATATATAATTGTGAAAAAAATAATTTAATAATTAAATTAATCCTATTCATACCTACCATTATAATTTCTAGTTTATCATTTTATTATCTAAATAATTACCATAGTAAGAAGATGTTTCATATAAACTTAGTGTTGCGTGTAATGAAATCTAAGCTAGTATTGCATATAAAAAAAGAAACCAATGAAATAAAATTATTTAAAAAAATAACTCACAAAAATCTCAAGGTGTTACATTCTACCCCCTTAAAATTAATTTTACCACCAATTTTATTCTATGTTATCACTGTTTTAATACGTTAAAGTCCCTTTCATACAAACACTCATTGTAAAAATAAATACTAAAACTCCATTTAAAAAGGGGAATGTTGGAAACATAACAGTTAATCTAAGTAACTCATAACTAGGTTTACACATATAACAACAAAGGTGTAATTTGAAAAAAAATTACATGGAAGATGAATCTAACTATCATGTTCTGATGGAGGGTAATAGAGGAAATAGAAATTAGATGGTTAACCATCATAGAATGTTAAATATGTGATGATCAAAGGGACTATTTGATTCATAAAAAATGAAGTTACTAGGATAAAATTCATTTCCAATATAAATTTTCTATTGTTTAATAATTTTAACAAGAAGATATACTTATTTTATTTCATCATTATCTCACCCCTTTTTGTCCCTTTAACAATTTCCACTTCATTTTTTATTCCAAATAATTAAGGTGAATTTATCATTACTAAAGTATTAGTTAATAATGAGATATATATATATATTTATAGGTCATTCCATATATCATTATCACAAAGAATGTTTTATCACAAGTTATCCAATATACATAAATCCTTATATATAAATATAATACTATAATCTCTAAAACATCAATCAAATTTTAACATAAATCATTACAAAAATGGTTAACCTTTTAAAAATTCTAAAAAATAAAATTCCAAAACTTTGGAAATAAGGTCACTAAATTTCTCAAAATTATCATAAAATTGATCCCCCATATACCATAAAGTATATCTTGTTTTTCACTTACCAAACATGTTAATACCTTCATCATGAACTCTCTTCAAACAAGGTAAAAACCTAAATTAAAAACATCCTTATTGAAAACATGAATTCTTCCTTATTACAAATATTATTGAACACATTCCTTAATTAAAATAATATATTAAACTCTATCTATGATAGTACAAACCACTTTTTCAATAAATAATTAGTCATTACCATGGTAATTAGTACCATCTAATTTATCTATTCATATGCAATATATAATTATCTCAACATAAGGAATATATTAAGGGTTATCTTCCCCTTAATATTTTGTTTGCAATTAATATCACCTTGAAATTAAGTCACTTTTCTAAGTCTTCATCACAATTTAACATATCCTTTTATATCCTTAATGAAAAAATTACGCTGAAAATAATTATATATTTTAGGATTAGTGCAACAGAATCTTTGAATTCCAAAGCATATACACTTTAATCATCCAACTTTATTCTTAAACTATTACTCATGCATCATTATCTAATTATTTCCTATAATATGTAATATGAATCATGTCTTAAAGTCTTTAAAACTCAATAAAATCAACATTATTATGTTTAATGTAAATAATACTGTTATAACATCTCATACATTCCGTATGTTGTTTGTAGCTTTTTTTATTCATAGTAAAACCAATACTCATACCACCTTCTCGATTATCTTCCTGATATTTCCACTTAGGAAATCATTGTACATAATTCACATACATTCCACATAAAAAAACATTCAATGTTAACCATGCTCCTTTTAGTTCTCACTATTGACTAAGACTAAAAAGCATAGTGCGATCAACACTTATCATAGGATAAAAACACATAATCCTAAAAAATTACATATAAGATTCTTAAATCTTGAAATAAACTTTTAAAAAAATTAAACCATAAAATTATCCATAAACACATCACTAGAAATATGCTTAGAAATATTTTTATGGACACCACTAAAGTTTTCTCTTCCTAGTTTTTAAATATTGATTAAAACCTTTCTCTAATACCAATTATAAAGACTCAGGATTTGTAGACATAGACATCACATCATTTTTGAAAAATTCAAAAACACACACCCAAACACTGTATTTGTTTAGTTCCTTTAGAAATTTGTAACACAAACTTCTATTCTAGTGAAATATATTCAATGTTTCCCACAAAGGTCTTCCCCTTTAGCACTAGTACTTAAAACCATTATTTATAACCGAGTGAGAGGAAACCTAAAAATTGGTCATATAAGATGGTTAGTATGGGTAATAATGGAAGAATATAATCATATCATGAGAATAAGGGTATGAAAACAAAAGAAGAACATTTTACAAGAAAACCCTACATATGAAATATCATAATCTTGAATCATGGAATTAATGATTGGATGTTTGTAAGACATGATTCATTAGGAAATCAAGAGCATAATATATGAAAGAATAATATAATAATAACAAATGGAATTATCGCAGACACATAAAAATGTAATATAATTCCCTCCAAGTAAAGGTTCATTTTCAAAACATATCAAGTCCCTTCATTGGGACTACACCTACTGGGCAGAACACACCACCATCCCCAATCGCAGTCCTTTCCTTATAGGGGATCGATTTTCCCTATATTCTCATAGTGGATCGGGTTTCCCCATCTTCCCATTGTGGATCAATCCCACAAGCTTGATTCCCATCATTATCTCATGAGATATAAATCTTTTCCCAATGAATTGTTAGGAAATATATTTCCCACCCATCACATAATAAGAAATTAAAACATATGTGTTCCACAATAACATAAATAATTCATCATATTAGAACCTATACAAAAATAGGTTTCATAAAAATTTCATCATATGATAACCCACTGAAAAGAAATGTGTTTCATAAATATAAAAATAAACCAACAATAAAATAATAAGGATAAATACCTAGAATAATATCCCAATTAAAAGATAAGTAACATCAAATAATATTAACTTAGATGGAAAATAATTTTGAGAGATCGCTTAAAATAATTATGGAGGAAAATACCTTTTCCATTTATTGAAATAAAACACTTTTTAAATCATAAAATATTTATAAAACATTATTCTTTTAAAATAAACATGAAAATATAAAATGTTTTTTTGAAAACAATTTTAAAATTATTTGAAATCCTTATCCCTGAAATTTTCTAAAATATCATTTAAAACACATTTAATTTTTTCAGAAAACATTTTTTAAAGGAAAACATATTTGTGAAAAAAGATAGAATTACATTAAATGAAACATATATCATCATGAAAAGAATAATATTCATGATAAATCCTATCAAAGGGATGTATATACACCTGGTAAATTAATATATTTGTATTACATAAAATGTGTATCAAAAAAGAAAAATTGATAAAAAAATATTTTATTGATTTTGTAACTTTTTAATAGTAAACCCCCTGAGTAAGAGATCATAAAATGGATATGAAAATATCCATAAAATTTCAGATTTACAAGAATAAAATACATTCATGGATATAACATACACTACACATGATAAATGATTAGTGTATAAGGCATGTGTCCCATATAAATAAAAGTGAGACAAAAATCCCTTATTTATGTCTTATCTATCGTTGTACTCATACAAAATTTATGTATAATAAATATATTTTTATTATAAATTTGTTAAAGAAACGAATTATTATATATAATACCATATATTAATTTAATTTTAAATTATATTACAACTTATTAACAATTTCATGCTAATGTTACGCTTTGAGTGATATATGCTTTTCATGTGTTTGGATTTATTTTATTTTTGGTAATCTTACTTATATCATTATATTAATATATCAAAAATTATAAAAATGATATAAATATAAAATATATTCATTATACATGTATTATAATAATCTATAAAATAAATAATTATAAACTTAAATAAACTATTCATATAGACGGTGGGTCGAACGTACACCTAAACATTGTTTCCATTTTTTTATTGTATTAAAAGAAAGAAGGTAAATAATATATATATATATATATATATAATATGATTCTATTTGAATTATTATTTAATATATATCATAAATATTCTCTAAACCCATCCTTGACACATTCCATGTAAATTTTGAATGAATCACATCGCTTAGAGTAGGCAGTAGTCCACATGCCCACAAATAAAGTTATTGTATTTACAAAAATAGGAATGCATGAAGGTATGTGTTATGTAATAATTAAATAAGCATAAATAAATCATAAATGACATATATATAATATAAAAATAGGAATTAAACCATTATTATCAACATTTAAATGTGGAAATGGAAGAACAAATGACATCAACTCATGAGTCGGTAGTCCACTGTACACATGAATGATGACTGGGTATCCCATTTGATGGAAGTGTGTGTGATTTTATTTTTAAAAATTAATATAAAAACATCTCAATATATTTAGGTTAATAATTTTATTATATAAATATTAAATTAAAATAAATTAAGGTGTTTAATAAAAAAATATGATAAAAAATTCATTGATTAATGTTACATATTCTTTGGGTATCTTCTTTTAATTTGCACAATAGGACCCATTAGGATGAATTAGTTATAAATTATGAATTATAAGATGAAGGGAAAGAAGTTTAAGGGATATTTGAAAATATTTTTGATGAACCAAATGGGTTCTGATGTGTGAATAAAATAGCATAATAGGTTCCCTTTTATAAGAGAGGAGAGGCACACTTTTGGAATATTTCAAAAAATTAATTTATAATAGATTAAATGTCAATTAAAATACTTCAATATAGCCATTTATTTGAAGATAATACATGACATGGTTTTTATATCATAAAAAAATATTTTTGATTGCTTTTGGGGTAATTTTAAACCTTATTTTTCATTAACCCTTAGTTAACCTATTTTAATTTTAACTATAATAACAACATTTTTGATATTAAATGGTTGAGAGTTTTATATTAAAGGTGTAAATTGAATTATAATTTTTTAATTTGTTATTTTGTTATAAATAATTTATCCTTTTTATCCTTATTTATTTATTTCATTATTTTTATATATTTTAATAAAATATTATTTTTCAAAGTGTCGATTTTGAAATTATTCATAACATTAACTTCAAGAAAAAAAATACAGTAAGATAAATTTTATTAAATGAATTTAATAAATCCCTAACAGGTCATATTAACATAATAAATTCATAGATAACCTTAATTAAGTAAAATTATATTTATTATAATATTTATAATATTATTTAATTGATTGTTTCCGTAATTGAATAATTACTGCATCATCATTGTGTAATTAATTAAAAAAAACTATTTGGTCACTAAACATTAAAAATATAAAATCATGATGTAGATAAAACTTTTATATTTCCAATATATATATATATATATATTCTATCATATATTCTATTTATCCCCATATTAAAAATATTATACATATTTATAGTAAGAGTGTAACATTTTTTTTCACTCTCTTTACTTTTAATAATATTCAATTCATTTTCATGAAAAAATGTCTATTAAATTATTAACTTTAGAATAGTATGTGTTAATGGTCAAATTAAAATCATCCAATAAAATTTGAAAAAGTTTTATGGTTATTTTATAGTTTTTATCTCTTTATTTTTAACCTAAATTACTCAATTTACCCTTAACAGTGGTAAGAAAAATTTCAAATGTTACTGTTCATATTGGAAAAAAAGAAAATGGATCTATTTGATAAATTTTGGGAATTATTATTAAAAATATGAAAAAAAAATATTAAAAACACATAAGTGAAAAAAATTAGTGTAAAATTAATCGTGTTGATTCATTGAATAAATGGGTTTTTAAAGAGAAAAGCCCAAAAGTCTGAAATGTTTTTGCATCCAAATTCAATGTGAAATTGGTTCCAATGACTAAATTTGGATCAAATAAGGTATAATTGTACTAATTAAACTTTAAACTAGTTCATAAGATAATTTAAATATATAAATAAGTTATATGAAAAAGACGCTTCTAATAAAAATTCAATATTTTCACTATTCATCAAAACATGAAACATCTCCAAAAAATAACAAATGTTCATCCAAAGTAAATTTTGATATCCCTCTTTAAAATAAAAAGTTTATTTTTTCAAATAGAAATTATATAGTTTTCAAAAACTATATTTTTAACAATTTTTGCATCAAAAGGAGGACAAATTTTTATTTAGAAAAATACTTCTTTTATCTATAAAATTTGATTTGTTCTTATATCATGTCTTGAAAACACATAAGTTGAATGTTAAAATTTTTATTAAATATTATATTTATATATTTAATTAATATAATCCAACAATATTTTTTTATTGGTATAAAACACACTTGGGCACCTTTAAATACATTTTCATAAAAAAATTCCATTTTATTTTAAAAAGGGTTTTACATTAATTTAAAATTAGTTAGTAAAATAAATATATATAAATTCATAAACTATAATTTCATAATTAAATTAATCTTTTTCATACCCACCATTCTAATATACAAGGTTATAATTGTCTTTTTTAAATAATTACAATAATAAAAAGATGTTTTATTGAAACTCAGTGTTGTAGGTAACACAAGACATAAAAGAAATCAAATTATTTAAAAACAATCTATCACATAAAAATATTAAGTTGTTACATACATTATGTGCACCATGTTGTTTTTATGTGGTGTATTCGATTCCCATGGATATATTTTTATCATAATAATTGTATTTCCTGAGATTTTTTATATAAATATTGTTCACTTATTCATGTGGCTATTGATTTAGTTGTTTCCATAGTAGTGAGGTTTTTTTATAACCAAATTTTCATTAATTGAGTTATGATCATTCTGGGATCTTATTTCATAAGATTTTGTAAATTATACCCTTTGATTGTATCATGTGGTAGTATGTCATTTCTTTTTGGTGATATGTTCTTTGTAAATTGATAAGCTTAATTTATATATACATATTGGATACATTTTTATATGGTTTATTCATGTTTTGTTCGATAATGTATTGGGTCCTGGTTTGTTTTTTTCTAGAATTATGAATTTTGGACATAAAGGAAGAAATGATGAAAAGTGGAAAAAGAGGGTTTATATATCATGTACAACATACATGACATGTAGTCATAATTCACAGTATGCCTACAGATCCACAAACCAACATGTGAATATTTTACATGATTTTAATATTTTCAAGACGTGTACATATATTACACATCATGAAAAATTCAGAATCAGAATTCCATTAAATGTTAATCAAATAAATGATGCACAAAGTTTACATGGAGTGAAATATTTAGTGTCGAACCTGTCAAAGATATGAGCCAATTTTTCATTGGAAATTGTAAATCTTAAATACATGATGTACACAATGTACAGATATTTAGACAAGACCACTTAAAGCTAGTACATGACATAAAGGATTTACACATCATGTTTTTTAGGGCTATATATTTTCTATTACCTCTTCTGTGATCCATAGTTCTTCATACCCACTTTTTCATTCATTCTTCTTTCCCTACTTTCATATGATTTTCCTTACAACTCAATTTTAGTTCATTACATTAATTTTTTTTTCAAATCTGTATTACTTGTTAATTGTTCTTTATCCAATCTTCATTAGTTATGCTTTATGCTTTTATTTTGACACTACCTTTAAATATTAATCATCATTCTTCATTTACTCTTGTTTTTTATTCAATATTTCTTCATTCAAAGTAATTTTTTTATTGGATTTACATTTATTTTAATTTTTTAATCATAATTATTACTTTTTTTAATTATGGATCTAAATCGTTTCAGTATTATGCTTAGGATTTCATATATTCAATTTCTTTTTATCAATACTGTCATGCATAGATAATCCACTTCTGGTTATGGGTTGAGATTATTGGTTAACTTAGTCATAATGAATTTATAAATCGAACCTCAATAACCCTATGGCTAAAAATTAGGTTAAAAACAAATGTTCATCATATTTTCTTACACAGCCTTGACCATGGGAGGTGAAATTAAATGATCCTAACCTAATTGAAATTGAGAAGACTATAAACATATTCCTATGATGCCTTCTTCGTAGAAGCTAAACAAAATGCATCTATGTTGTTCGATGTACCCAAACTAAGAAATAGTTTCATTGTAGGTAAATCCAATTGTTTTGACCATAACTAATTGGTTACTCATGCACTTATTTTCTATATATTCCATAGGTCTATCCCAAGTTAGATTTAGGATTATCATTTTAAAAGATCCCTTAAATTTAGCCTGATCATTTATGAGTCATATTTTTTAAATAAAATCTTCTTATTTTTATTAATACACAATATTTAGTAGTGAATGTCAGGAATCCTTTCAAAGGGTTTTATTCAAATGGTTTCTTTCTTTGCAGTTATCCCTATGGGTTCAAACCCACACTAAATCTTTACTATTACCTAGTATTAAGTGTATTTTGGGACTAAAAATTTATAATATGATAATCCCATACATGAATTAAATGATTCGTTTAGGTGCATAAAATTTTGGCTCGATTTCCAGGAATTACTATTGCCTATGCACTGCAGCATTCAGATCTAAATTCATATTACCCCATCCCATATTACTTTATTATTTTTCCTAACCATTTTTAATTTCATAATTTTTCTCTTAAGGGTGTACCTATGTCATCTATCTCTCCTTCAAAGATAGTTCATGTTTCAATGGGATCTGATTTATTCAAAGAACCTTGATGGTCAAGAATGGTTACTGTTTGACATCGAGACTGATTAGTCTTCAACTACACAATCCCACTTTTCAATGGCTATTCGCTGCAATCCTGCACAACCCAATTAGTAAAATATATATAATATTCTACCTTTTAACTAGGGATAGAATCCAGCACTACCTAAGTTCACCATAATAGACAAAGACATACCTTCCATAAGTGGTTTTGTGCCCAGAATTGAGTGCCCTACCATTCTGGGGGACACTTTTGATATCAAATATGGACTAATCTAAATGATCAATAACATGGTTCAATTTAGTGGGATTTAAAGTGAATGCTCCTAGGAACACATTTCAAAAAATTTAGAGGTTTTTAATACATTTAAAATATAGTTAATTTCATATTACATTATTAAATTTGGGAGTCTTCATGTTCTCCATGTGTGAAAGATACATGAATTGGATAAAAAGTAAATTTCCCAAGTTGATCCCAAAATGGGAAGATCTAGCCATGAAATTCCTCAGAAAATATTTTCCATCCATCTAAACATTGAAGTTAAATAATTATATTAAAAAATTCACCCAAGAAGATTGAGAATCATCATGGTAGGAATAGGATAATTTTAAAGAGCTGACTCACAACTTCTTACATCATAGAATAGATGTGTGACTATAATTGAAAACATTCTACCAAGGACTCTAGCAATCCACCCATATTGTGGTAGATTCTACTACTGATGGATGACTCATTTTTAAAATTACTTAAGTGTGCTAAGCCATTTTAGATGAATTTTCCCAAAATTCCAGTCTATGGAGAAGTTATAGAGGTCTACCTTGGTGTGGAATCCATTATGTGGAAGACACTACCTGCCTAGCAGTCCAAGTAGAAGCTTTTACCAAGAAGTTAGAATCATTATAGTCACCTACTACACCACCTCTCCCTATTAATCTGGTTATATAAATTCAATCCAATGAAATTTGAGTTGGTCCTCACCCATACCAATACCATGGGGTAGGCCTAGAGAAACCCCAATTCCAAGATTTTAATTAAATCAATTGCAACCAATAAAATACATAGTTCTATTAGCCCCATACATAACTTCCACAATAATACTTCCTATATATATTTGATCAATATAGTAAATAATAAAACCAATGTTATTTTTAGTATAAGAGTATACATGTTGCACTAAGGAATCAAGGACCACGTGGGTACCCACCACAAGGTCTAACTACTTGACTGCATCAACAATTCCAACAACCTTTTCCTAGACCTTAGCAGTTTCCACCATCTTAGTAGTATAAGTTTCAATAAGATCCACTAAGACCACTACAAAACACCTAAACCCTCTTACCCAATCATTAAATCCTTCTCACTTCCATAATTTAGAAATAAAACCAAAGGATGGATACCTAAGACACTGAAATGTAAAACCACATTGCAGTCCAATGTAATGTGGAGAATCAGATGGGGAAGATCTGTAAGACTATATATGGTCATGTACTTGGTAATTTTTATAGTAACACTGAATATCATCCAAGGGATGAGTATAAATATATAGTTTTATGGATTGGAATGTTTCATAAAATTCATCATCTATAAAGAGATGAGAACATTTATTTAGAAGAATTTGATAAAGCTTTTGTAGAGAGAACATAGAATATAGAACTAACTGACAATATTCCAATACTGGTAATTCTTGAAATGAACAATGTTTATGTTTCTCCAAAACCATATAATCTCCCAATTCCTAGAGAGGATGAGAAAATATGGAATCAATGACAATATAAATAATTTATTGAGATGTTTAAAAAACATCACATCGAAATTATATTTATTGAAGTAATATCTCAAGTTCCTTCTTATGAAAATTTATCTAAAGACATTCAATCAAGTAAAAAATTAAATTGAACACTTAAGGGGAATCTTAGTAAATGAATTGTTCTCTATGGTTATTCAGTATAAGTTTTCTACAAAAATGAGATACCCTAGATGTTTCTCAATTCCCTACACTATAGTAACATGAAATTTTGAAAAGTATTTGTAAGATATAGGTTTAAGTGTCAATATATTTCCTATGATTGTTTGCAATAAAATGGGGATCAATTATCTAAAATCATAAATGGTTATAATCTAACTTATTGACCACTCATTCAATCATCTTTAAGAAATTCTTGAGTAAATTTTAGTGAAATTTGGAAATTTTATTTTTCCCATTTGATCTCCACATCCAAGACATGTAAGAATGAAAATTATTTTTTTTATTAAGAAATACACTTTTAAGGAAAAGTGATAAACCATAAGTCCAACAAGCACCAAACAGCAACAAGCAAAAGATCAAAAACAATCTCATCCAAGCAGAAGTAGCAACCGCAGGCTCCAAAGAAGGACCACTCGGTGATCCCATGCAAGAATGGTCCCTCCCGATGGCAAGCCATCCCTCCGTATCAACCATATCCCAAATGGCCTGTAGAGGAGAAATCAGCTTGCTCTAGCTCGTATGAGCCGAACTGAACCTTCCACATTCCTCACACAACCAGGACAGTAACTCAACACAACATAAGTTAGGAAAGAGGTAAAATAGAATAATTGATAACCAGATGGAATCTACCAGAGTCAGTGTCCCTAAACAACCTCCAGGACAGATTAGATACCTACAGAAGTGGATCACCTCTTATCAGGTCTTCAAAGGAATAAGTCAGCGTATTCCAGACCTGCATATATTCCTCAAGAATGATCAACCCCTTGATGAAACCTCCAACCAGGATCGAGTCCTGTTTATCCACCCAAATATACTGGTCCTCATTAAGCTCCACTTCAAGATTCCTACCCATCATCTTGGCTGAATCCTCTTCCGAGGCATTGAGAAATAACACTTTCTCTGACACTACATCACCAGAGCTTAAAACCAAATCCCAGGAGGGATCATGCTGTCCAGCTGCCTTTTGGTGACACCTACTCTCCTTATCCAGCTTCTCCACCAATATTTTCTTGGCTGAACGGGTCTTCATAGGAGGAGGTATGGAAGATTAATCCTTCCTACCCCTCCTTCCTCACTTCCTCCTAGCCCTCCTCGAACCAGATTCTGCATCTGAGAAACTTCTACTGACCACGTCGCATTCATTTCCCCTTCCACCATCATCATACTCTGGATAGGTATTTCCCCTAATCCGACCTTCCAACAAAAAACCATCAGCACTCCCCCTGTTTTCCTTACCATCCCCAACCAAGGCAGCTGGTTCAATACTATGCTCCTCCTCAGCCATCATTCCATACCTGTTGC
This sequence comes from Viscum album, assembly GCA_963277665.1. Classification (NCBI taxonomy): domain Eukaryota; kingdom Viridiplantae; phylum Streptophyta; class Magnoliopsida; order Santalales; family Viscaceae; genus Viscum; species Viscum album. The sequence continues at coordinate 1,262,749,066 of OY728131.1, read as the reverse complement.
TCAAGGCGACTGGCGTCCGGACTGAAGATCTATCCCCTGGCAGACAGGCAGCGCTCAACCCCCGTGCATCTTTGAGGTTAGCCAGAACCTTCACCTCCAAAACCGACCCTATCAGTTGGCTAGGAGCACTACCTAGAACAGGCCCTACCCCACTGAACCCTTCCTTCCCCATGACATAGTTTTCCTCAACACCTGATCCCTCCAAGACATGTAAGAAGAATGAGATATTCCCCTCATTATAGGAAACCATTATTAACCATTGGTAAGGCATTGATTAATTTTAAACAAGGGAAATTTATATTCATAGTTTGTGAATAATATGTTATGCTATAATTAGTGAAGGCTTTTAATAAAATTGACGAGTCATTAAATTCCCAATCCATCTATCTTTTTGATAAGAAACAAGGTCTTATAACCAGTACGAATAAAAATAGTAAACTACCTCATGTTGATAGGGGATCTAGTGCTAACCAGAACATAAATTTCACTAAACCTTTATTGAGGAAAGTTGTTCCACCTTTCATCCTCTCTATTTTCAAGAATTGTTATTCAGATGGAGTCTCATCATTGTTGAAGTCTTCTGGATCAAAACATGCCTATATTTAAGAAATAAATATGTCCCTGGATGGGTGGAAACCCAGGGTACTATTGATAAGATAGAGAAGGCTAATTTAGTCTTTAAGAAGGCTTTAACTTAGATAGAGGATTTTCAATATGACTTATACAAAAAAGAGATAAATTTACAAATAAATAGTATGTACCCTTTACACAACATGTAAATTTTACACACTTAAAAAACAGAGCATTAAATGTGATGTATCTAATACAAGACCTCTAATTGTAAATGAAACATTGAAAATATGTGAACCCTAGGTTCATGCACCCCCTAACCACCTTCTAAAATATACACACAACCCCTACCCAAAAAAAATTGGGAAAACCCTCTCATCCCTTATCGCTCGACCTCACACCTCCCTTGGTTTGATAGGGAGGATCGACATCCTTTTTCTCCAAAATATGAGCCTTTGGATTAAGTACAGTAGTATTTATTAGTGGGTTCCAAGATATTTTGAGGATGTTGATGAAGTTCCTTCTAAGTATACAGATAACCATTCCTCACCTACCTATGACCTAACCCCTACCACTACTACCCCAGGTACCACCTCCAACACTACCTCTACCCATTTAAACACCACAAAAAACTCCACAAGATATCATACCCCTATTTTTACCACCACTTCCACTAGACCTACCAAATCTACACGTTCCCCTCCTCCTCCATCTGGCCTATGGCCTACTATCAAGTTTATTCTAGAGAACTAGTTCTAGATCTTCATTCATATTGAAATTCCCTTTAGTGAACCATCTTATTTCACCATCCTTGTTCTACCATCATCCTCATTATTCACCCACCAAACACCCTCTATATTCCCCACTCCATCATCCATTTAGACCCCACCTCATACATTGGCCGACTAACCCCATGAGATGAAATATTTTCCTACTCTATAGGATTTTTATGTTGAGAAGACCCACCTAGGAGAGGTCCTTTCCATTCCAAAATACTCTGATGTGGCCCTAATATATCGAGATTCAAAATATAGGGCCTCAGTATATATCTGAACCTCACCTCCTTTATCCTTGACTAAATTAGACGATATCACCCTAATACCCACCTTGGCGGTCGATCCCCCAGTCCCTTCGACCATCGATGAAATCGATGGTGTAACGACCCGGACCCGAACAACCACTCAAATAGTGCTAAATGGGTTGGGTGCTACTACCTTAGGCGCACCTCCCTGAATTCCAAATGTTACCGACTAGCAGCGAGGGTCTTATAGATATAGTGGGGAGGATATACCATCTCGGAGGATAATAATAATGGTACTGGTCTGAGTATAATAATAAATATGCAGCGGAATAAACTTCTCAATAGTCTCGAACGAGACCCACAGAGTGGAATCACATTTAATGTTAACAAACAATAGAAGTAATAAATATAAAAAACAAAAGTGGAAATAAACACAACAACATGCTGATCACTTGTAACTACTACTGAACAGCAAAACATGCATCCAATACAGGTAATACATATCTAAATATAAAGGTCGCAAATGGATAACCAACTATAGCAACAAACAAGCATGATGATATAGGAAACTATGAAAAACATAGTAAACACCATCTAGGAAAGATGTCAAGTTTTATACCATCTCCATGCAACAGAAAATACAGCCCATCTCCTGAAGTTGGCCTCTTTCCTGAACGTAAATCCATAAAGTCTACACACGTCCCGAAGGGCCTGTGTAGGGTGTGAGAATAATCTTTGTAGGATACCATCGAACAGAGCGTAACTAATATAAGTGTTTAAGCAGGCATGCATTTATAAGGAAGGAAGTAAACATAACGATGTACAAATAATACACACTCCACTAGTGCTCAGTAGCCACCATGGAGTGTCACCTGCTTCGGCCAATGCCAGAATCTATGTCATGTAACCCAACACCATGTGCCCCCTGACACGGCATTTCTCGAGTACCGACGCCCTGACGGCACACCCGAGAAATAGTTACCCGGAGGAACAGCAATGCCTATCCTCAATAAGTAACTGGTGAGACAGCAATGTCTGCCCTCCAAATAAGTAGTCGGAGGAACAATGATGTCTTCCCTCAAAATAAAGTATCTAGAGGGAAAACGATATATGGCCTCAAATAATGGCGATCCACTACCCCCAACCCGATAGCCTCAATGTTATCCCCTGAAGGCTCCTCACCTTCGACGTGACTTCCTACAGAAAGCACCCCCAAACCAATAGAACCTAAACCGCAACTAACGGGGTCCTCTACAAACACGAGTGGTCAAAACCACCTCATCATGGAGTCTCTCTATGTTCACACGACTCAAAGTTTCCAGGTGAGTGATAATCACCAAAATAGTACCCAAGCCACAACACCTCTGACACCTCGTGTCCCTACGACCATATCACTCAAGTCTGATAGTCTCTCCATCCCAGTAACCTAGGCCATGCCCAACTTGACAGTCATCCTGCCTCAAACCGACACCCATGACGCCCAATCCCGGGGTCAAAACCACCCAACATAACCTGGTCCAAGCCCAACCTGTGATCAACATCACTCAACAATACCCAGGCCATGCCTAGCACAACCAGAAGGTTCCAGCATATGCAATACCACACATCACATATATAATCACAATGGAAAACATTAAACATGAAAGAAAATGAAACAGTTGAATTACACTAGAAAGGTGTTGTCCCATACTAGCATTGTGGTCTTGAGAGCCTCTAACAATTCACATCAGGCTTAATAAACTAAAATTATCAGATAAAACATCACAGTTCAATCATAACCATTTTGGCTTCCCTTGGCCAAAATTCCCCAATTGACCAATGACCCCTCACCTGACCCCGCTAAAGAAAAACAGGTAAAGGGAATACCCAAAGGCATCCCACAGGTCTAATGAACAATTTAATATGCAATATCAGATAAAAATAGGTCTCGCTCAAAATACCCGAAAACACGCAGAAGGTCGCACCACCCAAATGACCACGAAAACACAAGAAGATGTATGCAGTACCTAACTGAGACTCGTACGATGCTACTTTTTCAATAAGAGTCTCCAATTAGGTCTAACACATGGTATATCTATAAAATAATCAAAAACACTCAAACCCCAATAACTCATTCTAGAAAATAGATCAAGAAGAACAGATCAAGATGAATAAAGGCCTTACCGAGGGGGTTCCAATGGATCAACCAGTGTTCGAATCGGGTCTCAGACGAAGGAACAGAAGAGAATTGAATTCCCGACTATCTCTCCCCGCTCAAACCAGTCGAGTGTTTGAGGTTCTGCCTTAATACGAGGTTATTGCCCATTTTAGAGAAAAAAAATAAACTACACGGTGTGTACTTTTGGACTCCACATTGTGTATCATTTTACTATTCATAAGATGAATGATATTTTTCCGACTTACTTTCCAGAACCTGTCGACATGAGTACACAGTGTGTACTAGGTAGTACATGGTGTGTACTCGGTCTCTCCCTTGCCGACTTACCCACGCGCCATGTATATCCCTCATACACGGCTAGCCTACACGGCGTGTCCAAGGAGGACACAGTGTGTACTTGGTTAAACAATCCTGCCTGGCCAACATGCCTACACACCATGTATGGCCTCCACACGGTCATGGGTACACAGCGTGTCGAGTAACATTACTCGTTGTGTAGTAGGAAATTCCTACACAGTCACCACAAGACATGTACTCCTTGAGCACATGACTGGTATGTTCCTAACCCATTCACGGCGTGTACTTCAGAGTATACAACGTGTAGTCTAGAAATTTCTAGAAACTGCCCAATTTCTCTAGTTTACTCTAGGACAAGCACAATTCAAACAGGGTCGGGACTTTGACCTATTCAAAAAACCCGAGTTCTTAGAATCTCCCCACCTTAATATAGCTCATCCCTGAGCTATCAAATGAAGCCCAGAGATAGCACAAAACATACCACCCTAATCAAAGCAACCTAGACTTCCCGATCTCAAAGGTCCTAGCTAAATTCCTCAAGGGCTCCCCAACTTAAGAATCACCTAACTTAGTCTCAACATGACAAAACTCAAAACAAAAAAAGTTTCACTAACATGTTTTCTGGACTTGTAGTCCTTTTGTGATGCATCTTCACCACTACGCCTCATTGGTGCTCCTGTGTCGTTCCCAACACCCAACGTATCCCGCACCACATCAGTGTCTGGATCCATGAGGTCCTGCATCCCATGGATGCTCACAAACAAACCTGGTGTCTAGAACTTCAAGTAACTCGCATCCTCGATTCCCCAATGACCAAGGCACCTCAATTATCCCACGTTCTCGATGCCCTGATGCCCACGGAACCTCATGTAACATGCATCCTCGATGCCCCTGATGATATGCATCTCATACATATATATAAATATATCACGCACCCAGTGACTAGCATCTAGTTAGTCCACTTAAATCATGTGCATCACATTCACTCAAAAAGGACATGAATTTACAGGTCATTCCAAAAAGGAAACACGGAAATCACTGCCACACCCGTTGTGTACCTCAAACCATCGTTGTCTCACCAGCCTGCTCAGCCTTTGGCGGATCCACGACGTGCACCTAGCCTGAAGTACGGATGCCTGACCTCCTTGCGGTGATGCTCCAACCACCGTCCACTGACCCCTCAGTTAGATCATGTTGTCTCTATCACGTCCTCCATGTGTAGCTGAACCTCAACTACCCTCTCCTGGTACTGATCCAACTCCAGATGCCACCGTCTATCCTGGTCTCTACCTGCCAGCTGTCTGAGAAGGCTGCTAGAAAAACCTCTCAAGGTTCCAGACCTGTCCACATTCCCGAAACTCTTTTTGAGACCTATCTCAATGAGTTTGAACATTTCCTAGCTACCCACACTGAAAGAAAACCACTGAATAACTTCTACAAGGTGTTCTAGATGAGTCCTTGGCCTGACTGCCTTCCAGGAACTTATCTCTTCCTCACTTCTTGCTATCTGAACCATCACCTAAAGCCATCATCAGGCCAAATTGGGGCCTATCCCTCTGGTTTCCCTCAGCTATGAGCACCTGATTCACCTCCTCTAAAAAAGAACTGAGCCTAAAGATATTCACCTGGATCCGAATGGCATGTCGTAATCCATCCTCGAAGCACCTCACCCTAGCCACATCATTGCTTACCATACCCGGTGAAAAGTGAGATAGCTCAGTGAAAGTAGCTACATATTCCATGACAGACATGTCTCCCTATTGAAGACTCAAGAAATCCCGAGCTCTCTCTGCTCTTAGTTTCTCTGGGTAAAAGTTCCCAAATAACTTTTCCTCAAAGTCCTTCTACGTAAGAACCTGGGTTTTTGAGCCTGTAAGACTTTAAAATTTTCTTAATGTTATTCCAGAGAAGGGTGTTCAGACAGCGTGTGATTCCGAGCCCAGGTGTGGCCGGAATTAAATTTTAAGTGTGTTCACACTAGACATGCCAAATAAATATAATAACTCTTAAATGGTTTCTCGTATGGGAAACGGAGGGCATCGTTGAGTTTGGAACGTGCTGTTTACCCTAGGAGGGGTGTAACTTTCACAGGTACGGCCCTTCTGTGGAAATCGCCACTAGGGGCATTTTGGTAATTTGGCGACCTCGGGCGTGTACTTTGTAACTTCTAAATGGATGCTCAGATTAAAATTCTGATACCTCCATTGCGCTCATAACGTGGATTTTACCCTAGGCACGGCTTAACCCTGACCCGGCTGAAAGTTCGGGTACGGGGCCTACAGGCGGGGGGTTTAAGTGTTTTTCTATTTAAACATGTCCACCCTCCACCTTCTTCCCCCTTGCTCCTCTCCCTAGTGGATTCCTCTCAAATAGCTCTTGTCCTCCCCTCCACCTCTTCGGCAAGGCATGGTGACTCTGAAAGATCATCAACGAAGCTACGAGCTATGCCCAGTAAGGTAGGCTCATGCATTTTCAATTTTAATTCCCAGAACCCCTTAAAATGCAATTATTTACATCAAAATGTTGTATGATTGTTGAGAAAAGACCATAGTTGTGTAGGGATCGTTTTTATCTTCCCAACGATCTTTTCGGATCGAATGTTTAGAGTCTCAGGGTCCGGGGTGACCCTGGGAAGTTTTCCGGCCATTTCCTCCTTTTTCCGGCGGTTCTAGGGGTGGTCTGGCGGTCGGCGTGGCAGTCCAGCGAGCTCCCAGCAGTGGCGGTGGCTCCCAACGGTGGCGGAGGCTCCCAACGGCGGCGGCAGATCCCAGTGGAAGGCCGCGGTGGCTCCCAGTGGCAGGCCGCAACGGTCCCCGAGCGGCAACGGACCCCGGGCAGAGGTCGTCGGCCGAGTGGACCAAGGGTCACAGTGCGTGACCCCGTAGAGACTGAGATCTTCATTTGGAGGGTCTCTATGTAGAACAGTGAACATCCATGAGGGTCGGTCGGTGGTGTGTACCGCTGGTCCGCGGCTGGGCCACGGGCCGGCGCTGCGGACCGGGCCGGTCCAAACTAAAGGGGTTCGCCCCATTGACTTCGGACATCTGTAACATCCACTATGGGTGTCCGTTTTTCATGTAGTCTACGGAAATACAATCCTGGTGTCAAGAGGAAGATTTTGAAATGGTCTCGGGGATTTTTAATTCCCGAGATGAGGGTCCAGTGTCATGACACGCTTGTTAAGTTTTTTACCGGGATTCTTCCTTCGGATGGCGCAGACACATCCGGAGTCCATTTAAGGTGCCGTCAATAGTGTTGTAACCCAAGCATCAAGACGAAGTGGTCCTAGCTAGTTTCAAGCGTTGAAGCCAAATTTGAGGCGTTAGTCCCATGGGCCGTCCTTTAAGATGTGAGCAACGTTTTACGACTTTTTCATCAGACGTCCGTTCGGGGTGAATGAATAGTCGTTTTGGAGTGTTTTTCCGAGAGCATCGCAATGACACAGTTCAACCAACCTCTTTTGGGACCGAGGTATGGGCCCCATGAGACACCGTATGGGTGTAAAGCAGTGTTGAACAACGTTTTCATCGGGATTCCGTTTCCAACGAGTAAGTAGTCTATCTCACGTGTTTTTCCATGAGGATTACAACGTTATAATATGTTTGGGAGTGCAAAGACTCCTTTGAGATCTCATTAGTTGTGGAAACATGAAAGGGTGTTGGTTGGAGGTTTCTTTGATGCACTCCGACCCAACGCACAGTCGCGATGTTAGTGACACCCAGTGACGGCACGAGCATTGCAGGGTTATCAGACCAGTTCTGAGTTTACCCTCCAGTGGGGCTAGGTAGTGGGTTACCCCCTAACCTTAGGGTTTACCCTCCAACGGGGCTAGGTAGTGGGTTACCCATTGATTTTAGGGTTTACCCTCCAGTAGGTATGGGCAGTGGGTCACTCGACGACCTTTTAGGTTTTAACCTCCAGCAGGGCTATGCAATGGGTCAACCGACAACCTTTTAGGGTTTACCTTCAAGCAGGGCTGGGCAGTGGGTCACCCGATGACCTTTTAGGGTTTACCCTCCAATAGGGCTGGGTAGTGGGTTACCCGGCGACTTCATTCAAACTCAACCCTTCCAATGCAGCTAGTTAGGGGCTTTTTTTCCGTGGTTACTGGAGCAGGACTTTTGGTGGTACAATTTAGCGATGTGGAAGCTTTGACGAGTGGGACTGTTGGGCATCAGTGATGGCTACCCTTACAACTATTGAAGACTTATCCTGGGCTGATCTTGGAGATGGAGATCCCCTTACACACTCGTTCGGGTTTCTGGTTGAGCATATATATATATACACCCTATTTTTGTTCCCACTCCTTGGGTTCAGTACTCTCCTTCTAGGAGGGGTGAAGACCCACGGGGCATGCTATGTGCTTTCAGTGTCTATCTCCTCTTGGTTCGGACGATTCTACTTCCTTTCTTTTCTTGGGTTGAGCTGCACTCTCTCTATTGTACTCATACACTGTTCTTTGTTATGTCTACTGCTCACCATTTTAGTACCTCGTTTGTTACTCCCTCGAGCTTTCGGGGCATCCTACTCAGTATCTCAATACTCACTCCTTCTTGGGCATTTCCCACACTTGGTGTGCCCTTGTAGATGATAGACAGATCAATCGAGACTACGAAGGAGCTTAGAGGACACAAGATCTTGGGCTGTGTTTGGTGGTCGTAGTAGGTCTTTTAGGTGTGACTCTCACCAGATGTTTATTTTTGTTTACCTGTTGCCGGGTTGTGGCACCTTTTTGGTTAGGTGTGTGTTTTTCCCCTTTTTCTGTTCAGTATACTTTTCATCACTTTATGTTCTTTTATTTAGAGGTTGATGCATAGATGTGGTTGGGTTATAGTTGTTTGTCCTTTGGTTTCTTTTTTTACTCTGTACTTATGCATTGAGTGGGTTGTGGGTGTGTGTATAGGTACTTTGTCAAAGGCCTCCTTGAGATTGATACGCCTTCGGAACTTTTCACCCGCCCCTGGCCTATGGATTCAGGCTTGGGGTAGTGGCGGCTCGAGACCGGTAGAGTTGGGTCATGACAAAGTGGTATCATAGGTGGTTCATTCCTTGGGGAGTTGTTCGGACGTCCCTAAAAATGAATTGGTTGGGATTTAGGGCAATAGTGTTGACATGTCTCAAGAGTGGCTCTCAGGCCAAGGAGTCTAGTGATGGTATAGGTGGCCAATGTATCCATTCACCAAGACCCTGATAGCCCGCTTGTCGACTCGGCCTGCGGAGACATTTGTTGCAGGGAACGTTGGAAAATGCATCCAGTAGGATTGAGTCTTTGACTGTCCTTGTTGAGTTAGCTCCCATTTGTGATTACTATTATATATATATATATGCTCATCTGATCGCGGTAATCCTTGATAATTTTCAAGATGCAACCCCCCCCCCCTCGGACAGTAGCCATCCAGGTTACCCTCTTCATTTTGTGACGAGGACCTGGTGAGTGACGAGGCATCAATTCAGGGACCCTCACGTGATCCCCTTTTGCCTAGTGCTTCAATAGTAGCTCCTCCACCTGAGGAGCGACAGTTAGTACTGGCAGTATAGTCCAAGGTTGAGCCCAGGCTGAGTGCGCTTCGAGGCTTTCAGTATCAGTGATCGTAGATGTTCTGCGGGGACCCGGATCCCCAGGCAGCGGAGGACTAGATAGAGTTTGTGGACCAGATTTTTAGGCTAGTACAGACACTGGCGGACCAGATGGTTGCCCTAGCTACCAACCTTCTCAACAGGATGGGTGGGCATTGGTGGGGGTTGGTTACGCAGACCCACAATGAGTCGTCTCTCATGTGGGATAGCTTCCAATATCTCTTCCGGGAGGAGTACTCCCCCTCTTGTTTACGCTCCATTCGAATTCAAGAACTTCTGGAGCTAAAGTAGGGGGGATGACCGTGGCGCAGTACTCACCCCAGTTTACCGATCTGACACACTACTCGCCGGATATGATCCGTGACAGTTACTTATGAGCACGAAAGTTTGAGAAGGGTCTTCATAGGGAGATTTGTTCTAGTGTAGTACCCTTGTGCATCCCTACTTATTTTAGGGTGCAAGAGCAGGAGCTCATGACAGAGAGCTTCTTGGTTGAGGGACACCAGCTGACAGGGCCTAGCAGTGGCTGCTTCAGAGGATATTCTTCAGTGATAGGCAGGCAGCAGAGAGCATAGCCTCGGTCGAGGAAGCCCTTTCGTGAGTAGACTCAGGGGTAGGGTCGTACACTGCAGTGGTTCCATGGAGCACCAGAACAGTCAGGATAGAGACAGTACTATTTCTGTGACGGATGTGGTCATCTAGCACGGGGCTGCCCAACCAGGCATATCTAGCAGTCGTGGCAGGCAGTGGGTGCACCACAGCGGTAGAGGCAGTGCCGTAACCATGGATCCCTCAGGAGAGGACAGGGTGGTCCTCAGGCAGGTGGCACAAGCAGAGCGGTAGGACCTAAAGGTCCAAGATGGTGTTTCGAGGTCCTTCCACTGCCACCGCTGGGCGGCCCACACCACGCTTAGGGAGCTGGAGGTAGGGGCTACGAGAAGCTTCAGGATATGGGTGTTCGAGACTCCCCAACAAACAAGATGGTTTCGAGGTACGCTTTGTGTTTAGTCTACGCTTGCTTCGCTACATATAGACACAGGTTCCAGCCACTCTTTTATATCACTGCTGTTGGTACGGGAGTTGGAGATTCTAGTAGAGGCGCTGACATCTACACTTAGCCTTGAGGTTCTTATGGGAAGTGCCTCATTAGTGACCTTTATCTGTAGATAGTGCGAACTGTCGTTCGGAGGAGGGAGTTTCACATGGGACCTGCTCGTCATCACGATAGAACCATACGACGTCATCCGGGGCATGGATTGGCTTTCTATGGTTCACGCCCAGATCAACTGTCATCACAGATTGGTCAGAGGCATGTTTTTTAATGGGACGTGGTTCACCATCTTTGGGGAATGAGACCTCATGGCAGAGTAGATGGGTACTCTGAGTAGGAGACCCCGACCATTTTCACACCAGTTGGAAAGCATGGATCTCGGAACAGTGGACGATACAGGCACCCGGATCCCTACCATTGTATAGGACTACATGTACTTCTTTCTCGAGGATGTTTTGGGACTACCTCTGAGGTGAGAGATGAAGTTTTACATTGACTTGCAGTCGGGGACTTCCTCAATATCATGTGTGGCTTATCGTATGACACCCACAGAGATTTGGGAGCTACGAATTCAGTTGGAAAACCTTCATAAGAAGGGATTCATCAGGCCCAGTGTGTCCTCTTGGGTAGCTCCAGTTTTGTTTGTGAAAAAAGCAGATGGGAGTCTGCGGCTTTGTGTGGATTATCATCTCCTAAATTAGGCCATGATAAATAACAATTACCCTTTGCCGAGGATCGACAACCTCTTCGACCAGTTTAGAGGTGCGAAGTGGTTCTCCAAGATTGATCTTCGATCCAGCTATCACCAATTGTGGGTTTGTGAGGCTGACATCCCGAAGTTGGCTTTCCGTTGTCTATATGGGTATTATGAGTTTCTGGTGATGCCCTTTGGCATGAAGAATGACCCCGCCATTTTCATGGCTTTGATGAACCAGATCTTCCATCCGTACTTGGACCGGTTTGTGGTTATCTTTATTGACGACATTCTCATCTACTCTATGATGGAAGAGGAGCATGCAGAGCATTTGAGGATAGTCCTAGATTTACTTTGGGAGCACCAGCTATATGGTATGCTCTCGAAGTGTCAGTTCTGGATTCATGAGGTTCACTTTCTGGGTCATGTCATTACGGAGTAGGGATTGACCATAGATCCCGCAAATATGGAGGTAGTGTTTGCTTGGGATCCACCCAATAATGCGTCAGAGGTGTGGAGTATCCTTGGTTTGACAGTGTACTATTGGAGGTTTGGGGAAGATTTCTCCAGGATTGTTGCCCCTTTGACCACATCGACGCAGAAGGGATGACCATTCACCTGGACTGAATCTGAGGCAGAGGCATTGGCTAGAGTTTCTGCAGTACTATGATTTCGAGATATTCTACACTCCAGGGAAGGGAAACGTAGTAGAAGATGCCCTTAGCAGGAAGTTCTAGGCCCGTTTAGTGAGGGACGCTTCAGAGCAATTGGATTCCCTATGGATGACCTTGGTGGAGTAGGAGGGTACGACTTTTTTGCAGTCGATGGTGTTGACTCCTTCGCTCCTTGAGCATGTGAGAGAGTCGCAGTTGGGGGATGTCGACAGTAAGGTACTGTATGATCAGATATCCATGGGCAATGCACCCGATGGGTATTTTTAAGGAGGTAATCATGAGATCCTATTCCAGGGATAAGGTGTTGTACCAGTGGAGATCCGGGAGGAGGTGATGCGGGAGTTCCACACTTCTCCCTTGGCTATACATCCCGGTGTGGGGAAGATGTACAAAGACCTTCAGTGGCAATTTGGGTGGTCTGGCATGAAGCAGAGCGTATTTGAGTTCATTTCTCGGTGTCTTACCTGTCAGCAGGTGAAGGCAGAGCATTAGGTTTCGGTAGGGTTGTTGCATCCCCTTGATATCCCAGAGTGGAAGTGGGATGGCATATCTATGGACTTCATCATAGGGATCCCGCACATAGCGAAGGGCCACAATTCCATTTGGGTGATATTGGACTGACTCACAAAGTCGGCGCACATCATTTCAATTAGGAAGAAGAGCTCGGTGGAGAGTCTGGCGTGGCGGTACGTTCGGGAGATCATCCGCCTTCATGGAGTACCCTTGATGATCATCTCCGACCGTGACACATGGTTTACTTCGCGATTGAGGCGAGGCCTTCGGGAGGAATTCGGGACCCAGCTGTGGATGAGTACAGCTTTTTACCCCCAAACAGACAGGAAAACTGATCAAACTATCCAAGTGATGGAAGATATGCTCAGGCAGTGTGTGTTAGACTTTGGCCGGAGCTGGGAGGATCACCTGCCCTTGGTGGAGTTCACGTACAACAACAGTCACCACTATACTATCAGCATGGAACCTTTTAAGGCCCTCTACAGAAGACCCTTTAGGTCACCATTGTGCTAGACGGAGGTTGGGGAGAACTCCCTTGTGGGCCCAGAATTGGTGCAAGCGATGACAGAGAAGGTGCAGGTCATCTGTGAGCGGATGAGGACAGCTCAGAGCAGACAGAAGTCCTACACAGATCATCGTCACAGGCTTTTGGAGTTCGAGCAGGGGTACCATGTCTTTTTTAGGGTCTCCCCACGGCATGGTCCTCAAAGGTTCATTTGGGGAAGCAAGATGTCCCTGAGGTTCATTGAGCCCTTTGAGATCATGCGCAGGGTCGACAAGGTTGCCTAACGTCTTTCTATACCCCCACAGCTATAGAGGTTGCATGAAGTTTTCCATGTGTCGCAACTGATGAAATATGTGCATGACCCCATGCACGTTATTGACTGGGGAGAGCTAGAAATTGAGGATGGATCCACCTTTTCAGAGCACCCGGTGGCGATTAAGGACTAGTAGGAGTGGACACTGCGTGGATGGACCATTCCTTTGGTTCGTGTGCTGTGGCAGCACGAGAGAGAGCAGGTGAGAACCTGGGAATAGGAGAGCCATATACAGGATCAGTATCTTGAGTTTTTTTTTGTAGTTTTTTTTTCGGGGACCAAAAATTTGAAGGAGGTAATGATGTAAGAACTCAGGTTTTTGAGCCTGTAAGACTTTGAAATTTTCTTACTGCTATTCCAGAGCAGGATGTCCAAACAGCGTGTGATTCCAAGCCCCGGTGTGGCCGGAAATAAATTTTAAGTGCGTTCACACTGGACACGCCAAATAAATAGAATGACTTCTAAACAGTTTCTTGGATGGGAAAACTTCGGGCACCGTTGATTCTGGAACATGTCGTTTACCCTAGGAGGGGTGTAACCTTTGCAGGCACGACCCTTCTGTGGAAAACACCACTAGGGGCGTTTTCATAATTTGGCGACCCCAGGAGTGTACTTCTTAACTTATGAATGGAGGTTTGGATTAAAATTACGAGACCTCCATTGCACTCAAAAAATGGATTTTACCCTAGGTGCGGCTAAACCCCGACCCCGCTGAAAGTTCAGGTACGGGGCCTACGGGTGGGGGGTTTAAGTGTTTTTATATTGAAAAAAGTCCACCCCTCCACCTTCTTCCCTCGTGCTCCTCTCCCTGATGGTTTCCTCTCAACGAGGTCCACTCCTCCCCTCCACCTCTTCGGCCAGGCCTGACGACTCCATCGAATCATCGACGAAGCTATGGGCTACGCCCAGTGAGGTAGGCTCGTGCATATTCAATTTTAATTCTCGTAACCCCTTCAAATGCAATTATTTGCGTCGAAATGTTGTTTGATCATCGAGAAAAGCCCATAGTTGTGTAGGGATCGTTTTTATCTTCCCAAAAATCCTTTCATATCAAATATTTTGAGTCCTGGGGTGCCTGGGGTGACCCTGGAAAGTTTTCCAGCTGTTTCCTCTTTTTTCCGGCCGTTCCAGGGGTGGTCATGCGGTCGGCACGACGATCCGGTGAGCTCCCAGCGGTGGCGGTGGTGGCTCCCAGAGGCAGGCGGAGGAGGCTCCTAACGGCAAGCGGTGGTGGTCCCCGAGCACGATGGTCCCAGGCTGTAGCGGACCATGGGTGGAGGTCGTCGGTCGTGTGGACCGGGGGTCGTGGCGTGCGACCCTGTGGAGACCGAGACCCACCTTTGGTGGGTCTCCGCACGAACTAGCGACCGGCCATGAGGGCCGGTCAATAGTGTGGATTGCGGGTCCATAGCCGGCCCATGCGGCAAGACTGCGGGTCGGCGCTGCAGAGCAGTCCGGCCGGTGCGGGTCGGCCCAGGCCGGGTGGACCGGCCGTACCGGGACAGTCCAACCCAAAGGGGTTCGTTCCCCTGACTTCGGACACCCATAACTTCCACTACGGGTTTTTATATTGCCTTCCGTCTATGACAGTACAATCTTGGCATCGAGACGAAGATTTTTACGATGGTCTCAGGGATTTTTAATTCTCGAGGCAAGGGCCCAATGGTGCGACATTCTCGCTATGTTTTTCACCGGGATTCTTCTTTGGGATGGCACAAACACATCCGGAGTCCATTTAAGGCGCCATCAGTGGCGTTGTAACCCTGGAATTGAGATGAAGTGGTCCAGGTTGGTTTCAGGTGTTGAAGCCAGAGTTGAGGTGTAGGCCCCATGGGCCGTCATTTAAGTTGCAAGCAGCATTATATGACTTTTTCATCAGACATCCATTCGGGGAAATGAGTAGTCATTTTCGCATGTTTTTCTGAGAGCATCATGATGGAACAGTTCGCCTGACCTATTTCGTGACTGAGGTGTTGGCCCCACGAAACTTCGTGTGGGTGTAAAGTGGTGTTGAACAACTTTTTTGTTGGGAGTCCGTTTCCAGCGAGTAAGTAGTCTATCTCGTCTGTTTTTCTGTGAGGATTAAAATGGTGTAATATATTTGGGCGTGCGAAGCCCCTTTTGAGATCTCATTAAATGTGGAAACATGAAAGGGCATTAGTCAGAGGTTTCTTTGATGCACTCTGACCCAACACACGGTCGCGATGTTAGCGACACCCAATGATGGCGCGGGCAGCGCGGGGTTATCAGACCAGTTCCGGGTTTACCCTCTAGCGGGGATGGGTAGTGGGTTACACATTGACCTTAGGGTTTACTCTCCAGTGGGGCTGGGCAGTGGGTTACACATTGATTTTAGGGTTTACCCTCTAGTGGGGCTAGGTAGTGGGTCACCCGATGACCTTTTAGGGTTTACTCTCCAGCAGGGCTGGGCAGTGGTTCACCCGACGACCTTTTAGGGTTTACCCTCTAGCAATGTTGGGCAGTGGGTTACCCGAAGACTTCTTTCAGACTCAGCCGTTCCAATGAGGCTAGTCATTGGATTTTTTCCATGGTTACCGGAGCGGGACTTTTGGTGGTACGGTTTAACGATGTGGCAGTTTTGATGGGCGGGACTATTGAGCCTCAGTGATGGCTACCCTTATAACTTTTGGTGACTTAACCAGTGATGAACATGGAGATGGAGATACCATTACACACTCGTTCGGGTTTCTTGTTGAGCATATATATATACACCATATTTTTGTTCCCACTCCTTGGGTTCAGTACTCTACTTCTAGGAGGGGGGAAGACACACGTGGTATACCACGTGCTTTCTATGTCTAGCTACTCTTGGTTGGGATGAGTCTACTTCCTTTATTTTGTTGGGTTGAGCCACACTATCTCTATTGTACTCATACACGGTTCTTTGTTCTTTCGAATGATCACCGTTTTAGTACCTCCTTTGTTTCTCTCTTGAGCTTTCGGGTTATCCTACAGAGTATCTCTATACTCACCCCTACTTGGGCTTTTCCCGCACTCGGTGTGCCCTTGCAGATGATGGATAGGTCGATCGAGACTACAGAAGAGCGTAGAGGAAATAGGAGCTTGGGCTACATTCGGTGGTCGTAGTAGGTCTTTCAGGTGTGAGACTCACCAGCTGTTTACTTTCGTTTACCTGTCGCCGGGTTGTGGCACCTTTCTATTTGGGTGTGTGTTTTTCCCCTTTTTCGGTTCAGTCTACTTTTTAGCACTTTATTTTATTTTATTTAGAGGTTGATGCATGACTGTGGTTGGGTTATAGTTGTTTTTCCTTTGGTTTCTTTTTGTTTTACTCTACATTTCTGCATTGAGTGGGTTGTGTGTGTTTGTACAGGTACTTAGGCAAAGGCCTCCCTGAGATTGTTACCCCTTTGATGCTTGTTTCCAGCCCCTGGCTTATGGAGGTGAGCTTGGGGTAGTTGCGGATCGATACTAGTAGGTTCATTTCATGACATTCTATGCTAGTCCCTCGTGCCTACAAGCCTGAAACCGCACATCCCACTAATGATTTTCCGGTCCTCGCAGCATGTATGTCGCCATCTTAACCCTCCGCCTTGGAGGTGTCTCGAGCTACTCGAAGATCATCTTCATGCTCTCTATCTATCTCTCAGCCACCTGAAAACCACCCTCACCATGAAAAACCAGTAGGTGATGCGACTAGATCCCCCGCGTCAGATCTTCTATAGATGGATCTGTACCCTGCGTGCCTCTGTCGATCCCCTACAGGACACGCACTAGGCTAGCTCGGAGCTGCTCGTCGAGCCATGGTCCAAACTCTACCAAACCTGGCTACTGTCCTGCCTACACTAGATCCTAAACATGATCCTATCCCTGAGCCTGTACCAGTGGCTCCTGCCCTGCCTGCACTGGATCCTGAACCAAATCATGTTCCTGCAGTACTGTGTAATAACCCACCTGACGCACCACCTAGACGTCTAAGAGGAACCCGCAGAATACCATAAATGGTCAGACAACCCACATACATAACAATTTATACATATATAATGAACATAAGGAAAGTAGTAAAAGGCAGTGCATAACTACTACCATTACTCTCCCCCATCGCAACCATGCCCCACAGCATCCCAGCCTCGTGGCCTCCTTACCCGCCCTTAACAGAGTCAAGTATCAAAAGCACCCCAGGCCATGCCCATCCTGACAACCAACATTGCCTCAAACTGACGACCTAGTCACCCAATCCTGGTGATCAAAATCACCTCAACCAATAGTACATGCATGCTCATACAAGATCCAGACCTAAATACCTTATCACATGCAATTCTACAAAAATATAAAGCATGGAATACACATTACAACAAACAAGCAATTATATCAAGAATTTCACCTATTCACATTTCAACGCATACAAATCATGGAAATTTAATATTCCTCACATGGAATTATCACTTCACAAAGCATACGTGCATTTATGAAATTGAAGTACCCTACAATGTGCCTATCAAAATCCAGACAAACAAGCCTTGCCATACCGGGCCAAGGTCCAATTCTCCCTTACCGCACCAGGTCAAGGGTGACATATCACAATCAATAACATCACATGCCAAGTGATCCGCTGAGGTGGAAATCATATAAACTGTAATCGGAGCAAAAAGAAATCGAAAAATACCACCCATGGCAACTTGTTCTGTCCCTCGTTTCTTGGGCTGCAGGCACCCAAGCACAAGCTAGAAACCTAGTTCCAGTAACAAACTATCTCCAAAATACCATATCCCTATTAGTAAAACTAGCAAAAATAAAAGAGAAGCCTCATTATCATTAGAATCCAGTAAAATGCTGGTACTAAATCCCTATCAAGAACTCCTCTGATACTACTTTGTAACGACCCGGACCTGAACAGCAACCCGAACAGTGCTAAACGGGTTAGGTGGTACTACCTTTGGTGCACCTCCCTTAACGTCAAAGGATACCGACTAGTAGTGAGGGCCTTATAGGCATAGTGGAGAGGCTATACCCTCTCGAAGGATAATAATAATGGTACTGGTCTGAGTATAATAATAAAGATGCAGCGAAATAAATGTGTCAGCAGGCTTGAACTAGATCCGTAGAGCAAAATCACATTAAATATCAATAAACAGCCAAAGTAATAAATATAAACAACAATAGTGGAAATAAACACAACGACATGCTGATCACTTGTAACTACTACAGAACAATAAAACATGCATCCAAAGTATGTCAAACATATCTAAATATAAAGAGGACCAATGGCTAACCAACTGTAACTACAAACAAGCATGCTGATACAGGAAAGTACACAAAACATAGTAAACTTTATCTAGGTAGGACCTCAAGGTCCATACCATCTCTATGCAATAGCTAATGTAGCCCGAATCCTAAATTTGGCCTCTTTTCTACACATAAATCCATACAGTCTTCACACGTCTTGAAGGGCCTGTGCAGGGTGTGAGACGAATCTTAGTAGGATACCACCGAACGGTGTGTACCTAATATAAGTGTTTAAGTGGGTATGCATTTATAAGGAAAGTAGTAAACAGAACGATATACAAATAACACAAACTCCACTGGTGCTCAGCAGCCACCATGGAGTGTCACCTGCTTCGACCAATGCTAGAATCTCTGTCATGTAACTCAGCACCATTTTTCCTCGAACACCTTGTGTCTCAAGTACCGACGTCCCGAAGGCACACCCGAGAAATTGTAACCTGGAGGAACAGTGATGCATGTCCTCAATATGTAACCGGAGGGACAATGATGTCTACCCTCAAAATAAGTAGTCGGAGGGACAGTGATGTCTACTGTCAAAATAAAGTATCCAGAGGTATAGCGATATCTACCCTCAAATAACAGCGAGCTTATGCCCCCATCCCAATAGCCTCAGTGCTATCCCCTGAAGGCCACTCACCTTCCACATGGATTCCTACGAAAAGCACCCCAAAACCAATAGTACGTATGCTACAACTAACGGGGGCCTCTTCCCACACGAGTGGTCAAAACCACCTCATCATGAAGTCTCTCTATGTGCAAATGACTCGAAGTTTCAGAGTGAGTAGTAATCACCAAAGTAGTACCCAAGAAACAACATCTCTGACACCTCATGTCCCCACAACCATCCCTCTCAAGTCTGATGGTCTCACCATCCCTATAACCCATGCCGTGCCCAAACTGACAGTTATCCTGCCTCAAACTGACGCCCATGACACCCAATACCATGGTCAGAACCAACCAACATAACCCAAGCCATGCCCAACCTGTGATCAACATCACTCAACAATACCCAGGACATGCCTAGCACAAACCGAAGGTTCCAACATATGGAATATCACACATCACATATATAATCACAATGGAAAACTTTAAACAGGATAGACAACGAAATAGTTGAATTACACTAGCAAGGTGATGTCCCATACCAGCACTGAGGTCTTGAGTGCCTCTAACAATTCATATCAGGCTTAATAAACTAAACTTATCAGATAAAACATCACAGTTCAATCATAACCATTTTGGCTTCCCCTAGACAAAATGCTCCAATTGAGCAACGACCCCTCACCCGACCATGATAAAAAAAAATAGGTAAAGGGAATACCCAAAGGAATCCCATGGGTATAATGAACAATTTAATATGAAATATTAGATAAAACTAGGTCCCACTCAAAATACCAAAAAACGCGTTGAAGGCCGTGCCACCCAAATGACCACTAAAATGCAAAAAGAGGTATGCACCACCTACTTGAGACTCATACGATGATACTACTCTGATAAAATCCTCTAATTAGGTCTAAAACATGGTATATCTATAAAAGAATCAAAACCTCTCAAAACCCAATAACTCATTCTAAAAAAAAATCAAGAAGAACTTCTCAAGTGGAATCAAGGCCTTACTGAGGGGGTTCCAATAGATCAACTGGTGTTCGAATCGGGTCTTGGACGAAGAAACAGAAGGGAATTAAAGTCTAGGCTGGCGCTCCCTGCTCAAACTGGTTGAGGGTTTGATTTTCTACCTCAATATGAGGATACTACATGTTTTAGCGGAAAAAAAGAAACTATACGGTGTGTACTTTAGGACTACACATCATGTATCGTTTTATTGTTCATAAGATGACTGATATTTCACTGACGTACTTTCTATAACCTTTCGACATGATTACATGAAGTGTACTAGTTAGCACATGGAAAGTACTCAGTCTCTCCCTCACCAACTTACCCACACGCCATGTATATCCCTCATATACGGGTAGCCTACACGACATGTCCAAGGAGGAAATGGCGTGTACTTGGTTAAATGATCCTACCCAACCAACCGGCCTACACACCATGTATGGCCTCCACACAGTCATGGGTACACAACATGTCAAGTAACACTACACGCCATGTAGTAGGAAATTCTTACGCGGTCACCACATGACATGTACTCAGTGATCACACGGCTAGTACGTACCTAACCCATATAGGGCATGTACTTCATAGTACCTGGCGAGTAGTCTAGAAATTTCCAGAAACTACCAAATTTCTCTAGTTTCCTCAGGGACAAGTCAAAATTCAAACTGGGTCGGGATTCTGACCCGTTCTAAAAACTCGGGTTCTTACAGATGGGGTGGGTTAGCTATAGGAACCCACTATTTGGGAGGGGATGTTTTATGCGGATCTTGATGTCATTGATAATACTACTTAGTTTTGTTCCAGTCCATTCCACTTTTTTACTCTATTTGGGTGTCCATTTTTGTTCAACCTCTATTTCATTTTTCATTTTGTATCATTATTTATACATATATATGTATATGGGAAATATAATTTGGATTCACTACTTGTTGAATTTTTTATTTCACTATTTTATTAATTTAACCATGTCTTTCTACTCTACTCCTTAATATTTATTGATCCACCTGTCCTACCACCATCTACCCTCCAACATCTAATGTCTCAAAATATGTCTTATGTCGAGCATCATCATGAGAAGATTTCACTTGCGATCTATGCTCAGCATGGGTCTCCACCATGATTAGAAGAGATGTATTATTCCCCCCCCCACAAGATTCGCGATCGATATGTTGCTGAGGTGGTTCATCTCGAAAGGTTTCCATGTGATATTGGTGACACAACCACCAGCTCTTGTACGAGAAAATAGAATTATGAGTAGATGG
This sequence comes from Viscum album, assembly GCA_963277665.1. Taxonomy (NCBI): domain Eukaryota; kingdom Viridiplantae; phylum Streptophyta; class Magnoliopsida; order Santalales; family Viscaceae; genus Viscum; species Viscum album. Next base: position 1,262,727,552 of record OY728131.1, on the reverse strand, counting down.
GTTGCCCTAAATGATAACTTTATACATCTATCTAGTATATGGTGATGTTGTTATAACGTTTTAGGATGCAACATATATTTTATTTATTTTTATTTTTGTTATATCTTCCTAGTTTTTCTTTTTTTAGCATATTATATCAATCAATCAAATATAAATTCATTTTAATCCATTAATACATTTATCTGAGTTGATTTATCTTGGTTTTTTATGATCACACTACCCATTTTTTTGCTTCCATATTTTTTAAACCCTGTGGACTAATGTTTAATCTAGTGGAGGTATTTTTAAAAAAAATTTATATAAGTATCCAAATTATAATCATCATCCAACAAATTTCCTTATGGAATGATATCCAATATACAGAGCACTCAATTAACTGACTTAATTTTAAATTTCCATTTCATTTTTTTCTATTCTCCATTTGACAAATTACCCATAATTCTTTCATGAATTGTGCATACACTGTATAATTTTATGTTTGGGGGGTTCTTTATTTTGTTTTATTATTGATACACTTTGATTATTGCCAATTTTTACTTATCTAGGAGGTGTTTTTCATTTAAATCATTATTTAAACATAAAATATTTTTAAAAACATTTAAATAAAAGACAAGGTTTGATTTTGGATTATTGGAAATAAATTTTAGTCATGCTTAAAATATTTATCCTTATTGTTGAGTTTATTACTTTAACTCTAATTCTAGATTCCTGATATTGATTTTGAATGAAATATTTCCTAGATTCTATGCCTTGAGTGACTGCTAGTTATTTTATGCTAATATTACTGAGATGATTCTATACCTACACATTCATATTCTTTTCTGTGAATATTTCTTGAGACATAACAAGGTAATGTAAACCTTTAATAACATGCATTGAGATCTTATTGAGGATATGATTAAATAATGAAATTTTGGAAATGATTGAGGAAATATTTGTGTGACATTTTACCTAAGACACACCAGTAAATATTTCATTCTTTAGACTATAGTATCTGTGAATTACTTTATTTGGATGGATCTTTTTCAAGATGATCATCCTTTCCTAACCTACTCTGGGTATGATGCATGTTTATCATTTTAATAAGTTTGGGGGAATTTTCACTACTGATGTTTCATTGAGGATATTTATAGTGACAATTTAAAAGATTGATATTATGTGGTCTAGGATTACTTTTTTAATTTTCAACACTTACCCAGTTGCTTTGGAAAAAAATTAAAATATATATATTGGGTTGTGTGTTAGTAAGGTCAAAAATAATCATTAACAAAATAAGAAATCATATGATGAATCATATGTGGTTAGGTGTTGTATGTGGGACCTGGCCTAGACATGAATTGAAAAAAATAAAAAAAAAGAAGAAAAAAGAAGGGGGAAGGGAACATTATTTATACTTACTTGATATACTCATGGACCCAGATTGTGATGTTGGATCTTGGGCACATTTTTAATAGGAGGAGTCACATCATTTCACCATTCACGAATTTCATTCATTTCACTTAATAGTTGACCCTGTTTTTGAGATTTATTGTTAATTTCCACCCACCTACCCTCTGCCTAAGAGACATTTGAACCATATTGTTGAAGCCCCCATGATTGAATTTTTATTTCTATTTATGAAGTGGATATGTTAAAACCAACTCAAGAATATAGTTAAGAACTCGTATTTAGGGTATGATAATAATTTGAGTTATATTTTACCTTGAGTGTTGAGATAAAATTTATAATGAGGTAAATTGAAAAATGGGTATATCATTTATGGAATAGTTATGTAAGTGTAATTAATGGAAGAAAGAATCCATGTAAAGAACTAGTCTATGAGGCATGACTGATTTTCTCTACAAGATTGATTCTCGAAGACTAACTTTTTCTACTAACACATATTTTTATTTTCATTATTATAATGAATATTTACTATTTTCAAAAAATGTTTCACATGAAATCTATGTTGAGATGATTTTCTACTGGGGACAAGAGATTGTTCATGTGTGGGGCAATTTTATAAGATGAATTTATATATACATATTGGATACATTTTTCTAAGTATTATTCATGTATTATTCAATAATCCACGAGGTATTGGTTTGTATTTGTAGGAATTATGAATTTTGTACATAAAGGAATAAATTAAGAAAATTCCAAAAAAAATGAATTAGAATTCATGTACAACATAAATCACATGTATTCCTCATCAAAACATGCACATATATCTATAGACCAACCTGTGCATATTTTACATGACATGAGTCTCCTACATAACATATAAATACATTACACATCATGCAGGTCTTAAAATCAGAATCCTATTGAATGTGAATCAAATACATGATGTGAATATTGTACACGATGTGAAATGTTTGAGAGAAAACCCATTAAAATATAAAATCTGATTTTCTAGAGTAGATTTTGGATCTCAGACACAAAATATGTGACATAATTATATGATGTGAATATGTTTTCACAAATCTAATGAAATCTAATACACGTCATGAAGGATTTACACATCCTATATTTTTCAACACTATATAATTACCAATGCTTCCACTGCACTCTATAGTTTTCCAGACCTATGTTTTCATTCATTTTTATTTCTTTTCATTCATTATTTTCAATCCAACTCAGTTTTAGTTCATTAAATTCATTGTTTTTTAAATACAATTTTGTTTTTAATCATTATTAATTTTTCCTTCAGCAGTTATGCTTCCTATTTCATTTCAATGCTCTCATTCAATACTAATTATTGTTATTCTTAAACATTTGTCGTTACTTTGCTAATTATTTATTTTGGGTAAGTTTTTTATTGGATTGAAATTGTTTTTGGATTGAATAATATTGATTTTTTTTATTTTGGATTTCCTATTTTTGAATCATTTCTTGATTATTCATAGAATGTCATATATTTATTTTCTTTTGGTCAATATCATAATGAGTGGCTAATTAGATTAGGGTTATTGGTTGAGAGTATGGGTTCACTTAATAATAATGAATCTATAAATCAAAGCATTGTAACCCTGTGACTATTAATTTTGTTAAAAACAATTTATTTATCACATTCTCCTGCACAGCCTTGGGCATGGGAGGTTCAACTGAACAAACTTGGCCGAATTAGAGTTGAGTAGTCTATGACAATTAGAATATGAATATTTCTACATAGAAGATAAGTGTAATGCATATAGGTTGTTAGATATACATGGACCAATGGACAGTTTTAGTCTATGTATTTTCAATTAGTTTGACCAAAACCAATTGGTGACTCTTACACCGCTTTTAAGCCTATTCCATAGGTCAACACCAAGTTAGATTTAAAATTATCATTTGAAAAGATCCCTTAAATTTATCCTGATATATTCTTAGTGATTTGTTTTAAATCAAAGCTACCTAGTTTTAGAAAAAATCTAATCATGAAGATTGAATGTGAGGAAACATTCAATGGGATTTTTTGAAAGGTTTCTTGATTACCAATGATCCCTATTGGTTAGACCATGTATTGCCGCTTTACTATGTCCTAGTAGTAAGTTTAGTATGGGACTATAAATTTCTAATCTGATCCATGTCCATGTGAATTCAATGATTTGTGCAGGAACATCAAAAATTACCCCCCCCCCCATTTTCTCTAGATGGATTATTATCATCTTATTATATTATTTTCATAGTCGTATAACCATTTATCTATATGGTGTGAATATCACATTTTATAATATTCATATTGGATGATGTTCCCCTAGAATGAATGATATTCTATTGAAATAGGGAAATGTATTAGCACTTCTTATGATGTTATTCCAATATGAATTATTATTGATGAGTTTAATGTGTATTGTTTGACCATCCACATATTTTTTGGATGAGTTGTGGTCATATTACCCCATTTATTGACATAGGGAAATATATTGTCATTCTTGATGATTATCAAATACCAACATAGGTTGATTATGTATTGATATTTTTTATTCTTTATTATATGAATATCCATGTTCTATTCAATGAGATAATTCTATAGGAATACTATGAAAGGTCTTGAAGAATTCAATTGTGAATCAATTAGACTTTATCACATGATAGATTGGGAAATAAATTATATATTTCCATGTGGTATCGATAACTCTCATGATACAAAACAACATTAGGTACTTGGAGTATGCATGACCAATTCAGTAATATTTTTTTACTCCAGTCTCGATGATAAGTTAATGTCTCGACATAAGGCCTTAATATCTTGTTTTTTATAACGGGAATTATTAATTCTATTAGGTTGAGATTTTTATTATTAGTATTTGTCTTTTCATCTATTTTTATTAATATACTATAATACTTGTTTAATGTTTATTATGTATTCCTATTATTTTCATATTACATGCATAATATTTATGTCATGTTTTTACCATGATTTCCTTAGTTTTTTGTTTCCTATACTGAGCATTTGAGCTCATTCTTTCTTATATTTTCACTAACCCATGTTACTAAGAAATGTATAACATGTTACATGTTTTGATATATAGCACAGTAGAAATAATTTATGGGATAAATTTAAGATTCATTATAGACTAAGTATTTTTATATATAGTGGAAAATTAACGTATTCTTGATACGAAGAACATGGGTTTTGTTATTTTATTTTTGATAAAAATTTAGTAAATCTATAAACATAAAATATTCCTTAGTATACAAGGTATTTTGTAATCATTATTGAATTTGAAATTACATATGTTTATATCCTCGACTTTACAGATGAAATCATTTTGAGTATGTACAATATTTTTTTATAGACCAGGATCCAACAATATGGTTTTGGGGTGTCATAGTTAGTATCAAATGTAAGGTGTACATTGGTTTTTAGATTATGATATTTTTTAAGGATATTTTTTGTATTTATATTTTATGTTCTATCTTAATTTCAAAGGTATATAAAATTAATTTAAATTGTATATGATTTAATTCTAAGGAAATAATAAAAGTTTTAATTGGGGATTAGGATGACATAAGACAAGTGAAAAACATAGTAATAAGATTATGTAATGGATAACATCATGTTGATTTGATAAAAAAAATATTATGAGGTTTTTCTTATAAACACATCCACATATATATATTTGAATGTGGATGTGTCTTTGGAACATATGCTCATAGGATAAATCCCCCCAAGAAAGGTTTTCGATAATTGACTCAATTGTCACTTTGATGCATGATTAATGAGAATAATAACACACTCCAAGATTGATACTTCCAAGGGATATTATTTTTTTAATAACATAATCTCTTTAAAAATTTTGAATGATTTAATAATTATTTTAACTAATTATGTTAGAGAAACTAATATAAAAACAACCCTGGAAAACCTAGGATTGAACAAAGAGTCTCATAGGTTAGTCAAAATATACCTCATATTAAAAAAATATTTCATAATGGAATACATTTTCATATTGATGTTTTCAAATTTTTATTTCAGATATTGTCATAAAATATTTCATTAAAATATTTTGTTCAAACTGGATTGTGAAGTTAAAGATGAGAAATTTAAGTATCTAGAAACAGCTATGTCTTATAACTAAATAAGGGAGAATATGAAAATGGTTAAGAATTTCATTATATGCCTATTATGATGGAAATGGTGAGTTTCCTAGTATTACCTATGGTAGTGTAAATGAAATCATAATATAAATAAATTATTGATACCTTAAGCTATTTTTATTATTAGGGTTATGTTTATCAATTACATTTTGGAATATTCTAACTATTAATAAGGATTATATGAATCATCTAACAAGAATTCTTGAATAGTGTTTCATTAATGGTTTCATATCATATATAAATTCGAATCAATATCCCTGAGAAATGATTTCATGGAAAGTTTATATTTTTTTAGATACCTATTAATGAACAACTCTTTTAGAGATGGATAAGTTTTAGGTTTCATATATGTATTATGTTGAGATAATAAAGGATAGAGTGATTTTGAAAATTCAAGTTATGTAGAATCAATATCCTTGGAATTGATGGTAATTTGTGATGTACTTTTTAATTTTTATCAAATGATTTGGATTATTATATAAACTAACTAGTGTGTTTCCTCATAAACAATTGGTGAATACCATTTCAGACTTAAAGATAGATTTAATTTTTTAATGGATATATAACTTCACTATGGTTTATTTACTTAGAGAATAAAATTTATTTAGTAAAGGCATGTTATTGAGTGTATATAATGAGGGTATATACATTCTTAGGTATATTTTTATAGGAATGAAAAATTTTGTTTGAGGAAGGACAATTTTGATTTTGGGAGAAAAAAATTCAATTAATATTGGGATTAGAATATTTAAAAAGTGTTCATGGTAGTTTGGGATCTCTATTTAAAGTATTAGGTTAATAATTATAAGATAAACCAACTCAAAGTAACTTAGGTCGAACCAAAAATTATAAATGTTACCTTATGGTGGAATACTTTAAATCCATAAAATAAAATATTATGATATTCTTTCAAAAGAAATCACCCATCAATTCTTCGATTATATAAATCATTTGGTCATGTCCTTGTCGGGTTCCCATAGATTATCTTATGTATGGTGTGGAGGATATAGTAAAACCTAATATGATTAAGTGTATATATTGAATCTAAGATTTATTATACCAATTATTGGGTGAGTCTAATAGGAATAGGCACCCAGAGTAATAAATTTCGGATAATTTAATGGATGTTTATTGAATGTTGTTATGTGTTCAACTATCTAAAAGTTATATATGGTATAATTGAAATGATTATACCTTTAAATTATTATTCAATGATATAAACACTAAATTTTAATCAATTTAGAGTAAATTATATATATTATCTCACTAATAAATAAGATATAATGGGAAAATAATTTTAGTGGTAACATATTCAATAAATTTACATATTGAATATTTATGTAAAATATGATAATTTGGGAAAAACTATTTCCAATATAAAACATGATGGATCTAGACTAAAAAATATTCTATGAATGAGACCTATTATGGATTATATTTATAACCATATCAATTTAAGGAGTATTGGAGATCTCCTAGAAAAAAATATTACCATAAATAAGTGAATATTATATAAATCCATTTTTTTTATTCTGGTTAATGGTTAATAAAATATGTTTCCAAATAATTTTTTTTAATAAATGTATATTCACCCAAAATAGAAAGTAATTTTTTATTGAAGATGTAGATATATGAAATTTAATTAGATATTGGGTTTCCATGCATGAAGTGGGATCATATTATTTTAATCAAACTTGTCCAATAGTTTATGATTTAGAATATTATAGTTATGTTATAACAATTTATTAAAAATTTACTTATGTTTCTTATCCAAGTAAGAAAGGATATTCATTCCTTATTAAGAATAAAAGTTATTTCATATTCATGAAAGAAATGGTTTATATAATTTTACATATAACTAATGGTTTTTATATTCTAAACATGGATAATCGAGTTTATAATATTTAAATTAAGAATGATATAATTAATTTTTCTAACACCACATACTTTTATAATGGTTTCCTATATCATATAAATGAGAAATTCATATATATAATCTATAATGAAGGTCCATTGGAATAATTTTATTATCATTTATTCAGTTAATGGGTAAAATGTTAGAGTTAGTTCCCTAGAACCAACAAACATTGATCTTTATATTACTAGAATATAGATAAAATATATTATCACATAAGGAATGTTTTTCTATATAACATTAATTTGATATTCTCATTGGAATATACATCTTATTAATATGTTATTATTATTATAATCTATAATGGGAACATCGAGATTCTATTATTTTTTCACAAATATATCATATAGTATAGACAACATCAGTACTATAGGGCACAAATGATGTGTAACTATCATGTATTGATTGATCATAATATATTGGGACTTATTCTCATTATGTTCACACTTAGTGATATCCAATAAATATTTTTGTAAGGGTAGATCCACCAATAGTAATTCCACATGACATTTGTTATATTATATTTTCTTATCAACATACAAGTGTATTGGTCATTAAATTAGTTATTATTATTAATATCCATAATGAATTATATACATTTATTTTTAAATAAAAACATGATAAGATATTCTCGCATTGAGGTATCATAGGTTTGGTGCATCATAAATAAAATTTTATTAATTAAATGTGTAATGAAAATATATTTCCCTAAAATATTAATTTAAGAAGATAAATTTGTCCCTCTGATTGAAATGGAATAGTTTAATTAATTAAATTAGAATTTTAGTTTCTAAACGTGATCGTTTTCAACATTCAAAGAATATTAAATCGATCATATAAGGTGATAAAAAAATTATGAATACTTATTTTTGAATTATTGGAATACATAGTAGCATTCATAGAAACGTTGTTGTGCTTTTAACATTAACTTAATTCTATACGGTGTATTGGCATGTTGATAGAATTTGATCTTGAACATTAGATAAGTTCACATATTACCATTGATAAAGGGGACTAGATGAATATACACAAAGCATATCTAGAATTTCATTAAATTCTATTTAATTAAATAATAATTAATTAATTTACTCTGAACATTATAATAGTATTTATTCCAATAAATTATGATGTTATAAATTAAATCATGAGATTTATGTGAATTGAACTTTATCTATTGATTATTTTTTTTAAATGTAATAACTAAATAAACATTTATTTACAAGGTTTGTGAATAGATTAATATGAATATTTATTCATTTACTTGAATATTAAACAAAATTGTTTTTATGTTTATTAAATATATTGTTTAAATTTTTTAGAACAAATATATTTTATTTTTCATGGTTTAATAAATTCATTTGGGTGATTTGGTTCAATTTTAATGACCTGGTGGAAATGATATAATTTTCAATAACATTTAAATAAATAAATAAATATTTTTTAATAAGTGATATTTGAATAAACACATATAATTTGATATAATAAATTATGTTAATTGTTTTATATGGGTTATAACATAGAATAAATAATCAGATAAGGGTCATTAAAAAATTATAATAATTTTACCGTAAATATAGAATAAAATCTATATCATTTTTTATGTAGTTTTGTTAATAACATGGAGATACATACTCAAGAATTACCACTTTCCATTTACTGATTAGATTTCCTTATTCTATCCCTGTAGAATACAAATAGTAATAGATTCATTATTGTGATTAGTAGTGAACAATGTGACACGCTGTATTACTCTATACTAGCTCATGGAATATCAAGAAAATTGTCTAGATATTCATGGAGCATTTTTGAATAAATATTTAGTAATCATTTCATAGATACACCACTAAAACAATAATATAATAAAAATCACATCTTTTCCAACCCATGATCACTCAATAGTGTTTCGACTGGTGATAATATATAACATGTGGTGCACCTTTCCATATGTAAGAGACTTAATACTAGAAGAAATGGTCTAAAGTATTTACTTGGGGAAACTATACCCTTATATCCTAGTAAAAACATATTGAAGATATTATACGACATCCATAGAAAAACCAAAGTATGAAAATACCCAATGGACAAGAATTATTCTATAAAAATTTAATTTGGAACCATATAATCACATATCCCAACTGATATCCCACCAATTTGATCACATATATTAATTAAAAAAGTAATATTTATTCAAGGAGCCTCTATTATTATACCCAAGCCTCATCACATAAAAATATCTAAATACCTATTCAGTTGTTATGTGCAATCATAAAACATTTTAACTCTTCCATACCGAAACCTATGAACAATGAGGTCTACTCAAGTTACAATGTTCATGGGCCACCCGGGTAGGGTGTAAGTAAAACTCATTAGTCCACTACCAACCACTTCCCTAACATAACCTATAAGTCAATTTATGAACATGTGATATGGATAAAATAAATAAATAAAAGGTGGAAGAATAATAAAATAACTATCATTGATCCTATGGTTTCATAGTCACACCCATGATAAACTATATCAGATTTTGGCCAGTGTCATATGTATCTAAGCATAATGCATTATCCCTTATGGGTAATGATGTCCCACCCTAGAATCATTATAATGAAATACATCGAAAGGACCCATGTCCTATACAGAATTTTACATGAATCCATCCACCTTGGGATTCACATCCACTACAAGGAACCATCATATATCCATCCACATGGGGGTCACATCCATCATCTAAAACAAGAGTAAAAACATAAGGGGTGTACCACAAAGAAATAGGAAAATACTACCACTTATGGAAATAGATCCTATACCAAAAAATTTTTCCCAACAGTTTATAAAACCCATTGGGAAAAAGAACCTATACCAACGGCTTACTAGAACCGTTGGCATAGGCTATTTTATGGTGGGTTTTACCAACAGTTTATGAAAACCATTGGGAAAGAGATGTGTTACCCATGGTTTTTATTAAACGTTGGGAAATATTAGACCCAAATTAGGGCTCCCTCCCTCGAGACATTTCATCCCCGTGCGCTCCTCCCCTCCCCGACCTCGACCTCCTCCCGGCCTCGGCCTCCACCTCCCGGCCTCCACCCCCCGGCCTCCACCTCCCGGCCTCCGCCTCTGCCTCCTGGCCCCCTCCCTCTCCTCTGGCGACGTTCCCCTTCCCCTCTCAGCTCCTTCTCTGAATATGAAGTCCCCCTCCCCTCTCGGCTCCCAGTGACGTTCCCCCCTACCCTCTCGTCTCCCTCTCTTGAATAAATCTGATCTCAATCTCCTCCTCCGACATCCCCCGGCCCCCTCTCCAGTCGTGAGAGAGACCCCCATGGCCTAACACCCCACGAGACGTTCCCCGCTCTCAGCTCCCTCTCCTCCCACCTGGGAAATAATATTGTTGGGGATGCCCCCTTCCCCCCAAGAGCTAGATTAGCTACAGTGGAGTCGAATCTGGGTGGCTTTCAGCTTTATCTAATTGGGAGTTCTCAGCCTTGGCTCTGGGGAGCTTCTTCTTCTATTGGTACTATTGTAATGGGTGCGATTTCTACTTTTTCCCTACATTTTTGGTATCTACATTTTTTCCGCTATAAAACAATGAATTTGTTGTTGTTTTAGTGTTTTTTAATCCACAAAGATCATTTATGTTATATCTGCAATGATCATTATAGGCCACAATCGGTATCCCTGAAGATGGGATAATTTTTACAGAGCTCCTAGATGCTACAGAAACTCAACAGTGTTCCTTGTGGGAGAGAACCCTCTAAACTCAACAAGGATGCTATGTATAGATGCCTCACATGTCATGGAGATGGCCGGGTGCTGTTTATGGGTATGTCTCCATGACTCCCATCTTACCTTCATTTATGTTTGAGAGATTTTATACAATGGAATGGAACTTAATTGAATATTTGAGTTATGGTGAAATGAAATGGTTTTATTATACTCAGTGCTTGATCGAGCATCAATTTACCAGCTCGACCTCGAGATTGATCGAGATACTAAATTAGGCAAGACTTGTTTTGATTAAGATATTTTATCATAATTTTAATTACAAGATCTTTCTTGAATTAGAGCTCGATCTTGAAATTAAATACACATATATTGAATAAAAATAACATGTCAAAATATTAGATGTTCGACTATCCTTTGCGACCGACTTGATTGTGTTATTATAACACTGAATTCAGATTCACTATTCGCAGCTTGATCTTGAAAAACTCCGAACCAAATTCAAGTATTTGTCGAGCGAGTCCAATTAGCTTGCGATCACTCAAGGTTGATTACAACCCTAATTTAGAGGGTCAAAGAAATAGGAAGTTGGATGACTTGAGATTTCATTATCTATCATTTAATTCCCTCATTAAAAAAACTTCCAGACAACTATTTTATCAAATAAATTATTCTATGTCATTATTTTCTATCCATTTTAATCATTCACTCCATTTGTTACAGAATTTTATGGAACTAGCAAAACCAAAAACATAGAACCTCAGATAAGGCCCTCTAATTCCTTAAATACTGCCTATCCTATTAGAATTGTTTTTAATTTTGGTTTGGGATTTTTTGATGTTTGACTGCTTAAATATATGCATGGTTTTGTAGTAAATCTCATATTGTGGTGCAACGCGGCGGGGTTCTAGTAGGGTTATGTGCACAATATTCAACTCAACTAATGTAGCATAGGTGCATAGCCAATGGATAAGTGTACTAGTATGGTGTTTCCAACAACAAGCTATATAAAGAACATAATGAAAAATTAAGAGATTATTTAATGTAACGGTTTCCCCCTTTCTTGCAGGAACATGATTTGACCCATGGGGTGGTGTGGTTCTTATATGGAATTATTTCCCCCTTGAGGGAGGCGATGGCCGGAATGTTGCCCCGCCTCTTCCCACTCCCTTCACTCCTGGTCGGAAGATACTACCCCACAGATGTCACTGGACCTGGCCAACACACCGCAATCACGCCGCGGTCACGCCGCAGTCACGCCGTGATTTGGCCCTACTCCAGAATGACACCCCGCGGCAGTTTGCAGTCCTGTCGGAATTCGATGTATGATATATAGATAAGGCCCAATCCATCCTCATAATTATTTCCTCATCAAACACTAGACATAAAATTTCTACATCTATCACCATAAACCCTAATCCTCTTAGGAATATTTTACTTGATCTAAACCCTCATCCAGTCCATACACATATCATCCAAATTATAAGACATATGTTAGACCACTCATATCCCAATCTATATCTTATCCACTTGGAGACCAAGTGACAATGTGATTTCATTTCCATATAATCAATAAAGAATTTTATCTAATCCTTGGAGTCTTGTGGACACCATATCTATAGGTCTACTATGTTAATCTATTTACTTTCATTTACAGTCCTTAGACTCGATGACTCCCATGGAACATAGTTATAATCAATCCCTTGGAAATCTATGATTGTATAATCAAGTTATTTTTTAAGGGTCTATTGAGGCTCTTAATACTATCTTTATATACATAAGAATTCTTATTTAAAGAAACAATTAATTTATGTAATGGTTGATCATCCATGGAGGTGCTTATATTTCATCTTCTAACTGCTAAATGATGTATTCCCTCCACCTGAATTACGAATTAAATTACTCCCCTTCCATGTTCATCTAAAATCTATATTTTCCAAAGACATCATACTAACCAAAAATATATAGGTGAGAAAAATCATAAGACTGGTCCATGATCACATCATTAGGCATAGCTTCATCACAAATATTCATGCCTTAAGCCTTATATTAATCACATGATTTGACATATACTTACTAGATTAGTGAATGTTGATTCATATTCAATCACTAACAATTTTTCCTACTCAATATCTAATATATCTCATGATATAGCTTATTTAAGCTCATCTAGGAAGTTTTGGCCATTGAATATTAGTTTTAATCACTTATAATAATGTTTTCATCCTTCAATTCCATAATAAATTTACACCACAACCTATCTTGACCCTTTAGTAATGGTGTATCCATGTAATTTCCCAAACAAAATTGTATTGAACAAAACCAAACTAAGCTGAAACTCGAGCCAAATTAATTTTATACCATTTATTAGAAGATTAATTGTTAATTAATAGGAATTTACTTTTTGATAGTATCATTTTGAAATATGGATTTGTTTCCCCTTTGCTTTAGGAACATGATTTGACCCATGTGGTGTTGTGGTTATTATATGTTGGGCGGTGACATGTATAGTCACAGGTGACAGGTGTGTTTTAGTTTAGTTTTTATTTTATTTTCTTTATCGCATTGGCCACTTAGGTCTTCTACTGGTTTCTATGGACAAGGAGTAGTTATATTCTTTGAAGGAGGCCAGAAGGGGTTCAGATTGTTTCAGTCCACCTGCTATAATCCGAGGTAAGATTCTATGATTACTACTTGTCTCGCACCTAATATATTTTGGGAATTTCAATGTTTTTGACTCCATATTGTTTTTTTGGTAGGGCGTTGGATCGTTTTGTGTTGGTTTGGGTGGATTTGGTTCTCACCAATCAAGGTAAGGATTTAATGTTGTTGGTTGTTTTTTCTCTAGTTATGTAGGGTCCTTTATGTGTTTTAAGGTTCTTAATATCCTTTGTGTAGTGCTTTGATCCATGCTTGTTGGTTTCGAGTCACCAAGTTAAGGGTGACACGCCTGCGTGTGCATAGGTAAGTAAGTTTATGTATGTGGGTTCCCCCGTTACGTGTATTTTTAACCATGGCAATGATTATACATGTATGGGGCTAGGTGTTCCCATGTATATATATAAAAATTCATACGCAGGTCAGTGGAGACTGGTATATGCATATAAGCATATCTGTAAGGATCCCCATGCACATAATCATGGACATGCATGTGTGTCATAGGGGCTATGTGTCCTTTCATGTGTGTGAAGGTGTGTATACCCAGTGGGGGAGCAGCAACTTTTAGTTAGAATGCTTCAAGAGCCGAAGTGGACAGCTTGGTTCTACCTTGAGGTAGAGTCCCTCTCACAGCCTCTTTAATTTAAGAATGCTTTAAATTGAATTTAGCTTCTTTCTTAATTCTGCTTAATTATATTGAATTTCATATCTTGAATAAGTTTTCTTTACTATAATTTTTTCATTTGATAAATAAAGTCATGTTTTTATAATAAAACCACTTTGAAAAACAACGAATATAAAATATATATCTTTATCGTACCATAATCTGAAATCAAGAGTCTGTTTTTTATAACATAATATCAGTTTCTATAATGTGAAGGACAACTACATAGGATTTATTTTGAATCCTGGATAGAAGATGCTACCCTACGGATGTTGCTGGACTGGGCCAACACGCCGCGGCCACGCCGCAGTCACGTCATGATTTGGCACTGCTCTAGGACGACACCCCGCGACGGTTCGCAGTCCTGTCAGAATTCGATGTATGATACCTAGATAAGGTTTTAAATACATTACCCACCCATAGTTAATGGCGAGGGAGGCAATGGCCAGAATTTTTCCCCGCTTCCTCCCGCTCCCTTCGCTCATGGCTGGAAGATGTTGCCCTGTAGATGTCACTGGACCGGTATAACATGCCACGATCACGCTGCGGTCACACCGCGATCATGCCGCGTTAATTCCGTGATTTGGCCCTACTCCCGGACAACACCCCGTGGTGGTTCACAGTCCTGTCAGAATTCAATATATGATACCTAGATAGAGTTTTAGATACATTACCAACTCATATTTAATGGGGAGGGAGGTGACGACTGGAATGTTTCCCCGCCTCCTCCCACTCTTTTCTCTCCTAGACAGAATATGATACCCTATAGATGTTGCTGGACCGGGCCAACACGCCGCGGTCATGTCGCGGTCATGCCGCGGTCATGCCGCGGTCACGCCGCAGTCACATCGCGGTCACGCTATGGTAATGCTGTGATTTTTCCCTGATCCAAGATGAAACTCTATGGCAGTTCGCAGTCCGGTCAAAATTCGATGTATGATACCTAGATAGAGTTTTATATACATTACCCACCCTCCTTCCCGTACCCCGAACAGCCCCCCACCCTCCTCCCTGGATAGCCCCCCGGACAGCCCCCTGGACAACCCCCCCACCCTCCTCCCAGGACCCCGAACAGCTCCCCCCCCCCAAACCTCCTCCCTGGACCCCGAATCCCAATCTAATATCTCTTTAGGATTCAACCTAAATCCCAACGGAAAAGAGGGTTTTATAGCTTCAGAAGAAGAAGAGAGAAGAGTGAAAACCCTAATCGAAAATAAGAAGCAAGAAGAGTATTAGACTCACCCGGATCTTCAATCTTCACTTGACAACACTAAAAACACCCATGTGATGTGTATGAGTAAGATCTGCCTCAAAACGAGGCACGGTGTGGCCGGTACCACTCAAAGAGTCTCACTTTTATTTGAAATGGAAAAAATTTTAAATGAAAACAACAACTGACATATGGAAAACTAACCAAACGGATTCGGATTGTGTTGATACATTAGAAAAACGATCCATGAGTCATTTGTGATGTGTACGAGTCAACTCCGTCTCAATCCGAGAAATTTTGTGACAAGTACCACTCAAAGTGTCTATATTTTGTTTCAAA
The DNA here is from genome assembly GCA_963277665.1 of Viscum album. Lineage (NCBI taxonomy): Eukaryota > Viridiplantae > Streptophyta > Magnoliopsida > Santalales > Viscaceae > Viscum > Viscum album. The sequence continues at coordinate 1,262,711,481 of OY728131.1, read as the reverse complement.
AGGACATCATTTTAAGTGAATACAACAACTAACATACGGAAAACTGACCAAAGGAATTCAGATTCTGTTAAAACTTTAGTAAAACTATCCATGGGTCATATGTGACTTATAAAAGTCAACCTTTCTTCAATACGAGGGCCGGTGTGGCCGGCACCACTCAAACCATCTCAATTTTATTTGAAATGGACAGGATGTTAAGTGATAACAACAACTGGCATATGGAAAACTATCCAAACGCATTTGGATTGTGTTGATACTCTAGGACAATGATCCGTGGGTCATTTTTGATGTGTAAGAGTCAACCCCACCTCAATCCGAGGCGCGGTGTGGCTGACACCACTCAAAGTGTCTCTCTGTTGTTTAAAATGGACATCATTTTAACTGAAAACAAAAATTGGCATATGGAAAACTGACCAAACGCATTCTGATTCTATTGAAACGTTATGAAAACGATCCATGGGTTATATTTGACATGTAAAAGTCAACCCCGCCTCAATATGATGCACGGTGTGGCCGACATAACTCAAATTGTCTCTCTTTTTTTTAAAATGGACATCATTTTAAGTGAAAACAACAATTGACATATGGAAAATTGACCAAACACATTCAGATTCTATTGAAAATTTTGGAAAATGATACATGGGTCATATGTGACATGTACGAGTCAACCTCTCTTCAATCCAAGGCACAGTGTGGCCGACACCACTAAAGGTGTCTCTCTTTTGTTTCAAAAGGACATCATTTTATGTGAATACAACAACTGACATATAGAAAACTGAATAAAGGCATTCAGATTCTATTTAAACTTTAGGAAAACGATCCATTGGTCATATGTGACTTGTACGAGTCAACCCTTCCTCAACTTGAGGTTTGGTGTAGCCGAAACCTATCAAACTGTCTCAATTTTATTTGAAATGGACAGGATTTTAAGTAAAAACAACAACTGGCATACGGGAAACCAACCAAATGCATTCATATTGTGTTGATAATTTAGTAAAACGATCCACGAGTCATTATTGACATATAAGAGTCAACCTTACCTCAATCCAAGGTGTGGTGTGTCTGGTATCACTCTAAGCGTCTCTCTTTTTTTTAAATGGACAACATTTTAAGTAAAAACAACAACTGACATACGGAAAAATGACCAAACACATTTGGAATGTGTTGATGATTTAGTACAACGATCCATGGGTCATATGTGACGTGTATGAGTCAACCCTTCCTCAATCTGAGGTGCGGTGTGGCCGACACTACTCAAAGTGTCTCTCTTTCGTTTAAAATTGACTTCATTTTAAGTGAAAACAATAAATGACATACGGAAACCTGACCAAATGCATTCATATTCCATTGAAACTTTAGGGAAATGATCCATGGGTCATATGTGACATTTAAGAGTCAACCAAAACTCAATCAGAGGTCCAGTGTGGCCGGTACCACTCGAACTATCTCAGTTTTATTTGAAATGGACAACATTTTAATTGAAAATTACAACTGGCATACGGAAAACTGACCAAACATATTCAGATTGTATTGATACTTTAGAAAAACGATACATGGGTATTTTTCCCATGTACTAGTCAACCATGCCTCAATCTGAGGCTCAGTGTGGCCGCCACCACTCAATTTTTCTCACTTTTATTTGAAATGGAAAACGATTTAAGTGAAAACAACAACTGACAAACGAAAAACTGACCAAAAACATTAGTATTATATTTAAACATTAGTAAAACGATCTATGGGGCATTTTTGATGTGTAAGATTCAACCCCGCCTTAATATGAAGTGCGGTGTAGCCGACACCACTCAAAGTGTCTCTCTTTAGTTTAAAATGGACTTCATTTTAAGTGAAAACAACAACTGACATACGGAAAACCAACCAAATGCATTTGGATTCTGTTGAAACTTTAGTACAATGATACATGGGTAATTTTTGACATGTATGAGTCAACCCCATCTCAATCCGAGGAATGGTGTGGCCTAAACCACTCAAATTGTCTCTATTTTTTTTTTAAAATGGACTTCATTTTAAGTGAAAACAATAAATGACATACTGAAAACTGATCAAACACATTAGGATTCTATTGAAACTTCAGGAAAATGATCCATGGGTCATATTTGATGTGTACAAGTCAACCCTTCCTCAATCTGAGTCTCAGTGTGGCCGATATCACTCTAACTATGTCTCTTTTGTTTAAAATGGATAGGATTTTAAGTGAAAAGAACAAATAGCATACGGAAAACTGAACAAACAAATTCAGATTTGGTTGATACTTTTTCACAACGATACATCTATCATATGTGACATATAAGATTCAACCCCAACTCAATCCGAGGAGCGGTGTGTTCGGTATCACTCTAAGTGTCTCTATTTTTTTTAAAATGGACAACATTTTAAGTGAAAACAACAACTGATATACGGAAAACCAAAAAACGCATTCAGAATGTGTTTATGCTTTAGGAAAATGATCCATGGGTCATATGTGATGTGTAAGAGTCAACCCCGCCTCAATATGAGTCGTGGTGTGGCCGGCACCACTCAAAGTGTCTCTCTTTTGTTTAAAATGGACATCATTTTAAGTGAAAATGACAACTGACATATGGAAAACCGACCAAATGCATTAGGATTCGATTGAAACACTAGGAAAATTATCTATGGGTCATATTTGATGTGTAAAAGTCAACCTCACCTCAATCCTAGGGTTGGTGTGGCTGGTACCCCTTGAACTGTCACAGTTTTATTTGAAATGGACAACATCTTAATTGAAAATTACAATTAGCATACAGAAAACCAACCAAATGTATTCAGATTGTATTGATACTTTAGCACAACGATCCATGGGTAATTTTTCCCTTGTACGTGTCAATCGCACCTCAATCCGAGGCTCGGTCTGGACGTCACCAATCAAAGTGTCTCACTTTTATTTGAAATGGGAAACATTTTAAGTGAAAACAACAACTGGCATACGGAAAAACGACCAAACACATTCGGATTCTATTTAAACATTAGGAAAAAGTTCCATGGGTCATTTATGACGTGTAAGAGTCAACCCTACCTCAATATGAGGCATGGTGTGGCCGACACCATTCAAAGTGTCTATCTTTAGTTTAAAATGGACTTTATTTTAAGTGAAAACAACAACCGACATATGGAAAACAGACCAAACGCATTTGGATTCTATTAAACCTTTAGTAAAATGATCCATGGGTCATTTTTGATGTCTATGAGTCAACCCTGCCTCAATATGAAGCACGGTGTGGCTGTAACCACTCAAAGTTTCTCTCTTTCGTTTAAAATGGACTTTATTTTAAGTAAAAACAATAAATGACAAACGGAAAACTGACCAAATGCATTCATATTCCATTGAAACATTAGGAAAACGATCCCTAGGTCAAATGTGATGTGTAAGAGTCAACCCTACCTAAATCTGATACATGTTGTGGTTGGGACCACTCAAAGTGTCTCACATTTATTTGAAATGGACAACATTTTAATTGAAAACAACTACTGGCATACAGAAAACTGACCAAACGCATTACGAATGTGTTGAAAGTTTAGAAAAAAAATCAATGGGTCATATGTGACATGTACGAGTCAACCCTGCCTTAATCCGAGGCATGTTGTGACTGGCACCACTCAAAGTGTCTAATTTTCTTTTGAAATGAACAACATTTTAAGTGAAAACAACAGCTGACATACAGAAAACTGACCAAATGCATTATGAATGTGTTGATGCTTTAGGAAAATGATACATGGGTCATAAGTGAAGTGTAAAAGTCAATCCCACCACAATATGAGGTGTGGTGTGGCTGGCACCACTCAAAGTGTCTCTTTTTTTAAATGGACATCATTTTAAGTTAACACAACAACTCATATATGGAAAACTGACCAAAAACTTTCATATTCCAATGAAACATTATGAAAAAGATCCATGGGTCATATGTGATTTTTAAAAGTCAACCCTGCCTAAATCCAAGGCAGAGTGTGGCTGGAAAAACTCAAAGTGTCTCAGTTTTATTTGAAATGGACAACATTTTAAGTGAAAAGTACAACTGGCATACGAAAAATGAACCAAATGAATTCTTATTCTGTTGAAACTTTAGGAACACGATCCATGAGTCATATGTGATGTGTAAGAGTCGACCCCTCCTCAATCCGAGGCACGGTGTGGCAGGAACCACTCAAAGTGTCTCTCTTTTGTTTCAAAAGGACATCATTTTAAGTGAAAACAACAACTGACATACGAAAAACTGACCAAACACATTTGGATTTCATTGAAACTTTAGGAAAACAATCCATGAGTCATATGTGACATGTACAAGTCAACCTAGTCTCAATCCGAGGTTCGATGTGGCCGTCACCACTCAAATTGTCTCACGTTTATTTGAAATGGACAACATTTTAATTGAAAACAACTATTGGCATACGGAAAACTGACCAAACACATTCTGAATTCTTTGAAACTTTAGAAAAATGATAAATGAGTCATATGTGACATGTAAGTGTCAAACTTGCCTTAATTTGAAGCATGGTGTGGCTAGAACCACTCAAAGTGTCTCATTTTTTTTTGAAATGAACAACATTTTAAGTGAAAATAATAACTGTCATATGGAAAACCAACCAAAAGCTTTCAAAATATGTTGATACTTTAGGACAACGATCCATGGGTCATTTGTAACATTTACAAGTCAACCCCACCTCAATTAGAGGAATGATGTGGCCGATATCACTCCAATTTTATGTATTTTGTTTAAAATGGACATCATTTTTAGTAAAAACAATTTGTATATGAAAAACTGAACAAACGTATTCGGATTCAATGGATACTTATTCAGTTTTTTATGTATTTTATTAATAATTAATAATTAAATTATGTATGTATTAAATTATGAATTGAATTTTGGATTCCACATATAATTTTCATCTAAATTTTAAATTGAATTCTAAATCAATTATGTACGTTTATAATTACGTTATGAATTATGATTTAATTCGGGATGTGTACAGTTCAAGAATTCATTATATATAAAATTTGTATGAATTTGTTCTCTATATGTATGTATTAGTTTGTTATTATAGGTATAGTAATTGGAAAGGAGCAGAATGGACATCGTTAGAGGCTGCTGTGCAATTTGCACAACATAGCCTATGCCAACGGTTTCAAACCGTTGGCTTAGGCTTCCGTGAAAGTTTTTACCAGCCCTTTCCCAACGGTTTACAAACCGTTGGGAATAGTTTCTAGAGATTTTTTCCAACGGTTCAATGAGAACCGTTGGAAAAAACCATTCCCAATGGTTTAGAATCCATTGGGAAAGAGTTGATTTCCTTAGTTTTACCAACAGCTCAAAACCGTTGGTAAAACTTATGCCAACGGGCCAACCATTGGCATAGGTTAATTTTACTAACCTATACCAATGGTTCTTTGTAAACTGTTGGGATAGGTTTTTCCAATGGCTTTCTTCCCTATGGTTTTCTAAAATGTTGGTATAACATATACCAACAATTTTGCAGGCTTTCCCAATGGTTCGGAACTGTTGGGAAAGACCCCATTTTTAGTAGTGTACATTGGGGGTCCCACTTCTAGCCCTATAACCATGATAACCATTACCAAGGGGATCCACACCAAGCCTTAGAACCATATAATCATAAATCTGGGGTGTTGTATACCAATGCTAATAAAGGTACATACGTATATTATATGGGGGTTATATTAATCCCATTGTGTCTAAAACGTTTTTTTACATACACTTGATCTTGTAGCTCAACTAGAACCTAAGATAGTATTTCTTTAGGGTATCCCACCTTGAAACCTCAAATATATTATAAATAATCATACATATATATCACATAAAACAAGTGGAACATCCTCCATGAAAACTCATTACATTCAATATGGGTTGTCCCATCATCGAATCCTGACACACATCTCCTATGATAGCATCTCAATAAAAAAACCCATCCCTATCACATATTTAATGATAGGGTATCCCTGTATATCTTTAGGATCTAAGGTGAAACACATGATTGATGACCCCTTCTTCTCCTCACTAACCCTCTCTAGGCTCTACACAACAATGGGTAACCACTAATATACCCTAGGAAACATCATTTCCCAAACACATTATATGAATTTTTCTTTACCTAGAATCCATTTCATGACACTAACCACAATGGGAAAGTCCAAACCTCATCAAAATACAACAACACCACTCACTTCCACTCACTAAGGACTGTCCTAAGATGAATTTTACCACAGACCCTATAAAACCATATGGGATTCCATTAACTTATCCTCATGACCCACACCTAGGTATTAGCCTTAATATATCTTTATAGAGCTCTCAAATCATCACCCATGTAAAACCTATCACCACCAAACCATGGAAAACACCGAAGTAATTATCATTATCCACAAACATGCCATGAATCTAATCCACCCTCACAAGGGTGATAATCTCATGCTTCATATTCACAATAATACCACCCATATCTACTAGTACTAAGCCCACCATACATGTCCCATTAGCCTCACTGAACATACATAGGCTATGTGCACCTCACCTCAAACTTGGTGACCTTCTATGGCCCCCTCATAAACTAAAATGACATCTTCTCACCTTTTTGATATCAATTCTCGGTGATTTGTGTTTCCTAATTATTTTAATGAACCTAATCCCATACCATATGGACCAAGATTTATTTTATATCCAATACCTCAACTATCAAGGGTTATGTAATCACTCAAGTGTGATGAGTCCTTCCTGACCCAGGAAACTTTTTTCATTTCACTATAGATAAATTTAAATAATTATTTTAATTAATAGGTCAATCATGAATCAATCATGTTAGTGAGAATCACGTACTATAAAAACAAGATTTATTTAAATAAGGAGATTTCTAGGGAACACGTACCTCATACAATGTTATTAAATTAAATCAAATTAATTAATCACCTCTCAATATCTTATTTTCCTCTCATTGTAGAGACCCAAGGAAATGATTACATAAATAATATATTAATTTCATTATTTTTATAAAAAACTCATAAGTTGTTTCATACCCAAATATCTAAAGGTTTAGTGACTTGGTGACTATTGACAAAAACAACTTACTTATTACACGTGTGAATAACTCTCAATAATCATGAATCTCTATAACCGTTTCAATATATCTTGCATGATTTAATCATCTTCCAAACCTGGGGATTAAAAACATAATAAGGGGACATCGCAATATATTATTAATGGTAAAACATGTAATAATAATAAATAAAACATGAGGAAGAAATAAATAACATAATAAAAGACCAAAAGAAAGTATGTGATTATAGTAAAACATGTTATAGTATAATAATATAACAAAAATATCATTACCTAATCATAAATGATATGAAATATATCAAAAAACCGCTATTGTAATATGAAATGAGTGTGTGACTTGAGAGTTCATATTACTTTTTAATTATAAGGAATAATTTTGATAATATGGAATTTTAGTGGGGGGGAGTACATCTTGAAAATTTTACATAACTTACTCAACAACAAGTAAATTTAGAATAACCAAAAGAATATAAAAATCTGTGTGAGAAAACTCATTATTCCCATGCATGAAAATTTGAGCAAACACATCATGCCCACCCATGTGTGAACAAACTCATTATGGCCATTACAAACTATATCATGTGATATAAGATTAAAAAAATACATTGGATGTTGATATAGGACCATTCTCTTCACCATCCATATATATGTGTTCCACCTAAAATTAAAAATAAATACAACTTAATGAACATATGGAAAAATATGGGGTTTCCTAAAATTATCACATAACATGAACATAAGAAATCATAGGATATAAAAATAAAAGTTTTCAAAAAAACTGTAACAAAATAACATATAAATGATGATAAAAATGTCAAATCATGATAGATAAACTTTGTATGAAAAATTAATGTGAAACTAATTTGAAAAAAATTACTTTTAAAAAATATTTATTAATTAATAATTTAAAAATACATAAAAGTTTCAGAAAATAGAATTGAAAATACATAAAAAAACTTTTACTTTTAAAATAATCTTTAATAATTAAGCCATAAAAAATACACAGTGTCTCTAAAATGGTAAAGTGAAAATACTACAAAAAAAGTTGATTTTTAAAATAATATTTAATAATGAATCCTTGAAAAAATAATTATGGTTATTAAAAAAGAATGTGGAGTGAATGAAAAAATATTTTATTTTAAAAGTAAGGGAACCCATTTTGAAAATTTTGAAATAAACACTTTGAAAACCCATGTCATTAACATGATTATTAAACCTTTGTTTTAAAATTAATAGTTTTTAGAGAGAAATAAAATAATATAAAAAATAAATTTGAGTACTCACTAAAGAAATGAGAATAGTTGTGTAAAGTAAACATGTAAATATGGAAGGAAAATCCATTTAAATAAACGAGGCATATTCCTTAAAAAATGAATTTGCATGAAATAATAGAAGAATCAAAGAAGAAGGGTTTGGTGTGAAACATGATTTCCCTATAAAATAAGGTGGAAATAAAACCAACAATAATAATATAATATAGAATTTAATTTTTGAAATATAATATAAAATGATTATTTATTACGACCTAGTGAAGAGAATTAAGTCACAAAACTCCATTACAATTTAGAAATGTCCGAATCAAAAGTCATTGGAATAATAAAAATAATATGGATACTTAAAAATGAATTAAAAAATATATTATATCAAAATATGTTCTTGAGTAGTATATACACCATTTAAATATAAAATTTATTAATATCATTAAAACATATATCAATAAAGAAAAGTTAAGGCAAGAAATATTTAACATACTTCCTTACATAGTCCACCACACTCTAACCTAATATAAAAAAAAATAACTAACCAAACATCCAATTAAATAACCATAATAATAAATATTACCTATCTATGATCATTATTAATTTTTTGATCATGGCCACATTAATTAGTTATATCATGTTATGATCATTGGGTGTTATTTACTTTAACTGTATTGCAAATTTTTAATAATTTTGATATAATTACACATAATTTGAAAAATGTTCATTATTGATATATAATTTAATTTTCTATAATATATAACATATATTTATTAAAAATGTTCTTATTTAATTCCATATGTGTTTTGGTTATGTTATGTCAAAACCGAATTGATAATATCTTGTTTCAGAGGTTTTAGAAAATAAAAAATGTACCTTTATATTAATCTAAATACTGAATACAATATTTTAATAACCATATAAAAATAAATATTTTATTTTTATATTATTATAATATTATTTTTAATGTTCACATATTTATCCCCAATATTTTTTTATAGAACCATTCATGTTAGCAGTTAAACCGACTCAAGCTTGAACATGCTTTAACTCAATTGGTGAGTATGGTTAAGGATGAGTTTATTTTTACCTAATGTCACTATAAAAGTGTCATAGTGATTTTTTTATATTTATGATTTTGACCCAAATTTAATTATTTTTGAAAAAATAATTTAAAATGTTTGAAAGTGAAAAAAATGATTCTTTATGGATGTGGAAATACGTACACACACACAATTGACATTCATTAATTTTCTATGTGGTTGGAAATTAATTTCTAAGGGATATACCGTTAATATAAAAACATATGTGTAAACTAATGAAACTAAATTCCTTATATTATTATGGTGGTAAGATATTTTAAGGATTTATATTATGAAGAAAAAAATAGGAAGGGGATACAACTTACGTTTGAGACATGAAATTTTCTTGGAAGTCCCCTTCATATTGAAGGGATTAAGTAAACTATGAGTGTCCATGATATTATTTTTATGAAATATAGTTTTAGGGAGAGTGTAATTTCATTATTTCAAGTATTAATTTTAAGGAGAGTTGGTTCTTTATGTAGTTGAAGTGATACCTTTTTACAAGTGAATATATGGGTAAATTTGAAAATGAAATTTGAAATTCAAAAATTAAATTTCACTATTAAAATGTTCAATGGAATAAAAAAAGTAAATGAGGAAAGGTGGTGTGTTATGGTTGAGAACCATCTCTACCATATATTTTGAAAATTTATTTTAGCAATTTTATGAATTTCCCCCTTAGTAAAATATTTTTTTCACTATTTTTATCTTTTACAGGTGTAACTATATTTAAAATAATTAATTATTTTTAATGATAAAAATTTACTAGACTTCATAATTATATACCTTTGACTTAAAATTTGATTAAAATTTATTCAATTAAAATTTCTACAAGTTTGAAATGTTAATTTTAAAATAAAAACTCTTAAAACTGTAAAATAGTTATTTTGAAAAATAACGACATTAAGATTTTAAATTTTCATATGAAAAAATTATCATGTATCTTAATTTAGAAGACATAAAATTATTTATTAAGAAATTAATAAAATTTATGAGGCTTTCAAGGAAAGGAAAACTGAACCTCTCCTTAAAAATACTTGATTTAAAGAGAAGACCAAAAATAATTTTTTTATATTAAAGTAATATATTACTTTTTTTCTAAATTTTTTTGGAATATGTTTAAAATGTAAAACTATATATTTAAAAATGAATAATTGTATTTCTTAATTTCATATTTTACCTCATTAAGGGTTTTTAAATATTATTTTTTATGATTACATAGTGATAAAATTGTGGAAATTTTAGTTTTCATAAATCGTATATTTTTTGAATAAAAATAAACCATTTTAGAAAATGATCAAAAAATCATTTGAAGTGAATTTTTTATTCTACATTCAAAATTTTATTTCATTTTATATAATTTAAATTAAATTTTTTTAAAATTTCTCTTTTACTATAAAATAAAACTTATAAAAAACGGTGCTTATTGAAAGTGTGATTTTCATCATTAACTCATATTGACAATTTATCTTCTAAGGGAAATGTTTTAAAATTTATTGAACTATTAGTTTAATAACTAATGTTATTATGAAATTTTATATCTTTTTTTGAGTGTTTTATGTAATAAAAGTTATTAAACATACAATTTATTTTAAAGGATCCCAAATCTCAAGTCATTACATTATACCCCCCCCCCTAAACAAATATTTTATTAAGTGTTTAAATATCATTTAAATTGAAGAAAAATATAAATTTTTGAAAAAGATTGAAATTTAACAAGATATTATCTCTAATGATATATGATCCTTAACATCATAGGGAAGACTAGATAACACTTATTTTTCCCTTAACATTTTATGGAAATGTATCTGGCTGAAATAGTTTTTTTATTATTTTCCAATCACTTTTAGGAAAAGTGAGAAACCCAAAGTCACTTTCAAGCCCACAAAACACATCCAAAACCGAACAAGAAAAAAACACCCAAAGAAACCAACAGAAACTAAAAACCATAATCTCCATACCCGTCATCGCAACCAACACAGGATCCCTCCTCCACAGTGGTTGTTCTCCATTCAAAATCCGAATTTAAGCGCCTCATGAAATCACCATTATAGTCCCGCTTCACATCATCCATAGTGATTCACCCAAGACCATATTTCTTGGACATGCTTCTTTTTTTAAAAGCTAGGGTCACCCCATGATACCACTTAAAGGAGGATCTAGTGCACAATGGTCAAGGCAGATATGAGTAATCATTCCTGCCTTTTCTTTTTGGAGTAGCAGATGCCACTCCTCCATCCTCAGTCCTGGTTCTATCTCTACCTTGCACTATATCATTGAAGGAGTGATTAACCATACAACCTCTATTCTCCTTGTCACACCTGGGAAGCATCCCATTCCTCCCAAGGATGCTATCTGAGGTTGATTCCTTTCCCTCCACATCTCTTCCTCTCCTCTAATCAAGCGTGTTGATGTCAATCCTAGATAGATAATTTCTCGCGACGCCATCATCTTTAAATGAACCTCTTCCTTTCCCCTTGAAAACATTTCCCAAGTTGGTGGATTTTCATTGCTGATAAATGGTATTCACCATAGTGGATTCCTCCACAACCTTATAGGAATCCTCATGGTCATATTCTCCTGCCACAAAATCCTGCATACTGATCTATAAGGATTCATCATGCTCCACTGGAACAAAATTCAAACCCTCCTCAGCAAGTCCCTGGAACCTATTACTCAAAGGAAACATTGGCTTAGATGAGACACCTGGTCCCCCACTATCCTGGCTTCTCCCAGTTCTTCCCAATTCCACTTCTGAGGTACCTTTTTCGCTTTCTTCCCTCTATTCCCTCATCTCCATAGCATCACCCATATGATGATTCCCCAAATTCTCCTCAACCGATGGGTAACCATTCTTCTGAGAGCTCTTATTATTATAATTCTTTTGTCTTTGTCTCTTTCCTACATCAGGCACCTCTAGATTGCATTGAGTCATCATAACATCCATCAAAGATGAGCTAAAACTATTCCTATCGATATCCTTGCCAACCCCTTCTACTGGTTGCTGGACCAAAGGGCCCAATGACTAGGAACCCCCATTTGCCCCTTCAACATCAGTTGTCCTCAACTCCAGACCCACCATCGGCTGGATCAAAGGGTTAATCCCCACTGCATCCTCCCTCCTAACTGAGGCCTGGTACTCCCGATGCCAAGGTTTCAGCACCTGTGTTAATGAATCTCTTCGACATCTCTCCAGAAGATGTCCAAAATGATTACAAGTCAAGAAAAAATCATACTAGTTCTTATAAATAACCTTTTGTTTACACCTGTATTCCTCGCCAATTTTAATCCAAACAAACTCAAATGAAACCCTAGAAGCATCCAAATCAACACATACATGAGGGTTAATTAGATGGCACGCCACTTCAGTGCAGCTATCCGCACACAGAAATCTACCCACATGATTACCCAACATTCTTATAAGAGAGGGATTCTGAAAACGTAAGGGGAGATTAGGAAAACTGACTCAAACTACTACCAAAGGCAAATCCTGTTTCATATGAAAATCAAACGACCAACAAAGAAGGAAGAACTGAATACCATTGCAACTGCGAGGAGCTCTGGACCAAGCTTGGATGAGGTCCTCTTTTGACTCAAAATGAATCATAATATGTTGTCTTTCCAGCAACCCGACAGTCGCCCTTTCTTGAAGATCCCAATAGTAGAAAGAAAACCTGTCGAATTCATCGAAGGAGGGTCCCCTCTGTCTGAACTGAGCAACTAGAGTAAGATTCAACAGCGAAGAGGATTCTGTGAACTCGGATGTCGAAATATGAAGATTAGGTTTTCCATCCAAAATATCCGGAACTTTAGGGCTCATGAATTCTTTCAGAAATGGTGGAAGAATGTCAGGATTGGAGAAGGGCTGGAACGAAGGCCTTGTTATCTCAGGGAATGATGATTCCCCCTCCCTGTAAAGGGGGGAGGAGCTGGACCAAACACCATCGTCACCAGCTAAGGGAGGGCATCTGAGGGTTTTATGAACGGATCACCTCCCACCATGTAATGAGTTTATTTTTATTCATAACAAAATTAAAATTATTATTGAACAAATATATAGTTATATAATATTTATAATTATTTTTTTCACATTCTAAAAATTATTTTTTAGTGAAATTGAAGATATTTGTTCTATTATAAAAATTGAATCAAATTTTTCAAAGGAAGATATTATTATTTGAAAAAAAATTATTTCCACATCATAATAATTATACAAATAAATGTTTTATTTCAAATAAAAATAAATGAGGGTGGTGATTTTATCTTCTAATAAAATAGAATAGATACCCAAAGGCTGATAGAATTATATTACATCCACTAATTTCAGGTGGAGAGTAATTTAAACCTATTTACCACTATTCTCTTCATCAATTGTCATTGCATATTTTCTTCCTTTCATCCCTAGTCTAAACGGTTATGTATTCATTCTATAGATATAAATCCTTGGATAAGGGCATTGTATTGGATAATTTCAAATTTATCCAAACATAAAACATAAAATTTATAGTGGTCCCCTTGGGTGCGTTCTATATTTTTTCCTCTTATTAACTAAACTCTACATTTTTTATGAAATATTGAAGCTCAATGGCCTTCTTTACCACAATTAATTAATATTACAATCCCCTTGAAGTAATTCCATTGGATATTCTTCGAAAAATTATTGACAAATATGAAATTAAAACATTTTCCTTAACTGTATTCATCACATAATATTTCATAGGACTCCATCTTTCACATCATTACTATGTTGAGAACTCAACTATGTTCACATTATAAATAATATTTCCTAGTATATGGTTTGGAATATTCCTATTTTTCTCATTATATCACTCATTTTAATGAGTTTTTCATTGACTCAATCATTTTAATGTCTTTCACTTCCATGTGTTCTTATATTTCAATAAATTACGAAAACAAAAAGGTTTTACATGAGTGAAAAAACATTAATAATATTGGGGGAATTAAATAAAAGTAAATCAACTGCAAAAAGTATTTCTATTTAACTTTTCCATGTTCTCCCATAGTTCCATTAGTTCACTGTATATCAATCTTATATTGGCTGAGGTTACTTTATGTAGTGTTATATTATGCTTCTTAACCTAATCCCTCAAAGTAACCATAATTTGAATCATTCATAGTGGTTTGTAAAGAGGATATGATAAACCGAATAATATTCCTAAGGAGTTTTGAAAAAGGTGTCCAGTTAATCATTTTTTCCTGAATTAGGTGATGAAAGAGTTGATACCCAATATAATATTTATAGGGTTATTACTAGCATTAATTTTTGTAAAAGATACTTTATCCACTTGTATTATTCATAAAGGGATATTTTTCTTTAGAGAACCATATACTAAAGACATAACCAATATTAAAAAATATTATCCTACACATAGACTCAATAATAGTATTTTTAACTGAGGTTCTATAACCCAAATACCAAAGGTAAGTGAACAAATCTCCAAAAATAAATAAACTAATATATAAAATAACTATACCCAAATTTGATACCAATTATAGTTACCAAATATAAACATGAATTAAATAATAAATTAATCTCATGATTTAAATAATACCTCCCACATATAGACACATAACCCAATAATTGAATAGCTTAGTGTCTTTGAGATTATATTGATGAACATCTTATTTATTATACGCGAAAACATCTCTCTTTAATCATTCTCTTGAAGACCCTTTTCTATATATCTCACAATACATATTCATCTTCATATCATGGGGATTATAAAAATAAGAAAGGTTAAAGATAAAATTCTTACTAATGGTAAAAAAAATCACAACATGAAGTAAAACATGAGAAAGATATAAATTTCATAATAAAAGATCAAAATACCTTATATTATAATCATAAAACATGTTAGAGTAACATATGATCATTAAAATATTGTTAAGTAATCATTAAAGATATTACCTATCTCAAAACATGTCCCAATATTCATATAACATTAGTGGATGGCATAAAAGTGTGGAATGATTTTTAAAAGTATGGAAAATAATGATAACATCGAATTTCATGGAAATAAAATTCATCTTGAATTTTTTTCAAAAATTAATGTATGATATGGAAATGTGTAACAACAATGAGTATAGGAAATCTTGTGTGGGGAAATTTATTTTTCTCAAGCTTTTGTAAACTGACTCATAATGTACATGCCTTAAATGTGATAAAACCCATTATTCCCACCCCTATATGAACATACTCATTATTTCCATGCCTAGATATATCATGAGATATAATATTGTAAAATTTTATTGGAGTGTGATATAGGACCCCTCCCACTATAATCTATACATATTTCTACCTCTTAAAATCAATAACAAATATATCTTAATGAACCCATTGAAAAAATAATGGTTTACTAAACTTATCACATAACATGAACTTGATAAATCATATGATATCAAAAAATAATTTTGAAAAAGGATTCATTTCATAATAAAATATAATATATTATCAAAATATTTCATAATGAGAACTAAATCATGGAAGAAAATATAAAAATAGAAATACATTGAAAACATCGAATTTAAATGAATCATTATTAATAAAAAATTTAAAAGATAAAAAGTTTTGAAAATAGGTAAGTGAAAATACTATGAAATTGTTTACATTGGATTTAATATTAAATTTTTAATACATAAAAAAGTAATAAAGTTATCATAAATGAGAAGTTAAAAAATTAAAAACATTAAATTTTAAAATGACTCTTTAATTATATAAACTTTAAAATTAAATAATTTTTATGAAAATAAATTTTGAAGTGGTAGAAAAAAACCATTTAATTTAAAAGGATTGAAAAAATTTCTAACATTTTTAAATAACCTTATTAAAAATCCAAATCATTAAAATGATGATGAAATGGTTGTTTTTAAATGAGTAATGGGGAGAAATAGTATTATAACAACCATCATCTTTTTTTCAAATTTAAACATGACTTATTACATAAATTTAACTTAATAAAACTTAAAAGATCAATATTTCTAGTGTCTTTGGGGCTTAAGAACATTCCATAACTTAAAACATAAAATACAACATCTTTATTGAAATGTTCTTTTACATGGAAACAAAATTCCTTTGTACTTAACACTACATGGGATAAGCAGAGGTCATACATTAGAAAATGGTGAGAGATAAATCTAAATAAGGGAATAAACATGGAATAACATGAGGAATACAATACTTGTTAAACAATAGGAATATCAATGGATCATAAAATGAACATGAACATAAAGGCATGATAAGAATGATAATCATAACATGGAAATGTGGTGGTAGAAAACAACAGGATATTAGCATGAGTCAAGGCTCATTGCACATGGATTAACATGTTTAAACCCTCATTGAACATGAATTAGTATTATTAAACCCTTATTGAACCTGATTTATCATGATACTAAAAATTATCCAATGTATTGGAGCGCTATCAATGTGCACCCTTCATAATCATTTCATTTCATGTATAAGTGTGCCACATGTATCATATAAAATGAAATTTTTCAACATAATGAGTTATTACATGATCAAGTAATGTGAAATATATACTTGTAATTCCCCAATAAAGATGTACATGATCATAAATTCTAATACCCTTGGTAGATAAATGTGTTTGGTATTCACTACATGATGGAAAAACATAGTGCAATTTCAGCAACATAATGACCTCAAATAGAAATTCATAACATGGGTTGATGAGCTAGAAATGGGTCTATAATAATTTATACAAGAAATAGATAGTAAGGGGATCATTAAAGATTATATCTCAACACATTAAATGGAATTTAAGATTCATAATATAAAAGAAGTTCTTGATTGGGAATGATGAGAGAGAAATCCCTTATGGAATTTTGGCAAGGTAACAAGTGTATATAAAGAATCATGGATTGATTAACAATAGTGTAAAGTAATATATAATTATTTATAAATAAAATATATAATAAAGTCAGTATTTATGAACATATACCAACATATTAAAATTGAAATTAAAAGACACATCATGAAATGAGTGCTTGATAAAAGAGGAGGGTGGAAGATCCATTGCAGAATTTTCAACATAGTAATGGGTGTGCTTAAAAGATCATATGGGGGTTAATGTTATTGAAAGGAACATATAATAATTTAAAAATAAACTTCAAGGTAGGGGAAAATTTAACATAATAACCCAGAATATAAAAATATAATTTTAGAATCATAATATAAAAAGGTGCTTGAATGGAAATGACAAGAGAGAAATCCCTTATAGAGTTTTGGTATAGTAACAACTTAGGTAAGGGTTCAAATGGGGGAGGATAAATGATCCCTTATTAAAATAACATAAAATTTAATGTGATGGTATGATAATAAATTAAGTAAATTATAACCATTTGAAATTACAAGAAGTGATTTCAAATAAGATTCTAGAATTTGATAGGGGAGAGGAAAGTGAGGATCCCTTACTTGGATTTGTGACTCCAAAGGCTTGGGAGAGCCTTATTGAGAGATTTGGTCACCTTTGGAGGACTATATAGAGTTTTATGTAGATGGTGGTATAGATTAAATTAGTTTTAGTGAATATAAATGTGGGCTTGGGCGGGTTTAAATAGGAAAAGAGGGGGATTTTATTATTATTTTGGTTTTGGACACTACATAATAAAATACTCAAAACCCCAAAAAATACCATTTTTTTCCCATGGATTTTAAAAATCATGAGTGTTATTAATTATTTTATAAGGCTAATTTTTGAATATATTAAAATATTACCCTTTCTTATGTGAGGTGATTCATACTTTCAAGGAAATGATTTTAAAATCGTAAAATATATTATACATTTTGGGGGAATCTCTAAGGATTTTATAAAATAAATAAAATAAATGTAAAATTAAATTAATTTAAATTAAAAACATATATTTGTCTTAATATTCTTTTATATTATTTATTACATCATTATTGGTCCATTATGATGTCATAAAACACATTTTACATTTATATGGTATTTAACTTTTACCCAAAAATTTGATTGTCTCGGAAAATTATAAAAAATTAACCATTTAATAATTCTGACATAATGATTCCAAAAAAAATTAATTTTATCTAAATAATTTTATAAATATTTGAATTTTCACTTTTTAAATAAAAACTGACATTTATTGAAAATTGGTGGGTTTTGACAAAAACAACTTTCAAACCTTAATAGAAATTACATTTGATTTCATAAAAATTATATGATCATTTATATTTATTAAAAGTAATTTAATAATAATATTTTATGACAATATTATTTATTTAAAAAGTATATTAATTCATCAAAATATATTTTTTAATTGAATTTTAATATTAACCAAAAACACTATTTTTTATCTAAAACTCATTTACAAAGTAACAATTATAGAATGAAACTATATTAGTTATTATATATAAAAATAATGTACATAATAATAATTATAGGGTATTGTTACATATCCTTTTATTATAAAATCATACTCTTTAAGAGTAAGGTGTGTGATGATGTGGATTTTATGGGTTTGTTCAGTGAAAATGGTTTGGTCCATGATCTCGATGAGTTTGATCTTCTCTTGTAAATAGTTTCTATCATGCTCAAGTTGTTAGATCTCAGCTTGGTATTGGTCTAGGGAAAATACCATAAATGATATCTCCCTTAGAAGCTCTAATAAATGGGCTTCATAGGGAATGATCCTACTATTTGAGTCCATCACATCCTTTGTCTTTGTCAAAATGATTTATTAAAACCCTATATTTATACTAGTCATGTGATAATTGTTAAAAGGATATATTATCAAGGTTAATGATAATTAACAACCATTTAAATCCAATTGGATAAAACTAAAGGAGTCTATGAATTTTCTATATCCATAATACATTTAAATAAAAATAAAGGGAATTTTATTAATAATGATTTTGGTTATAACAAGTAACATTGGAGATAAAATAAATTTGGTTGTTCACTAGATAAATAAAAAACATGATGGGATGTAAAAACATATATATTTAGGAATAATCCATTTAAATAAATGGGAATTATTCATAACCAAAATTAATTTTAATGAAACATGATAAGATGTGAGGAAGAATAAGTTGGGTTGAAACATCTTTTCTTTTGAAAATAATGTTTGAAAAAATATTATGACCATCCTATTTTATAATATATCAATTCTGAATGTAAACATAAAAATATGATTGATTATGACCTAAGGAAGATATTTGAGTCATGAAATACCCTTACGGCTTTAGTAATATTTGAATCAAAAGTCATTTGAAGCATAAAAAACATATGGTTCTATAAATACTTTTAATTAAATCAGGAATAATTTTAAAATAATTTTGAGGTATTTATATAAAACATAGAAATAATAAATTAGTGCATAACATTTGAACATTTCTCATTGAAGAGATATTCAGATGAAAACCCCTTACCTTTTTTCCCTACTTAGTTGATCACAATCTAAAATCCTATAAAAAAAACAAAAATAACTTAATATCCTATTACATAAACATAATCATAAGTATTAACCTTTTATAATCCTTATTATAATTTATTACTGTGTATACATTAATTAGTTGTAGCATATTATGACCATCAAATGTTAGTAAATTTAATTATTTTAGGCATGTTTAATAACATTAATTTCACTACCTATAATTTGATAAAAAAAATTAATATGTAATTTAATAATATAAAATATATAATTTATATTGATTCAAAATGTTCTTATTTTATTACATATTTATTTTTGTTATGTTCTATGAAAACTGAATTGATAAAATCTTATTCCAGTTATTTTAGAAAATGAAATTGATAATTTGATAATATTTTAAGTATATAATATTATATTTTAGGAACCATATACCAATAATAATTTTATTATCATGCATAATAATATTATTTTTCATGTTACCATATACATCTATATTATTTTTTTATAATATCCTTTATGTAGGTTGTTAAACTAACCCAAGATTGAACATACTTTAACTTAATTGGTGAGTATGGTTAAGGATTTATTCATTTTGACATAATATCTTTACAATAGAATCATAATTATATATTTTTTATTTTTATGATGGTGAAGAATATTTTAATATGATTAGAAAAAAAATTAAAAACTATATGAAGAAAATTATATTTGGTGGTGGTAGTCCACACACATGCATTATTGACCTTCCTTTGTTTTTCTATGGGTTTTGTGAATGAATAACTAAGTCTTATAACATTAATATAAAAATATAATAAATATACTTAATTCTACATATTATTATGGTGTTATGAAATTTGGAATAGTAAGATTATGAATAAAAACATAGTAAGGACATAATAATTAGGTTGGAGACCTGATATTTTCTTGCAGATTCATCTGATATTGAAGGAAATAGTCCATAAATGAGTGCCCAATGGATTTGTTTTGGGATAGGGTAATGGAGAGAATAAAATTTCATATTTTTTGAGTAGTTATTCTAAAGATATGTGACCATTGAATTATTGTAATTCACACCTTTCTATAAGTGAATAGAAGGGTAGTTTTTGAAATACCTATTTAATTTCAATAATTTATATTTAGAATTAAAAGGTTAAAGGGATTCAAAAAGAAAAAATGATTAAATTGGGTGAGTTTTATTTTCAATGAAAATCTCATATAAACATTTGAAAACATGTTCTTAATATGTTTTATCTTTTCCTCTTAGTAAAATATTTTTTAGCTTTTTAAATTTTTATAAGGGTAACTATTTTTTAACCATCGAAATTAATTTTAATGTAAAAAATTAAAATTGAACAGATAACATTTTTTGAAACATAAAATTTCTAATTTTAAAACTATTTTATAAAATAAATACTCTGCAAGTTTGAAATAATTATAAGATAAAAACACATAAACACGTAAAACCATTTTTTGAAAAAATATATTTCTTATGGTTTCAAGTATTTATATGAAAAATTTACTAGGGTTACATATTTTAAATATTTATTTTATTTTATTATTAATTGAATAAATTGTATGACGCTTTAAATAGAATCCAAAAATTGAATCTCACCATTAAAATAATTGACATAAAGAGATGACCAAATTTAGTTTTTTATATTAAAGTAACATTTTATTTTATTTCTAAAAATGTTTGGAATACATCTTTTTGTGCACAAAGAATATTTTAAATTCATTTTTCCCTTAATTTAATATTGTATTACTATAATGGTTTTTATGAATCATTTTTTTACATTGTGATAAAATCATGGAAATTAAAATTTTCATCAATCCCACATATTTCAAAAGAAAAACAAACTTTTTATAAAATTATAAACATATAATAA
This sequence comes from Viscum album, assembly GCA_963277665.1. NCBI lineage: Eukaryota > Viridiplantae > Streptophyta > Magnoliopsida > Santalales > Viscaceae > Viscum > Viscum album. The sequence continues at coordinate 1,262,689,726 of OY728131.1, read as the reverse complement.
TATGTATTTTTTTATATTATGATTTAAAAAATGATGTTCATTTTATCTAATTAAAATTAAAAAATTTAAAATTTTCCCTTTAATAGAAAAATTAAAAATATAAAAACACTATTATTGAATATACCATTTTCAACAATCACCCATATTTACTATTTATCTACTACAGGTAAAAAAATTTAATTGATTAACATATTAAGTTAATAAATAATATTATTCTAATTTGATGTAGATCATTCTCATTGGGATTTTGAGTGAAAAAAAATATTATTTAAAAAGGCATTTATTTTAAAATAACAAAAATATTCGGTCTTTTTACACAACATTGATTGATCCCATATCTCAAACCATAATATCCAGATTAATTAATTATAATAATTTATAATGATTTTTTTAATTTAATTTAAATATACATAATCCCCTATAAACTCACATGATGACATAATGGTACTAAATCCATAATAATCGTGATGATGTCAAGCCAAATTTATATATATAAATTGATGTCCAATTAAATCTATTTTTTCAAAAATAAACCATATAAAATTTTATAAGGAAGTGTACCACCAACAAAAAGGAATTAAACAACATGTTATAATTCTCTCAGTTTGTCTAATTTCTTTTCTAATTAAAATTACTATTATATAAAATTATGTATACCAATATTCAATGGGAATTTTCACCAAACCCGTAGTCAATATCCTAATGAATCAATTACAATGACAGGGGAAATGAATGGAATGAGGGATAATATCACACCATAAAATCACCTCTAAAAATAAATCCCTCAAAATATAAACACATGGGAGGAAGATATGGGGAGGGACAATAGAAATGGATTCTAACATAGATGTATTTGACTGAGGAACCAAGGATATTTACTAGTAATTTACTTTCACTCCACTTCTAAAAAACCACTTAGGCGATGGATCACTGTTTTATCATGGGGTCATGACATGGTTATCTCTTTACTAACAAAGTCATAGTACGACCTTTTTTATCATGATGTGAACAAATTTGGGTAGATTACTTACCCCTCATCCTACCCTAGTCATTGTGTATAGATCTTTGGTCACAGATCAACCACCCTAGGAAGAGGGGCTACCCCTTGACCAAAAAACATAATGGTGAGACCCCTATTAATCATTGTAAAACACATGTTCATCATTGTGTGACACCCAAGATGGTATAACCAAACCAAAGGACCATGACCCCCATATCACAACCTCTTCCTTGATCAAACTATAATTCTCCATCGAATTATTTATTGAGGCGGCCTTTGCACACACAACTGTTACACAACCCTTGAAGCATGTTGTCATGGTTTGACCTATAGGTAACATCATGACCAGATACCTGGAAAAATACTACAAAAGTGAGGAATCCACCCTGACCGAACTCTAACACTCAAAAAATTCCCCTATATACTTCTCAGTAATCTATCCACATTATAAAAATATTCATAAGGTGTTCCAGCCTTTATAATCTTTATCATAATCCCACTCCCCTAAATGTCACCTACCACGATACCATAATTCCCCATGAAATTCATAACCCTTAATGATTCAAGCTCTTACAATCTTCCCACTACAGAACATATCATCCCCATAAAGCCTTATTCGTCCTTCAATAATTAGTCATAACCTACCCAATTTTTCAGTTCACAACTAAAACACCATATTATATCAAAAAAATTTGAATGATATTTCAATGAGGAACTATAAACACCAAGATTCACAACTCACCAAAAGTTGACCCACTCTTTTTCTATTATCACCAATATCATACCATTACTATGTCACACCCATCTGTCCAAAGACACTATGGTCTCATATATTGATTCATATATAATCTTATAGTGATCGTTTCTTAAAGACTCATCACATAATGGATGATTTGAAACCAAATTTATTCCAACTATAGGGATTATAAATCAAAATTCACTTCTACTTTCCAATGAAATTCACGATATTGATTCCACCAAACCATATTGACTCTAATTAAAAAAATAGTTAGTCCTCCCAATGATAAAATTTCTAGAAAATATTTGGTTGTACCCACCGATGTGGTTTATTAGTACTATATCTCAATGATATTGTCCTCAATGAAACCCCAATTTTATCAAAACAGACACATTGATTTCAGAACCTTACACTAGGTATAATTCAAGAATTTCATCACCAACCACCAATATTATCATTCAATCAACCACCTTGAGCATCATCACACCTCTGATCCAAAATACTCTTGAATCATATCAAATCCATCCTATGTTTATTATCAACAACTCTACTACTTCCAATATCACATTCAAGTCCCAAATATGGTATTTAATGAACAAAAAAATAAAATTGGATCTATAGGGACATGAATATCATAGTTTCATCACAACTATATAATGATATATCTCATCACACCCACAATCTAAACCAACTGAGGTCATACCTCCATGACTAATATGATGATACCCACCAAAGAAATATCATCATCCTCACAGTTTTTAAACAAAATAGTGATATTCACGTCCCAAGAACCACTCATTATAATAAATGATAACCAAATATGATTTTACCACTCATACAAGTGCACCAACATGAATTTCCAATCACCACCCATCCCTATATTACCTGGAATATTATCCATGTCGTCAACTAAAACACCATCCATAATGGGGACCACACTATAAAACCTCCAATGGAGAAGTCCCACTATATTATTTCACTATACGGGTCATCTAGCATAATTCCCAACGTGTACCAACATCGCTTTCATGGGACTCATCATGAAAAATACTCATCCATATAACTAACCAATAACATTATCCATCATTGATACCACCATAATTATTGGGTAAACAACTCCCATTTTAATAAAACTCTCATTACTCCATTACTATGTGAATATGAAAATATTTATTGGTCCTCATACTGCACAAGACCACTCATTTATCCATATCCAAATTGGTACCATGCATAACTGATGCACAATTTCCCTAACCCATTAAGGTTTTACTAAAATGTCATGAAAATCCTCACCCTACTCATTGAGGTAGAGTAGTAATATATGAACCCTCTTATGAGTGCTTACCCCTATCCATCTTGATCTTATCTAAACCCAATAATAGTACACTCTAGTACTATATGATCATAAAAGTCGATTCATGCTCTCATTAGTCATACATCACCAAACCCACACTTAATTTCTAAATAAAATTACCATGATATCCTTCAAATATCAATTTTACCTCACTATAAGTACCCCAATTCCATATTTCCCAAAATAATGGGGTATATCACTCATTTAAAGGCACATCGCATAATAACCCTCCATCTGTGCATCATTACAAAATCAAAAACATTTTCTCAAGATAAATCTACCCATGATCTGGCTATTTAAGACAATATTACATGGATTAGAAGGAATATTTATACCAATACTACATACTTCATGACACATCATTTTCTCTAAGATCATAACCCAATGAATCGACCCATAGTTTATGGATGACTAGGAAACACCTCATCTCTCATATCAAACTTCCCTAGGAAACTCACATGAAAACACACCCACTCTACAGTCTGACATATTAATATCATATATCACATTTGAAGTCTATATCCCATCCTTGGGAATCCATAATAGTCATACATCCACTTACTATAATATTCATATTGAGGAACAGGTCACATCCTTATCTTAATAATGGAATCTCAATAGGATGACTCTTACCGAGTAAAAATATAGACACATAGTTCAATTAAGTTGAATTCCAATAATAAGTTATATAGAAAAACACCATATGTGTTGTTTATAATAATTTAAATAGTCTGAAACTGTCAAACCCAACCTCAATGGTTTCATTACCATGAAATCCAATTCATGTATGAAATCACCAAGGAACACTATACATATTATTCATGGAGGGATTGTATAGCCATCATTAGAGAATATCTCACTATAAAATCTTTATGAACTTTCATCAGAAGAAATGTTTTTGTTTAGATTATTATAATTCAACAAAAAAAATTATATTGGAAGACTCTTATTTTAAACATATGATGAAAAAACCATATAACCACTATTATGTTAGTCTCACAAAATAAAATGAATATCATGTGGTCCTATATGACAAAAATGATGCATTTACACATGCCTCTTTCCAAAGGGTCAACAACCAGTCAAAAAATTATAATATAAAATACACACATAATCATTAAATAAATATATCATCTTCAATAGGAAACACCAAGAATAAAGATCACAAATCCTTGATAACTTGAACATCCCCTATACTATAATATTCTCTACATAATTACGAGGTACCTCACATGATCTAACATGTCCCTTTTCTTAGTGTACCAAACCCAAAATAGTAACAAAAAAATATGGTATCATAAATCTTTTTTATGTTCCAAATATCTTGAAAACTCATATGTTTCTATATCAACAATTTCCTATTACATGAGGAATTCCTCCCCATATTCTGGATTTTTTCAACTATAATGATAGTCTAAGGCGTTACATTGGGGATACTATATCGTCGTATAAAATTTAAAACCTAGTAGAGATATCACCCAACATTAATAATAAAAAATCATAGTATGAAAATTTCCAATAAACCTAAAACATGTCATATAAAACATAATATTTAATCATATAGTCCTAAATAACAATTATTCACCCCCCAAATTGACTGTGTAAAATTTGTTTAAAAAATAATGAAAATAAAAGGTAGTTTTATAACCACAATGGATCCTAATAACATACTATTATCTAAATCATTGTTGATCTATTCCATACAAATCATGTAACACTAGTAATTCCCATACCTAAACTGGAAAAAAAATATGTGGTTTTCTTATGTATTAAAGCTTCTAGGATTCCTGATTAGGGTCTCACTAAAATTCAATAGGCCCCCACTAATTACATATATAACATAACTAATAAAGCTATGTATTCGAAAGTTATACTCCTAGTTTATATAAAAAATATTTAGTTCCATAATAAAATAACAATCATGGATCATCATTTTCTATGGTGTAACTTGATATTGACCATACCATTTTCACCTAGTGTCAAATGTCTCTAAGAATAATGAATATTACCAAGGGGGAACCAATACCCACCAAAAAATCATTAAGATACAATACCCCTAAGGGTAATATATATTTGTTGAAATTTATCATATATTTATCCCCTAGGGGTTATGTTTGTATCCCTTACCAAAAACAACTATATATATCCACCCATGGGGTTATATCCCCAACCTAGAACCTTCATATAAAACACTCAGAGGGTTTCCCATACTTGAATAGAAATATAATACAAATGGGTCCCACATACAGACTCAAAACCATGATAATAGTACCTAAGGTATACATATACATTCTAAAAACCATATAAGAATACACTCAGAGGGTCTCATCCCTTCTTTAGAAAAGGTGAAGGTCTCAATTTTTTAGGGGTCGTATTCCATCGCTAGTTCTTTAACCTTAATTTCACATAAACCTAGGGACACTACTAACTCATAACATCAAATATGTCATACATACACATAACTAGAACACATAATACTAGGTAACATCCTCCTTGGATCCTCATGAAATTCTATAAGGGTTTTCCACTTTCCCAATCTGGAGACACGTATCCTAGAGTGGCCTATCAAAAGAACCACCCATCCCTATAAAAATATGCATTATATAATTTCCCCATAAATCCTTAGGTTCTATAGTGAAACTTGAATTTTATGATACCTTAACCCTTAAAATGAAACTACCTAATATCAACATAACAATTGAGAACCCACCAAGATCTCGTAATACACATCATAGTCTAAACTACCTAGAGGGGTTTCTCTCATCCCATAGGACCTTTCATGATTCTGTTCTAAAGTGTCTATTCCAAACCCCATTAATATCCCAAATAATCACTTATTACTACTCACTAGGGATTTTCTTAATCTATATCACACCACAACTATAGAAACACTCATTTCAATACATCAACTCAATATCACTACCCTCTGGTGGGTCAAATCCCACATCTCCAACAGGGGATCTCTTAAAACATTGCCAAAAGTAAGTCTTTATCTTTTACATAATTTATATAAATAGATGAATTATCCTACTCAGAGAATTCACCAAGACTCAACTTTACACTTCTGAGCGTGGTCCCTATGATGTATGAGATGAAAAATAATCTCATGCATCTCTATTAGGCATAATTTTTCCATAAATATCCCACTAAAATTCAAAAACTAAAATAGGTTATGTCTACCTAGTCTAAAACCCAAGGACCTCTTCAGGTCCTCTCTTAAGTCCAACTGACATTCTCTCCCCTTTGTGATGTTTTCAATAAAATATTTTGTTCCCACCATTTTCTTGGATCACCTACTCTAAACCCAAGTAGATCAAGACATGCTTTATATCCAAGACCTTACCCATCAGTGGTTTATAGATCACACTAGTGCAAGGGGTCTATCATGTCCTCAAACATCCTATTCATTTCACATGATATAAATTAATTTATTAATTTTAATTTATAGTTAAATCATCTATCAGTGGAGAGACCGCTTACCACATACTACATAAACAAAATTTTTAAACAGAATGAGATGATTTGATACCACCTACTACATGTGATGTTATTCCCTTTTAAAAACATTGAACATAACCTCCCAAGATCATCCAAGATTTTTCTCAACTCATGATCATATACCTCACGCCCCAATATCAAAAAGTAATCAATTATAATAATTTTTTACTATTTTTATAATTTAATTCATATATACCTAATCAACTAAAAATTAACCCAACAATATAATGACACTAAAATCATGATAAATAGGGTGTTTTCTACTCCTAACATATACTTAGCTCTAATCCATATTGAATCTCATATTTATATAACATGATTTATGTCCAGTTAAATATAATTTGGCCAAAACCCCTAGAAAAATTGTTTGGAAATGAACCTTCAACCAAATAGTGAGAAAAATCCTCTGGTCATCCTCTTGGGATATCCTTTTTCCAAATACTGTAAAATCCAGTCACATTAGACAATTTCCACCCAGATCAAGTGAAAATCGTGTTCAAAACATTTGTTCACAATTTTAATGAATCAAAGATGATGAAGGAGAAGAAAAACCTAAGAAATTAGTTGGAAAAGTGCACTTATATCTCAATGAAATCAACTCCAAAAACACCCCAACCATGGGGGGTTGCATGGTTAGAAGAGAATGGAAGATCCGACTGACATGTAAATTGGATGACATGTAAATTGCTAGTATACCCCTTCCAAGAACCAAAAAGGAGACAAGAAAAAATGTGGAAAAGGAGTCACTATGTGGAACTCCCTTTCATGAAAAATTCATGGTGTGATCCATCTATGTTATAAAACAACTACCATCATAAATAGGGAATAGAAATAAGCCTACCTTCGATATAGTGCAACCAACTTGGGTCATAGGGAACCTTTATAGAGGGGATATCCTTCATCCAAACATTATCACAATCCAACCCCAATGGGCCATGTTGTGACACTAACTATAAAATAACCACACCCAAATCCCTTGAACCACAATGTGTATCCTCCTCAAAGAACACGGTGTAATTACCCACACTCTCCTTCCTTAGTGAGGACTCCACACACACCTATTTCATTATATCCCTTTTGGAAGAATGTTGTATTGTTACATATGGATTGTGGTGAAACCAACTATCTGTAACAAAACTAGTAGTGGGAGGGGTCCAATGAAACCCCACACCAGCACTCTACCAATCCCCCAATACACTTCGTAGACATTTATCCACATTCAAAAATACCTTATTGTGTACCAAAATAACCCATTAAGGCCTCCTTGGAGAGTGATAAGTTGAGTGTTACACCACAAGAGTTCCTCCAACAAGCCAGGGGTTGGTGACCAATATTGAGAAGGAAAAAAACATGGGAGGCGTTATCCTAAGAACATGTACACACAAATATCTAAAAACAAAATAAATTTTTAAATGTAAATCCTAACTGATACCAAAATGCATGAAAAATATCTATCCCACAACAGAGTAAATTAAAAGTACTGGAATGAATAATGTCCAAATACAAGCCCAATAAAACAATTATAAAAGGATTCTATTCTTCTAAGGAGGGGACTGTTGACTAATGAAACCCCTGGTATGAACCACATTCTATCTATATCACTATATACACTATCTCTTAATCCTCATAAGACTCCTTCAAATATAATCTCTTCTATATAGTAAATGGCATGTGTGGGAAACACTCATGCAAGGATGAGTATAACAATACCTAGTAGGACAACCAAAAATCACCAAACATAAATAATTAAGTGAGTAGTTAGTTCATTATTATGGGGACATTCCAATTAGAAAATGCAACATAGATATATGAAAAATAACCCAGATACACTCATAAGAAACAACAATTATCAAAGTGTTCTCAAACATACTTCCATTTATATGATTCTACTCAATGCTTCAAGGTATCCCTCATCTAGTAGAGATCATTCCATGAGACATGGTATCACTAATGTTTCTAATTTGAGGGGTCCTTCTTATCAATCCTAACCAAATAATTACCTATGGGATCTCTAAATATCTTGATACATAAATAGGGGATCACACCCAAGGCTCCTAGGGGACACTGAAAACCCTAATAGGTATAACACACTAAGTAGGGGATCTTACACCCACCTATGTCAGTCACAATGTTCACAAAAAATCTACCTATGGGAGATGAAATTATAGAAGATCTGACTCTTGCCTCATAGAGGGATACCATAGACTCTATATGAGATAAAACCCATAGTCAGAATCAAAATCCTATAAAAATTATATAATTTCACATTGTACCCTAATATGGATGGAATAAGGGAAATCACCCAAGTTAAACAGGTCTACTCTAAAGTGAACTAGGGCCTCTAACTACCCTAGATAAGTTACATGGTGTGTACTAGGGGTACATGAATTTTGTTTCCCACACTGGGTCTCCCAATATCTCACCATCCCATAGGAAATGTTTTTTTGAAAAAATGTGATGTGTCCTCTTGGGATATATGATGTGTATAATTCAAATGGAACTTAGTGTGATTTCATCCCATGCTTGTGTACATATGGTCAGGCCTGTGTACTTTGGGTCATGCCCATGTACTATGGGAGTTCAGATGTACTTGGACAAGTCTAAGTGGAGGTTCATGTTTATGTACTATGGAAATGCATGTGATCCTAGATATGTCCATTTTTTAACCTTTAGTGTACACAATAGGGAACTAAAAAGTGTATGTTCTTCTAGAGTAAGTACCTTTTAATAGGGATTTTTTCAAAAATCCAAGACCATGAGGCATCTTTCAATCAGACCTTTAATTCCACTAAATCCACTATGAGAATCACCATTAATCATGGACCTCTATCTGGCCTAGCCTGTCTATCACCATTGGATGGACTTTGGATACTTACTCTACTCGAGAATCATCTCTTTTCAAATCACACCTCACACTGCACGCTAGAACTCAAAACATGATCTACATATTTGAACCCGGTTGATCCCCTATCATTACACATCACAACCATTCCAATGATCTCCATCATGAACCTGTGGTAATGTTCCATTGCACCGTATATTAATTATGAAGTGATCTCTTAATGATTATTTGTGGAACAATGGATTAAATAAGATATCAATGATGATTGCGTGATGAATGGGGAGAGAAATTAGTGAAACATAATCACAATAAATGAACTTCATCTAATGTTCATGTTGGAATCATTCTATTTTTTTATGATGATGATGAAAAAATTGTATTAAAAAATCAATATCAAATTTTTATCTATAGGAAGATAAATCCACACCTGCGGGACACTATCAACCTGTGAATCAAAATATTGGTATAATTGATTCATGTTCATCATGGGATAAATATTAGTGATAAATAAATATATAACAATTTACAACCCTGATTTAGGATTGATCAACGATGAAAAATGGATTTGTGTTGTCATCGTATGCTTGAGCCATGAACTCTATTATCGTTTGTGATCCTTATGAGGATCTGATTATTAATCTATGATTCCAGCATCTACCAATGATCCTCTACACTATACTCTAATATCCATAGGTAAATTAGAAAAACCCAAGTGTTTTGTAATAATCATGTATTTATAAGGGATATTTTGTTGGGTTAATTTATAAACAATAGAATTTTTTTTATTTGATTACTAATCATTCCACCCATATTCATGCTCAACACAAGAATCTGACATGCTCTATGGTTGTATCACAACAAAGGTAAAACCCATATTTTGGATTCAAAGTTGGTCTCAGATTTCTTATTACAGTCCCAATTCAAGATTTATTCCATTTTTCTAGTAAACTGTCTTATCATCACATAATATATTTAATATTTTTATTATATAGTTATTGAGGCTCATTATGCCTCAGAATATATCACTATATAAGTGTCTGAATCTAAAAATATTAGATAATATATTACAATGTTCTAAAAAAGGAATAAATAGGGGTGTCACATTCTCCTCATCTTAGGGATTTAATCCATTTCATACCAAATAGTAAAAAAACATACTAAAAAATATTATGGTACTAGCCTCACATCGGTGCGTCATACTCTTAGGTTCTCCCAAGAAGATCCCTATACTTCCATAGGACAAACTGTAAAGGAATCACTCACCCACAGAAGATCATCTCTTACCGATCCATAGTCTCGGTTAGTTACTTTACAAATTTATCTCTATCCTTAATGTCTAGTTAACCATATTAAAAAACATGTGATGGGTCCTATACATACCTCCCTGTTTGTAGTATATGTAAGACATCATTCACTATGTCTAACTATGGTGGTAAGTCCAAATGGTATGCCAAATTTCCAACCCTATGTAGTATCTAGAATGGGAAAATGAATCATTGAGATAACTTTCCAACTCATCCATATATTTATAATACACATCAATGTGAGTCCTCCAGGAATACAAGGTCTCTCTAATTTTACTCCAAAGGCATCTATCATCAATCCAAATAAGAATTTTGATGGATTTTTTCATTCCTCATCTATTATAGGATGATCTTCATCTTCTTTTCTATCAATCTCACCAACCCTTGACCTATGAATGAAGACTACCCTAGATCATTCAAACACCGTACAGACCTATATGCTCTTCCATATAGGGATTTTGATAGTGTTGTATATATAATGTAATATTGGTTATTTTTGTATGAAAACTCCATGAAAGGTAGGTGTTGATCACAAATATGGCCAAAATCCATCATGAAAACCCAAAACATGTACTTTAGAATATTTATGGTACAATCACTTATATTGTTGGTTTGTGGGTGAAACACCGTGCTCTAATGCAACTGAGTCTCATCAAAGGAATCAGGAAATCCCCTCCATGATCATGATGTAAAGAATGCATCATGTTCTAAAACAATTGTCGATGGAACTTCATTATGAAAGATTATCACTTATATAAAAAGGTTCCCCATTATCAATTCTGAAATTTTCTCAAATGGATATAATGTGGGAAGAATTTTTAGTTGGTCTACAATCACCCAGATGGAATCATGTCCTCTAGAAGATCACGAGAACCATGTCATGATGTCTAGAGTTATACCATCTCTCATACACTCTGGAACCTTGAGGGGGTTATCTATACCAGCTATAAACTAGTGCTCAAATTCACCTCATGAAAATTGAGGAATCGAGATAAAAACTATACTACACACTTCTTCATCACTGGTGAACAAAACTCACATAGAATGTTCTGGTTTATCATTTAAATTCCTGGATTTACCACCGAGAGGTATGTATGGAACTCCCTTAGAAAATCCTTACACAACATCACTAGAACTATCATATTTACCTTGGAAAGGATGACATGATCCCCAAATTTAGAGAATCCATTAGAAGAATGTCAAGGTGAAATATGAATGTGAAAATCTCATAGTCGAAATATCTATGATGATCTTACCTAAAAAATATAGAAGAGGATTGGTAAAAACCATCAACTAGATGTAAGATTCAATACCCTTGTCCACTGAGGAAAACTGCAATGAAGTTTACTACTTTGAAGCTCTGTTTAATAGCTACCAACTGGATCTCTTATCAAGAGAATCATCCACCATGATCCCCTTACCAATATAATATAATTAATTGAATTCATGATCCTAGAGAAACTATAACAATCATCTCTATCTCATGTCAAGATCCTTCTATGAGAAGATAAACTTGAGAATCTTATGGTTGGAATAGATGATAAAATTCTCACCCATAAGGCAGTGTCACCACACCTACAGCATATAGAATACAACTTCAAATTATGGAATGAGGTGTTGATAATTTTTCTCATGTGGTATAAACCATCAGGACCCATGGGAAATCATTTTCTTTATCTACATCAGGACACATCCACAACCATTCCCTATGTAATAACAGAAAATTGCCCACTCAACACCCTCCTTTTGTATTCTTCAGATGAGAGTTCTTGTCAACCTCTATAGTAACTCCATGAAGGTCTGAGGGAACCATTCCATATACATAAAAGGATTCCCCTTTTAAGTCAAACCAATCTTGGGTGATAATATTCTAGAGAAATTAAGAAATAATATCAAATAGTATCCTGCCAAACCAAGTAATCTCTGAATATCCATAATGATATTTGGTGGATAATAAGCTAACACTACAAAAACATTCTTAAGGTCCACTTCCACACCCTCTTATGAGATGATATATCCCAAAAAGTGGAACTCTAAAAACCAAAACTTACACATTGAGAATTTCTTTTAATTCTAGTTCTCTTGGAGTATATATATGAACATCCTCAAGTTTCTATCATGCTCCCCCTCATATGTCAAGTGCACTACAATTTCATCAATGACTACCACTACATACTGATATAAAAAGGTTAAAATATCCATTTCATGAGTCCCGTGAAAACTTCTGGAGAATTCATAAAACTAAGTTGAATCACAATGTACACATAATGAGTGTATAGACATTAGAATGTTGTATTTAGTATAACCACATCTATTACTTGGAGTTGGGGATAACCCAACTTGAGGTCAATCTTTGAGAACCATCTCTCCCTTCTCAACCAGTTGAAGTGTTAATTTATCCTCTATAGTGGATACATATTCCTTACATTCACCTAATTTCAGGTATGGTAATCTACATAAAACCTTAAAATCTCATCTGCCTTCTTGGTGAAAAACACTGGGGCTACCTTGAAAATTCCCCTCCTCGGCAATACGAACAACATCTTCATCTCACAATGATCTATGGGAGACATTTGATGTGATGGTGAAAATACTAGTGTAGTTCCTATGTTCATGTATATAAAAAATTATATCTCACTATGGAGAGGTAATCTTGACATGTCATTAGGAAATACATCCTCATACAATGCCATCAATGGAAGATGAAATAAATGGCTATAAAATCCACTACTCTGAAGTTAATACTCGTCAATTAATGAGTAATATATTATATCCTCCTATGTATTAGAACATTCTATTCTTCCATGGATTACTTCTAACTAATGAAGGAAATCATCTTCCCATCACCACCGACACACCACATCCCCCACCTAAATTGGTCAATCTTGGCCTAAACTATGAATAGACAATCCATACATCAGAAGTAATCATAATGAATTATCGCTACAATAAAGAGTACCCAAAATAATCTTTCTCCTCCAATAGTAAGATAAAACTATCAATAGTATTTTCTGATTAATGAATCTCCTTTGGTAGGAGTCTCTAAGAACAATTGTCAATCCAAGTGATAAACTAGAATATTTGTTTCTTGAATAAGAGAAGTTACAAGAAAAATATTGCATGAAACCTTATCTATCATTAATACAACTAAATTAAAGAATATAAAGATCATAAATTTAATCATCCCTAGAGAATCACCCATAAATGAGGCTTTATTGATCCAAGGTAAATCATATACTAACAAATCAAATAATATGTTGAAGATATACCTCTAATACACATCCCATTTGGATGATACACCCCTATGAATTTTTAACTAGGTAGATGATATACAATTGATATCACTCTCAAGGTAGATGAAATACCACCATCAGAAGTGTCAATGTTGATGATACACTATTGAGATATCATCCAATTGGGGATGATACACCACCATGAAAACACCCATGCGTGGATGATGTTCAATTACTATCATATCACTAGTCATTGATAAACCACCAATATCCATCCTTCAGTTGATAGTATATCACAAAAACGAGACTCCAAGTGGATTATGTACCACTAAGATGACTCATATTAGTGGAAGATACTCCACCAATATGAAACCAAAAGTGAATTATATAACACTAATATGACATTATAAAGTTGATTCATATACAATGAAGTTGTTTAGATCATATTTCATGGATGGATTCTATGCAGTTAAAAACTCATAGGAAATATAGGTACCATGTACCTAGGACAATAAAGGTCCTACTCGTCAGAGACCACTGACTGATTTATCCATAAATGATTGAAATTGAGATGTTTTGAAAAAGACCCATAATTAGACAATTTCCAATGATTTAAAAAATAGAGTAATATAAATGAAAAATATAGGGAAGGGAAGTCATATACATACCATTAAAAACATTATGTGACATATGGGATCTAAATTCAATGATGAATGGTGGTGATTCACCCTAGAAAAATAAGAAACAAGAGGGAAAAGCAAGGGGGTTTTTTGATATGAAGCACATGAGAGTAAATTATCATTTAAAATATAAATTATAAATAAATTAATTAAAAAAATAAAAACACAAATAAATAACCATTGGGTACTCTCCAAACCTCCATCAGGTACCTAGTTCCATTGGTTACCCGCTACTAGGTCACCAACCACCCAGTGTCCCACCTAGAGCTATTCCATCACTAACCTCACCCTATGGGTACCATCTACTAGTCCAAAAAGTTCTTGGTGACATATTTCAATTCATTAACATCCTGGTACCAAATTTAGTTTTCTAAAACATGTTGTTGAGCCTTTTTCAACTCCTTAAACTCTCATAATTCAACAAAATACATGAGGTCTGGTTAAATTTAGATTGAAATCATACCTCTTGTAGATGCGGGGAGTTACATGGTTGAAAACAAAATATAGAGAGAGGTAACAAAGAGGAATGAATAGGTATTTAAATAAAAAATATGGAAGTAACTATAATCCATGTGTTTTAATGTTATAGAATGGATCCCTTATTTCCATTATCTCATCTATTTCTCTATTTCGGTCACTTGGGTTTCACTCACAAACTTTTTAGGTTATGCTGATCTCCCTGTCCTGAATCATATTCCCTCTCTTTCCCCCTTCTCTCTCATCTAAAGTGATTCACAGTTTCTTAATTCATTTATTTGGTTTTTGGATCCTTGTTGTTTAGATTCAACCTTATCGATTATCCCCTTTTTATTTCTAGGGTTTCACACCCCCTCCCACAATTATACTCAATTTATTGGTGGTTTTTATTCATTATTGATTTATCTCTTCTTTTTATTATTTCATAACTACTTTGGATTGGTCTAGACATTGTTCATGGTTTTTGTATCATGCTTAAGGGTATATTTTTTCTCCTTCCTTCTTTTATCCTACATCAACTTAATTTTTTGATTTTTGTTTGACCATTCTTTTGAATCATCATGGGTATTGGTAAATCCTAAAATCTAGATCTATATGATTCAATATATTATATGCTTCTTAAGGTTGATTTGATTTTAGTATTGGATATATAGTTTCTTATCAACTTTATTTTAGTGTTGAAACATATTTTTATTGGCCTTTCTTTGGTTTAACAAGACTATTTTTTGTAGTGGGATTGTTTTATTTGGTAAAGGATATAGATGTGGAGAATGTGATGGGTGGTGAATCATGTCAATGGTGAATCCTCTTCTTTACAATTATGATGGTTCCTTATTTTTCACAATGTTTGGTGATATTATAGTAAAATAAAATAAATTATTTCATAATTTATATTATAAAATAAATGAAATGAAATAATTATGATTTATATCCATGTGCTTAGATTAATAGTTTAGTAAAATAAAAGAAATAATTTAAATTTCTCATTATCTTATTTGGTGAAAAGTTTTAATATAAAAAAAATTATTATAATCCATATAAAAAATAAGAACTCTATTGTCAATTTAAATTTTAAATTAACCTACAACATCATTTCCTTTTAAATAATCCTAATTTTGGTAGGATTTATAAGTTGTTGTGAGAGATAAATATAATTATCACAATTTATTTCCCTATAATTTCACTCCATATAGTTTTAGAGTATCAAAATTAGGAAATCTATTTATATCTTGTATATAAATTTTTTCCCATGATATCTATAGTTCCAAATGAACTTTTAGTCTTTCATTGTTCTTATTTCTTAATCCATTGTCAATTTTTTTGGTGGGTGTGTTTTACTCTTATTTTATAGCATAGTGTTTTGGTGTTACTATTTCAATCAAGATTAGGTGGATTCAAATGAGTATTATTTATGAAAGATAAAATTTTCAATGTAAATATCATGGTCATAATGAGGTGATTTATTTTTATAGAGATGATGATATACAATGGAATCTAAAACCACTTCCTCTAATCATCGTATGATATTTTTTCTTCTTATCTCTATTTTTTTCTACTGGATTTTCCTTTACTATTCATTATTTTTGTTCGGTATGGTATGTGATACTCAATGACTATAGTGGTTTTGGTTCTTTAAATTTCATTCCCTCTATTGAACTAGGTATGAATTTTTATTTTATTTTACATGGGTATGTTTTTTAGTGGTCTTATGAGATTTTTATAGCCAATATCTATGTTTGGTGTATTCAACATCCACTTTGGGGATGGGTTTGGCTATGGCCCAAGCTCATTTGTTTAGGTCCTACTTCTTTTATTGGAATATAAATAGAATGATATCAAACAGAGTAAATTTTAATTTTGTAAAAATTATTTTAACTAAGTTAAAATATTAGGTCATAAAATAAGCATTCACATTGGTTTTATAAGATTCAATGTGAAAACCCCTTGTTATCAACATTTTAAAATTAAATATCATGTAACTGATATTAAAAATATTTTCACTATTTTTTATTAAATAATTGGAATAAAAATCTTATCATTGGTTTTTTTTATTTTAGTAATGTGTGGTATACTTTTAGTTATAATTATATATATACACTATAAGTTATGGATTATTATGATATTGAGAATATAGTCTCCCTGATGTTAATCATAGACTCTCACTACTAGTTAGGAGCCTTTGGCATCTGTGGAAGAGTGTCTAGGATCATATAGAATCACTTAGATCGTCTATCATTTAGGTGATCTAGGATATGGCATTACACACAATTTCATATTGATTATATGAATCATCATAATATTAATAATATTGATTCAACCTTCATAAAAATTCTCGAATCACCAAAATTCTTCCCTTGATATGATTTGAGTGATCACAGGGATTTATGATAGGATAATGAGTTTCTTGATTAATTTTTTTGTGTTTCATTATGTATGTGTAACATATTTAGTTGTATACAAGTTATCTAGTTCATTTAGCCTATTATCTTTGATTATGTATTTCAATTTTTATCAATTGTTTGTTATTTTCTCTTTTCACTACTATTGATATCCCTTTTCATAGGAAGAGTTACCAAATTTATTTTCACTATAACCCATTTACGTATCATATTATTTTGTTGATTAACCAATCATAGGAAGAAATTATAATAAAACCAACTAATAAACCCATATCACATGATAGGATATCCCACTTTTACTTAAACCTAGATAAATATCATCATGGTTGAGTAGAAATATCCCAAAATTATAATTACTGACTCCTTAATACACTGTGATATCCACAATCATAGAAAAAACATTAATTTTCCTTTCAAAATATATTGATCTAACTAATTAATATAGAGAAGTAATAAGTCAAAACATTTATCATACCCTAAAATTGAATGATATCATGGCCAATAATTGAAATATGGGAAATGAAATTGACTTATTGCTACCTAAGACACCAAAATTCCTTTAAGAACTAGGTATTTCATCATTTATGATATTTTATCTCATCATATAACAAAAAAAATCTCATGTATGTGGCATTAATAATTCCCACTCAATCCTACTTAATAAAAACACCTATAGAGATTTCCCCTTTATCATACAATGTGAAATGATTCATGATTTGACATTTTCATTTGATCTATAGTGATTCCATGGCTAACTCAACATCAATATCCTAAAAAGAATTTCCAAACATGAATCACAGTTCAACATTATTATTTAAATCCTATAATAATAATTAAATCATTTAAATCACATTGTTAAGGCCACTTTACATTTAATAAAAATAAATTCAAAATATTGAAAAAAATTAATTCTTATAATTAATATATTATTAGTGTAAATATAATATTAATACTAATAAAAAATATAGAAATATTTACTCTATTAGTAAACTAATTTAATTTATAAAATAATTATCACTTTAACAATATAGAAAATTAGTAAAACTATTTTGTAAGAATAAAAAACCATTTGAAATTTGACTCACCTGATAGTTTTCAAAATATGGAAACCGTACACGGTTCACCCATATGAAATTCAAAACCAGCATCAATGTTATAAAATCATTTTCATAATAAAATCATTAAATCTAGATCACATTATATTATCAACTTTTTACATGTCATGAATAATAAAAACAATACAGTAAACCCTTATGATCATGGTTTCATTGGTAATTAATCATCATTTATCATCCCCAATACTTTTTACTATATCTTCCATCCATTTCAAAAAATCTCATTTCAACTCACTTTTATCAAAATCATTTAATTCCTAACATATTTTTCTAAAAAAATTTCATTTCCCCAGATCCATTATTTTAATTAAAAATATGACTTTAAATAATAAATATGTTTTTAATTATTCTTCAGAATTTATCAAAAAAAATTAATCTAAATTTAATGGTTTCTAAAAACAAGTAAAAATATAAAGAAACTCATGATTTACAGAATTTTAGTCCTTGATTTCCATAAAAAATGTTTTTCCCTCAAATATTTTCTATGACTATCAAATAAATTTACAAAATTAATTTAAAATATTATATCAAAATCATTCAATCAAAAATAACATTGAAGAACACATCAAAGAATCACAACCATTATAAGAAATAACAGAATCCACCTGATTTTGATAAAAAAATTTGTATTTCAGATAGATATGGATCTAGATATGAAATTATAAATCTGATCCATCAATCTATATTATCTAGAAAAAAATATTATGATTATTTTTTCATCGTGTAAATTTCTACATAGAAGTTTCTAACTGATGAGAAAAAGATACATTCAATAACAAAGAATATTAAACAACCATTACCTTTGATCAACTGTTGATCCACCAAAACTGTGAGGGGAATTAAGAATTCATGTTGGAAATTCCAAAAAATGATCCTATATATTCTTTAAACCTATTAAAATTAGTTTTAGTCTCTTAATATGTGCCAAAAAATAAAATTCATGGATTTTAAAATAAAATTACAGATTAGTTTTCCATCGTGCATGGTTAGCATGCATGGTTAGTTAACCTTGAAAGTATTTACGAGAAACCAAATATAACCCTAACCTAATTATGTAGTGTTATCCAGTATGGTTTCCCAATCATATAACTAAATGTGTGAGACCTACTTACTTAAATAAAACCTTTAAAACTATTTCACATGGATAGTTAATTGTGCACCTAATAGTGCACAAACCAAAATTTTAATTTTTTATCTAAAATTAATAAAAATGTAATCTTATATACATGATCATGATTATTGAAATAATAGGTTCATCTTCATATCATATATCATGTCAAAGAAATATTAATTGACAATAAATTTAATTTTATAAAATTATTTCATGATATAATTTTGTCACCAAGTCAAAATCGTGATTGTATTTCAGTCACATACACTGATATTTAATTAAAAATTTAAATTAAGTGATAAAAGATATAAATATTAGGTAGTATCCATATATGGGTATATGAAAATAATTTCATGTTAATTAAATCAATAAATAATTTTATTGTCTCAATAAAATAATTTCATGTATGACTAGGTATATTTATAAAAAAAATAATTGGATCAAAGAGGTTATGTCTAATGTTTTCAAAGATATGTAAGTTTCCTTTAGATATGTATAATAAAGACTATTCAAGAATATATTTTATCTAAAGTATGTGGACCAACATATATTAACGAGCAAAGAATAACTGAGTTAAATAATGAATGGATTGTATGTAATTAAACATAATTTGACTAAACTGTTTTAAAATAAAACTACGGTATAAGAAGTAAAATGACTTGAAAAAATCAATAAATGGAAAGAAATGGTTATAACTAATTTTTTTATAATCCACTATAAATCATAGTCTCTATTTGTTTCTTATTATTTCACATATTAACCTTCTTTAGGTTTTCACTATGATTATAAACTATGATGTTTTCCCTTTTCAAAAAAATAAACATCATAAATTTATGAACATTGGATTTTTATATGGTACAATTGAGTTTATATAATATAAATATAATATATATATTTTTTAATTTGATATAAAAGGTACATTTTTAGTGTTAACTTAGTAAAAATATATATTGAATTCTATGAAATGTGTGTTTAATTAATTTTATTCAATGTAAATAATTTTTTTACATAGGAAATCCAAATTTATCATGATCATGCTCAATGTTTAAAAAATGACTTCCTGGTAATCTAATTTAATAAGAAAAAACAATATACATTAAATATTCAAATTCCATGAGATCAAACTAAAGTGCATAAACTACAAATTATTTACTTAAAAATATATCCATTAAAATTAATTTTTACCTAAATATAATATGACACTAAATATTTAGATCACCTATAAATAATTTAGTAGTTTTATTTGATAAAAAAAATATAGATTTGAAATATTTTAACTCAAAAAAAAACATATTAAAATTATAAAAAATGAAATTTTTTTCTTTAACCATTTTAATGGATATACTCAAAAAAATTTAATTATTTTCAAATTCAGTGTTATCATATTAAATGTTTGAAATTAAGGAAAAGTATATGGTTATTAAATTTCAAAAAAAATTACATAAATAATATGATCAAAATATTTAATACCATATTCATGTCTATTAAAATTTTAAACAATATTTTAAAATTTTTCATATATTAAATTTTATTTTTTTATGAATGATGTGTTGCCATATTTATTTTAAATAACATAAAAAATATCATTTTTTCTTATATTTTTATTTTATTTATCTTGTCAATAATTTTTTGAATAAATATGTATAATGGTGATGTAGTTAGTTACATGCTTGATTCATTAATTAATTGGTTAATTGAGTTGAACTTGAGCATACTAATGATGATATTAATTAATTTATTAATTAAAAGAACTAAAATTTAGTCATATATTTCTATCAATGTGAGTTAAGTGGAATTGGATAAAATTGTTACAGTCATTTAATTTTTTAACTTGGATTTTAATTACTTATTAATCTATGTTAGTCCACCTGAGTGGACTAAAAATGTAATATAATTTTTAACATAAAGAAATAACCACATGGATTTTGTTTCCCAAACCCCTATAAATTCAAGTATATTTAAATTAATAATCTTGTTTATGTTATTCAATTCAAGTCCTATAAGTATTTTCAATGATCATATAAGAGTAATAATTTCTTAAGTTAATATATAATTAGGCATTCTAAATTTTATAAACCACAAATTTGGGCATGGTTATTTTGAATTTATGGAACATAAAAAAATTATTTACATAATTAAATACAAAATAATATATTTAAATTTTTCAAGTTTAGTAGAATCATATTAGAGTATATATATGTTATAATTTTTTATTTTAGTAATAAAAATTAAATTTATAAATAAAAAAATTACTTGATCTTACTTAGTGAAAGGAAAAATAATTCATATCTATCCAATTTCACAATGAAAAAATGTAAAGTTTCTTTTTAATCATTCTATTACATTTTACCAAAACATATTTTTTTCAAATTCATCATTACTTTAATAAATTTATGCTTTTTATAAATCTTGATTATCTAATTTAAAAAATTTTCATTAAGAGATAAACATCAATAAGATCATACTAAATTATTTAAAAATTAATGTGTAAATTTAAATAAATATATTAACTAAAAGTTTTTTTTTATAACTTTGGTATGATCATACTAAAATTATGTTAAATAGAAATAAAAATCATGATTTATATATGAATTTATGTTTTTGATGTTAGTAATAATACATTTTAGATGTAGACATTTTTTCAAAGAAATTGAAGATGCTTATTTTGTTGAAAAACATATAGAAGGAGATGAACATTATCCTATTAATGAGATAATAGAACATAATCCCAATATTAGTTAATTTATTAATGATAAAATTTTATTTACTAAGTAAATGGATAAAATGAATTTTAGTAATTTAAAAGAGATGTTTCATTAATTAAATAAGTATTTTATGAAGTGTTATTGATAATGGGGAGTATTTTAACAAGTTTTTTTTTGATAGTGGAGTCCATGTTGTGGTTTTTGTCCAAAATAATGAAATTATTAATGAAAAAACATAAATTTGAAAGATTATTGTTGGGAAGCTAAAATATTTAATAAGATAAAATATGAAGCCATAAAATTTAATTCTTGTTTATGAAAATGGCATTACTAGTGATAGGAATGATAAATACTGATGAAAATAGGTTGATTATTAAGAAAAATGGAAACAATCGATGATAATGAGATTAACATAAAGAAAATTAATGACATTAAGTGGATTTTAAATGGGAATTACATGAAAAATTATTTGAATTTCAGGACCAGATACAACAATAATAATTAATATTTATATAATATCAAATATAAGTAAGAATAAATTTACTCAGAAATTTAAAATAATGGATTTTTTGGAATAAAGTTTCAACTGATGAAAATTTAATTAAGTATATTCACCAATGAAAAGACTCACATTTGATGATACTTAATGAAAATAATAAGTTATTAATTTGATATACTTCTAATAGTTAGTGAATTATTAAATTAATAACATTAGAATACACACTATATATCAATTTTTGGTTATTTTGAGTTACTTATGTTACTCAGTTTAAACCTTTTAAAAAAATATTATTTTAAAACTATACAAGTTAAACGTGGATTTTTTAGGTAAGGAATGTTCAATTAAGATCTTATTACATGAAATGGGGTTACCCAAAAATATGGAAAACTAAAAAAATGTAAATATAATAAAAATAAAGGGGAATTTAATTATAGGAATAAATGTGAGAGTTAAAAATTATCAAAGTGTTTGTTTGATATGAAAATAACAAATAAAAATATCAATTATCTCTAATAAATTTGTTGTTGTTCTTGTTGTTGTTTTTGGTGGTGCTAGTGGTGGTGGTGGTGGTGTTGGTGTTTTCAGTGTTATTGGTGTTGTTGGGGTTGTTTTTGTTTTTATTGTTTCTATTTTTGTTTTTTTTTTTGTTTTTTTTTGTTTTTTTCTTGTCTATTTTGTTGTTATTGGTGGTGGTAGTGGTGGTAGTGGCAGTGCTGGTGATGGTGTTGGTGTTAATTTTTTTTTTGTTATTTTTGTTTTTGTTGTTTTTTTGTTGTTGTTTTTTGTTGTTTTTGTTGTAGTCTTTGTTTTTGTCTTTTTAGGTTTGTATTTTTTGCGGTTATTTATGGTATTGATTATAGAGTAAGGGGAGAAAGTAGGTTGAGACACCAATAAATACAAGGGAGATCATGACTTTAATATATATAATCATAAGTATCCATCCAATATTATGTATGAATCTGGTGAATTTGGACACAAATATCTCTTCCAATGTTGTGTGTCGAGGAATCATAAACCTATCGACTACAGGGTGGTCTCAGGGGAGGTAGATCCAAAGATTAATTTTCTATATTATTCTAAATCAAGGAGATCCTTATTTGGCTTCAATTTTATCTTTGTGAGCCACATCACGAAAAAGGGGAGTATTACTTATGTATCTAAAATCCTAGAATCAATTTATGAAATATTGAACTTATTAAATTTTTCACTGTGGTGTGAATTTTTATCCCACATGGTAAATCTATATAGAAGTTAAAATATTTTTAAAGTGTATTTCTGATTTAAGATCTTTCTTGAATTATAAAATCAATATAATAGAGAATTTATATTATCACAGTGTCTCCCCAACCAATGAATTTAAAAGGACGTATTTGTAATTTGGATCCATTTCCATAAATCCAAGAATTCTAAGAATAAAATAGTGGGATAATAAATTTTACTCCTTTAAAGTGAGTAATTATCATGAACAATTCAAATTAAATATTTATTGTTTGAATTATATTTACTAGATTCTGGCAATTCTTTGGTAAATTGCATCACTAGTGGGGGTTCCCATCAAAATAGATCGAGAAACTAAAATAACCAGGGTATTATGCCAAAATTCTTGTGGAAATTGACCTCTATAAAATGTTTTGTAAGGATATTATCCTAAAAACATTGGAGGATACCTTAAATATAAACATATAGTATAACAAGGGACTCTGTTTTGCATGGATTGTAGGTTTATTGTTCATGTTTCTATTTAATATCATATATCTATGACCTGTAATGTTTTCAATCATAAGGGGAATGGTGACCTTTCTTGAAATAAAAACAAGTTGAAATTGAAAGAAAAAATTTATTATTCTTTTACTTATAAATTTTTTCCATAATTATTTGGATCTCAATCAAATAATTTTGATGTTTTAAATATCCAACTAAAGGATCCATTATCCCAAAATAAGGATCTTGGTAATAATTAATTAGATCTACATAACCCCCTATAGGATTTTAATGTGGTTTAATTTTCTACTAAACCTTATAGGGGTATGTAGATGTATGATGGGGTAAAGAGGACCCCACTTCATTGTAGACCCCCCCCCCCCCCCATTATAATGACAGGTACCCCTACGAAAATTGGTCGACCCAAGGAGTAACCTTTTATCCATGAGAAAGAACCTCTTGATAATGGTATTAAGTAATCAAACCCCCCTCAAAGTGTATGTGTGGATGATTTTGACACAAAACCTAATAAGGAGTATAATTATGATAAAATGGTAAGAATGTAACCACATTTGGTTTAAATTTCAAGAATCTACCCCACTTAAATTAAAAGTGTGATACATTTACCTATTTACCATCAAATAAATTTACCCAGATGAAAGTTTAAAACAAATTTATTTTTTACATTTAATCCACTAACCAATTTGAACTCTTTAATAATTATATCATGAACGATAAAAGTTAGGAAAATAAATAGATTAACATGACAAGGAAAATAGAAATGATTCTAAAAACTAGTTTAAGGTAGGTCAAATAGGTCTATAATTGATGTGGATAGGAATATTCTGTCCCAAACTAGGGGAAAATCTTCTTCTAAATCAGTTGTATATTTTTTTTACTTTTTAAGAGATTAATAATAAGGATACATTATTAAACCCTTGTTAGTATTTATAAACCTATGGTCCACTTCGATGATATGAATATTTCCAACTGCTCTAATAGTTGTAATGACTTGGTTATTTATAACACTAGAGTTTCCAGGGTTGAAACACTCTGGGTCCTTAAAAATAAATAGAATATTTCCTCTCTTTTTCAATATATTTAATAGTATGTCACCCTTAGAATTTATCATACTAAATCCACCTATATGTTATCCATTATTTAGGCACATTCATTATATAATATACTAATGGAAATTTAGAGGGATCTATATTAATAACAATATTTTTTATCAAAATTTGATTATACTTGGTAACCTGAAATAATTTTTAAATATTAATGAAAATATTGGTAATAAATTACTTGGGGTGTTATCCTCTAAACTTAAAAGATTTATTAGTAAGTTTTTCTTCACTAAAATAAAATATTTTTGTATTAAATTCACTTGGACTAGGTTAACTATTAATGTAATAAAATATAGTAAAATTGAATGGGATTTTATATCCCTAGTGAGTGTTTCCTCAACTCTTTACATGTCCAAAAGATCCCTCCACAAGCTTTATACTAAACATAACTAACTTATGGTCACTATCAAGGGACATGGTAAATCTAATCCATCTACATTTAAGTTTAATAACTCATGGATATCCTTCATGGAATTTAGGGACATATTTTAGAAGGTGTGGATTTTTAGGGATAAGGGATATTCTTTTTTGAAAATTTCCATGAATATTAAGAGTGATAATATCTCTCTAAGAATATAAATAAATGATAGATTTGGAAACATGGACAATGACTTAAAGTAAGATGAAACTAAAATATATGAATTATATTGTATATTAATTTCTTATATCCTTACCCAATAGAAAGAAACCCAAATGTATGGAAAGCTAGATGATCTTATTAAACTAGAAAAGGGTATTTTTATTGAGAAAAATAGACTTCAGTGGCTTATATAGGGTGATAGAAACTATAAATTATTACACCTAGTTCCTAAAGAATGAATGTTGATTAATCATAACACATTTATTTTAGTCAACTGTTATATGTTACACTCTAATGATGATATTCTTAGGGATGTGGTTATCTATTTCACTAGAATATTTAATATTGGTGTTAAGTAATTTGAGGATTTGATTTTGACTGATGTTATCAGATGCACTATAACTGAAATTCTTAATATGTTCCTCACTACCATCCCTCTTGAGGAAGAGATCAAGGATTATCTCCTCTTCTATAATCAATGTAATACATCGAGCCTTAAAGATTTCTCAAATAAGTGTTTCATCCAATTTTGGGACATCATCCAAGATGAGGTATGCCAAGTTGTTAGATATTTTTAGGGATTGAATGACCATAGGTTCCAAATCAGAGTTTATTAACCTCATCCCTAAAGTTGATCATGCAATGGATATTAGGGACTGTGGACCCATTATAGTGGGTAATTCTATTATTAAATTCATTATTAAAGTCATTTTTTGTAGTATTAGAGGAATTTTAAATCAAATTATATCTATCAATCAGTTTGGTTTCATACATGGATGGAATATCTTGGAATACCTCAATAATATATCTGAGTTTATTTATATTTGAAAAAAATCCAAACATGTAAATATTTATCATACATTATACATATCAGATTATTTTTATACCCTAAGTTAGAGATTTATACCTCAGATTATCCAAACATATACATTATCTATTGGACATTTCAAGGTTATCTATTTTCCTTAATGGGAGACCAAGAGACTTTTTTCACTACACTAGATGAGTCAGGTAAAGGTATAATCTCTTTTCATTACTCATTAGAATTGTGGAATACCACCTTAGTCAATGCCTTCTAAAAGTGACAGGCCTTGGTTTGGTCATCCTTATTAAATATACTAGGAATTTTAATGCCCAAAACCACCTTTTTTATATT
Organism: Viscum album; assembly: GCA_963277665.1. Classification (NCBI taxonomy): domain Eukaryota; kingdom Viridiplantae; phylum Streptophyta; class Magnoliopsida; order Santalales; family Viscaceae; genus Viscum; species Viscum album. The sequence continues at coordinate 1,262,662,206 of OY728131.1, read as the reverse complement.
CATTACCTTCTTATTTTTTATAAATATGGAAATAAAACATTTTCCTTGGTAAAGAAAATCTTTAATCACTGTGATAATTTCTCATTAAAAGTTATAAGTTGGAATAAATCTTATGTTCTTTTTGAAAAAATTACTTCATATAGCAAGAAATGACATATAACTAAATTATTTAATGTAAATCAAGGCATATTACCCTTAAATTAAATAAAAGTTTCTATTTTGTGGAAGAGTTTAATATTTTTACTTAGAATTAATTTCCTATAATATTACTTCACATATGAGCAATTGGACAGGTAATATCCTATCTTATGCTAGTAGGATATGTCTTATTATCTCTATTATTACCTCCATGTTTATGTACTCCTTTCATCACTTCCTCTAGATATATGATTTACTAAATATATTAGACACACAAATAAGGAATTTTATCTAGTTTAGAAGTGTGCATGAAAGGAAGCTGATTACAATTCTCTAGAAGGAATGTACCAAACCTTCTAACTTGTGTAGAGTTTTCATTATGTACTTGAAAATGTAAAATTCTACTCTTGTGATCTGTTATACTTTTTATTTAGATGGATCAACTAGTGATTCCATGAAATTATTGAGGTAATGTATTATTGATAAACTACAAAAGTTAAATCAATTATATATGTTATATTCTAATGGGACTATCATAAGGGACTCCTATGATGATATCATGCTACACACAATCTAGGTACCTTAAAGATCCTCATGCCTAAAATGTTGGAATTCACACTGGCTTGATCACTAATTTTTTGTTTTTATGGAGATCCCACCAGACCTAGGTATTATCCCCATCTAGGATTCTCTTACTAATATGAAACATCTTGAGGGTACTATCCATAAAATCCACATATAACAGATTCATTATTTTTTACTTCCTTCTTACTGATAAGTCCATTTAGTGTCTGACCAACATAGGATCTCTCTACTCAAACATATAATATAGCTTCAATATTTTTAGTGACAACAACCAAACCAAGTGGGTTATCTTATACATGAATAACTTAATTCTACTCTCTGTATAATTTCTCATTTTTATGATTTGGAAGAATAAATTACTAATTTGTGACCGAGTTAAAACTACTAGGATACATGTAACCTCTATCTTTGTGCTTTTTTATAAAATTGATGACTATTTCAGTCACCAAATTTTTAATTTCAGTTCATAAAATGTATCTATATTTACTTTTTATCCATATTCCATTGTAACCTTTCTAGGGACTATAATTATTATTTCATTATGGATTGTTTCCTAAGTCTATAGATGAGTTTTCAGCTCAATAACCTACTCTCTAATACCATTACTTCATACTTTTCACACATTTGGATGGCTATTAATTCTTGTATATTTGATGGGAATTTTGACTTTACCAAGGTTTCAATACTATAAAATTATCCTACGACAATGGTATTATATTAATGGTTGGAAATACTATGGAGATATTGAATCCTATTACTATGGTCCATGAATGACCATGGTAGTAAGGCGGCCCATTTCCATGGTTTTCATAGACCTTGGTCATAGGCTTAGATAAGAAATACCACATTTTTTTGGGGCAATACATGGGAAGATCATGGGAAATTTCTATAGGCATGGTCAATATTTACCATGGTTTTATCATCGACCTACGTCTATGGTCCATATTGACCACGACCATAGGTGCCTGGATTCACTAGATATTTTATTTTATTTTTTTAATTTATAATATTTATAATTATAAAAAATTATAGATATATTTTTATATATAAAATATACACCTTAGGTTTGTGATAAAATCTTAGTGTTAAGTTAGAGGGGATCTTGGGATTAAAACTCACTAGATGGGTTTTATTTTTTGATCTCTATTTACATGGTCTCGATCGTAGTTATAGCCTACTATATTATTCCAATGAAGATATGGAAGGACCACTTTCCATTATTTTTTACCATGGAAGTTGGATAATTTTCATTGATATATTAAAGGATATTCATATGTCTACTAATATTTGAACTTGAAATATGCATAGTTTTAAGGAGTAATTTATCACCGTTAAAATACTCAAAGTTAAATTTATTAAAATTAAACCCATTTAGGTATATATTATTGGATGGATAACCCCTTTACCATGTGGATCAAATTTAACATTGAAAACATGGAATGGGGTTCTCCAGGACCATAACTGTGTGGTGGAATATTTGGAACATCAAAGGTATTTATTAAGGACTCCTTAGTTTATTTAGGTAGTTACATTTCCTTTAAACAAGAAATTTTTTCAGTCATATATACCATTAGGTATGTAAATAATTTTGGTTTGAATAATCATTGGATTAAATGTGACTCTCAATCTATTGTCACAGTCATTAAAAGCATATCAACTAAAATTCCCTATTATATCTATAGAGATCTAGTTCAATGGAATTTATTACATAGAAGCATCCATTATTATATCACACATACCTATGAGAAGGATACATGGTTTTTGATTCTATATCAAAGAAATATGTAGAGGTAAAAGTCTCCTCTTGGAAATTTACTCTTAATGGAACTTGTTTGAATTTACATAACTCTATTGTATGAGGTGATACTTATATCCACCGTTGAATACCTAAATTATAAACACTATACCCTTTTTATTAATAATGATTTCTGATTATAGACCTTTAGTCCAATACCATATCCCTCTTAAATGGTCACCTAGTTTCTTATTGACTATAAATCCTCCATTATTCTAATTTGGATTGGTTTTGAGGGACCCCTGATGATTTTTTTAAATCACCCACCCACTTCTAAATTTCTATTCTTATTGATTAGCCAATTATACTGGATTCAACTATGAAAAAAATCTCTAGACCATCTATTTCACGTACTTTAATAAAATCAATATTCTTAAATCAAATCATTCTGGCATTTGGGTTCCAAATGGTGACATGGGATTTTTGTAAAAAATATATTATGAAAACTTGTTCAAATGTTGTTCATCCTTTCTCATGCTTGTTCATAAGGTTAATACATGTGGATTTATAGTGGAATCATTACATTATATTTCCCTTTGATCAAGTATTTTGTGTCGAAAATTCGACTAGATAATAGTGTTAATCCCCTTACGTACCAAACTAGAACTTCTAGGGAACATGGGATAAACCACCCGTAGGTGGAAACAAGTTCCATGTTACTTAGTTTTTTTGTCCTAGGGAGGGTGGGGACTATTTGTTTTTATGGATTATAATTTTAGGAAATTTAATTTCTCTTATATATTGGATAATTATTATTCAAATAGGTAATCCCTAGACAAGGGACACCCTATCTTGGATGATTCTATTAATACTTTTGAAGTTGAACCCCCCACCCCCACTTAAAATTTGGATCAAGTGGTTTATAGTGATGATTATGTAGCTACTCAAGATGAGAATGAGAAATAATTACAAATTTAAGGATCTTATCTACACTAAATTGAAAGAAAAGGTAAGAATCCAATGGTTTACTTAGTTGTCTTTATTACACCACACTCTAAGAAGACCAAGAAGTGTGAGGATTATTCTAAGATAGAAAGTATTATTTTCATAATATCCTTAAAGAGATATTTATTGATGTAAAACTAGTTATTCCCCCTATCCTATTATTCATAAATATTCCTTTTCTTATTAGATATATTCCTCATTGGATAATGAATAATGTATGGAAGGCCTCAAAAATATAAATATTATACTCTTTTCATTTAGCAGGGCCTTTCTAATAAAATTTATTATTAGGATAATGAATAAAAAAATTTATCCTTTGATAGATGTAATAAGGGGGAGATATTTGTTAATGAATACCTTGATATTAGAGTGATGTTGTTTGCTATAATTGAATTTTTTTTTGAAAAAATCCCACTTTTTATTTCCAAAGACTTCATTGGGTTTAGTGTTATACATTAGGGTGTTATATTATTGGGGACACTTCCAAGAAACATATTTTCTAATACAGGATGATTTCTAAATAATGGTGTTATAATCATTGGTATATTTGAAAATTTAGATGGTTTCCTAATATATGCATGACTAATGAACCCCAATTTGAGATAACTTTATTATTATCCTTTGTCCAATGATTGGTTGATGGTTAGCAATGGTGAATTTATTTTCTCGTACATAATAATTTAATTATTATTGAAAAAAGTTTCTATTGTCATGATATTTAAGTATTATTTTTTATATATAATTTTATGATTGTTTCATCTTTCAAAATATTTACTATTGGAGAAGGATTTACTCAATAAAGACATCTGAAATATATGGATTTATCATGAAATGTGATTTGGAAATTGAAATATAGATAATGTAATTATTTATGAGATTTCACATTGCTGCATTTTGTTATGTGATATGTGGAGTTAAATTAGATTAATTGTACTCTTAACTCTTTATATTTTGTTCTCATTTGAAATTGTGCAGATCATTCTTATTATAGTTATAGGAAATAAGTGTTGTTTTTAATCATACAAGGATACTTCTATATATACTCATTTATGGATTAATTATTACTCATACCTACACTTTAATACCTTTTAATGTCTAAAATTAATTATATATACATAAATGCCATGTCATTTTGATCACCTATTCATGCATGTATGTAAGGACCCCAACCCTAGTAGCTCTGAGTTGTTGGTTTCTTTATTACATTAGTATAAGATACAAGGAATAGCATATTAAAGTACATAATAGTTTATCAATCTTGGTAAACTAGATAAAAACTTTAAATTAGCATTATAATTGAAAAAATAAAATATCCAAAGTGTTTTCTTTGTGAACACCATTATTCCTTATAGAGTATTCATGCATATCAATCGCAAAGCGCTTCCTAGTATCTTGTAAAAAATATAACATAAAAAAGTGGTGAGATCAGATCCTCAATAAGGATAATATTATAGAAAAATATATCATGAAAAATTAATAATAATTAATATGGAAAGATAAATAACTAAAAAACATTCCATTTAATGAATAAAGTGATCATAATATGGCATAAGTAAATGATGATAAAATAAATCCATATAAATAATCACATAAGCTTGAAACATGTCAATGTATATTCTAACAAATCAAATAATTACATGGAAATCAATAATTGATCTTATAATGAGTAAATTATTAATTCCAAAAATATGAAACATACTTTCAAGACCTTTTACAATATATTTTAAATCCATAGGTATAAACCCATCAAATTTGGCCAAAACAATTGTCTCATGTGACATTTCGATACAATAAGGGGTTATCTATAATCCGCCCCCACCCATAACTTCATAAGTCTAATTCATTCCTCGTATAGAAGGGGTGAAAAAATAATCAATATAAATATTCGTATTGAAAGAATAACATATAAAATGTTAATACATACTCCAATCTAATAAACATAATCACAAACCATCCAAAGTAATATAGTGAATGGTAATAAAATTGTATATCCTAAATACAATTGGCCATATACCATCTAAATAAATAATAAGTATGATATCAATAAAACATATCCTCATTGGATCATAAGTTAATTAAAGGGTTGATTTCATTGAGGAATATAAAAACCAAAAGAATGTCATTAAAAACATTTTTTATGAAAATTACCTTTTCACTTTGAAAATATTTTTAAAACAAAAAAGTCAAATTAGATTTTTAAAATACTTTTATTTGAAATTAATCTTCTAAACCTTGTAAAATAAAAATTAAAAAATTGAGTGTTCATGTTATAGTAAAACTTTTTCATGTTGTACAAGTTAAAACAAAGATTCCTTTCATTATTTTTTTAAATGAAAACATGCATTGTTTTCAAAACAACATTAATATTATGTTTAATAAAACTATAAAAATTAAAAATTGGTAAAAAAAATTAATAAATATTTTTAAAAATAATAAAAATATTTTCAAAAACATTTTTTTGAAAACATGTATTTTTATAAAAAATGGTATTTGATCGAAGAGTGAAATAATGTCTAATTTTATTAAAATCATTTTCATAATAATTTTATGTCCTAAATAGTAGAAAATGGTACAATTATTTTAAAAAAATCATGAATAACTAGAGTGTAATAACATATATTGAGTTTAAGATATAAATATCAAATAATTCCCCCAAGGGAGTCTTAAACAAAAATAATCCTAAATAATGATGAGATTATGAAATAAACCCTTATCACTTCGATAACTTTGGAATCGTAGACCCCATAAAATAAAAAATCATCAAATAAAAATTTAAATGAAATTAATTTAATTATATTAATGATATGAAAAAATGTTCATTACATATACCATGAAAAGGAATAAGTGGTGAATATAGTTTATATATCATGGAAGTAACAGTGAGATGAGAAACCATTACCTCGGGTTTGAATTCCTTCATATGTGGTGGAACCTTCTATATAATATGTATAAATTTATTATAAATATAATACACAACCATAATCATATATCTCATACCATATATTATTAACTTATAGTATTTTATCACCCATTTATCAAAAAAATATTTATTAAAATCACTATTTCAGGTGATAATTGCTTCATTTTTCATGCATGTTTTAATTTGGTAATTTTGATCCTTTTAATTGGATCATGGTTACATTATAAAAAAACGTTAGAAATGATACAAATATCATAAATATTTATTGTATATGTATTTATATTAATCTATTTATTTTTTATATATAAAATGGTATACACCATTCATTGAGATGGTAGGTTATACATACACATAAACGTTATTTCCATTTTTCTCGATGGATGGAATGAAATAAAAATAAATAATAATTAATATTTTAAGAATAATTATTTTGTAATATATATCATTTATATTAATAAAATAAATATTTATTACCATCTATGTAAAAATAAAATGAAAAACATTTCACATCATAACATGAAGACGGGAGTCCAGAGGTACGAACGTGTGTCGTTATTGTTTTCTGATATATTGAAAGGTAATAAGTTTTATATGATATTATATTCACATAATAATTTTTAGATCATAAATATCAAATATATTCTTAATTTTTATCCATACTACCTTTTATGTAAAGCGTAATAAAAAAACAAATAACCTCACATTGCGTGGGAGTAGTTTGCCATATACATGAGCAACATTATCTTATCCCACATAGAATGTAAATTAATAAGGTATGTGTTATATAATAATTACATAAGTATAATAATTTAATAAATATTTTATAAATATTATATATATATAATTATATCCAACCTTAAAAATGTGGTGATGTAAAAAAAATTACATCGGTTTGTGGGGTGGCAGTCATACACATGATCGATGGTTTCGTTTCCCATTTAATAGAATTGGAGATGGATTTGGGTTATGTAAAAAACATAATAACATATTATTATTTTTATTATATGATAATTTTTTAATAATGTTTTTATGAGGTCGAAGAAGAAATAAAATAAATATGCATGTTTCATAATTTTACTTCTACTTCGGAGAGTCTCTTTAGGTTTATACCTAAAGCATTATTTGGAGGTATTAATAATAAAAAAAATTCATATAATATGAGAAGAGGTAATTAAGTGATTTTATTAGGTATTTTAGAAACTAATGTTTTTTGGAAGTGTGAGGAGGGGAGATAGGGGTGGCCTTTTATAAGTGGGTGACATGACACACATGGAATTTTTGAAAAGATAATGTGATACCCATGTTTTTCTCATATAAAAATCCTCAAAAATGAAAAATTATCAAACCTTAGAGGTCATAAGATCTAAATATTTCCATAAAATGGGTTTTGGACAAGTTTTAGGTCATATGTAACCCTTATCATTTTAGTTTAACCCTCGGTGAACTCATCTTTACCTTAACCTTGGTAATTAATTATTACTATTTTCACTATTCAATATGGTAAAAAATTATGATTAACTTATTGAATAATATAAATTATGAATATTATAAATATTTAATTCATTATTTTAATTCAATTCACAGATTTTTCTAGATTCAATTTAAAATTAAATTGCATACGGGACGAAAGAGTGGTTTTCCAAAGAGAAAATGCTCATAAGTATATAATGTTTTAATATTAAAATTAAATATTAAAATTATTAAAATAACATAAATTAGTGAAATTTTAATATTATTTAACTAATTTTACTTTAAAATAAATTAAATATATATTTTAATGTTTACATAATTTAATTGAAAATGCATTTCTCAATAAAAATCAGTATTTTTCACTATTCATCAAAAAAATCAATATTTTCGAAAAAATATTAATAATTCAACTAGAATTAATTTTGAAATTTTGAATTAAAAATTTAATTTTATTTTTTCGAATGAATTTTCTAAAATTGTTAAATTTTAATTTTTAATTATGCACACAAATCCTGACTAGATCGCTTTTTACAAATATACAGTTTTTCAAAAAACATTAATTTTTATTTAAAACGGTTATTATTTTTTTAATAAATAGGTAAACATTGAAATTAATTTATATATTTTTAAACAATATATTATTTATAATTTATTTATTAGTATTCATACCCACCAACTTAATTGTTATGTTATAATTTTCATGTTTAAATAATAATATTTTAATAATGTATCATGTTTTATTGAAAACTGGTGTTTAGAGAATTTCAAGATACTAAAGGGATTGAATTTATTTAAAAATAAATATATCATAAAGTCTCATGGTGTTACACATTATTATAATATTTTTCTTACATGTCACATATGCAATCAAATATGATGTTCCTCTTTTAAAATCTTTGGGTGTCATATTATACCCCCTTAAATAAATTGAATCCTTACAATTTAATCATGATCTCTATAATCAAGGGTTTGAAATTTGAAAATAACTTTATTTAAATCCCAAATTATGTGAAATTTTAATAAAACATCTTCTTAATAAGAGACAAAGATAAGTACAAAGTTCATCTAGAATAATCACATAACTAGGTTTACAAGATGGAGTACATAGTTGGGATGTGAAGATATAGAAACTGAAGAAAAACATAAATAATTATAGAGATTGGTAGATATCACTTATTCAAAAAAATTGTTGGATCCATATAAGGCTAACAACCACAAAAACATAAATCTATAAAGTTTTAAAATACCATCGGTTCATTAATAATGAATGTATCAGGATGAAATTTTTGTTTTAAGATCTCTTTACTAGAGTAGAATATTTATTTTATTATTAATGAATATAAGTAAATATACTTATTTTATATAGTTATATTTCATAAGCATAATGTTTCCCTTTAGTGTTTGTTCGGTCAATTTGCACTTCATCTCTTACTCCAATAAATGAATATCCAAAAATTAAATTTTTATGCCTAATGTTCTAAAATTAATTTTTAATGGATTGTAAGATCCATAAAATAGTAAAAAACTATTCCTCCTATATTTACAAAAACCAAAATGTTTAAAAAAAGTTATCTAATAATTCCCAAAGTTCAAATTAATCCATTTCATAAATAGTTAACTGTAATGCTCATCCAAAATATGTCTGAACGAATTTATATAGAAGGTCACTAAATCAACATTATATTCCCCAGACAATATAAAGTTGATCTTGATATCACATTAAAAATATGTGGATACCTTGATCACCATAAAACCTTAATGAAAAAAATAATTATTCTAAAGATAAAATATCATGATGTAAAAGATATTCCATAAATTCAAACATGTATTAAACTCCAAAAAAGATAACACAAACCATCAAATCACTAACCAATTACATTGTCACCAATATTATCTCGTAATTTTTTTTATCATTATTATCTCTACATCTAGCACATGTGAATTGTTATCTTCCCTTGATCATGTTTCTTCTAGAAAGAACAATTGTTCACTGAATAACTTTTCTTGGACATGATACCATTCAACATATTCTCCCAAATCTATAAATAATAATTATTACAGTACAATCCTTATATATTTAATAATTATTTTATTTATAATTTCATTGATAAAATACTCTTATAACATAACTCTTGAATTCAAACACATGAAAATTAATCCTTCCACGTTATTATTAAACTATCAACTATGATTCATCATATTATTCCTTAATACCTCCTTCATTTCATATAACATTTGTACTCTCTTCATTAGTATAAATGGAATAATTACTCATACAACCTTACTGATTATCCTCACAATCTTTCCCCCCATGACATATATTTTCATAATGTGTATAATTTACATATTTAAAACATTCAACCATTGATAATACCTTAGGGACGCCATTATTATCATCCATTATGTTAACCTAACTTTTTGTTTTTCCTTGGAAATTACTTAATTTGTGTCCTTATTTTCCACCCATAAGACATTTTTACGTTCTTTTTAGGCATTATCCTTGGTTCCACTTTACAAATTTTTGACTTGAAGTAAATTGACCCTTATTTTACACCATGGCCTCCATTACTCAAGCTCTTGAGGGACTTCATAATTCTCTTCTTTGGTCAATATGAGATTTGGGTAAGGTTAATGTTTTTAATTATATATTAAGATAAATAATTATGAATAATAAAAATATCCTTCACCCCATTCATCATCTCATTTGATTTCACATCAGCACATTTTCTATCACATCCAACATTAAAACAACTCTTTATGGTTACATCTACTGACAGAAACCAAAAATCCAAATGTGAGAAACACTAATCATAGTGGGAAATCAAACAGTCATGAAAGAATAATTTATAGGATGTCTAAATCATGACTTATTCTTATAAATCTATGAAAACTTAGGTTTAATTGAGGTTATTCGTTGTTATCATTTATTAAAATCCTTCATGATGGTATTTAAATAAAATTTGAATTAACCTAAGCATATCGCTAAAGAGTGTCATACTAGGTGTGCAGTAAGACCCATTTTCATGTATTAGGTAACACTTGATTCAAGACCAATGTATCTTTTTTATAGTTATTACCCCTAGGAATAATTGTTCTAGAACCACGTTTACTTTTAGAATCCAAAAAGGAATATATTTCCTGAAAAAATAACATAATATCTACCTTAAAAAATTGAGGATATTATTCTAAAGTTATCCTGAATGTCTATCAAAAGGTTATTATATATAATCTATGTTTTCCTTAATCTTGTTCCCATTTTATCTAATAAACTTCCTCTAATACCGACTATAATGACCCTGACCCTGGTAGCTCAGAGTTGATGTTTACATTATTACACTAGAATAAGATATAATGAATCATATCCCGGAAGACCGAATTGTTTAATTGTCTTATAAGACTAGATTCAAGCATCAAATTCACATTAAAATTGAAAACATAAAATAAACAATGTGTTTTATTTGATAACTCCATTTTTCCTCATAGTGTATCCCAACATATCAATCAAAAAACACTTCTTGTTACCCTAGTGAAAAAAAAATATATGAAATGGTGATCTTAGATGCTTAGTAAGGGAAAGAATAAAGTGTAATATATCATGAATAAATAATCATAATAAATATAGAAGGATAATATTAAAGAAATAGATATCATTTAATCAAAAAAATTAGCATAATATGGTAGAAATAAATGATGACCAAATAAATCCATATAAATAATCACATAAGCTTGAAACTTATCCATGGATATTATAACAAATCAGATAATAAAATGGATATCAATAACTGATATCATAATGTGGAAATTCATAATATTGAACATCTAAAACACACTTTCAAGACCATTCACAAGATAGTTAAATTATGCGTGTAGAAACCCATCTAATTTGGCCAATTTATTTGTCTCTTGAGACTTGTTGATGCATCTAGGGGATATATATAATCACGACCCACACATCACTTACTAATTCCAATGCATTACTCATATTTAATTATTGAAACACAATCAATATAGACATTTATATTGAAAAACTAATTTTCAAACTGTTAATACATACCCCCAATCAAATTAACATAATCCTAAACCTTCTAGTGTTATTTGGTTAATGGTGATAAAATTTTACATCCTTGATAAAACATATCATAAACCATAAAAATAAATGATAAGGATTTTATCGATATAATATATCCCAATTGTATCATATGTACAATAAATTTCTGATGTTGTTTATGAATATAAAAATTATAATAATCTCATTAAACAAATTTTTGAGGAAAATGACCTTTTCAGTTTGAAAATATTTTTTCAAAGAAAAAAGTTCAAAAAATATTTATAAAATACTTTTATATGAAAATATCTTTTCAAAATATGTAAAATAACATTTAAAAAAAATTCATGATGGAGGAAAACTATGTTCATATAGTAGATGTTAAAACAAAGATTCCTTTCAAATTGTTGGTAAAATCCAAGAGGGACATGTTTTGAAAATGATAGGAAGATTACTTTAAAAAATGTAAAAAGTAAAAAAGGGTAAAAAATAATATAATAAATTATTTTTAAAAGGCTAAAAAAATTAAAAACACATTTATAATACATTTATTTTGTTGAAAAGGGATTTTTGATCGAACAGAGAATAAGGTTGGATTTTATTAAAAAAAATATCAATTATTTTAAGAATCAAAGAGTTCAAAATGGTAAAATTACATAAAAAAATTCCATGAATAAATAATGGAGAATAAAATAGATTTATTTTAGTATATGAGTATCAAATAATCCCCCTGAGGTATACATAAAAAAACAATCCCGAATAATGATGAGATTGGGAAATAAAACTGTACCACTTTGGTAATTTTTGAATCATAAGCCCTATAAAATAATTAATAATAAAACTAAACATTAAATACAATGAATATAAATATATTAATGATTTAAAATATCAATGGTTTAGTATATAATCCATGAAATGGAATAAGGGGTGAATATAGTGTATGACTCCCAAAATTAAAAGTTATATGATAAGCCCATACCTCAGGTTCGACTTCCTTCATATGTGTCTGAACCTTATGTATAATAAATATTGGTTTATTATAAATAAATTATATAACCATAATATTATATATCATAACATATATTATTTACTTATATTCTTTAATCATCCATTTATTAACAATTCTTTGTTAAAATCACTGTTTTGGGAGGAAATGGCTTCGTTTTTCATTTATGTTTTAGTTCAGTAATCTTGGTTATTTTAATTTGATAATTATTAAAATATATACAAAATTTTAACCATTATTTAAATATAATATATATTCATTGATTATTTATTTAGAATAATCTATTAAATCTAAATATTGATAATGGGTCACACCGTTCATGGAGATGGTTGGTCGTACATACTCATGAACGATGTTTCCATATTTCTCGATGGTTGGAATGAAAGGAAAATAAATATTAATTAATCTTCCTGGATAATTATTATTTAATATATATAATTTATATTAATAAAATAAATCTTTACTTCAATCCATGTAAAAATAAATTGAAAAAAATTTCACAGAGCTATGTGGAGGTGGGAGTCCACACTAACACATGAGCAACTTTATTGTTTTGAAACTGATTGAAAGGTAATAATTATATGTGATATTATATTTCTATAATTATCTTTATATCATAAATATCACATAAATTCATTAAAATTAACATTAATACCTTTTATTTAAATCATAATTGAAAAACAAATCACATCACTTCGTGATGCGGTAGCCCACCATACTCACGAGCAATGTTATCATATCTCCCACAGAATTGAAATTAACAAGTTATATAATATATCATAATTACATATGTATAATAATAACATAGATATCATATAAATATGTTAAATTAATCATTATATATTTTCTTGAAATGTGGTGATGGAAAATGAATTACATCGGTTCGTGAGGCGGTAATCTACCGTATACATGATCAACGGTTTTGTTTCCCATTTTATGGAAGCAGAAATGGATATTGGTTATATAACTAACATAATAACATCTCAGTATATATTTTATACTTTTTTTTATATTATAAAATTCAAATAAGGTTTTAAGTATGTGTAATAATAAATAAAACAAATACACATGTTTTAGAATTATACCTCTTCTTTAGAGAGCCTCCTAAGGTTTATACCTAAAGCCTTCTTAAGAGGGATTCCTAATAAAAATAAATCCTCTAGTATGTGTTTTTTATGTAATTAAGGTATTTTATGAGGTATTTTCTGATCCAAATGGTTTTGAATGTGTGAATAGTGTATGTTAAGAGGTGTCCTTTTATAAGTGGGTGATCGGACACACATGGAATTTTAGAAAATATAAAGTAATACCCACATTTTTATCATGACACAAGCCTACAGAATAGAAAATTAAATAAATATATTATTTATATGGTCTAAATATTTCTAGACAATTTTTTTATAAATTTTAGGTTATTTTTAACCCTTATCGTTTTAGTTTAACTCTCTGGAAAACCCATTTTTACCTTAACCATTATAATTAATTTTTATTTTATTCACTATTATTTATATAATATATTAAGTTAACCATATTAAATAATAAAACATATTAATATTAAAAACATTTAAACCATTTTTCAAATTTAATTCTCAAAATTGGTTGAAGTCAATTTAATATTAAACCACAAATGTGAAGAATGAATAATTTTCCAATGAGAAACTTATAGAATGTTTTAGTATAAAAATTCAAAATATAATTTATTAAAATGTAATAAATTAGTTAAATTATAATATAATTGAACTAATTTTACTTTAAACCCAATTTAAAATATAAATTAAATTTTTATATTATTTAAACAAAAAGGAAGTTTCAATAAAAATCAATATTTTCACTATTTATCAAAAAAATTAATCTTTTCAAAAATTTCAAAAAAATACTTGCAAAGATAATTTTATAATGTTGATTTAAAAAATTATTTTTATTTTTTCAAATAAATTTTCAAGCAGTGGGAAAAAATAAATTTAAATTATGATTGGAAATCGCGACTAGACCGTCTTTTTGAAAAATACAGTTTTTCAGAAAACATTTATTTTTCTTTGAAGTGGTTATTATTTAATATATATTCAATAGATAACCATAAAATTTATTTTTTAAATTTATAAAGAATTTAATTTTTTATAATATATTTATTATTATTCATACTCACTAACTTAACATCTAGGTTATAATAGTCATGTTTTAATAATAATATTTTAATAGTGTATCATGTTTTACTCAAAACTATTGTTGTTTGCATTGAAATCTATCAAATAGATTGAATTTATTTAAAAAATATATCAAAAAGTCTCATGGTTTTACATTCTCTTCTAATATTGGTGTTTCATATCATGTACACTATCTAATATGATGTTCCTCTTTTAAAATCTTAGTGTGCTAAACAATATGAATATGTAATCCATTCACTCCAGTACCTGATCATTCATGGATTAATATTCTCAAGACTATATTAGATATATACTCAATAACTCCATGTGATGGATAGAATATAGATGATGATATGATATATATTTTATTGTCATAGTGGTGTGATGGGTTACTTAAATACCTTAATTTATTGTCTTCTTAATATTGGATAGCTCTAATATCATACTCTTTCCAAGATAGTGATCTTTCTATGATGGAATAAAGTTGATTTAGGAAATATACAATGTTTTTCTTCTATAATGATTTTTATCAATGTGCATTAATTTTTCAATATATTTTTCCTTCATGGGGATATGGTTTAATTTAATGATTATTACTTTGGTTCTATGATGACTAACTGGAAGAAATTGTGATGCATTACTAAACATGGTAACCCTTATATCAAGTTTATAATTTCAATTCCATTGAAATGCTCGAGTGGTGAAAAAATAATGACACATGAATGTGAGTATTTATAGAAGATAATGCACCACATCACTCCTTGTTTTTATGATTCTTAGAGTCTTGGGGACTCATTATTATGATGATTATGGGGTATAAAAGAACTACCTACTATCAATGATGATAATTATTTTCAATTTTCCCATTATAAATCTTATGTAAACATCCGAAGTTCCTATTAAAACTGTTTTAGGGAATTTATGGTTTATTTTAATGATACTATATATTATTTCACCTTGTGTTTTAACCTGTACATTTATATTTTTCTAATTAATTTTTTGGTGGTATGAGTTGGTCATATAAGGTATAACTCATGTCTTTTATGATAATAATTATTATTTCTAAGGGATCATGGAGTTCTTGGGAGAATTTTATAATGGAAATTCAGTGGATATTTTTTATTTATCTTGTGAGGATTGAAAATTTGATTGAATTTATGATTAGATACTGTGGATTATCAATTAAATAATATCAATTAACCTAAAATTAAAGTGGTAACATTTATTAAGGTCTTAAAAATCATTTTATTACAAATTAATGGAAATTAGTTGATGAAATGTTCGAATCGAGTATCTCCAGGATTGAATATGGAATATTTACCATTTTTATTAACCCAAATGCACTCAGTGAGATACTTGAATCATGAATTAATCCCTTAATTAGTTTCATAATCTAATTGAAAAAATAAAATCTCTTGAATAATGAGGACTTGAATCTAATATTATCTCAGATTTGGGTATTCGATAACCAGAGGGAAATTCCCATTTGTAAGGGTTATTTTCATCTTGTGTTTAAATATGAAAACAACTATTCAATATTCTGGATCTTATTTTTTTATAATCATTATCCAAGAGACTTATAATATTTTCCTGAGATATAAAGTTAATCTAAATACATATAAGCATACCAATGCCTAAATTTGGGTGTGGATTCATGTTATCAACTAGGGGTTCTGGAACAAAAATAATATTAAATGATAATGATTTGTGTATAGTCTCTCCCCTAAAAATTGATAAGAACACTAATTATGGAAACATTGGTTAATATTATAGGTTTCCTATAGATATTTATCTCTAGTTCCCCTTTATTAATAGTTTTATAATCATGGATAATGGTGATAAAATTGAATTGGATTTTGAGTATGAATTTATCCCTTAATTTTTTATTTATGGAAAGTTAATGGGGAATAATGATACCAAATATATAGGAATGTATAAAAATTTAAAATCAAGTTGTAAATATTTTTTACATATAATGGTATGGAATATTAAAAAACATAGAAAATATAATATCACTATTTGTAAAAAATCCCTCCAAGTGACTTCAGTTGTGAAGTTCTAGTAAAATTATTAGCATGGTATGTTGAAAAGGATTTAAGAAATAGGAATGGAAGATCTGAAAGTGGTTCATAAATTTGTGTGTTCATGGAGTCAGTGATTCCCAATGTTTTCCAAATCATTAGTGTTTAAAATTTGAAGGAATGGAAATTTTAATTAAATATATATATTTAGGACTACATCATGAAAATAAATCAAAGTCATGGAAGTCATGAAAGATTTATTTCTTTATGAATGAAAGATTCATTAAGGAGGTAAGTTTCATAAAGATAAAATTTATGTAAATATGCCATGTTTTTCAAAATTGAATATGAATGGAACAGATGACCACAAGTTTCATGAAGAAAGGGAGTTTCACAAATATAATGAAGAGTTTCACAAAAAGGAGGTAGTGAGTGATAAAGTTTCATGAAGGGGAGTAAATGTCTACAAATAGTGTTAATTCCCTCCTTTGTGCTGAGGAAGGTTCAAAAAGGATCCAAAGTCTCTAAATTCATCAAATAAATTCAAATAGGTTTTTCTTGCATGAAACATTTGTATAGACATTAGTTTTATTAAGAAACAACATGTGTGAATCGAATCAAGGTAGTTTCATAAAAGTTTAGAGAGATCCATGATATTTTGTGAGTTCCACAAAAGATAAATTTTACATAAATGATTGGAAATGTTTCATGGAATTTTAAAAGGGTATTTGTGAAATTAAATATTATATGAATGAGAAGGAATTTACATGAAATTAAGCAGTAAAGTGGTATTAGTAAAGTTGATATAAATCAACCTTTATAACCCACCTAATGAGGTTTAAAAATTATTTATTCATGTAATCAATAGATAAATCTTATAAAGTATTAGTTAATACACTTCAATTGAGAGATTAGTGAGCTCGTGAATTTATACCTCAGTCCAGATAGCAAAGGAGGATGAAGGTAATGTTCCTTGGGTGGTACTGATCCAAACCCTAAATTCTATAAAGGAATTGATCTTGGAATGGAGTTACCCTATCCAAAATATTATTTCAACAATAATAGTGAATATTAGTGGATTTTATCACATTTAGAAAACTTTGGTTTGTGCTCCTTGGACGTAGCATGGTGTAGGTGAACTAAGTAAAATTGATGGGTTTGTGTAGGTTTGCATTTCTTCTTAAACATTACAATGCAAAGGGGAGAGAAGAGTGTTTTTTCATGATTAAAAAAATACTAAAGGGGGGTTTAATCTTTCATACCATGATTTCCCCCCACCACCACTTAGGTTATTTAACCTGGTAGATCCAAC